>CM042847.1:10660472-11260472 GCA_023653725.1 Bungarus multicinctus
CTTGCCCCCCCAAAGTGTGCATCCCCAGACCCTGCTCTCCTCAAGAATGCCTTCCCAAACCTTGCTCTCCTCAAGAATGCCTTCCCAAACCTTGCCCTCCTCAAGAATGCCTTCCCAAACCTTGCTCTCCTCAAGAACGTCTTCCCAAACCTTGCCCCCAACAAGTGTGCCCGCCCGAACCTTGCCCCCAAGACCAGCAAAGCTGCCGTCCCTCTCAACGCCCGAAACGTTGTTGAGATGCCTTCAACTGGAGGATTGGAGATAGAAGGAAGAAGCAGTTGGGGAGCTTTGTGGATCTTTACGCTTGGATGGACTTCTTTCTAACCATCTTGGTTAACTCAACGCTGGATGCGTCCGCTTGGAAACCCGTGACTCTGTCCGTTCCTCGGGCCGTCTGATCCTGCCCACGTGTGGTCAAAACCCACAAATGTTTTGGGTCACTGTTTGGGACTGATGGCCAACCTGGTTGATGACGAAATCTTGAATGTCCTCTCCTGACATCTCTGAGAACTCAAGATGGTAAATCTGGACAGGCCAGCTGGAAGTTCTGGAGAGCTTCTGACTGAGATTGTTTCCCAACATACATTCTGGGAGGCGTCCGAGATGTTGCACCCAGTGTCTTGCTAAATTGTATTCCTTCATGTTCTTGCTCTATCTGTTCCCTTTCGGTGGCTGAGAGATATAATTAAAGCATGCATGATGTATATGAAATCTGCCTTTGAATTTCTGGACTACTTCTTGCTAACTATCAATTGTATGTAGGTTCAGAAATGGTCATTTGCCCTGTGACCTTTAGACTGGCTGCCCAAAGCAGTCTACCTCAGATGAGCAAGTGCTGGATAGAAATTATGTATGGAGTCCCAGACTTTCCAAAGGCCCATTGAGAATCAGAAAGGATGGGGATACCTCAGAGGTGGGGAAGAAATTGGAGGAAACCATGATGGAAATATAATTGGGGGTATAAAATGGGATCCTAGTTTATCCACCTGGTCTCCAAGATATGACTGCAAGTGGAAAGCCATTCTGTTTTCACCAATGTATTCCTTCCTTGCAGCTCACTAGCTTGAGAAATTGACCAGAAATTGACCAGAAATTGACCAGATTGAATAGAAATTGACCAAAAATTGACCAGAAATTAAGTAGAAATTGATTAGAAATTGACTACAAATTGACCAGTAATTGATCAGAAATTGACTACAAATTGATCAGAAATTGATCAGAAATTGACTACAAATTGAGTAGAAAATTGACCAGAAATGGACATTTGCCCTGTCACCCGTAGGCTGGATGCCCCAGAAGTTTTTCTGATAGTTAGACATGTCACTGTCTTCTCTGGATGGATATTGTCATCTCAAATCCCCAAGCCTGGGTTTGTGGACATGTGTGTGTTGGGTCTATTCAGGAAGGAAAGGAGGTTTTTTTAAAGAAATTGGTGTCAGATGCCAAGTTGCAACCCAGGATGTTCTGTGTTCATTTCCTAAACAACACACTCCCTGTGATGGTAGTATCTGTGAAACCACAACTGCCACAAAAGGCTCTGGGGACATTCTTTTTCAGTATGACGAGCTTGTCGAGGCTAATTGGGAGCAGATCGTTGTGATCTGAGATAACACACACATTCCCAACATCGCCTTGTACAGGGATGTCAACTTCAGCATGCCAACCATGTAAGCGTTGGCAAAGCCAGGGCATGACCTTAAAAAGAAACCAAGTATCTAGTCCTTGTCGTGTCTCCTATCTTAGGTGAGTGTCATCTTCGTTCAGCGTTGCTCACAGCCATATTTCTATGGTATTACCTACAAAGTGCTTCTCCCTGGAGTATTTAACCTGAATCTAGATAGTTATCTGGGAGAAATCTGAGTTTTCATTGGCACAAACCAACAATCAAACAAACCAACAATCAAACAAACCAGCAATCAAATAAACCAGCAATCAAATAAACCAGCAATCAAACAAACCAGCAATCAAATAAACCAATAATCAAACAAACCAACAATGAAACAAACCAACAAACAAACCAGCAATCAAACAAACCAACAATCAAACAAACCAACAATCAAACAAACCAACAATGAAACAAACCAGCAATCAAACAAACCAATAATCAAATAAACCAACAATCAAACAAACCAGCAATCAAATAAACCAATAATCAAACAAACCAACAGTCAAACAAACCAACAATCAAACAAACCAACAAACAAAGCAGCAATCAAACAAACCAACAATCAAACAAACCAACAATCAAACAAACCAGCAATCAAACAAACCAACAATCAAACAAACCAGGAATCAAATAAACCAGCAATCAAACAAACCAGCAATCAAATAAACCAATAATCAAACCAACAATGAAACAAACCAACAAACAAACCAGCAATCAAACAAACCAACAATCAAACCAACAATCAAACCAACCAACAATGAAACAAACCAGCAATCAAACAAACCAATAATCAAATAAACCAACAATCAAACAAACCAGCAATCAAATAAACCAATAATGAAACAAACCAACAGTCAAACAAACCAACAATCAAACAAACCAACAAACAAAGCAGCAATCAAACAAACCAACAATCAAACAAACCAACAATCAAACAAACCAGCAATCCAATAAACCAATAATCAAACAAACTAGCAAACTAACCAGCAATCAAATAAACCAACAATCAAACAAACCAACAATCAAATGAACAGAGACTAATTTAGACATTGGGCGAAGCTATAAAGGAATGTGTGTAAAGGTGAAGAACTTTGGCCACTGTGTCATGAAATTGGGACTCAAGACAGTCCTCACTTTACAACCGGAATTGGGACTGGAGCTTCTGCCCCTAAGTGATCCATGGCCAATGTTAGGACCATTTTTGTTGTTAAACGAATCCGGCTTCCTCCGTTGACTTTGCTTGATGGATGGTGGCAGATCCTGTGACCCAGTGAGATGGCGACCGTCATAAATAGATGCCAGTTGAGTGGTGCAGGTGGCCTAGAAGTTCGATACTAGGTAGCCACATATATTTCTCTCTTTGGGCACGATTGGAATATACTGTATTTACTGAAAAAAACACAAAACTCCTCATTGGCAATAGGAAAGGCATCCGGCCAGTAAACACTCGTCTCCATTCAGTTGCCCAGACTCAAGGGATGATGCAGTTGTTAAATGATAAAGGAGAGAAATACATGCCAGTTGCCGACTACCCAGATTGAGATCACTGGCAGTGACAGTCGTAAGTGCGAGGATCAGTCCTGAATCTCATTTTTCCCCAGACCCCTTGCACCTTCGAATGGTCGCTACACAAGCAGCATTAAGTGGAGAACTACCTGCTAACTCAACCTTTCGTGACTATTCCTCTTTTTTCTTTAAACCGTGGCTAATTTATTTCCCGACACCTCAGCTGGATTTTTAATCACCTGAGGAACTAGTCTTCAGGGGCCGAGGATGCCTCCTGGGCTGGGCCACCTCTTCACTGGGGTTTGTTTGAAGTGTTAATTGGGGGCTGAACCTCATCCCGAGTGTGTCTCCTTACTTTGCAATTCTCCCCATCCGGATTTAATTGAGCAGGTTAATGTGGCAATTAAGGAAGCATCGTTTGCAAAACACGCCAACATTCCCAGGGGCGAGTTGACATCATGCTGAAATTTTTTTTTCCCCACCCGAGTCTGTTTATTTCCCAGACTTCAATACAACCATCCCTGGTATCCTAAGGCCGTACTGGCAAAATAAAATCCCTCGCCGTTGCAAATTTAATTCCTCCGTCGTTTGACGGAGCTGCATTGAATGATGGATCTCCAAAGTTAATTAAGCTTTCTGTTGGCATTAAAACCGGATAATTGTTTTAATTTCAGATTTAAGGTGCCATTGAATTGCACCTGGCAGCATTATTGAAAGACAAACCTGTCTTTATTGACAAAACAAGAAACAAGGAATGAAATGGAGGGCTTAAAAAATAAAAGTGCTTAACTTTTGCTTTTTCATTTTTCTCCCCCCACCTTGGTATCCTGCCAAATTTTGACGGCTCGGTTGCCATCAGAATCAGTTTTAATATTCTTTTTTTCCCCGCTTTTATAAATCACTTTTTTTTGGGGGGGGGGGGAATATTCTCTCACCCACCCCTTTATAAATGCCTTTCATTTAGCAGTTGGCGCCTAAGGAAATTTTGCAACAGAAATATAAATTAAGAAATGAAAAAAACAAAACAAAACAGAACACCATGAGCATCAGCAGCTGCAAGTATGTTTGGAATTTTTCTTGGGAGTGAAATGGGCGAGGCAGAGAAAGGATAAATTAAGGTAAATTAAAGACAGGTAGAAAAATTAAACACCCTGAATTCCCTTGATAAAAATTCTCTGCGAATGTTTTAAAAGATTCCACAACCTGGTGCTTGCTGCCCCCTTGTGGCGGCTTTGAGAAACAGCATTTTACAATTGCAAATGAGCACAATGGAGTTTTTACAACTGCCACATTTACTTAATGACCATCGCAAAAAAAAGGGTCATCAAATCAATTCATTCACATGGGGGACTCGCTTTATAGCTGTTGTGACTGTCTTAAGTCGAGAACTGCTTGTAAACTTCTTCCCTACATTTGTGGTCTTGAAAGAGCTTTAGATGCCACCAGAGGGCGCTGCTGCTTTGCAGCTCGATAGGATTTGCCAACAAAAGAGTCCTTTGAGCCTCAAAGCAGAACCTCCATAGACAGAGACAGTCTACTCCAGAGAGTCCCAGGATAGGGGAAAAAAAAAATTCTTACAACTTTGCTCCTTTTCCTTTTAAACTCCAAATTTAACCTGCTTTCCAGCTCCGTTCTCCTGTGCAGGGCAACAAAAGAAGACCCAAACGATCAGCTGGGACTCGGGAGGCAGAGAACAGATGGGGGAGATGGTCTTCCTAACTATTCAAAATTTCTGCTACCAGTTCTCCAGAACTGGTCAGAACCAGGGGTGGGTTTCTACCGGTTCACACTGGTTTTATAGATCTGGTTGTTATGATTCTGCACAGTTTGGAGAACCGGCAAATCGTGCCCCTGGCTGGCCCCGCCTCTCTCCTCCCCGCTCAGTTAGTCCTTATCGCGCATGCGCGACATCGTACGCATGCCTGACATCACTGACTGCGTTCTCCCCTGCTCAGTCACTCCTTAAGATATTTCTTTCCCCCCCTCCCCCTTCCGACGATCAGCTGTTCCGACGATCGGCTGTGCCTGGATCCCTCTCGCAGTCTTACTGCTTTGCCCAGGAGACTTCCCCATGGCCCATGAGACAACAAGGAATGTGTGGGGTGGGGTCGAATGGTGCCGTACTCCCCCATGTTCCATTGTTTTGCCTTCCTGGGAGCAAAAATGCCCCCCCAGGAGACAAACTAAATTGGGGGGAGGAGAATTGCTGCAAAAAAGCCACACCCACCCAGTCACATGGCCACACCCACCTAGCCACACCCACAGATCCAGTTGTTAAAAAATTTAAATCTCATCCCTGGTCAGAACCTGCTGAATACCACCTCTGTATATAAGCTATCTATATCTGTATCTACCGAATTATCTCTATCGCTGCCTCTATCTCTAATCTTTTTTTTTTTGGTGGGGGTCTCTATTCAAATATTTAAACTTTGTTTAAAGAAAGAATCAACTCTGAACAAAGCTCAGCTTTGGTTTTTTTTAAAAATGATAATCCGTGAAATATAAAGCAAACCAACACAGCAATGATTGCACAATTTTTTTAAAAAAATTACAGTAATTAAAACACTGTAGTTTATCTAAGTGAATAATTAAGGGTGAGGTCAGGGGAGTGGCAAAGAAAGAAAAGGGATATATATATTTATTTAGCTACTCGATCCTTTAGTAAGGAGGAAGTCAATACTGAGTAGTATCTAAGTAGATCATTTTTCAGAAATACCTGACTCTCTTTGGCTTTGCAGCAGAGATCCTAAACCCAGTCAAGATCTCAGAGTTGGGAACCTGTTGCATAAATTAACCTGGAAAAAGAGGGAAAAAAAGAATGAACTTTTGTGCAAAACTACATGGGCGTTGTCACAACATAAAAAGCAATACAGCCTTAGCTAAAATAATGAATCGATCTAATGGAATCATGGCTAGTTTTATAGACCAACATTAAAGGACGTCTTCAAACCAACAAGCCAGAGGGGATTGCTTGGCTGAGACAACGAAGCAGGGACTATCTCAATACAACAAATCCAAGAATAACAAATAGAACAACAGGAACTACAACTCCAGTACTCAGATATGAGATGTTGATAAATGTACTATCCTGTTATTAAGATTGTGACACATGGAAGGTTGAAATCAGCTTGTCAACTCCACCCAATACAGTTAATTGCATGTTTAGGAGACGAGCCAATGAATGAACACACTGGCTGGTCCTGTTCCCATCACGGACTTAAGTGGGTCAACAACCTCACAATGGGATTGTGAGGATGCCAAAAAAAGGGGGGGAGATAGATGACCTCCTGGGAGGTTTTATTGAACCGAGAACAGAACTAATTGTATAAAGTTTATTTCACTCAGTCAGATGGGTTGTAGGAAAGTCTAAACCAAACCAATCAGGGCTTTCGGTCTATTTGGTCCTCCAAGGAAAAGAGTTGGTGGGATAGAGCGGCTGGGAAAAACCAGTCTTCATCCCAACAGTGGTTTTGATGAGTCAACGCTTCATGAGTTGACCAAGAAAAAGAGACCATGTCAATATAGGTAGTCCTTGACTTACGTTCAGTTGCTTAACGACTGCTCGAAGTTACAACAGACCTACCTGAAGGGGTATTTAAGACCTGGATTTGAAGTTCTGACAGTCGGCTCTCCTCCATAGTCACATGACCAAAGCTTGGACACTCAACAGTATGGCTGAATTTGTGATCACGTGACCACATTTTACAATGGTTTGGCCGAAAATGGGAGCTTACTTCCACAAAACTGCATCCCTAGCAAACCCCTTAATGACCAGGTGTTCGCTTTAGGAACACCACAAAAAAGGTCGTGAAATCGGGTTGGTCACATGACCGAGCTATTTGGCAACTGCCTATCTGGATTTTCCACAGGGGTTGGAATGTGTGGCTGTAGCTTTGTGAGTCACATGGACCTGATCTGGTTGGTTGTTGTATAGTTGTATCCAGCTGTGATAGGTGTGGCTTAGTGGTTGTCCTCAAGAGTTGGGAGAAATTCTCCCCTATACATTTTGTGGGAAGTGATGCTGTGCTTCTAATAATTTGTGTTAAGCTGTTGCTGTTTAATTCTGTTCTTTAAATCAGGATTAGCTATTCTCAAGATTGGGTTAGTTCATGCCTACAGAAGATCAGGTTCAACCGAGCCATTTTTTTTTTGACCCAGTGAAGGAAGTTATGGAAACAACTCCTGGAATAAGGGATGGGAAAGGTAAGTGAAAAATTTAACAGAGGTCTTCTAGTCCAACCCCCTGCTCTTGGTTGTCCAAGCTCTTCTTAAAAACCTCCAGTATTGGAGCAGCCACAATTTCTGGAAGCAAACCATTAAGTTTAGACCTTTAATGGTTCTAAAGTAGAGGGCTTGTACTACAATTCCCACAATCCCTTTTCTACGGGACTGGAATGTGAGGTGAATTAAATGTCCACCCATCTTCAAAACCTTGATTTCTCCACCTGGATCCTCACCCATTGTCCCCCCATCCCTACCCTCTTCTCTGGTCTACTATGACTTTATTTTCATTGATCTACTCTTCTTCAACCAGAAGAGGTGACGATTTAACCCCTCGCTTCCCACAACTTGAGGTCCCTCTTCGTCATGCCGTGTAAACCCATCCCGTGATGTGATGCAGCGTACCAGCTGAGAAAATAAAGGACCCCTTTGCTTAAAAAATCTTTTTAAAAAGGGGTCTCAGAAGGTTGAAGAACCTCCCCAATTCGCCCCGTTCTCCCCCCCCCAATGCCCCAAGCTTCACAAAGTACATCAAATCCACTTCTGTGCAAGCAAGGGATTATTTTAATAGCTTCGCAGGGAATAACAGAGCAGGGAAACTCAGAGGTTGAACCTTTTGCAGGTCTACCCTTTGAGTTGCTGGAAAGAAGGAGAACGTGCTAAAGGTCGGAGGTCGGTTTGGCTGCGTTCTTTGAAGGCATCTACTTCTGCTTCAGTTGGGTAGATCCTCCACCACAGCAGCCACCGCCACAGCGCCGTCCACAGCACCGACCACAACAGGGGCCCGAACGGTTGATGCAACAACATCTGGTCGTCTGCTGGCTCTGTTGAACGTAGACGGGACCCACACCACGACTGCAGCATCCACCGCTACTCCCTCGGCGGCCACAACAACCTCCACCTCCGGTTGTCCCACGGCTGCAGCATCCACCGCTACTCCCTCGTCGGCAGCAGCATCCTCCGCCGAGGCCACTGCTAGCTCCATGACAACAGCTCCCTTGTTGTTGTTGTTGTTGGCTCATGTTGAAAGTCTGGAGGGTGAAAGATCAAGAGAGAGAGAGAGAGAGAGACGAGTGTTACTTTGAGGCCACGGAGAAGAACGCGAGTTGAAGAGGTGCGTTTCAACAACACGAAGACTTCTGGCTTCTCTATCCTCTTTCTCACCTATTTATCTACCCTCCTATCATCTCCTCTATTTCTCGGGGTTGACTCATATTTCTTGTGGTTTTTGGTAAGCTTTGAGAAGTGGGGATGGATCAACTGGCATCCTGCTGTGGCTTCCAAGGATGGGCAACTCTGTTATTATATATACATTAAGGAGGCTTCTCTACGGCACCATCTGGATGGAATGCTCATTCTATATTCTTGGATATCGACTTTGAAGTGGCAACCTCCGTCTCTCGGAGAAGATATTCCTAGGCTTCTGGTAAGCTATCAAATTTCAAGGTTTGCAGAAGTGATCTGTTGGTTGGGAATCATGGGAGTAGGAAGCCAAGACTTTGGAGGGTGCCCAAGTTAATCTAAGGATCTCCAGAATCCTTTGTTCTACCTTAAAAAAAGGACAACCTTATCTAGAGTTGGAACCACTAATGGTGCACGAAGACACCCGCTCAATCCCAACATCAAAGAAAGCTTCAATGGAAGCAAATTCATGTTGGTGTCGACCAGAGTAATATCTGTTAAGGTTAGGATTAGGGTTGAATAACCTTCAGAAGAACTAGCGAAGAATTAATCTAATCTATCTGCTCAAATGTCTAATCGAATTCAAGACAGAACATTACATTTATGCTGTTTGCTATTGTGCTATTCTCACCAAGCTAGAACATCATGCAAAGAATGAACGGGTCAACAGAGAAAGACCTTCTTTTGACCAGAGAGCAACCTCTTTGCCCAGAGAAAATCTTATTTTCCATTCTGGGCATCTCCAAGAGTGATTTGATGCCCACCATGACTCTATGTTAGATGATTAAAGAAAGCTTTCTCATACTCACCGGTTGGTTTTTCAGGTAGAGGAACTCTGGACTTGGTTGAGTCTACTCTCTCAAGCGAATGAAGAACCTCTGGCCAAAGCTCTCTTTTTATACTATCTCTCCCTGTCCCATTTCAGGAACCAAAGTACGTTCTAAGAAAACCATTGGCTGTGGAGGCGTCCAATACCTGACCCTACGGTATGTACTGATTTACATATCTTAGGTGACTCATTGTTACTTGTGATCCTAATCTACAGGTAAATCTGAAAAAAAATCTTATAATTCTACTACTATGACTTGTGTGTGACATCTTTGTGAACTCAGAAATGATGTAACTGCTTAGGAAGTAGAGATTTTCTCATCAACTTTTGACACTCGGTCCTTCAAGTTTGTGTGTTCTAGGACTCCTATGTTTGTGTGTTCTAGGACTTTCAAGTTTGTATTTTCTAGGACTTAGGGGGGAAAAAGAAAGAAAAAACTGTGGCCCCTGCTTCTACTTAACTGTTCCCTTAAACTCATGAAAATCCATGTTACTCTTGAGGGAGAAAGTGCCACAAAGTTTCCCAAGGCAAATATGAATCCCATATCATCTGGAGAACTTTTGCTAGATCCCCTTGAGGCACAAAAGTTGTCTGATGTGGAGCTGTGTGTTAACCAACCCAACTATCGTGGTTTGCGGAACTGTACAAGATCCAAAACTAGCCAGTTGTGGGTAATTCAGCAAACTGCGATCAATATGTCATAGTTTAGTCCCATATGAATTAAGTCTGTCACCAATTTATAGATGGGATTAAGGGACCATTGATGTTGCTAAATACAAGGTGTAGCATCCTTTATCCTTGGACACTTGGTTGACCTTGTTGCCTACAGAGGATTGTCACTTAGTTGGCCCACTACCCTAAAACACACATACATGTATACTTCCACAACACTCTAATGAACGGTAGCAACTTGTACAATTGTGGGACTTTCTGAAGGTACATAGGATCTCCTGTGGATAGCTTTCAGTCAAGTGTTGCCACACTTAATTTGAATACAGACTAATAGAATTGGAGGTCTTCAACTCCTGCCTTGAGCAGGAGTTCCTATACTATTCTGGATAAGTAGCTGTCCCACAATAGATTTGAATTGCAGTTGTGAAGTCCTCAGGTTTGATGGGACAGAAAAGTTTAGAAGATGTCTTCTCCACCTTTTCATCTCTTTCCTCAACCCCCTGGTTTCTCCTGCAAGCATCTAGAAATGTTACATCTCAATCATCAGGCTTCCCTACGACCAGCTTAGAAAATCTGATAACGGAATTACAATCAATTTAATCCTGCCTACATAACTTTCCTTAGAAAACAGCTCCAGGGAGTAGCCAGAACTTCAGCATAATTTACAAGGATTAGCTATTCATTTTCCTCCTAGCATTGCTAAAACAGCATAATTGTAGGTGGCAAATATGCCCAACTCCTATGTTTTACAAATTCTTCTTCTTTGGCTATGTGTATATTTAAAATTAGGCTCCAGATTTTTTGGGTCCTTCAGGAGGGAAACTTATGTCTGGAAATCCTTTGGAAATTCTAATTTACAAGGATTTGCACATGTTTGGTGTCAAGAAATTGGAAGGTGTATATCTTTAGACATGATGTTGAACACCTCTTAATGCTTGGCTCTCAAGGACTTATAGAAGAACATAGAACATCATCAGCGTTGGAAGGGATCTTGGAGGTCTTCTAGTCCAACCCCCTTTTGAAGCAGGAGAACCTACACCATTTCAGACAAATGGTTGTCCAATCTCTTCTTGAAAGCCTGCAATGATGGAGTACCCATAGCTTCTGTAGGCGAGCTCTTCCACTGCTTAATTGTTCTCACTGTCGGGAAATTTCTCCTCTAGGTTGGATCTCTCGTGGATTAGTTTCCATCCATTGCTTCTTGTTCTTCATTCTGGTGCTTTGGATAATAATTTGACCCCCTCTTCTTCATGGCAGTCTCTCAAATATGGGAAGAGTGCTATCGTATCATCCCTGGTCCTTCTTTTCATTAAACTAGCTATACCCAGTTCCTGCAACCGTTCTTCATATGTTTTAGCCTCTGGTCCCCTAATCCTCTTTTTTGGCTCTTCTCTGCACTCCTTCTAAAGTCTCAACATCTTTTTTAAAAAAAATAAATAAATTGGGAACCAAAACTGGATGCAGTACTTTGCGAAATACTTCCATACACTGATTTTTTTTTTCTCTCTCCAGAGAAGTTAATTTTGGGAAATAGGAATCTCAGGGACAAACTGGCAGCATCTTTACCACAAAACTTGTAAGGTAAGTTAGCTTAAGATCATGGCAGGAGGTCTGGTGAATTTCTTCACTAGGATGTCCTTAGATCTCCCTGGGCTTAGCTGAAGATGATTTCACATTGTGTTTTTTTGAAAGCACATTAAAAAAACAACAACACCAGCCCACCATAAAAAATAAAAAAATAAATAATGTGGGAACGCGCCACTGAGCTGTTCTACTCATCTGGGGCGAAGATCTGTATGGTTGTGCGCTGTGATACAATAAGGACGGAAGTCAAGGAATTTCAGAATGGGTCTGCTGAGATGTGGTTGAACATTCTGGATTCCACCAGAGATGAGTGTACGTAAAAGAAATTCTTCATTGTGTCACTTCCTATGCAATTAGATGCCCACATGTTTCTGTGGGTAAGATGTTCAGCATTGCAGAACTATCACTGGAAAAATCCTGAAGGTTGACAAGGTGCCACTCAAGATAATCCTTGGATGGTCCAGGCTGTTGAGAACCTCCATCGATTGAGTAATGAAGAGAGTTTGGCCATAACGTCAGTCAAAAGGTCCAACTTATTGAATGAGGTGTAACAAATCCATGTGGTTTGTAGCTCAAGCTGAGAGCTCCAAGCTCTGCCTGCAAGAAGGTTTGAGTTTAATCTTCACATCTACTTCAGGGAAGGAGTCCTACTTCACAGACAAAGGATTTGAAGGATTATTATTTGAAGGTATCAAGGATCCAACCCAAGAACGTTACAAAACCTTCCTCTGGAGATCTGGCAACATGCCCACGTATCAAACCAATTGAATGCTAAGTAGCATATCCGGAAATGAGAGGGTAATACAACATATGGGTTGGTTGACACATCTGTCAAATCCTCCTAGACTCTTGAATAGGTAATCATGATCCAACCTGTCTCAGGATTAAAAATAAAGTGAGAATGGATAATGACAGAAAAACCCCATAACAACATGGAGAAGGACTTCTGATGAGATCCTTGCCCAATCCTAGTGCAAAATATGGGTGTGTCCATCTCAAAGAAGAGGACTTTTTCTACTTCTGCTTCTCTCTTGGGAATTATTTCCACCTTTGCAAGACTGGGATTCCATGGTGGATCAAACTAGCTTTACAGATCTTTACAGATTAACAGAGTTGGAAGGGACCTTGTAGGTCATCTAGTCCAACCCCCAGCCCAAACAAGGACACCCTACCTACACCATTTCTTCCAAGGGGAGCTGGAGCTTTCATGATGGTATGGTACATTGAATGAAAAGAAGGGCTAGGGGTGACATGATAGCAGTGTTACCAATATTTGAGGGGCTGCTACAAAGAAGAGGGGGTCAAATATTATCCAAAAGCAATTCATGAAACAGTGGATGGAAACTAATCAAGGGCAGAAGCAATCTGGAATTAAGGAGAAACTTCCTGAAAGTGAGGACAATTAACCAGTGGAAAAGCTTTCCTTCAGAAATTGTGGATGCTCCATCCCTGGAGGGTTTTTAAGAGGGATCTGGTTGATGTTTCTGGTTTGTAGACATGGAATCTGCTTTTGGTCTCCTTATGTAATCTGGATTCCACCCAGGTTAGATACCATAACTTGCTGAGATACTAAAGATCACACTTATGGTTGATGACCTGGAAAAATATATTTGATCCAATTTCATTTTAATTGTTTTCAAATCCCTGATAGCTTTTTTTAAAATTAGTGGTTATGAGTGTTGTGGTTGGAGATTGGAACATGGCAAATAGGTGACACCAAAAATCCTAGTTGGACAAGAGAAAAATAAAACAAGAATATACACAATTGCCACCAAAGGTGCTTTTTCAGGGATAACTGGACTTATTTTTTTTTCTTTTGAAGACCTTTCTTTTCTCATTCAAGAATGGAAGGATTTAAATTCCTTGCAGACAGCTGGTCATTTGCATCCTTTTAGAGCAGGGGTCCCCAAACTTGGCCGCTTTAAGACTTGTGGACTTCAACTCCCAGAATTCCTCAGCCAGCTATGCTGGCTGAGGAATTCTGGGAGTTGAAGTCCACAAGTCTTAAAGCGGCCAAGTTTGGGGACCCCTGTTTTAGAGGGTTGTTGAGGCCACTGGGAGGTTTACCTGTGTCCACAGGGTCACCTGAGTAGGGTAAATGGCTCCTGCTGTCTGCCATTTTGTTCTCTGGAAATCCATTCCTTCTCCCACACTGTTCCAAGGGTGTTCTCTCCAATTGTATAGCTAAAAGTCTGTAAAGATTCTCAGTCCTCCAGGTCATTTGGATGTCCCAAAGTTTATCCTTCCATTCCCCACTATCCTGTCAGAGCTGAAGAAGTTCTTGGATGAGAAGCGAAACGTCTTCAAAGAAAAACACAGAAAGTCCAGTTGCCTTCTGAAAAACAAAACAAAACAACAACTTTGGGACAGTCAAGACTTGGAGGACTGAGAATCGTTACAGACAATTGCCACCAATTCTCAATTTTCTCTTTTTTTTTGTTTCATAAATCTATTCTAGGTCTTCTCCATTTTCTTCTTATGAAAGTCAGAAGGGAAACTCAAGGCAAGTCAGAACTTGGAATAAATACGCCATCGATTATTATTCTTTTTAACACCTGCTTTGGTTTATCGTCACAGAAATAGGAAAGGAGCGAGAGAAAAACGTTCATGAGATGTCATGTCTAAGCAGAACCTCCATCTGGGCAAACTATTGAGCTCCATTCATGGACCCTTCAAAATACATCTCCAGAACTTTGTGGCTTAGTTAGGACAGTGCTCCAGAAGTCAAGGACTCTGTTTCTCTACAGAAGAAAGGCAGGTGGGCTTCCAGATTGGTTGTTCTGATGTAAGAGCTGAAGGTTTTTCAGCCTGAGTTGGTGTCTCCTTCTGGGACCTTGCTGGTGGCTCCTGCTTGGGAGAACACAGGTTCTCCTTCGGCGGCAGACTTGATCGGAAGTCCTTCTTTTGGGTGGTAGACATCTTAGCTGGAGCTGGAAAGGAAGAGGTGAAATCTGATGACTTTTGAGGATGGAAGGACACCATGTCTGGAGACAAAGGTCCAATTGAACCCCCCCGTGATCGAATCCTTCTTTCGAATTGCGTGGATTTGAAACAGGGGAACTTTCTGTTCGCTTCCCAGAACTTCTTTTGCAAATAAAAATGTGCCTTCCGAATCATGGAATTTTTAAAAAGTCATTTATTTTTTAAAAAAAAAGTTGTCTGGATGAGAGTGGTAATTCTCGTTGCTCTAGCTTTTTATGACAAACAGTCACAATTAGGATAATGAATGCCCATGAATGACTCAAATGAAGACAGGAAGAAGAAAAAAAGAGAGAAAAAAAGGAATTATCTGAGTGGATTTTTTTTTTAAAAAATAATAATGACTGTTTACACATTTATTGCTTTAATTAATTTTGCACGCCAACCAGAGTCACTTTGGGTGAGATGGGTGGCTGTATAAATTTGAGAAATAAATTTAAAAATCAGTCTCATTTCAACCTGATTCAGATTAACAGAGTTGGATGGGATCTTGTAGGTCATCTAGTCCAACCCCGCCACCCAAAGGATGGTTACAATTCTAGACACAGGAATTAATGGCTCGAGAAGAATCCCATCTTCCTGGGAAAAGGGACAATTTCTGCTTTTAAATTTATCCAGACATTTGTAAAAAAATAAACTGGGTAGAAAATTTGCAAAGATCACCCTGTGGAACAATCAAACCTAGCCCATATGGTACAGACATACTCACTTTTCTGTGTAGCTGGAAGATCTAATGAAGAACAAGTGAGGGTCAGAAGAATTGAGAATTTTAAAGACTGAGAGGTGAGTTTTTATAGACTGTATTGCAAAAACACCCAGTGACGTTCCTGTTCTGCGCATTTTGGAAAATACAAGTCTTCATTGCTCAACAAACCCAACATGTCTCTGTACCCCACCTGACTTGCAAGGGTACCTTTTAAGAACAGGTTAGAGTTCATTTTTAGAAAACAAATTTGCTTCTCACCAAATCTATTCCGTCTCATACTGATTTCCTTCCTTAGACGTTTCAAAAAAAAGGGGGAGGGATGTTATTAGACCAATGCTCCTTATTTATTTATAGCTTCTTTCAATCCCCTTATTTCCCCCAAGTCATTCAAAGGAGATTTCCTCTTCATTCCTGTTTTAGGACCAGAGAATTCTTGAAATTTTAAATTTCTTCTAGGATTAGGGAGAAAGTTTGCTGGTCAGTGAGCAAATTAAACTGATTGATCACTTGAGACTTTCAAGAAGAGATTGGACTGCCATTTGCCAGAAATGGTGTAGGGTCTCCTGCTTAGGCGGCGGGTTGGACTAGATGACCTACAAGGTCCCTTCCAACTCTGATTATCTGTAGATATCTGTCTGGAATGAGACAGGGGGTCCTGTTTGAGCAGGAGGTTGGATTAGAAGACCTACAAAGTTCCTTCCAACCCTGCGATTCTACGTTTTATGCTCTATGTCATTCAGGGATTCAATAAGTGGTTGAACTTGCAAATGTTATTTTTCCATCTTTTTGATAGACAGGCAAGAATGTGGGGAGCACAACATGAATTTTCATTGGTCTTGCAACACCACCTCCAACTCCTACAAAATGATCCATTTAGCATAATTTTGGGGCACAAAATAGTTATGGGAGGCAAGTATTTAGAGCAAGAATGAGTCAAAATAAACAAATGCCGAAGAGAGTGGGCAGGAAAGGCCCTGTGTGACTCTGAAGATGATTTGCAATCTCGGATGGTGGGAATGTTGTATAAAAGGCCCATCGTCCCCAAGGAAGCTCACCAGCTCCTGGATGCCTCTTGAGATAACTTAGTGATCCATTGGGTGAGTACCAGAAGTTCTTTGTCTTCTGAGGGATCCATGGAGCCCCTTCCTCAACATCTCACCAAGGAACATTGGTAGCTTCTGAGATGTTACCACGAGCTCTCTCTCAAAACAATGCCTGGTCTACCTTCTACAAGGGCTGACCATGGGACCACTAAATGTAGAACGATCTCTTCTTACTGGTAGTTCATTAGCTGGAAAATATGCTGGTTTTTCTTTCAGTCTCCGAGAATTTCTGATTGAACCTAACGGCATATAGAGTAGATCGCTAAAATCTCTTCTCCATCATGGGGGAAAAAATTTGAGCTGCAGGGCTACAGAAGTAGAATTTGATGGAAACTTAGAAGCATGTATGTATGCGTGTGTGTTTTTTTTTTTAATAATATTTTTTTTATTTTTAATACAATTATTCCATCTTCTGTTGAACAGTGTGCTGTCTGGGTACAAACATCTTTGTTAAACAATAATCAAGGTTACAACATCCTTCATTACATTTTAATTCTGCAATATTTAACATAGTAAAGTTTGCCTATTAATTATACTAATTGATTATACAATATTAATGTAGTAGTATTCAACTTGTTAGTCAAGTTCTCTCTTTTAACACATCGTCATTATTTTGTTTCCCTATTTCTAACTTCCATTTTTATTATTTAATCATTGATAGAATAAATCCCATACGATATAATATTCAGTTTGCTCTTTCTCCTTAATTGCCAATGTTAATCTAAGCATGTATGTGTGTTTGTTGTTTGGTTTAAATGTTTTTTTCTCAAGATTGTGTGTTCCTAATTAGGTTAGTCTAAGGTTAGCAATGAGCTTTGAGATGGTTGAGAGTTATGTATTTTTTCTTTGACTGATAGATGGATCCTTTCTCATAAAGTAGTGATGAGAAATCAGTATAAAGAAACAGGTGGTTTCCCTCTAACGTGAATGTAAAATTTCATGAAATTAATTAACCAGCAGAGAAATGTTCTCTGTATAATTTAAAGTGTCCCTCACAACCCACATTGAACATTAGAGTTAGGTGACCCATGTGGAAGGGATAGGAAGTGGTGTCATCCATGTTGGAAAGAGTCATGAAGAATCTGGTTGTATAATTTTGGGCTTCAAGAGATTTATAGAATACTTAACTGAAAAAAGAAGGACTCGCCCAGGGTGGAAACAAAGCTTTTGAGAGTCATATCTCAGAAGCTTCATCACCTCAAAATTCTTGAAAATGACTACAAAGCGATTTTTCCCAAACTATGTTTCTTGGGTTCTTGGGGTTTTCATGGTCCAGTCCAGATCTAGAAACCTTCCTAAGTTACATTGGGAGATTAAAAAGGAGAGAGGTTCTCCCAAAAAAATAAACAAACAAAAACGAGAGCATCCCAAGGCTAACATTGTTGTCTTTCTTCTTGCTTTGCTCCCAGGGACCCAGAAAACATGAGCCAACAACAACAAAGAGGAGGATGTTGCTGTTGTAGATGCTGCTGCTGTGGAGGAGGTGGTGGCAGTGGCAGCAGATGCCACGGTGGTGGCAGTTCTCAAGTCAGCCGCAGCAGCGGTGGTGGCTGCTGTGGGAGAAGTGGCAGAGGGTCTTCTCAGCAAACCCAGAGCCGTGGTGGTGGCTGCTGTGGTTCTGGAGGGTCTTCTCAACAAACCCAGAGCAGTGGTGGTGGCTGCTGTGGTGGAAGTTCTGGAGGGTCTTCTCAACAAACTCAGAGCAGTGGTGGTAGCTGCTGTGGTGGATCTTCTCAGCAGAAGATGAAGTAGACCCATTCAGGAAGGAATGGGTACAAATTCATTACTCAATGAAGTTCTTTTCTCCTTGTAAACCAACTATGCTTTGATGTCTCCAGGTGGCCTTGGGTGATACCTTCTTTCATCTCTTGTCTTTGGACATTCCTGTGAAGGTATTAAAACCTCCTTTCATGCAAGAATCTGAGCATTATCGTATTCTTTTCATGCCTCCACGGAACCATATATGTATAATATGCCCATGGAAGATGCGTCTTTCCAACTCAGATTAATGACACATTATATAACCTGGCTACTCATGAGTTCTCCTGAATTCCAGATAAAGACCATTCCTCGTTCTGATCTTCTGGATACAAAGCATGTGTTCTATCGCACACCATTCCTAAAATCCACAAAAATATTCTAGGTTCTATGATTCTACACCAGGAAGCAATTATGGAGGTAGGAAATTGTTCTTCCAGTCAATCAGTTGCCTGGTCCATCCAAGAACTTCAGAGTTCTTTATTGAACCGGGGTTTTGTTTTGCCCACTGTTTCAAAACACACAACCCTTCACACACGTTTTCACACGTTCTCTGAAGTCTAAATTAAGTTAGGTTTGCCCTGAAGCGGTAGAACTTGTAACTCTTGTTCGGTGATGTATATTCATATTTTATATATTTCCCAGTTACTGCCCAACCTTAATTCATATTTAAAGAAACTGGCAAACATCTCGTTCCTTTGTTTGTTTTTCAAACTGCACCGACATTTTCCATGCACTTGAAAAATAGGAGGGAGGGAAGATAATTGCAGTTACATTCTCAGAAGAAAGACTCAAAAATATATCTTTGTGTCATCTTGTTTAATATTCTTAAGACAATAGGATTAAAGTCACATTGGGGGGGGGGGGGGGACAATTGAAAGACAGAAAAGATCTTTACTTTTTCATACTGGCCGGGTGGAACATTTTCAGAGAAAGGGGAACATTTCATAACCAAACCCCCAAATGTATATATTTTATTTATTCATCAAATTCCTAATTCGCGTGAGTGGTGTCCGCTGGTATATGGAAGCCATTTTCCTCCTTTTTCTCAATTTGAGTTAGTTTAGTTTCAATTTCAGTTTTGTTAAAAAGGACAGCTTATTGGTGCTTGCTCATTTTTCAGAATGGAGGAACACTTGAGATGCTAGGAACAGAGCATTCTGGGAAAAATATGGCAGTCGGTTTCCATAATTTTAGTCCTCCCCATTCCTAACTACCATATGTACCATCCCAGGGAGTGAAGCCTTCTTCTAGATGTTGTGATCCATGAAAGGATGTCCACCTTATACCCCCTTTAAAGATAAAATGGAAAGAAAATTGACAGGTTTTATTTTTTCATTTATCAAATTTATGTGATTTCCATCTCACCACAAGGGGCTCTGGGAGGCATGCAACAGAGCTGAACATAATTAATATATCATTAATCAATAGTAATTGCAACAACCCGGAGACTAGAGAAGAGAAGGAATTGGAGAAAAAAACCACTAAATATAAAGACCTGTAAATAGAAGTAGAATGACTATGGCAAAAGAAAGCAAAGGTAGTTCCAATAGTGATAGGCAACTTGGGTGTAATCTCAAAACATCCGGAGCACCTCTTGAACATCGCTGGCATTGATAAAAATCACCGTCGGTCAATTGCAAAAGGCAGCTTGGCTTGGAACAGTTGAAATCCTACAAAGAGATCTTCAACACCATCAACATCTGCCTACCTCAGGTCCTTGGGAAGAACTTGATGGGTGGAAATAAAGACGAAATCCAGTCTAAACAACTGGTTGACTGTGAAACTGACCATAGTAATAATAATACATTCACATTGACGGCATTGACAAAAATCACCATCGGTCAGTTGTGAAAGGCAGCTTGACTTGGGACAGCTGACATTTTGTGAAGAGATCTTCAACATCACCAATCATCAATATTTTTTATTTGTTTGTTTGTTTATTTTTTTATTTGATTTGTCAATCACTTACAAGATAATAGGTATAAGTATATACATAGTTATGAATACATGAAATGGGTACATATAAGAAAAATAAAAGAAACAATAGGACAGGGACGGTAGGCACATTGGTGCGCTTATGCACGCCCCCTACAGACCTCTTAGGAAAGGGGTGAGGTCAATAGTAGACAGTCTAAGGTTAAAGTTTTTGAGGTTTGTGGAGGAAACCACAGAGTCAGGTAGAGGATTCCAGACATTGACCACTTTGTGACTGAAGTCGTATTTCCTGCAATCAAGTTTGGTGCGATTAACCTTGAGTTTGTATCTATTGTTTGCTCTTGTGTTGTTATGGTTGAAGCTGAAGTATTCATTGACAGGTAGGACATTGCAATGGATGATTTTATGTACTATACTTAGATCGGACTGAAGGAGGCGTAACTCAAGGTTTTTTTGTCTATCAAAACAAAAATGCCAAATCCAGCCTGAACATCTGGCTGACTTTATGATGAACAGAATAAATATATATAAAAAAGAAAACTATAACAAACACACAGCTAAATATATATATATATATTAGGCCAAGAGAAAATGTTAATTACAGTGGAGCTACCCCAGTGTTCAGATACATTCTAGTCCAGACTTGAATTTCCTACAGGACATTGTACAGAATCGAGAATTCTAGATTTTCTGGATTTTTATCCTCAGCTGTTTTGCTCTACTGGATCCAACCTTGTTTCAGTGGATCTGAGAATCCTTGGCATCACTTCCTCTGCTCTAGTTGATGGACACAAAACACACCCAGTGAGTCATATTTTGACATTCTTCTCCTTCATTCCATCCAAGGAGATAAATTAATTGACAAAACTGATAAAGAGGAAGTGAACACCCAACATGTTCCTTTGGGTTGGGTTGCCCTTTGCATTTTTTCGAATCGCCTCCTTGAATGACTCCTAAAAGGATTTTTTAAAAAAATCTGATCCTGTAGGTAAAAACAAAAGGTCACTTCTTTGAAGATAAGAAAGTCCACATTCTGGACCGAAAGAGCCACCGGTTTGAAAGAGTAAGATTTTATTCCACTGCAGATTTTACTCCACTAATCGTTGCCAATTCTCATCTCTGTTTCGAGGCCATTGAGCTGCCACTGTCTGAAGATAATTCTGTGCTCATGTAGCCAGAATGACATCATAGAGCACTGTTATTTTCCCACGGAAATGGTACCTATTTATCTAGTCGCATCTGCATGCTTTTGAACTGCCAGGTTGGCAGGACCTGAGGTGAGGATGGGAGCTCACCCCATGGTGTGGTGCTCGGGTTTCAAACATGGGCTGCCGGCTTTCCATCCAACAAGGCCAGCATCCTAACCACTGAGCCACCATGTTCACCTGGTGAAAGAGATCAACTGAGTTAAAACTAAGAGTCCCCCTCTCAATGGAGGGAAAATACAATGCCACCTATCTCCTGTTTACAACACAGTCTATTTAGCAGTTCCAAGAAGGTTCCACATCCATTATTCAGGTGACCCTAGGGGAATAGATAACCACCCCCCCAAGTGGCCTCAATGACTCTCCGAGAGCTAATGACCAGATGTCTGCAAAGAATATAAATCCTTGCATTCCCCACCATTCAGTCAGAACTGAAGAAGTTTCTTGGATGAAAAGTGAAACATTTTCAAGGAAAAACATCTGGAAAGTTCAGTGGCCTTTTGAAAAAGCACCTTTGGGTGAAAATAAGAGTTTAGAGATATTGTCGTGTTTAGATCTGTGTTGAGTTGGGCATGAGGATCTGTCAATGAGTTATTCCCCCCAGTTGTAAGGATCGTAGGATAAATTCACCCAATTGGAAAGAGATCCCTGATCATTAATCAGTGCCATGGAAATGAGAAGACTCAGCTCTTTGATTTTATCCTTCGGTTCTTCTTCAAAGGTTACGATCTTCAATTTGGTGAAGTGACCCATGTTGTACATGGCACTAATGATATGTTGGCTTGGTATAGGAAACTCAGCCCTTGTCCTTATATGAACTGGACATCTGATGAACTGATTAAAGATTAATTGTCTGAACTTCCCATTGTCTTCCAACATGACCATCTGGATTCATCCTATTGAGCAAACTCAATTGAAGGTAGTTTGTTTATCTAAGATATGAAGGAAATCAGATACTTTGGGAAGAAGAAGAAGATTATTATTATTTTAAAAAGAGAGAATAAAATATGTTTAATTCAAGGATTAACATTTTTATTGAAGCTAAATTCATTCACACATGCATCTGGACCATAGGAAGGAAGGAAGGAAGGAAGAAAGAAAGAAAGAAAGGAAGGAAGGAAGGAAGGAAGGAAGGAAGGAAGGAAGGAAGGAAGGAAGGAAAGAAAGAAAGAAAGAAAGAAAGAAAGAAAGAAAGAAAGAAAGAAAGAAAGAAAGAAAGAAAGAAAGAAAGAAAGAAAAGAGATAAAGGGGAGGGAAGGAGTCAGGGAGAGAGGAAGGAAGGAAAGAAGGAAAGAAGGAAGGAAGAAAGGAAGGAAGGAAGGAAGAAGAGTTAAGATTACAATATTTTTTTGTGATTTTGCAGAGTGAAGATACAGTTAGACATTCTTCCTAAGATCCTCCTAAGCTAAAACCAAGATGTGAAAGAAATCAGATACTTTGGGAACAATCTTATCATTATTATTATTTAAAAAAGAGAGAATGGAATACATTTCCAATTCAAGGATTAATATTTTTATTGAAGAGTAATTCATTTGCACATGCATCTGGACTGTAGGTAGGTAGGTAGGTAGGAAGGAAGGAAGGAAGGAAGGAAGGAAGGAAGGAAGGAAGGAAGGAAGGAAGGAAGGAAGGAAACAAGAGATAAGGGGGAGGGAGGGAAGGAGGGGGAGAGGGAGGAAGGAAGAAAAGAGGAAAGAGATAAGAGAGAGGGAGGGAGGGAGGAAGGATGGTGACAGAGCTAGAGATTACAATATTTTCTTGTGATTGTGCAGATCGAATGAATATACAATTAGACATTCTTCCCAAGATCTTCCCAAGCTAAAACCAAAAGTTCGAGGAATGCCAATGGATGGGCAGAAGACAGGAAGTGGGGACGATCACTTCCTGTGGAAGAGCCCCCTTCTAGTTATTCTTCTGGCTTTTCCTTCTAGGGAAGCCCCTGGCCATTTTTCTTCTTCAGCTGCTGGTGTTTTGGGAGCTGGGGGGGCTCCTGATCGGACGTCCCTTGGTAACTGCTGGGTTCTGTTGTATAAGTCTGCTGGCCATCACAAGCTTCGTTACAGGAGTTGTTTCCACACGCCATACCAGAGTTGCAGCTGGATGAACACTCATCGTCCATATGACAATGCCTGTCTTGCTGGGCACCCATGTTTCTTGGTTCTTGAAGAAGAAGAAGCAACACTGAATGGAAAGAGAGGAAACAACATGTCAGCGTTCCAGAACATCTCCACTTCAACAAATAACTCCGAGACAGACATCTTTTAATTTGAGTAGTAAACTGGCACATCTAGGAAATCCTGAATCTGAAAGTTCCGGGTTTCCTTTCAATAAGTAAAAGCTACAAATACACCCCCTGTACCCCGCATTGCATCACATGCCTCAATCACCATCCGTCCCAACTTGAGATGTCCTCTCAGCCAGGTGCAGAGATAACATGACCTTGACTTAGAAAAAGAATGCTATTATGTCTAACCACATACACCCGTTTTCCCAGGCTCAAGAATGTGGCAGTGTGGAAGTGTCTGGTGCTAATATGGCTTCCCAAGCTGACACCACAAATGTCAGGCTCCAACCCGCCCCCCCCCCCAAGAAACACGCATTATGATTCTTCCACGCCATTTCCTTTACTGTTCCTCATTTGTTGATGGAAAACTTGTCACGTTCCTTATGCCCTAAACCTATACGGGTACTCCTTGACTTCTGGACACAATTGGGAGAAGACTTCTGGTTGTAAGTCCTCACCGGTTGTAAATCGAGACATCCCATTAACCAAATCTAGTTGTGCGACCATTGTTAAGCGGATATTGCAGTCGTAAGTTTGAATTCACTCCTCCAAAATGGGGCATTTTTGGGGGGTGGTTAAATGGCTGATCGGAAGTTGAAGAATTACCGGTTCTCTGGGAACTATAAAGGAGCTGCCATCTTCATCCTCTTTCTCTCACACCAACTATTTAAACTGCGTTTGACCCAGAGGTAGTATTCAGCCGGTTCTCGAGAACCGGTAGCGGAAATTTTGAGTAATCCAGAGAAGAGGCCAATATCACCTCTGACTGGCCCTGCCAATCCTATCTATTGTTTGCCTCCCATTAAGTCCCAGCTGATTGGCTGGGTCTCCTTTCATTGCCCTGCACAGGAGAAGGGAGCTGGAAAGCAGGTCAGTGGGGCGGGGAGGGAAGGGGAGTTTGCAGTAGCCTTCCCCCAGGAGTGGGGAGGGAATGGAGATTTTACAGTATCCTTCCCCTGCCACACCCACCAAGCCACACCCACCAAGCCACACCCACCAAGCCACGCCCACAGAGCCAGTAGTAAAAAAATTTGAATCCCACCACTGGTTTGACCCCTGCTTTTCTGGGATGGCAGCCCCTCCCTCCCTTCCGGGAATCTGGACTACATTTCATCATAGCTAGTTGGACCTGTCGCTAATGTGGCCTCTCCTCCAAGGAACTCAGATCAGCTGCTCGAGATGAATTATATCGCCGGATTATATTTTATGTATATATTTCATTAGGGAAACTCGTGTTCCCAGCCACCGGAAATGCAAGGCCATCAAAAGGGGAATCACATGACCCCAGGACTTGTCAACTGTTTTAAAGATGAGTTGAACACAATAGAATGGAATAACAAGACTTGCAGGGGATCTTGGAGGCCATCTAGTCCAACCCCACACCCAAGCAGCTGGTTACCAAGCGGCTGAATTTTGATCACATGACCATGGGGATGCTGCAATTGTGTGAAAAAAAGAATGGCCATAAGACAGTTTTTCCAGTGCTGGTGTAACTTCGAACAGTCACTAAGTGAACTGTTGGAAGTGGAGGACTACCTGTAATTTCCTCAAGGCAGGGAGAGAAAAAGCTAAAATTAAAAACACCCAACTATCTCTTTTGTTCTTGATCCAGAATCTTTCTTGGTCTTTCTTAGTCAACCGTCTGGTGGAAAGGCAGAAAGGGAGAAATCCTAGCCATTGCCACCATCATTGTCACCATCATCCAGCTCAGAGGAAGTTCTAGTCCACCATTCGAAGCTGGTCCAGATACCTCCAGGATGTTTTTATGGATGGAAGGAGGTTTTAGCTCCCCATCATTCTCCAACCGTTGGAGTTAAAACATGTCACCTTTGATTCTGGAGCTACTCTGAAGCCAACAACTGGTAACTTGAGATAGTTCTTGTCCTCCATCCATTTATCTTCTAACCCCTTTCAGAAACCATTTCTGCAATTGTTGTAAGGGAGACCTCTCCCCCCCCCCTCCACAAGGAGAACTGGGCTTAGTTTAAAGAAGGGCTTCCTTTTGATCCATCCTCAATCTCTGTGATGGATTTTCCCTACTAGAAATGAAGGACCTTCCACCATCCATGTTCTCCTAAAGCAAAGGTCTTCCAACTTGGCAAGTTTAAGACTTGTGGGCTTCAACTCCCATAACTCCTGAGCTAACATGACTGGAAGAGGAACTATGGGAGTTGAAGTCTACAACTCTTAAAGCTGTCAAGTTTGAAAACCCTTATCCTTAAAAGTATCCAGGAGTCCATATCTCTATGATATCTCCTTCCATCTTTGGCTCTCTTCCTTCATTATCTTAGCCTCCCCAACTTTTCTGCTTGCCCTTGTCTGGGTTTCTACCTTCCAGAAGTTGAAGGAGAAAAAAACTAGCTTGGTCGAGAGATGGAACAGAAGGTACATACCTGATTCTCAAGGAGATCTCTGAAGGACACCAAGCTGTAGTACGGACACCCCTTCTAAGAAACCTTTTTATATACTGTTTCTTAGGCCGTCCGGGAGTGAGACATCATCCAGCTATGCCTATGTTTATTTTTCTTTTATGTCTTGAATAAAAGACGATTCTAATTAGCTCGTGATCTGCAACCTTCCTTTTGACTCAGGATATTAAAATCATTTCCTAAAGAGCAAATGAATGCATTTTTTAAAAATAGTCCACGTTGTCTTGATTTCATGGATGGATATGCCAGACACACCTAGGAAGACAAAACTGAGACCGGGGAGATCTGTAGGAGATACTTCTCCCTTCCATCAATGGAGGTTTTTTGAAGAGATTGGACAACCAAGTATAAGGTCTTCTGCTCAAACAGGAGGTTGGACTAGAAGACCTCAAAGAACCCTTCCAACCTTAGGACTCTACGTTCTATGTTCCAAACTGTTGATTAAAAAAACAAAACGAAAGAAAACGCTTGCTTCCAACTTGCTATGTTTTAATCCTATATCATATAAATTGGGATTAAACGCAATGCAAATATTCATTTATACGCTAATAAAGGAATGTTTGTAGCTCAGTTTAGTTTAGTTTACTGTATTGTCCTTGCATCTCGTACAACGAAATCGAACGCCATCTTCAGTGCACATCATGACCATGAAAATAAACACAAACACACATCCTTCACCCTTCACACATTGAATTGAAAACCCAACACTGCACTACACAGTAGAATTCAACAGAGTTACTGCCGTGGGATAGAAGCTGTTTTTCAGCGTATTTGTCCTTGTTTTTATTATCCTGTATCATCTGCCAGCTGGTAATAGTTCAAAAAATGGGTTCTCAGGATGAGATGGATCTTTGAGGATGTTTTGAACTTTCTTAAGGCAGCAGGAGCTATAAAGCTCTTCCAAAGAGGGGAGAGGGCAACCCATGATCCTTTGGGCAATGATGTTAACTTTCTGGAGTGCTTTCCGATCGGCCCCTGTGCAATTGGCAAACCATACAGAGGTTTGAAATGAGGGATCCTTGGTGTTCTCGTAGCTTGCAGACATTTCATCACCCAACTAGGTAATATCATCAATGCTAGAAGGGGGTTTGCAGGGAGGAGGAGGGGGAGGAGGAGGAGGAGGAGAAGGAAAAGAACTATGGGGTCCTTGTACTCTCTGAATTTGCTTATTTTCTTGCAGATGTTTTATGAGCCAAATCAGGTGACATCGTCAGTGCTAATAATAATAAAACATCTACAAGAAAATAAGTGAGCTCAGAAAACACCAAGATCCATTCATTTATCCATTCAAGGTCTTAGTTATCATCTTTAAAGCGCTCCATGGCTCGGGACCAGGATATTTGCGAGACCGCCTCCTGCCATTATCGGCCTCCCGCCGACCGATACGCTCCCATAGAGTCGGCCTCCTCGGGGTGCCGCTGGCTGGATGGCTGGCGACCCCGAGGATGCGGGCCTTCTCATTGGGGGCACCCTCTCTCTGGAACGAATTACCCCTGGAGATGAGGACTATCCCTGATCTCCTGACCTTCCGCCGTGCGTTGAAAACTTATTTATTTCAGCAAGCCGGTCTGGCCTAGGGGTTTTTAAATCTTTTAATCTGGTTTTAATCTTTCTTAATCCCCTTATTTTTAATCTTTGTAAGAGCCAATGTGTTTAATTCTTTTAATTTTTAAATATTGTATATGTGTTTTGTATGTGCATTTTATTCTGGCTGTTCACCGCCCTGAGGTCCCTTTGGGAGGGGGGGGGTATATAAATTCAAATAAATAAAATAAATAATAAATAAGTTTTTTTCCCTGGGGAACCCACAACTGCTTTGATTTATTTAAGAAAAAAAGTGAGGATTTGATTCAAACTCTTGCAGAATGTAGAATTTATTCATTTGGCTAAGAATACCCTGCTGTTATGGCTAAAAAAAAGAGAAAGAAAGGCATTCATGGGTTTATGGGATCTGGGCTGGCTGCAGTGAATATTCCTTTAATATGATCAACAGGCAAGATTCAGTCCGTGGGCTTAGAATCAGTTACGAATGGGTGTGAGGCCCAGCTGACAGGTTTGCCATGGGATAAGGAGCACAGATCTGGTTGTGTAGGAGGCTGGTGAGCAAACTGGATGTTAGAGAAAACTTGACGTGTTTCCATTCTTGTATTGGAATGGGATGAAAGGAACTCAGGAAGCCACATTGGAAGGAATCACAATTTGCAAGCGTGAAAAAAATGATAATAAGTCACTTTTCCCAGTGCGGTTGTAACTTCGAATAGTCATTAAACGAACACTTGTTAATCCAGGACTATCTGTAGTCCCAGCCTGTTTATAGAGAAGTAGGTTAGCTGGAATTAAATCACAATATAATGAGAAGGCTGCCATTTGAATGCAGACATTTAATCTCATGAAATTCTTATTGGGGAATCCTGGTTACAGCAAGTTTCACATGCCAGGACGATTAAACAATCATGTTAGCCTTAATTATAATCTAGGTAACTAAAGGGATGACAGGTAAACTTGTCACTTCTCCAAACATGTGGATAATCAAAGAATAATAGCAAAGAAATGCATGAATTATAATTGTCATCATGATAGACACTGTCTCTCCAGGATGCAGGATGAAGGCCTGTTCTACATGTTTCCAACTCAGATGGTCCTGAGTTTTCTTTTGCCAACTGGGCCCACCATATTTGTTGATGTTGTCGATCTATTTTGTTTTAGGTCTCTTTTGTGGACATGTTTGATCAAGTGGGATCCATTCTCTGACTGCCTAGGTCCACCTGCCATCAGTTTTTCTTGCTATGTGCGCAGCCTGCTTCCATTTCAATTCTTCTACTCTCTTGATGGCATCGTACATTTTTGTATGTTCTCTAACCCAGGGGTTGCCAACCTTTTGGACCTCAGGGACCACCAAACTCATAATTTTAAATCCTGCAGACCAGAGACTCTGGGAAAATCCCCCCCCCCAAAAAAAAACATCTGCAGGAAAATTCCCCACCCCATTTTCCTACTGATCGATCATTCTTTATTTGGGATCGCAGGATACCATCTTCAGCTCCATTCTGAGGGGGAGAGAGAGAGAGACTTTTGGCTTCATGCAAGGAAAACAGCGGAAGCTGCAGAAGTCTTTTTTTCTCTCCCCCAGACTCTGTCACAAATGAGTCTTTGTGAGTCTTATTGTGCTGGCGCAGCCTCTTGGAGCAGGAGGCCTTGCAGGGTCCCAAAGACTCATTTCTGGCAGAGTTTGGGGGAGAGAAAGAAAGACTTTGGCTGCTTTCCTTGCATGCAGCCAAAAGCAGAAGAAGAAAGAAGTGGAAAGAAGCAGCTCAGTGGCCAGGCCAGGTGCATGGGGTGCATGGGGCAAGTACCCCCTCTCCCCCCTTTCCCCCCTCCCCTCACTACCTTGTGTTGTTCACAATGCAAGCGATGCAAGCCTTGTGTTCCCGCGCAGCCTGGATTAATTGCTTTGGGGGGGGGTGCTTTGGGGATGACATTTCTCTGCGGACCACCAAAATTTTCTCATGGACCACCAGTGGTCGCTGGCCCACTGTTGGCGACCACTGCTCTAACCTGTGTGTGAGTCTTTCTATCTTATCTTGTGATGCTCAGCTTATATCTTTCCATGGCTCTTTGTGCTATATATTGTATGATCAAGGGGGAGCCAGGAATAGTGGGAGAAAAAAAACCCACATTGCTCCTAACACATAAGTAGGAAAATTAAAAGGCAGAGGTATAAATATTTTGAATTTGTTGTGAAAAATAGAACTATGGCTAGTGATTCTCCAGGACAAACATTTTATTATTTATAATCACTAGATCAAGGCGCAAGTATTCCAGAGCTGTAATGATTTAGGTGCCTATACATTGATTGGTTCGTGGGGGAAAAATCCAGATGAAAAAAATATCAAAACATTTGATTGCAGTAAAAAAATATAGGAGCATATCTAAAGATGATAAAGTGATTTTGGGTGATTGGAAATTAAGGGATGACCCAATGATACTTATAAATATAAGGCCACTTTGAGAATATTCAAGGACTTGAATTCAGAAAAAAAGTGATCTTTGTACCCTAAATTCTTTTTCCCCCCAACTTTTTTTTTACTCTGTTTTAATTTTCCTGATATGCTTGGCCTATTTTAGCATCCCACAAACTCCAAACAAGACCAGCCTGAGAGGTTGCAAAGGACCAGAGAGTTGAGAATTGAAAAACCTCACCTAAGGTGCTATTTGAGTAGGTTTACCACTACAGTCTTTAGCAAAACTTAATAGATGATCTTGAGCTGTGGAAAATTTAGTAATAGTATATTTAGATGATGTATGCAAAACTGCACAGTAGCCTACAATTATAGATGTAGGAATTTAAAACCTAAATAGTTATGCAAAGTGTTGCCCACTGTGTAACTTACACATCAGACATTTGATCCCACTATGCATAGTTTAAGATGGATTGCATTTTAGGAAGGTGCCTCGTTGTTAACACTAAACATTTGGAGTTGCCGCCTGAGAAAACTGTAGCACGACTCATTTAATGAGAAGGATCAGATACAATTGCATTGTGTTGGTGTAAGAAATTGTGATCAATTTCTTTCTCCACACAGAAAAAGATTCTGAAAACCTTGAGAGAACATTGGGAGAGAGAGAAAGGAAGATCTTTCTTACTCTTCCAGAAACTCTGACAGTCAAGGTCTCTAATCCTCAAGAAACTAAGGGAAAATAGTAGGGAGTATAATTCTCCACCACATAGAAATAGAGTGGATTTCATTGCATTTGATTTATTTGTATTTATTTGTTTGTCAAACATGCTCAAGATAACAAGTGTAGGTATGAACATGGACAAAGAAAGTAAATACAGATAAATGGGGACAGTAAGACAGGGACGGTAGGCATGCTAGTATGCTTATGCATGCCCCCTTGAAGGACTTCTTAGGAATGGGGTGAGGTCCACGGGAGGCAGTTTGAGGTTGAAGCTGTGAGGGGTTGAGGCTGGTAGTGAGTTCCAGGCGTTGACCACTCTGTGGCTGGAGTCGTATTTTCTGCAATCAAGTTTGGAAGGATTTACCTTGAGTTTGTATTGGTTGTTTGCCCGTGTGTTATTGTGGTTGAAGCTGAAGAAGTCGTCGACAGGCAAGACGTTGTATCAGACAATTTTGTGAACTATGCTTAGATTGGACAGCAGGCGGCGCAGTTCCAGATTTTCCAAGCCCAAAATTTCAAGTCTGGAGACATTGGGAATTCTATGTATAAATTAAAAAAAAAACCAACAAACCAAACTGAAGAGTCTGACTAATATAATTTTATTTTTAGTGACTGTTCTGGGATATGCCGAGACAGGAAATATCATGTACTAGAATATATATCCTGAATAATAGGCAATATTTGGAGCCATGTTATAATTTTTGCAGCCAGGAGAGGGCAGAAATATCCTATGAATAAAGAGGGCACCTTATACTGTATTTTTAATAATATGTTTACTGTCAGTATCCTTCCTATTGTTATTATTGATGATATTCCTATACGGTTAAAAAAAAAGGATCTTGGGTTTTTAATCTTCTCCCACCTTTTGATGGTGTGAAGTATTGTTTGTAAGCCACTTTTTTCAGTGTGGTTGTAACTTTGAACAGTTGCTAAACGAATATATATCATTATTCAGCATTATATACTGTTATTCAGGATCTATAAATTGGGGACTATCTGTACTATCCAAACTGTGGAAAGTATGAAAGAACAAACCATTAAGGTACTAGAACAAGGCCGCGATTAACTCCCTCAAAGAAGAACAGAGGAGAATGGTTCACCTGCTTTGAAGAAACTAACCAAACAGGCTGGACGATGCTACAAATTGAAACCTCCCCCCCAAATGCACAACTGAAGTTAATCGTAATTCCTTAAGTAGCTTGAATGCAATAGCTTTTTCTGGCCAGATTCTAACTGAACCCAAAATTAACCCAGATATTAAATTTGTTAGATTGAGACTATTTTGTGGCTCCGTCTACATGCAGCTAGTTCTAGTACCCTCTGAAGGCCAAATCGTGTACAACATTAGATATAGTTGCAGCATGGAAGTGTGGGGTTGTTGTTTTTTCTTTTGAAATGCTGGCTCATATGAGTCACTGAGAGTAAGTGGGCAGACATACACATTCTCTTAAATAAATAAATAAAAATAAGTAAATAAGGAAGCAAGCAAACAAACAAACGAATGAATGAATGAATGAATAAATAAAGTTCTCCTGGGAGGAGCCTAGATTTTGATTTTTGTTTTAATGTATACATTTTATTAATAGTTTTAAAAAAGAACATTAAAAACTAACACAAACTCTCCAAACCATAAGAATGGGAATAGACTTTGGAGTTTGGTAGGTTCTCAATTTTTCCTTGTTTGGAAAGATGTCTATTACACCCGGTAAGAAGAAAAAGAAGTTTTCCTTTTACAAAAAAGAAAAGAAAAGGAAAAGAAGAAGAAGAAGAAATAAGGAAAAATCCAATTTTAGTTGTGGCTTTGGATCTATTGGGTGGATGGGCAGGCGAACAGCCTTGCAGAAATGTTGTTGGGTTCTAGGAACAGACTTGGGGTTGGAGTAAGCTCAATTTTGGAAGGATTGGTAGAGAGAAGTGGGAGTGGGCTTATTCCTCTGTTGCCCCAGAGAGCAGGACCAGAACTAGTGAGCCAAAACTACAAGGAGGAAGATTCAGGTTAGACCTCAGAAGAAGTTTGTGACATATGAATTGTCAACCAGTACAACAGATTGCTACATAAAGTGATGAGATGCTCCTCATTGGAGGTCTTCAAACAGAGAATGGGGAATGGTGGTCCATCAAATAGGTTGAATAGAAATGGATTGTGGTCCCTTCTTCAATTCTGCCATTCAACATCCATTTGATGTTCCTGAGCATGGCTCAAAGCATACTCCTCTCCTCCTCCTACCATATCCTGAAGGTGAACATGCTGGTTCAGCACATACTCCTGTTCCGCAACCTCCAGAAGATGTCATGCAAGGTTCTGCGCATACACCTCTCCCGGAAGGTCTGCAACCTGGTTCAGCACACACTCCTCCGGATGTAGCACAGGGTTGAGCACAAGCCACGGTCCCTCCTCCAGTTCCACACCCTCCCAAAGATCCACAACATGACCCACAATCTGACCCCGCATGAGAATAATGTCCCCCAGTACACCCATCGCAGGCATCGCCGATTGGGCGCCCCCAATAATCTCGGGGTCCTCCCGAAGGGTTGTGAACACAACATCTAACTCTTGGGTTTCCTCCAGGTGTACAAGTGCATTGGCGGTAGCAGTAGCACCGGTAATTATGGCCACCTCTTCGGGGTACGTTGCTCCTGGGGTTGCAACACGTCACACAGGCGGTGTTATCGACGTAGCGGAAAGGTTTACGACGAGTATCTAACCAGGATCCTGCTGGGTCGTACCATGTTGAGTTCAGGTTGAAGTAGGCTTCTCGTCCAGAAGAATAGATTCTTTCTTCTGGCATGGTGGGTGGAACTGAACGTGTAGGATCAAAATACACTGAAATCAAAATGACCTCCCAAAATAGGATGGATTGCTGCTCAATAATGCTTGACCTGAAACTTGTGAATGTGATTTTCAAATGGAAAATTACTAAAGAACATATTTCAGTTATAATAGGTTAGGTGGGTCCAGCTGACTGAGGGGAAAATAATTGATATAATAAGTCCCCTGCTCCAGATATTTATTAAACTTTCCAATATTCCAGAATAATACTGAAACATTTGGAGAACTATTTGGTGAGCCATTACCATTGGGCGTGCAAGTGTGTGTACACACTTTTTACTCATGCATTCACACAAACTTTCAGCTGAATTTTAATAAAACGTGTAAGCATTAAACAGTTTTGAAATACTGTGGGCAGTAGGCATTTAACATCACATTTGGTGCGCACATCTAGCTGGCTTGTTGTTCCATCTCTGACTTTCAACCTGTCCAGGAATGGTCTTTCTTATAAATAATATCATCCTTCTTCTATAGCTGAACTCAGGGCTGGGATTCTACCAGTTTGCACCTATTCGCTAAAACCGGTTGTTAACATTCTAAGCAGTTCGGAGAACTGGTTGTTAGAAGAAATTCCTGGCCTAATCCTGTAAGGAAAGCAGGAAGGAAATATTCTGGTGTTGCTTACAGAAACTATCTCTTCCTTATTACATTTTTGGCAGGGCTAGACTTCCTTTCTCTGGAACATCTCTGGAGTTTTTTCCCCTCCTTTGCTGGTACTTTGGTTGTGTGGAGGGACCATTCAAAGTTACAATGGCACTGAAAAAAGTGACTTATGACCCTTTTTCACACTTATGACTGTTGCAGCATCCCCACAGTCACGAGAGGCCAGGCGAGGAGATGCGTGCCTCGATGTGAGTGATGTTGAGTTGGCCACACCCAGTCAATAACATGACCACCAAGCCATGTCCACCCAGTCACATGACTACCAAGCCATGCCCACCTCTTAAGCCACGCCCACAGAACCGGTTGTTAAAAATTTTGAATCCCACACCTGGCTGAACTGAATGGGTTGGGTCTTCCTATTCTCAAAGCAAGAGAATACAAAATGGTTTTTTCATCTGTCATAACATTCAGAGAATCGAAAGGGGAGTCCATATTTCTTTTCTTGTTCCCTGGTCTTTCTCCCTAATACTGTTTGTGGATGACTCTACCAACTGTAAGAAGACAACTTGGTGCCCTCCAAATATTTGGATTGCAGTTCTCCATAGATTCCACTGGGCATGGATAATTATAAGGAATCATGTTAGTTACTCCCAAAATATCTAGAGAACATCTAACTCTCTAGACAATCTTCTTTGATAAACAGATACATGATGCAGAGACAAACTTACCTTATGTGTGAAGACCGGTGAGCTAAGCAAATGTCAATGAATGAAGTACCTTAGAAACAGAAGTTCTTTATATATGGTTTCAGCACTCATATATAGATGATACAACATCTTGGGAATGGCAGGTAACTCCAAAGCCATGGACCTGAGAGACGACAGATTTGACACCTGATCCATTACTTAACTATGGTTCAATGGAGGGAGATTCCTGCAATTAGCAGTCACAACTGGATCAGTGATGTAGATGACAAGGCATTTTCCCTCTCAGAAGATAAGTGACTTCCAATGGGTCCATAAAAAGACGATTGGATGACAGGTCAGAGGAATCAAGGAAGAAGCCACGATCAATCAACTCCCCCATAAGGATCAGTTGCATCAGTTGCTTGTCAGGTTCTTATGCAAAATGATTTATGGTATCCCATGCACAGTGGTGAGAGTTATTATTAATGGCAATTGTGCAGAATACCTTATGCCATCAGACTTGAAATTCTAGACCTAGAAAATGTAGAAATATGCCGCCTTCGGTCCGATCTAAGTATAGTATATAAACTCATACATTGCAATGTCCTACCTGTCAATGAATACTTCAGCTTCAACCATAACGATACAAGAGCACACAATAGATACAAACACAATAGATACAAACTGCACCAAACTTGATTGCAGGAAATACGACTTCAGCAACAGAGTGGTCAATGTCTGGAATACTCTACCTGACTCTGTGGTTTCTTCCCCAAACCCCAAAAACTTTAACCTTAGACTGTCTACTATTGACCTCACCTCTTTCCTAAGAGGTCTGTAAGGGGCGTGCATAAGCGCACCAACGTGCCTACCATCCCTGTCCTATTGTTTCTTTTTATTTCTCTTATATGTATCCATTTCATGTATTCATAACTATGTTTATACTTATACCTACTATCTTGTAAGCGATTGACAAATCAAATAAATCAAATAAAAAAATAAAATAAAATGTTTATGGTCATGTGAACATGAAGTCTACTCTTGTGTGGTTGTCTCTGGAGATTCTCAGTCATCCTTGTCCCAAAGGTGCTTTTTCAAGAGGCAACTGGAACTTTCTTGTTTTTCTTTGACGACGTTTCTCTTCTTATCCACGAATGTCTACGGAGGTTCTCAGCCATCCAGGTCCAAGTTGTCCCAAAGGTGCTTTTTCAAGAGGCAGCTGGACTTTCTGCTTTTTCTTTGAAGACATTTCACTTCCCATCCAAGAGGTTTCTTCAGCTCGTGTGGGTTGTTAAAAAACAATCCAGTCTACAACATTAGCTAACCTGCAAAAATGAAGTCTGCCAGTGTAACCCAGCAAAGGAGCCTCAGTTGTGGGTATTTGGGTACCAAATATCACTTCTACCTATTTTGGCACCAGATATGGACATGAATTTAGGCAGATTCAGGGAGACAGTGGAGCGGGCCAGGCATACTATGGCCCGGCGGTCATGAAGGTATGACTTAGCAACTGAACAACAATAATGGAGGATGTAATCATGGGTAGAGTTTCAAAGTAGAATTTTGCAGTCATGTAAAGGATACTCCTCCCAAGATATCTGGAACTAAGCTCAAGATTGGTCTCATTTGCCACTAGCTAAGACTCTGGTGGACTACCACATGTAGTTCCTCAGTTGACTCCTGGGACAATATAACATGATTTGTCTTCTGCTGCCTGGTGAGTCACTTGAAGGAGGACATACCAAGCATGTGGCAGAACTGAGCTTTCAAGAAATTATCAACTGAATAAGATGGGACCTTCATAGGCCACCGACTGGGTAATGAATGGCTAGGATGTTCTCAGGAATGTGATGGCATCAAAGCCACCTTCTATAAATGAAGTGCCCATGCCTGTGATCAGATATACTTAAAAGACAGAGAATGTCCATGCTTTAGTTGTTGTCACAATGATAACCAGGCTCATCCACATGAGGTCCCTTGGGCACATCTAGTTTCCTCTTAGAACCTTTCTCCTTTGCTTCCAAGGTTTTCATCTGAAACCAGAATGATGCCATCAATACATAAGAAGGGGGGGGGGGAATGGAAGGGTTAGGAGGAATCTCAAGATGACCAAGTTGGAGAGAAAAAAAGAAATTTTAGGAGGTCATCACAGAAATGCAAAATGAGGATTTATTTAGTGTGAAATACATGGTCCACTGGTTCTGGTTTTGCTTTCTGGGGTGGCAACTGAGACTGGATGTTGGTGGATGTGAGTAGTGTCAACTCATAAAGTATTTCTATGGCCTTTACAGAGTTGCCAACAGAAAGGGAGGGGGGAGCAGTGCAGCAGTTTGCAAAACCGAAACTGCATTCCATAAATGTTTTCATAGATAGTTTCCAGGCAACCGAAATTTCTGCCACGCAAAATTCTAACTGGAGAGCATGACTGATGACTCTTGGTTATGGATGTGTCCCATTGGAGAATATGAATTATGATACACCCAGGGGGTGGGGGAAAACCAGGGTCAAGGGTGACGGTGAATGATGTGTCTCAGAGTCGGCTACACCCAGGCAGTACCGGCATGTCTTCTCCTAATAAATCTTCTTTGAGCTTTGAAATTCAGGCTAGAGACTCATGATTCAAATGGGGGTCACTACTGGAGCCCTGACTCCGGTAGATTGTGAGTAGGGTTCTGCAGTTGGCTTGTGAGCTGTGTAGTTGAGGGTTTTTTTTTTCATCAAGTTGATTCCCCGTAATGTAGCCTTGATGGACATAACATTAGTTAAACCTTATTTCTTAATCATTTGGGATGTAACTAATTTACAGCTAAAGAGGATCTATTAACACCCTTCAGAGTGAAGGAGGGTGTTTCCTTCATTCCTTAGGGAAAGAAGTTTTAAGTACAGGTTTAAAGGTTTAATTAAAAAAAAAAACAATAAAAGCAAAGGACTAATTAGAATGTGGATTTTGGAAAGTTGCAAATAGATTAAAGGTCTAGATGGGTTTGAAATAAGATTTTGAAATGAATTGTAAGAATCCTTCCCTATGGGAAAATGCTCTTACTTTCAATACTTAAAAAAAAAACCATGATAGGATGAGGCTTTAGAAGTTAGACAATAGAGGGAGCCAGATGAAGCTAAAAATTATAATTAAAGAGAAAGAACATTTAAATTGACTGACTAATACAGAATGAACCTCTTCTTATTTCATATAGACATGCATGCCATGACACACATGAAAAAGGAATGATGGCACAATGGCACAATACTTAATTTGTCACTTGTCCTTCCTTGTTCCTTTGTCCCTCACCCTGCAAATTTATCTGGATTATCAAGTTCACAGCTGTCTTTGTTCTGTCTTCTATCTAAATCTCATGAGGACTGTCCTGGAAAACTTCCGACTATTGTTAGGTGGGGAGGAGGAATAGGAGGAGGAGGAGGAGGAGGAGGAGGAGGAGGAGGAGGAGGAGGAGGAGAAGAAGAAGAAGAAGAAGAAGAAGAAGAAGAAGAAGAAGAAGAAGAAGAAGAAGAAGAAGAAGAAGAAGAAGAAGAAGAAGAAGAAGAAGAAGAAGAAGAAGAAGAAGAAGAAGAAGAAGAAGAAGAAGAAAGAATTCTGGGAGTGATGAATGCTTTCATAAGTTTTATTGTGTTGCATACATATTTTTTACATACAAATTTGATAAAAATAAGTAATAAGGATAAGTAATTACAAGCATATCAGCAAGTAAATAAATAGCAATACAACACTTTGAGCTAGATTGTGATGTTCATATTCAGCACAACTTGGCAGCTACTTCTTCAGAAAATGGGGAGGTGCTTTGCAAACTTCTTTGATCTGACAGATCTCAGGTTGTGGTGAACAGCATGGTTGGGCTGGTGGACAATATTTTTGTTGAGGTGGATAGCATGGTTGGGCTGGTGGACAATATTTTTGTTGAGGTGGATAGCACGGTTGGGCTGGTGGACAATATTTTTGTTGAGGTGGATAGCACGGTTGGGCTGGTGGACAATATTTTTGTTGAGGTGGATAGCATGGTTGGGCTGGTGGACAATATTTTTGTTGAGGTGGATAGCATGGTTGGGCCGGTGGACGGTACGACTGCGCTGGTGGACAATATTTTTGTTGAGGTGGATAGCACGGTTGGGCCGGTGGACAATATTTTTGCTGAGGTGGACAATACCGCTGGACAGGCCGACAGTATTTCTGTACTGGAGGACAATATAATTGGAGAGGTGGACGGCACTTCTGCACTGGAAGAGAACACCATTGGGCAGGCGGACGACTCTTCCGTCCAGGAGGACAACAGTATTTGACAGGTGGACGGTACTTCTGTACTGGAGGACAATATTTCTGTGTCGTTGGGCAGCCCTTTGGAGCTGGAGGACAATATATTGGCCTTGGGGAACAATATCTCTGCACAGGTGGTGGAGGTGTATCACAATATTCCATTTCAGCACTCCATCTTACTGAGTAGCTAGGTGGTTCGCAACTTACAGATCTCATATAATTATTGTAGGAATCTTTGTCATCTCCATATTCTGTGGTGTACATCTCTTGAGACCTTGGACTAGACCTGTGAAAAATATGTATGCTAGGAACACAAGGATGAAACTATTTTAGATTTTTTTTAAAAAACGCAATTGATGAATGAAATTAAGTGACTGATTAGAACTTTTTTGTCATTCTTTGCCAGAGCATTTTCTGTGAAGAACATATCTCAACTATACTTGGGAGTTAGTTAAAGGTGCTAAAATTATGACTTGGTAATACAGCGTATTAAGCCTTACTGTGGAAAGAAAGAAAGAAAGAAAGAAAGAAAGAAAGAAAGAAAGAAAGAAAGAAAGAAAGAAAGAAAGAAAGAAAGAAAGAAAGAAAGAAAGAGGAGGGAAGGAGAGAGGGAAGGAAGGAAAAGGAAAGAAAGGAAGGAGAGGGAGGGAGGGAGGGAAGAAAGCAAGCAAGCAGGGAGGGAGGGAAGGAAAGAAAGAAAAAGAAAAGAAGGAAGGAAGTCAGGGAAGGGAGGGAGGGAGGAAAGAAAGAAAGCAGGGAGGGAGAGCAAGAAGGAAGGAAGGAAAGAAAGAAGAAAGAAATCAGGGTGGGAGGAAAGAGAGATGGAAGGGAGGGAGGAAGGAAGGAAGAAAAGAGGAGGGAGGGAAGGAAGGAAGGACAGAGATAGCAACATCCAAAACTCAGGATCATATTTTTTTCCCAATTGTTCCCCTTAATGTTTTTCAGCCATCCGTGGAGGTGTTCTCAATTTATCTGCCCATTTTCACCACTCACAAACTGCGGTGGTCAAAGACATTATTTAGGAGATATAATTGCTTCTGATTTGTCCATCCCATCATCCCGAGGTTGGCCCCCTAAGAACCATGAGATAGTTTGACAAATCAAGAAATTGGCCCAGATGAATGGACCTTGCTACTGATCCCTTAATGAGAAACCCTACTTTCTGAAACCCTTCCTTCTCAGCCCAACCTGATCTCATTGTCAGGTTGAACGCCGATTGTAGCCATCAGGATGATGGCTCTACGGATCTGTAGAGGTAATTTACAACTTGTACGTTTCAACGAAGAGATGGAGACTTAATCATCGGTAATAAATTTTTAAAAAATAATCACCTGGGTTGTCCAAGATATCAGGTTGAAATATTACTTACCAAGTACTCCCACTCTTCTAATTCTTCAGTAGTTAAAGACAGCAAGGAGTGATGACAAGATGGCTTTATAATATTTGGCAAGATCCCTTGTGACTGGCTGGCTCCATTCTCCGAAAAAGAAGGGAAGAATATCCCATTGCCCAATTGTTAGTTATTGTCTTGATTTGTCATTTCAAGTGTTTTCTCGTGCCTTGGCAGACCGAATATTTTGCATATCCAAAGAGGTGACTAAGTGACTAACCATCTGCTGTCTGGCTATGCCAAGATAAATGATGCAAGAGAGTAGCCCAAGGCTACCAAGGGCTGCCTGCAGCTGAATTACAATTAGGAGTACAACAGAAGCCTTTTGATTATCTACCTTGTGCTTTGATCATCTGACAGTGACAGTGACTCCAACAGGCTGGGTCATCTTAGAAAACATCGAAGATAAGTACATTGGGCAACACCACTGGAGGCAGGACAAACCATACATTTGTAGAGAGTGTGTTTAATTAACATGATATTTGTGTGTGTGTGTGTTGGGTCTGGTCTCTGGGTGTTATGTGAATTTTGTTGTAGGTGTATACTGTGTATATATGTACAATGACAATAAAGTATTATTATTATTTCACTGGTAAACTGAATAGATGTTTTTCAATAAATATCTATGTTCTATGTTCCAGAAAGATATCTACATTCTACCTGGGTTTTTCATTCATGAAACTCCTTAAAGTAGAATGGGTATGATGATTAAATGCTAGCTTAAGACCAAGAGAACCAAATTTAAGTTCTACTCAGCTACTGGTTGACCTTGGACTAACAGCTATTTCTTAGTTTAACCTAATAGAGGTGAGATGGAAAGAATGAAGAATGGAGTCCTGATAAGAGACTGCTAGCACTATTCCTGCTAACAATAAGATCAAGTCAGAGGCTTATCTCCTGACCAATCAGAAATTGATGGGAAGTCCATGAGATCCATCATCTCCCACAACTGGTTTTAATGAATGGCTATAAAAAGCCATGTTCTCCATTAATTTGTCTAAGTTCCTTTGAAAGCCTTCTAAGATGGTAGTGAGATGGTCCAAGGCACTTTGAAGGTGGAGCTTGTAGATATGATGTGATCCAGTTTCATGTCATGCGTCCTCAGTCTAATTATTGGGTAGACAAAGTTCTTTGTCTCACAAGTATCAGGGTCTATCTTGGTAGATCCCCAAAATCACGTATCCTTCTTCAGGACTGAATGTGAAGGCTGCTTAGCATTCCTTAGCAAGGAAATGTTTTTTAGTTTGCCTGTCTTTAGCAGTGCCCAGGGATATATGCACGATATAATTCAAAAGCTTTTTTTTTTCCTGAAGTTTGCAAGTATATGCACCACTGCAATTTTTCATATTTAAGTTAAAAGACAAAAGTACTTTGATGTAAACACATCGCAAATCGGACTTGTCACATTTTTTCTACAGAATTTTCATTATCTTTTCCCCCGCTTAAAGAGTAAGAGGGAAAAAATTCAGATGAAAATGTTTTATTCAGTCTTGTTCAACAGACCTTCCATTCTCTCAGAATTAGCCCGTTTCTCTCTGTTTCTTCTCCTCTTCTTTTAAAGGTTCTTGATTTAGTGCTCAGGGATACATCTTACATCAGGAAGCTCCACAAAACAGTTTCTGGATTTACTTCTCACGGATATCTTCTAGAATTATCCCAATTTGTGAAAATGTCAACGGAGGAGGGTGGGGGAAGTTCTCCAGGAAAACTGTATGACCTTGTTCTGCTCATTGAAGATCAGGATAAAAAATAATAGGAAGAAACAAATGGAATGCTGGAAACCTTATATAGATGTGGTTTGCTAATCTCCGGAAATGAGGTGGCTTTTTAAATAATGTTGATGGACAAACCAAAGCTCATATTTACCTCCCGGGTTACTCTATGTAGGTACCACATGGTGCCCTGTGGGCAACCATTTGCAAATGAGAAGTAAGGAACCAGTTACCACTGCTGAAAGACAACCCCAGTGAGTGAGAGAGCTGGTTGAATCATAATGATTATACTGGATAATTAATTGCAAGAATTAACATGAAAAAGATTCCCATGCTTAGCCCCACAGCCCCTACCCCAATTGCTTGAAATGGAATCATTGTGGGGATAGCAACTTTTTCTGGAACATCTCATTTCTAAACATGAACATGGGGCCTTTCCCCAAATGTTTGCTCAGAAACACAGGTCCACGGTTCATGTAGTGGGTTGTGAGGATAGCTTTGGGAGACAGGAGGAAGAGCTGCATCCAGACCAATGGTCAGATAAAAGTTATCTCAGCCCACAGAAGAAAAAGGAGAGGGAAAAGTGTCTCAGAAGGGATCCTCTCTAATTCTTTGGGAAATAAAAGGCAAAGGAGGGGAGAAATGTTTTTGGACTTGCAAGATTTTGTTATTCATGGTTTCTGTTTCCTGTCTGGATTATAAGGGAGGAAGGAAGGGAATGGAAAGAAGAAAGGAAAAATGGAAGCATTGAGAGAAGGAAGGAGAGAAGGAAGGGGAAAGGGAATGGAAGGGAAGAGAAGAGAAGGGAGGAAGGAAGGAATTTTTTTTTGCAATTGGTATTCATTATTGTACTGTATATTTAATTGAGGGAAGTGATGAGATTTGTAAATCATAGCAGTATCTCTTGACAGCCCAACTGGATCAATATAGGTGCCAAACATGATAATTGTAAGCTTGGTTCAGTGGGGCAGCTATAAAAATCGAATAAATCCAGAATCAAACAATGGCTCTCCTGGTTGCATTGCGTCATAAAGCAAATTCCTGGAATATTCCTGATGTTTGCATTCCAATGTTCTAAAAAAATGTTCTCCTAGGTTCTGTCTTCCAGCACTAAGACTGGATTTTCTGGATCCTTATTTGCGGAATAGCTGTCATCATTCCCACTTTAGCTACTGGAAAAAAAACCGAGGATCTCAAAAATCACATCAATGATTTACAGCCCGAAGACAATAAACAGGCAAAACGTTTCTTGATTGGCAAAGAAAGAATTCTCCATTCTCTATTAATGTCTCACTTCCTGGGCTAGAATTACCCAGAACCATATAAAACAGCCGTCCTTAGTCCAGAGTTCTCCATCAAACCAATCTGACTTGTCTTCATTTTCTCTTCTGTTTGTGATCAGGGTAAGTTGGAGTCTTGATGTCTTCAGGTTGGCATTTAGAAGCAATGGAGTTGATAGGGTTGCATATTAGAAGATGTGGGTATTTCAAATACTTAACTGTAATAATTTGATAAGAGAAGCTCCACGTTGCTTCTGAGCTACTAGTGAACCTGCTAAGATACAGTGTTATTAGATCGTTCCAGAGGCAACAAGCTTTGGAATGGATCTAATATGATCATTGTCTTTAAAACCTTCTAGTGGAATATTGACGGATCCGAGTTGCACACTCGGAAGAAATGGTAAGTCGCAGAGATCAAATCTCTAAAAAAAGGAAATGGTGTTCACATGTCTTGCATCTGACAATATCTTCACTGCCAGGGATTATGGTTATATATTTGCAAGGATTCTCCGATGCAAACTTACTGCTTTGTGGTTAGCCTTGTGATTTTTTTTTGGGGGGGGACAAAAATTAGAAAATGTTTTGATTATTCTCAGTAGCTTCTATGTGGATTTGTCTCCCATGGATGAAAGCCTATGTTAATTGAAGATTCATCTTCTTTTAACGACCCCATAATCCCTTGCGGGGTGGAGTCTGGGCAATTGAATGGAGCTGAGTATTTACTGGCCGGATGCCCTTCCTATTATCAATGCAGAGTTTTGCTCAGCAGATAGATTCTCATTGTGTCCAGAGAGAGAAATATCTACCTCTCCCTAGGATTGAACTCACAGCCTCCTGACTGTGAGGCGAGAGCTCCAGCTCTAGGTCACCGCACCATTCATGTTAATTGTTGTTTCATCCTGATATATTGGTTTTGATGGGTTCTTCCAGCTTCTCCTTAGCCTTTACCAAAGCAGATCCTTCTTCTCTATGCTTGTGTGTTTGTGTATGTATGTGTGTATAAGCACGAGACAGAACTTCATCCTTCTGTCTGCATTTCAGAAAGAAATTAAGATGCCTTGCAATTGTTGCAACTGTTGCTCATCGTGTTGTGGAACCAGCACCAACAGGATTATTTGTGCTCCTGGACAATCTTACCATATTTCTCCATCGTGTTGTATGTATGGTGGGGGCAGCTGTTGTAGCAGCTGCTGTTGTCCCCCCCAAATGGTCTGCCCCAGCCCCATGAAGTGCTGCTGCCCGCCGGCGATGAAATGCCCCCCACCTGTACAGTTCACACAAAGTTGCTGTCTTCCTAAGAAATGCTGTTAGAAAGACTACGGAGAATCGAAGCTCAACTTTCGGAGGTCCTGCTGGCTCCATTGTGCGGAGATACGATGCTCAAAGCTAAACCTGGTCCACCATCTTCTCATCTTCTTCTTCTTGTTTCTGGTGCAGAGATCCTGCTTGCCTAAAATCTGATCATCCATTTGTGAAGACGGTGTGGCTTTCTCACAGGAGAAGGGTCATCATTATTGGGATGTAGAGAGATACTCAATGTCTTATTCTTCAACTGCTTGGGCTCTGTAGTCTACTTTTTAATTCTACTTTCCCTCAAGGGGATAATAAACCTTGGAAGCATGAACGTTCTGTGGTTGTGTTCATTTGGTGGTTGTGGGATGAAGAAATTAGAGAGCATCTGGTGGAGAAAGACAACTTCCAACATTTTGTGTATCAAGATGTAGCTGGGGTCCAGGTTTTAGAGGGTCCTTCAACAAGATACCCTCAAGAGATAGTGTTCCTTAGGGAACTATCTTCACCACCAACACGGTCGGCATAGTTAAGTTCTCAACACAGAACCCTTCATTTACCAACTGTTTAAATTACAACAGTGCTGAAAGAACTTGCAGGACTCATGATCGATCCTTGAATTTATGGTCGCCGAAGTGTTCCCATGGTCACACGATTTTGATTTGTGCATTTAGTAACCAACATGGATTGTTCTGTCCTAGGCCTCCCCAAAAAGCACTAAGTCAATTCTGAGTTCCGGCAAAAACCTCCTTTATTACATTAATGTGCATTTATTTCATTCACAGTCAGCCAATGGCTTGGCACACAGTCTTGTAAAGGTATACTAATTAGCTCAGACCTTTATCAATCCTGGAACGCTGCCCGGTAAAATTCCACACTCACTGCTGACAGGGAAGGTCTGAGCTATACAGACAAATGTTCACAAGGCTAGAACGAATGAACGAGCAAGTTGTTTCATTCAAAAGTCCCCTCCCCTTTTGCTTCTTTTAATCCTGATGGGAGGGGTAATTCATCATTTATTTATTTATTTAAATTTATATACCGCCCCCCCCTCTCCCAAAGGGACTCGGGATGGTGAACAGCCAAGATAAAATACACATATAAAAATACATATACAATATTTAAAAATTAAAAGAATTAAATACATTGGCCCTTTCAAAAGATTAAAAATAAGGGAATTAAGAAAGTTAAAACCAGATTAAAAGATTTAAAAACCCCTAGGTCAGACTGGCTTGCTTAAATAAATGAGTTTTCAAGGCATGGCGGAAGGTCAGGAGATCAGGGATGGTCCTCATCTCCGGGGGTAATTCGTTCCAGAGAGAGGGTGCCCCCAGTGAGAAGGCCCGCATCTCGGGGTTGCCAGCCATCCAGCCAGCGGCACCCCGAGGAGGCCGACTCCATGGGAGCGTATCGGTCGGCGGGAGGCCGATAATGGCAGGAGGCGGTCTCGCAAATATCCTGGTCCTGAGCCATGGAGCGCTTTAAAGATGATAACTAAGACCTTGAAGCGCACCCGGAGGGCCACCAGGAGCCAATGCAGCTCGTGCAGAAGTGGCGTAACATGGGAGCCCCGAGGAGCTCCCAACACCACCTGCGTGGCCGCATTCTGCACCAGCTGGAGCCTCCAGATGCTCTTCAAAGGCAGCCCCATGTAGAGAGCATTGGCATAGTCTAGGCGGGAAGTTACAAGGGCAGAAGTGACCATGCGAAGCGCATCCCGATCCAGAAAGGGCTGCAACTGGTAGATCCTACGGACCTGGCCAAAAGCCCCCCTGGCGACGGCCGCCACATGGTCTTCCAATGACAGCCTCACATCCAGGAGGACACCCAGATTGCGGGCCCTCTCTGTGGGGGCAAGAATTCCCCCCCCCCCACAGCCAGCGATGGAACCAGCTGGCTGTACCGGAGTGCCGGGAAGCACAGCCACTCAGTCTTAGATGGGTTGAGCTGAAGCCTGTTCCACCCCATTCAACACCGCACGGCCTCCAGGCACCGGGTCATCACTTCGACGGCTTCATCGGGGTGGCCTGGCGTAGAGATCATCCACCTGTGGCCTTACTCCCACATCAATCCTGAGATCATAATTGTTCTTTTCTTTTGGCAGCTCTGCACATGCGCAGGCTGGGAACCGGTTCCAGAATCTCCCCCACCGCATTGCTGTCCAAGCCTGAAGGCAGCTGATGACTGCCAGCTTGCCCTGGCCCCATCCCTGCCTCTGATGCAGAACCCTCGTCCGACTCTGCTGCCAGCTCCATCAGCCGCCGGTGGGCTACAACATGGATTTACAACAATTGCAGCACCTTAAAAGTCATGTGACTGCAATTTACAATTTCCTGAATTGACTTCTTTTTTCAATTTTTATTGGTTTATAATATAAAATGCAAAATACAAAAGCAAATAGTGGGAAAAATAGGGGAGGGAAAGGAGAAGTGTAGAAAAGAAGGGGTGGGGGGAAAGAAAAAAAAGGCATTGACTTCCGACTCCCTTTGGTGCAGTAGAATAAAACAGCAAACCTCAACTTTTTACTTTTACATAATAGTATAAACTAACCATTTCTATAACAAAAAAAATCTATCTAATCAGTAAAAACCCAAAATCAAAGTTTCATTGCCCCCCCCACCTCAAGCACAAAGTCCAGAAGTGGTTTCCAAGTACAGCAGAAACAAAAGTACTTGTATTTTTTGCTTTTTAAAAACCTCCAGTGAACACCCACAACTTTTGAAGATAATTCCTTCCCCTTTATGCATGATTTGTGCTTTCCTGTCACAGACTACAGGTTGTTTGGCTAGAATATGTCATTTTATTGGCAACCAACTTTGGGAAGGAGTCTGTGGTGACCTTTTCTCTGATCTTCTTCTAGTTTCTTGACTTCTTGGGTTAGTCCAAAAACGTAGGGCTAAGAAACCAGCCATTTTGGTCTTACACCCTCGCTCAAATTATAGCTGCGGTTTTAGTTCAAGCAGAGACTTCAGTGTTTTCCATCAAATGGGACCAGTTTTTCTATCTGGATCTACAGGTTCTCAGAGCTAATAACGATGATGAAGAAAGTCAAGAGTCCTGCAGACACAGAAGCCTCCAAGGCTTCCTCAAAATCTGGGCAGGTCTGATCCTCTTCTCTAATCACCCTACTTAGATGTTCCATCTGAACCTCTTCAATTTTCCCTCTTTAAAATAGGTCAAAAACACCACTTGTTATTGACTGTGTTATTATGTAGTGTAGAATATATATATATACCCGAAGAACCAAAGATCCACATATATATATATATAATGTATCTAGGTGACGTTTCGATGAAGTCTCATTCATCATCTTCAGGCTTGTGTCTATATTTATATATCTATATATATATTTATGGTTCAGGTGCATGAGATTGGAAGGATCAAAATCCAGATTTAAGACAAATAGTTGGACGTTTGTAAAGTCAATTACCAGAAATGAGCTTTGCCAGGAATTATCGGCCCCGTTTCCTGATAAAAAAATATGCAATGATATATTTGCTTAATTATTTATTGCATGGGTATTCGGACATCATTCAATACAATGCCTGGGATTAGAGACAGAACATTTTCAGATAAAAGATCAGTTTGTAGTGTGGGGTGACCTCCCTTCCTTTTTAGGAACCCAATTGTCCGATGTTGTAGCTTCCTTTGCAAATATGTGTCACATGGAACAGCTGGGATTCAATCTCAGTCTATGCTGTCATCACATCTTGGTTACTGCTCAATTGCTGAGCCCTGATTGATTGAAACCATGATGTTCACCTGTGGGCCAAGAAGGGCACATGTTGGCCAAAGCTACTCTGCAAAAGGTATTGACAGCACACCTATCACTGATATTCAAGCTCTATTCCATTTCAACTAGAGTTTTGATTCCATCAAAGTAAAACATTAGGGCTACAAAGAGGCCAATTAATTGAACACATTCAACATTTCTGATCAAGAATCACAACAAATATTTATTGATTAGAAATGGCCTTGTGTTCTAAAAGTTACACTTCTCTACAATGTTGAGAAATGAAATCTCCTTCCTAACATGGATGTGTGGACTTCAACTCCCAGGGTTCTCCAGACAACATGGCCATGGCTATGGATTCTGGGAGTTGAGGTCTACACATCGGGAGATTGAAGAGGTTGGGAAACGGGGATCTAAGATGGATCCTAAGGACATGTCGTAGTGATGCAAGGATTGAAGTAGGTAATTTTGCAGATATCTCTGCTGAAGGTCTTGCTTTGATCTTACAGCACACGTAGGGGTTTGTAGCCCAGCTCTTCCATTGTGCAATATTTCAGCATGGGGGACCATTGATATTCCACCTTGCAGGTGTACATCAAGCCAATTGCATCCTCTGGATCCTTAGAAGGACTTAAATTATTGGCATCATCATCGGAGGCTATATTTTCATCGTCACCATCATTAGCTGTTTCAAGCTTCTCTTTGCTTTTTGGCTCAGAGGAAGATGGAGAGGTGGCCTTCTCAGGGTCTTCTTGAGAATGCTTGCTTTCAGGATGTACATGTTTGTGTAATGGACAATCAGATTCCTTGACACCTGGAGAAAACGGCAGCTCTATCACTTCAGTGATATGCATTCTCCTATAGAATTCTCTGTGAGGATGGGCGTCGTTGAAGTGAATACATTCCATGATACTTGGGTTCTCAAGGAAGATTCCTGGGTCATGGTGGTTAGGATGGAGATAACTGCCGAGGCTGATCTCATCTAGAGGTTGGATACTCACAAAATGTATTGCTGTGATTTCTTCGATGCTTTTATTCGGACTAGTGCAAGGCATTTTTCTCAAATGCTGAGATTATAGCTGTAAGTAAACAGAATGTTCCTGAAAATAAGAGATAAACAAGGGTCCAAGTTAGAAGAATCATCTAAGGTATGAATCTATGAGTCTTCGCTATGCCCCAGGACTGAGATGAGTGTTTTTGAAAAATCACATGTCTATGGAGCTTCTCAGCCATACAGGTCATGGTTGTCCCAAAGGGGCTTTTTCAAAAGGCAACTAGATTTTATTTTTCCTTAAAGACATTTCGCTTCCTATCCAAGAAGCTTCTTCAGTTCTGGCTGAAAGGTGGAGGATGGAAGGATTTATATTCCTTGCAGTCATCAGGTAGTTGGCACTCCTCTGAGAGTCGTTGAGGCCACTTGGAGGTTTATCTGTGGCCTCCAGATGGCCACACCTCAGACAGAGTGCCAATGACCAGATGACTGTAAGGAATATAAATCCTTCCATTCTCCACCTTTCAGCCAGAACTGAAGAAGCTTCCGTGATGAAAAACGAAATGTCTTCAAGGAAAAACAAAGCCCATTTACAATTTGAAAAAGGCTTTGGGATATTTATAGGATATCACTGGTTACAGGTTAATTTTATAACTGTGTAAGCATCCCAACTGTTATTTTCCCTATCTAATCTGAACGCCATGACATCTGGGAATGTTGTAAGAATATTTTCAAAAGTTGGGCTCCCACGTGTTTAACTTTTTTCTATGGTCTTAACAAACAAAACAGTCACTGGCAATGGCAAAAAAAAATATCGATGAATAATTTGCAAAAAATCTAAAGCAAAGACAAGAGCAATAAAAATCTTAATAAAACCCGGCAATAAAATATATGTTTAAAATGGGAAAGGAAAGCACATTTTCTTTCAGTCTTTTCTCTTCATTGAGGAACTTCACAGCCTAGTTAATTAAGTTCTACCAACTGGGTGGCTTTGGCTCAGCCCTTCTCTCTCGGCCCAATCTACCTTACAGGGTCGTTGTTGTGGAGAAAATAGGAGAAAAGTGTGTTGGATATGTTTATCAACTTGAATTATTTGTAAAAATAATACAGGCAGGATACAAATTAAATAAGTAACAATAATAATAGACAATATAGATGCCTGGTGGGTTCATCTAGGCAGGGAATTCCATTTTACCAAAGAATCAATCTCTTTTATAGCTGCCCACCTTACCTCTGAAAAGACTTGGAAATTAATTTTAGGATATAGAGAAGCTCACAGTAAGACACTAGGCAATTGACCTTCAAACCATGTCCACATTTTGAATTATATCTTTATACTAGTTCTAGTGCAGTTTGTAATGTTCTAGAGCAAGCCTGTGAATGTTAATATGGGCATATTAAGCATGGGGCATTCTGGGAGTTCAAGTCCACCCATCTTTAAGTTCTCAAGATCAAGAAATACTGTTCTAAGAGAATGTCTACCTCGATCTATCCCTATCCCTAATAACATTTTTTCCAAAACCGGTAGACATTTTGTGACCATTGGATGGTACACAATTTCCAAGTAGTAGAGGCAAGTCCTAATTTTATGGGAGGATTTTATGAGAAGCCAAAGAAAGTACCATTAAAAAATATATATCAACTTACCTTTTAATGTGTGGCAGCTCAGACAGGGTGTTGATATCAAGCCAAATGCAGGAAGCAAATGCTATTTAACAGGAGAAGACGCTTAAAAATAATCCCTTCAACCTTCACGGGATGTGACACATTTGGGGGAAAATAGCCCTTTGACTTAATTTCCCGACAAAACATGTTTTTGATCTCCCATCTGACCTATGATGCCCTGTCATTGTCTTTGCTGACTCAATTTGGTGCATCCACTGTAACTCCTCTAGTCAATTACAGCCTGTGTATAATCTCATCAGAATCATAGAGTACACAGCATAGCCTGGAAATTTGTCCAGGAGGTATTTTCAGCCCTAATTTACACGTGAGACTGAGGCACGAGAACTGGCAGATTCACCCAAATCAACATTTCCAGCCCATTGTTGTTCAGTTCAATGTGATATGTTCTACAACCATGCATTGTCATGGGTCATCCCATGACTGGTGAATATCAGGTCATGTAATAATAGAAGCATGTTGAGAAACACATTTTTTTCATAGATTCATAGGATAGGAAGAGAGAGTTAAATGAGTAATCAGCCTAGAGTTGTTAGGTTTCCATAAACAATCTAAGTCCAGCCCATCTTGAATTCCATTGACCCTTATCTGGTGTCAATTTAGTACTGAACTTCAGTTGACTAGATTCTTGTGTATAGTTTGAGTAATAAATTTTCTGAACACACCTTATGGTCCTGATTCTTTGCACCTGGCAGACTATTCAATACAAATGGATCTCCAATCTTTGCATAAAGACCTCGAGTGATGGATCACCTACAACTTCAGGAGGAAGACAATCCTATTATTTAATGGCTTGGAAAGTCAGCACATTGACCCTTGTTTTGAGTTGAGTTTGTCTCCATCCATCAAGTCTCATCCAATCATTGGTGTGAGGAGAATGAATCTATATTTCAGTTCTTTTCATCATTCTTCATAGATTTGATCTTCAATCCTCTACTTTTGTTGTTGCTCTTCTTTGCACCGTTTCAAATTCCTCAGTGATCTCCTTGTATTGGGGTAATCAAAACTGGATACTATTCCATATTTTCTAATCACTGCAAGGTAGAAGTATAATTTCCTGTAAACTCAATAGTCTACTTCTGTTGATACAGCCCGAGACTGTACCAACTTTCTTGGCAGTTGCAAAATACTGCTGGGTCATTACTTAGTTGTATTCCACCAAGACAGCTGGAGTTTTGTACGTGTATATTAGCTTTTTGCTAAGGGCAGAATCCTACATTTCTAGTCCAGCCTTAGGCACAAAAATGAAATGGCTGACTTTTGAGAAGTCATTGGCTCAGTTCTTAGGAAGAATGGCAAAAAGCAGATGTTGCTAAGAAAATTTCATGAGCTTCTTAAGAAGTCAAGATTGACTTGAGCGTAGTTGTGTATATGCACACAGAAACATCATTGGCCATGCAAGACTGGCCTTGATTTGAAGTACAAATCAAACACTGGTGTTGAATCCAACTGCGTTTACGTTGTTACAGGTAGTCCTTGACTTACAATCATTTAACAACTGTTTGAAGTTACAACAGTGTTGAAATAAGTGACTCAAAACATGTTTCTTGCACTTATGATTGTCATAGTGTTCCCATGGTCACATGATCAAAATTTGGGTGTTTGGCAACTGGCATGTGTTCAACTGGTTGTGGAATCCTGAGGTCACCTGATTACCATTTGTGACTTTCTAGTTGACTTCTCACAACCAGTCAATGGAGGAATGCAAATTTGTTTAACAACTGTGGCATATAAGGTTATACATTTAACAGCTGCACTGCTTAGTAACAGAAGTTCAGCTCATGATTGTGATCATAGATAGAGAACTATCAGATATGTGTTGATGAAGTCTTCTAAACCCAGTTGAAACTACTATAAGCAACCTAGAAATGTTGCTTTTTTAAAATCAAAAATTCCACAGATGACAATAAGAAACATCTCAGAAAACTTTTCAAGATAAAAATGGATGCAGTTGTATAGAAACCACACTTGCCTTAAGTGTGAAAATTAAGACAATGTGGATGTTTTACTGTCAAGGTGGGAGTTCATAGATTTGGGTAGGCCAGTCTGAGGACATGTATGCTCTTATTTGTAATGTTGACTATCTCTAAGAAATTATGCTTATACAAGTGTAGCACCTTCCTGGGTACTGTGACTTCCATCAAAATCCACAGGCCAATAAATCTTTCATGGGCTTGGTGGGGCTGTATGTTTTATGGGGAATAACTTATTCTGTTTTAAAAAAGAATACCTACATTAACTTTTGGGGACTGACATCTATTTAGAATTTAAATCCTATGAGAAAAAGTTGGAATTACATCTTTTGGGATGGTAGGAAACAATCTAGGAAGAGGAGATTAAACAGAGTTACGATCATGGTCTTTCAGTCTCTGAAAGCTCTTGTAGAAAAGGTGTTCTACTCATTCTCTCCATTACAAAACTAGAACCAACACACACATTTTGGATTTGGGGGAAGGTGGAGGAATCTAGGAGCTAAGGCACCAAGCTAGAAGTAGGAAACCAAGCTGGCAGGCTGACTTTGGGTCAATCACTAGGAAACCGTGAGTTCTAGTCCTGCCTTAGGCATGAAAGCCAGCTGGGTGAGTTTGGGCCAATCACTAGGAGATGGGGAATTCTAGTCCCGCCTTGAGCACCAAAGTTGGGTAGATGGACCAATCACTAGGAGATGGGGAGTTCTAGTCCCACCTTTGCCATGAAAGCCAGTGGAATAAAATAATAAAGGCAGGGTGATACAAATTACATAAAAGGTAAGTAAGTAAATGAATACACCAAAACCAGAGCAAATGCGCTGACATTATTTTATTTTGGATAGTACATTAAAGAGGATTTAGAAAGATGAGAGGATGAGCAGCAGCGGGATAAACAATTGGACAGGTCAGGAGGAATATCAATATATACTAGTAGTCAAAATCAATGGCACAAAAGGCCTTGAAAGATTTTTTAAAGAAGAGGAAAGGACATGTACATCTTCAAAAACATCGATGAGAATGAGGAAGAGCTGGGGGAGCAGGCAGGTCCCTAATCTGTACTGCCAGGATTTCAGCAGCTTTAGTAACCACAGCAGCCACCACTGCTGCCTCTTCTGGAGGAAGGGATGCGGTATGCCATTATCCCACCGCAACCACCACCGTAACCGCAGGGCGAGCAAGGCATGTAACAGCATGGGCTGCAGCAGCCCCGCATGCTGCCACAACAGGGCATGCAACAGCCCATGGAGCCGCAGGAATTTCCACAGGGAATGCAAATGATGGTGGTTCCATCTGAGCCGCCGCCGCCGCCACAGTTACATCCACATCCGCCATACATGGTTGCAGGTGAAAAGTCTGAAAAAAATGGATCACAAGGGAACGTCATGTCATCTGTTTTCCTCTAGCATCGGCAAGCTCCTTCGTGCCTCTACCAATTCAATGGAATTGGGGGCATTCATTGTTTTGCAGTCTTTACTCAACTAACAATGAACCCTTTTCCCTTGTCTTTGTGGCTTGACTACAGTTGTACAAGGAACAATCTTGCATTGTTGGATCTTCGGTCAACCCAAATTTGGCCAATAGTTATTCTCCAAGATTTGAGGTCACTATTTTTCCAGATATACATAAAACTTCAATTCTCCACCTCTTTCTGTAAAGCTGGTATTTAACCATGGGGCCCTACTGTTCATATGAACAGATCACAACTGGAAGGACCAGATACAGCTATTCTGGTTCCCAAAGCTACCACATGGATGTTTTTGAGACCTCATGAATTCAGTAGAACCCAATAGTAAGCTTGTGGTTCTCAATAGATTAAGTTTGTTGTCATCATCAAGTCCACCATGAACTGGCATCATTCCTTAGATAGAGCCATCTATCCGGCATTTTATGTTTGATGGTGACCACGTAGACACCCAAGAGAAGTTCAGAAACAGAAGCTTCTAACTATGCCCCCTATAATCTTTTACTGCTATTATAGAAAAAGCTCAGGTGAGCTCCCATAACATACCTGGTTGATCTCTAGGAGCTGAAAAGTTCACAACCAATGCAGGTAGGTAGATAGGGATTTGCAGTGGTGGTGGACCTTTTATATTGTCTGTGCAACTTTTTGCGCATGAACACGTCACATTTGCTGAAGCCCAAACCTTAAATTAACCACAGGAAAAGACATTTCCTAAAATGCAATAATATTTGGTGTTGATTCTCCAGCTTCATTTACCTCTCTCATTAAATACTTTTTGAGAAATATATTGCATGATTAAAATGATTTTCTGGTAGGAATGCTACAATTATCCTCTATGACCAGAAAACCCTGAGGAAATTAAGCCATACTGAAGAATATAGATGTTTAACACTATGAGATGGTTTACTCATTAGGATGAGGGGAGTTAACATCATGTACTCATAAACAAGGAGAGTCAGACCCAGCTTCACTACTGAGTGATCTGAATAACTATTGAGTGATCTGAACAGTTGTTTTGCTCTATTATGAATGGAGTGAAGCGAACAATTAATTTGGACCAACTTTTATATAAAAGCTCACTTTGATTTTTTTAAAAAATGGATCTGATTTTAGAACATAGAATCACAGGGCTGGAAGGGACCTCATAGATCTTCTAGTCCAACCTTTGCTAGAGCATTGTTATCATCCTCAGGGGTGCATAGGTTGGTTAATCCTATCAGCCATTTGGATGATGAGACTTCCTTTAACAGCTGACGACACTGACTCAAGGTTTCATTTGCTGGGTTTTGAAGTTGCTCATCATGCTAATCTGTCCTCTTGTGTTGCTGTGATGATGGTTGTCCAAACTGGGTCAGTACAGAAACATTGGTCTGGGTTTAATTGAGCCAGAAATTGGGTGGCTTCGTTGTAAGTCATTCAGAAGGAGAGGGAAGTGGAATTTTCTAAAGCAATTTTCTGATCGAATGATTGGGAAACTTAGAGGTAATTCGGCTGATTGTCCATGCAAACTTACATGGTTCCATAGTTTATCATACCTAAAAATGATACCTGAAAAGGTACATAGAAGTAAGCCAGGCCAGCAGAACCTGACACAACATTCAGATATTTTAATTAAAAGATATAACATAAGATGATTACAGCTTTGTCTCCAATAGACAAGAGACCATTAGCAGGCATTATTTTCTGGAGAAGAGCATGGTTGAAGCTTAGTCACATCCTAGTTGGAGTACTCTAACATCCTCTATAAGGAGCTATCTAGTTGGATAAAGAGAGCAGAGGAAAAAAATCATTTCCTTCCAAATATCGGGTCATCCAAGGCAACTGACTAGAAGGCGATTCAGAAGAGACAAAAATAATGACCTTTAATCAACCTGTAGAATTTGGTAACGTGATGGTTGCTAAATTAGAACATAGAATCATAGGGTTGAATGGCACCTTGGAGGTCTTCTCGTCAAACCTCTGCTCAATCAGGAGAACCTTACATCATTCTGAACAAATCGCTGGCCTCTTGAATGGCTTTGGGGCAGTTGCTTTTTAAATAATATCTGCTCAGAAAAATATTGGAAAGTGTTATACTCAAATGACAGGTATTTTGTCTGACACAATATTAAAACAAGACAATCGTTATTTTGGAGATATATAGGATGCCAAAGTATAATCTGTTTTGGCATGTGGATTAATTATAAAATTACCCAGATTCATCGGCAGTTGGAATATTTGTTTTGACAAAAGTTTTGCAAAATTGGCCTGGAGATGGATGTTTTCATAGTGAATGATGATTCTTCACTGCTGTCTCACTTCCTAAGCAAAAATTGAGGGAAGTGCATGTAAAGTCCAGTTTTGCTTATTTTTTTCATTTTTCTCTGGCTTTCCATTTTTCTGCCTAACTTGCTGAACAAATTTGGCTAACCATTCTGAAGTAAAAAAGATGTTATTTTGGACAGGAATTATTTTCTTCCAAATTTTAAATTCTTTGGGATGTGCTAGTAGGATGGCAAGAAAGATACTTGTGGTATTTGATGTTTAAGGGTCTTTTAGTATCCAACATTATTCCTAATATCAGGATACTGATGGCTTCTGCCTGTTTATTTATTCACACTGCAACTCTTTAAATATCTGGCAAAATTCAGCCTGCTGTCCCTTCATCATTAAATATCTTGACTAATTTTTGTTGTTTCAAAATTTCAGAACATTCTTCAAAAGTATTAAGATGTAATTATATTTAATGTAGCCTTTTCTGAATAGAAGAGGGTATAGATATTGTACATCATTCCAAAAAACCCTACATGATATCTAAAATTTAAATAGATCATTCATTGTTTGAAAAGAGGCATTGTATAATCCAACACTTCCCTTGTTTTATGAAGCCACATGGCTAGTTTTCATACAAATTGATTTTTATTCAAATCTCACACCATGTCATTAAGACATGGCCCAGTCACAAAGTTTTCAGTTAGCAGAAAAAAACCATGAGATAAAGTTGAATTCAACAATTTCATAGAACTCCAGAGAAAACTCAGACAGAGAGCAGATGGACAACTTTCCAAACAAAGCATCGTTTCCATTTTCTAAGAATGTCTGTTCGAAGTTAAAATGTCCCTTGTCTTTGCAATGTCTTAACTAAAATTTTATTTATAATTAAAACTGAAAACAATATGTTTTTGAAAAAAATAAAAACCAAGATTGGGCAAAATAATCTTGGTTGACATCGAAGAAGCGATCTCTAGGGATTACATAGAGATGTAGTCCTTTTTTCAAGAAACACTGAAGATTAATCTTGAGGTTGGATTACAAAATCACCATAATTTCCTAAGTGGAATGAACATCAAGAGTAAAAATCAGTGACTGATGTGAAGACTTAAATCCAAAGGAAGACATATATTTTATTGAGTTGACTGCATGAGATATCCTATTGAGCAACCCAGAAGATGTCACAATAGAATTCCTCCTTAAACACTTTTTTAACCTCAACTATGGCGTCTGAATAACCCATGTATTAACTGGAGATAGCATTAAACACCCACATACTATAAATGACTTAGGTAATGGGAAATGCGAATTGGGCCAAGCAACACAAACTGGAATGGAGAAATTCAGAACAGGATTCGTACTTAATAGGGATCAGCTGCTGTTCCCGGAAGTCTCACTTCCCTTGAGAACACGTGTCCTTTCGTGTATAAAAGGTCCCTGGTTAGAAAGGTTGTCACCCATTCATCGGAGCTTCCAAGCTTTGAAAACTTCTTCTATTGAGCCAAGGTAAGATATATTTTGTTCTTCAGTCTTACAATAAGAAGATCAAAGGTAGTAGCACCTTCCATTAGAGGGTTAGATAAAATTGCGAATCCATATATTTAGCATCTTCTAATGAAAATAATGGCAGTACACAGCTTTTATCAAGTGGGCTAAATGTTTAAGGTGAAGATAGCAATGAATAGAATAAGATCTGCTTGTAAGTGAAAAATGATTGGTAGGCCAGGTTTATGGCTTACTGTTGCATGAGGCTAGCTGATTATTTCACAAACCTTTATTACATATCTTCATTCAGCTTAGATTAAAGCTATTCATGTGTTCTGTGACCAAAGTTGTGTTCACATTTAAGAAAACTGGAATGAGAAAAAAAATGGAGCATGATAGGTTGTCGGAGTTGGTCTTTCACAATCTATTTTTGCTTTACAGATTTGCATTTAGGTCTGCAACCATGAGCTGCTGTCGCTGTTGTGGAGGTCGTGGCTGCTGCTGCTGCAACAGATACAGGCCAAGAACGGTTTACTATGTAGGAGGGCCTGCAACTGCTGGGTGCTGTTGTAGGCCTCGTGGATGTTGCTGCGGCCGTGCACGGTGCTGCTGTACTCCATCTTACCCAACTTACCCATATTATCGAATTCCAGTCCAGACCTATGGCACCCAAGTGAAGAAATGTTAAAGGAACATTGATAGTCTTAGCAAGACCTGCAAGTTAGAGCTACCAGATTCAGACTGCAGAAGCTGCAATGACCACTAGAGGGCAGTGAAGAGGAGGTGCTTTCTGCATCACCTCGCTGCCCTCGTGATCATTTGAAATATGACAACCTAGATACAATGATAAGTTTCCCTTTTGATAGCTAGAGGAATGTGAGAATGTTACTTGCTCCTCTTGCAAGACTTGCTGGATTATCTCTGACTCATCTTGCCAAATTGATGAATAGAAGCCTTGACACAAATGTATTACACAACGCTCTTTGATCTTGACTTTATTCCTAAAAAGAATAGAATTGTTTCCTCATAACTGAAAGGCAAATGGCACCGTTTTTCTTTTCTTTTTTTCTTTTATCGGGTGATTTTTTTCCTGGGGTTTAGATCTTCCCTCCAAACTGGTTCTACAGCCATTTAGCCTTTCCAAAAAGAGTAGTTCTGGGTGATGGGTTACATTTTCTTTGGCAAAGCAAGTCTTAGCTCTGTTGCCATTTTCCAATCCTTGTAATCATTGTTGTTTCAATAAAATTCTGAAGTTCTAGAAGTTTTCCTTTCCTTTTTTGTATTTATTCCTCAGGAAATGTTCAGTGACATTTCTAATTCTTACTGCCACATAATTACTGATGTTAATGTAGCCGGAACTGATTATTTTTATTCAGATATTGACTTCATGTCGCAGTTTACTTTTAAATTTGGATAGCCATGTTGTGTTCAGACATGAAGTGTGTGTGTGTTTGTGTGTGTGTTTATGTGTGTGTAGGTATGTGTGTGAATGTGTGTATTTAAACCAAATCAGAGGCAGATCTGTGGGGTGTCCTTTAGGCTGGATTAGCATTAACCATGGCTAGCCTTTGATTTTGAAAAAGCTGGTTTAATGGCTGTTGTTCCTATTTGTAATACCACTCTATAAAGCCTTAGTAAGATCACACCTAGAGTCCTGCATCCAGTTTTGGTCATCACAATATAATAAAGATGTTGAGACTCTAGAAAGAGTGCAGAGAAGAGTAACCAGGATGATGAGGGGACTAGAGACTCAAACATACAATGAACAGTTGCAGGAACTGGGCCTGGCTAGTCTAGGGAAGAGAAGGACCAGGGGAGACAGGAGAGCAGACTTCCAATATTTGAGGGGCTATAACAGAGAAGAGGAAGGAGTCAAGCAATTTTCTAAAGCCCGCCCCACCCCCCCACCCCCGAAGGCCAGACAGGGAATAATGGATGAAAACTGAACCTGGAAATAAGGAGCAATCAACCCATGGAACAGAAGTTGTCTTCTGAAGTTGTGGAAACTTCATCACTAGAAAGAAGATATTGGACTGCCATTTCTCAGAAATAGCGTAGAGTCTCCCGCTTGGGGAGGGGGTTGGACTAGATGACCTACAAAGTCCCTTCCAACTCTGATTATCTTTTATCTGTTAACTTTCATCTTGATGGATTATTTATCCCCGCTTAGCTTCTTGGCCCCCATTTTTCAATAAGCAGAGTTATTCAGAATTTTAACACTCACCACTCCTCCATTTTGACAGGAAAATGATGGGCTGAAATGCCTCCAAGTCTTCCCTGAGGTAAAAAAAACCCCACCATTTTGCTCAGGACAGCTTCTCGTCAGGACAGCTCTAAGCAAAAGTCCCTCCCATCATCGAAGTCCACCAATCCCAGTGCACAATGGGCTGACGTGGCAGTTCCATGGGCCGATCCGATGCCTGGATTATTTTCCCGCCTTTTCCCTCCAAGTTCCCTCCAGAAGCTGCTTGACAGTCTGAGGAGAGAAGACTGTTATTTCCCCCTCAGAAACGTATTTAGGAGGAAAATATTTATTTATTAATCAAAAATATGCAGTTTTTATTTTATTTATCTTTTTAAATGCTTTTACTCCTCCCCCTTTCTTTGAATCTGTCTGGGGTTTTTTAGGCTGTTTTTAGAGATTTTTGTAAACTACAAATGTGAAAAATCTTTCTGATTGGGGTAAGATCCAGATAGGTTTAATAATAAATATTAATGCCAGAATAAACCATATTTGACTCAGCCCCCAACCTTGGTTAACTATGATTTACGGAATTGACTGGAATTGGCTTTGGGCTTGAGGGAAAACAGAGAAATTTATTTCTTTATTAACATTTTATCCCATCTTTATTAGGTTATAAGTAACTCAAGGCAGTGAGCATACTAATACTTCTTCCTCCTCCTATTTTTTCTACAACACCAACCTTGTGAAGTGGGCTGAAAGAGAGAAAGCCTGGCCTATACAGAATAGAGATAAGACATTGCTTAGTGCATATTTTTTTAAACTAAGATTCATGTGTTTGTCTGAACAGGATGTCATTGGTATGCAGAGTTGCTTAATATGTGTGTCTTTGAAGAAATGTTTGTAATCAGAGTCTCTTTGTTTCTGAAAAGTAGATATAACTTAGGTTTGGGGGTAGAAAGGATCTTTCACCTTCAAAATGTGGCTAACATGTCCTTTGCACAACTGGCCGGGCTTTGCAGACTCTTCCAAATCAAATATTTGGAAGTTGAATGTTGGGTTCATGGCTGATGAATAGACTGGATTTAAACTCACTATTAAAAGAGTTGAAAGGGGATTTTTTTTTCTCCAATAAAAGATAATATTTATATCTTTTAAAGTTAACTATGGGGTCCCTGTTACTCTCTGAGCTTGGTGGTTTTCTTGCAGACATTTCATGACCCAACTAGGTAATATCAATGCTAGCACTGGTAATGTTACCTAGTTTAGTCATGAAATGTCTATAAGAAAACCACCAAGCTCAGAAAGCACCACGGACCTCACAGTCTTTTCTACAACTGGCCCACATGCCCTTCTGTAAATCATGTCTTCCAAATTCAAACAGCTGTGTGGACAGAATCACTAAAACCATAATTTGCTTAACAGTTGTTTATCAGGTGTACTGTAACTGGCTGGCTTTGGGACATATGCCATGCATGCTTTGACTTCCAAAGTTACTTGTCCCTGCCATGAGAACAAATGAATGAATGAATGAATAAAAGTCATTGTTCACCTACTAAACTAAATTTGAATTAGTGTCGTGGGTCTTGCATTTAGTGTAATATTTTGAATAAACTATATCTAGATCAGGTAAAACTTTTATTTTTGGCAGATAAAAGATTGAATGGTAATTATTTAGTCTTCCTAGTGGGTTGGGATGCCAAATACTTGGAAAGTTTGATTGGTGTGGGCTATTACTTCCCTTATTATATGCATATATAGTATTTAGTATATGCTTTTGTTTTAATTATTCCAGTAAAAGAAGTTACTGTAACTTATAATAAGGGAAGTTAGTACTTTTCAAATAGCTGTTAATGTTGACCAGATGCTCCATTTTAGTAGAGAGATAGCACAATCCAGCCAACATAAGTATGATTTAATTTTTTTTCTCCAGTTGTGCAAAGCTTAGGAAAGTAAGTCTAAAGTTTACTTTGTAGAAATCCAGCTTTGACATTAAAGGATAGAGACAAACAAGTTCCAGCAGAACAGCTTTGATGAGTCATCATTTTATTTTTGTCTTACATAGCTATCTTCAGAATAAGGAAAGGTTCCAGACACCCAGGAGGAAATGATAATACCTGTCACCTTAACATAACAAACAAGGCTTTTTCCTTTGGCTGGGGAGAATTCAGCTCAGAGAACAGTGGGAAAAAAGAAGAAAAGAAAATGTCACCATGATGCAGAGGAATTCAGGTGAGGGACCTTGGCAGCCTTAGCAATTAGATTAGTGGGGTTGTTCTTCTCGATGTTGTGTTGGCAGTGTTTGGGTCTTTTCATATGGTGGTTGGCTTCTTACTTCTTGCAGCATGGAGGGCAGGAAATGGGGCAGCAGGTCTGGATGCAAGGAAGAGCGCAGCTGCAAGGAGAGCAAGAGGACTGACCACAGCTAGATTGGCCTCCGCAGGAGGACTGACCACAGCTGGATTGGCCTCCGCAGGAGGACTGACCACAGCTGGATTGGCCTCCGCAGGAGGACTGACCACAGCTGCATTGGCCTCCGCAGGAGGACTGACCACAGCTGCATGGGCCTCCGCAGGAAGACTGACCACAGCTGGATTTGCTGCCACCACAGGAACAGGAAGACTGGCCACAGCTGGATTTACTACCACCGCAGGAACAGGAGGACTGGCCACAGCTGGATTTACTACCACCACAGGCACAAGAGGATTGACCACAGCTGGATTTGCTACCACCACAGGAACAGGAGGACTGGCCACAGCTGGATTTACTACCACCACAGGCACAAGAGGATTGACCACAGCTGGATTTGCTACCACCACAGGAACAGGAGGACTGGCCACAGCTGGATTTGCTACCACCACAGGAACAGGAGGACTGGCCACAGCTGGATTTGCTACCACCACAGGAACAGGAGGACTGGCCACAGCTGGATTTACTACCACCGCAGGAACAGGAGGATTGGCCACAGCTGGATTTGCTACCACCGCAGGAACAGGAGGACTGGCCACAGCTGGATTTGCTACCACCACAGGAACAGGAGGACTGGCCACAGCTGGATTTGCTACCACCACAGGAAGAGCAGGAGGACTGACCACCACAAGAGGACTGGCCACAGCTGGATTTAGTCCCGCAGCAGGGAGAGCAGGAGGACTGGCCGCCACAAGAGGAGCAAGATGACGGACCACAGCAGGGAGTACAGCATTGTTGACATCCACAGCAGGGCACACACAAAAGCACAGCCCCACAGGATCCACTGGTGCCCCCGCAACAGCCACAGCTATCCCCACAGCAGGTCATCTTTGTAGGCAAACTAAAAAGCAAACACATCTATGTAATCAAGACACACAGTTACCTTTTGGATGAACATCTTCAGTGCCAGAAGAGATTTTGGTTTTGTGAACCCTTATGAAAGAACTAGAAATTAAATTGCTTGTGTACGGTGGATAAGATTAAGGTCTTTGATGCTCTTTGAGTTTAGTTGTTCTCTTACAGACATTTCATTACCCAAACTAGTAACGTTATCAGTAGTAGTAAGGGGTGGCCTTATCAGCAAACCCCATTCCTTATTAGCACTGATGATGTTACCTAGTTTGGGTAAATGAAACATGTGCAAGAAAACAACCAAGCACAGAGAACATCAAAGACCCTTCATTTCAACCCTCAGCTACAAATATTCTCCTTTAAAGATACAAAAAGTGATGTAAAGACCTTTAAAGGACCTTCCAGTCACTCTAGACTCCTGGCAATTGCCTAGAAGTAGTCTGTGTGGTTTTCTTGGCAAGGATTTTGCAGCTGGGTTGCTGTGGTCACCTTCTTTGTAGGGCCGAAGGTAATTGGTTCAAAGTCAGTATCAACTGGCTTCATACCCAAAGCACCACTACACGAAACAGGTGCTTAAAGACTACCATACATATATAACAGACTCAGGATCACCCATTAAGTTCAGAAGATTTATTGTTCAAGCCTCTACACAAGTATCTAGTCAACTAAAGTCCAGCACTAAATTGACACCAGATAAGAGCCAACGGAAATCAAGAGAGGTTGGACTTAGACTATTTATGGGAATGTAAAGATTCTAGGCTGATAACTTGTTTAACTCTGCCCCCCCAACAGCTCTGCCTGCTCATTTCCTACACACATCTTGAAAGAGAATAAAGGATAATCACTAAAAACAAAACCATGCTGAACTTAATTGTTGAACATTGTCCCCCTTCAAACAGTTTAGATCAGCAACAGTTGGATGGGCACAAGCCCTGCTTTTAAATGGACTTTATGGAGATGTTTTGGTGAAATTTGTATTTACAGTAATTGGCATTGTTTGTGAGAATTCTGGCTTTCACTATGTCGTATTTTCTCCGACTACCTGGTTCCCCCAACTTCAGTTAATTTCAGATATAAATATTACGGAAGATTTTCCATTGAGTTTTCTCTGATCAATAAATGTTGCAGTTATTGGGGCTGCAGGGTAAAAACGAGTATATTCCAGCCCATCCTGTAGTACATAACCACGCACACACAAAAAAGCTCATAAAACCACCAAAGAAATTATAAAGAATTATGTAAACAAATTGCAGCATCTTTCATTGGAAGATACTGCAAATTATATTTCAGTATAACATTATGTTCTTACCTTGAGTAGTATCGGACGACTGTAAGACAAGGAGAAGTGTGCGAATATTGTGGGATGAGAATCATTTTATATGTCTCCCTATAGCAGTCCCCAAGGAAATGAAACAATACTTAAGCATGGTCAGTGCTGCCTTGACCTCAGCTGCACATTTCTGGTCATTTTGCCATCATCTGATCCTTTACTCATGTTGAATTTTTTTTTTACATTTATGATTAATTTGTGTTTGGTCTGTTATTAAACCTCCTTTAATCTGAGAACATTATAATTTGCTCATGAATCTCAAAGGCATTTGGGATTGTTGTAGTAGGATGAATATTTAGGGTGTGCGTATTTTACAGACTGGTGGTCTATGTCCTTAAGGTACAAGGTCAGTGAGAGAAGTCCGTTGATTTATGAGTGAAAAGGAGTCACAGCTGAAGATGCCACTTCATATGCCCAATCTATGTAGGAGAGGCTACAGGTTCTGTTCCCAATGCTGTGGTAGCTAACCACGTTCTTTTATTGTACCAGGCAATCGAGGTGTCATTTACCATCGATTAAATATGAAATATAATACAAAGCAGGGTTTAAATTAATGAAGCATTGCACTCATGGGAAGTAAATAACAACAATTGACAGTAATCTTGGGCACTCACTTGAGTGAATTTGAGGGATTAGATGCAAATGCTATAAAATAATTTTGGTGATTACTGTTAGCAAGCTGCAGTAAGTCAGGGTTGGATCCCTTGCATGTGGTCCACTTTCTTAATCCGTATTGAAACAGAAGAATACTTGGTAAATTAGCAATTGCCCACTGTTGCTCTTCTTTACATTATTTTGTGCTCTTCGTGGGGTAAGCTATCACATAATGAAGATTACATGTGGGATCCCTTATTCTGATATAGTTGATCCTAAACCCTGAGTCACGTTTTACAAGGGCTATCATAGATTTATCGAACAGACGGAATTGAAGTTCATGAATTGATGCCACATTGACAAAATATTGCATTGGGATATGGCAGAGATGCCACTCTTTCATATTTGTATCCTGAAGTTATACACAAGAATGTAAAAAGCAGTGTTTGCCGCAACATCACTTTATTGCAAAATGTTTTATCCCTTGCCCCTGTGCCTGTGTTGGGGCTGGCCCACTCATAGTCATTTAGAAAGTGGGTTCAAGTGTGATGAGACAAGTTTCCTTCTTTATTGTCAGATTGAAAATAAGAAGAGCTGTCTGCCTTATTGCCAGAGTTTGTTTTTTATATATATATATATATATATATATATATATATATATATATATATATATATATATATATACACATACATACATACATACATACATACATTGGTTAATTTATACATTATACATCTATTTAGACAACCTTTGTTACTACCTGCTTCAGGAGTTTATACATTCATCTCTTGTTAAGATTAACTCTAGTTAAGATTAACATAAGCTTCAGTTCCTGTCCTTTGTTCCGTCTTATCTGGGTTTTAAGGTCTTGTTTTCTGCAGATTAAACATGCACACGCTGTACTTTGCACGGAATATTCTTTGTCTGAGGTTTGCCATCCAAGACGAATATCCAGAATGTACAACGCCTACATTCAAGTATATCTCATTCAGTTTTTTAAGGAAGGTTTTGATAATTTTAACTGTTACACTGAATGTTAACAGTTGTAAGCCATTTAGTGTAATAAAATGGACATGAGTAGTGTGGACGTTATAAAATAATAATAAAACCCTCATTTATTTTTTAGCATTATAGTAAAAAGGATGGCAAACTTAGAATAATCCTTGGTACAACCCTTTAATCCTTTCATTTAAAAACCAATTCAGAATGATGACATGGGTTCATTGATAACCAACCAAAAAGAAACAAGTAAAATGAACCCAGATGCTTCCAGAAATGATGGAATAATTACAATAATATTTCTTGGTGTCCTAGTTTGTAATGAGTAAGCATTTTAATATTAGTGTATTCAGTAGTCTGTTATAAAATTGTCACAGGCATGACTATTAATTAAAAATGGTTTTAATAATATATTGCAGATTAAATACTTTAATGAGAGGTGCAACTATAGAAGATTAAAACAGAAAGACATCTGCTTTACAGGGTAATCATGAATTTGATTCTTTTCGATGATGTTTCATTTCCTAAGGAAAGGTAAAATAAGTTGCATAAACAGTGGGTAGCTTTGTCCACTTTGAAAATGATTCAGAAGGAATTCTTAGGATCGCGTGTGAACTCGACACATTTCGGCTTTTCATTAAAGCAGCCACGTCTTCTTTCAGGCTTGAAAACTTTAGAAAAATGCTGCTATTTTAGAGTCTTTTTAATGAGTCAGATCCATAAAACAGCCGAACGCAAATGATGTGATCTTTTCAAGAAGGGTGGACACCATGAGCTTACCATGGGTCCAAGGAAAGGTTTCTTCTTCTGAATCACAATAAAAAGGTGATCTAAATTAGCATGAAGGAAATCAAGCATTGTTGTTCTGATACTTAAAACCCCAAAATTAAAAGCCATATGCATTTATTATCCAATGGATGAGCCTATGTTAGCTGTTTGATGTTACGGATTCAAGAATTTCAGTTATGTTCCGTATTAATTATATTTAGTAAGATGGAAAAGAATGACCTCCAGATACTGATTTGCGTGAAAATTGGGCATTTTTAGAATCTCTCTCAATTTTTATTTGATATTTCACAAACAAAAACTTGTATCCTTGGCTGTTTAGCTTAACATAAATGCTGCTTCTGCAGTTGTGCACAATGATGGTATATGGACATTTGTTTAAAATGAAGGTGTAGGACCATGGTGGCTAATCTTTTTGAGCTCCTGTATCAAAAATTATGCATGTGCTTGCACTTGCGCGCTCGCATGCCAGCACCCAGAAGACAATGCGCACCCCCATGCCCCCTGCACATGTGCATGCAATCGCCCCACCACCCCCTTACCTGCACTGCACCTCCCAGCTGATTTTCAGCCTTTTTGAGGCCTTTTTTGGCCTCCCAGAGGTTTGAGGAAAGCTTCTGCAGCCTTTGCAGGCCAAAAAATGGGCCTGTTTTGTCACTTCCGGTATTTCCTCAAGCCTCTGGGCTCAAAATCAGCTGTGAGGCACACCCATGCGCAGTGAGGTAAGTTTCACTATGGCTCGCGTGCCAGCACAAATGGCTCTGCATGCAACCTGTGGTATGTGTGCCATAGGTTCGCCATCGTGAGTGTAGGAGATGACCAAGTTGAGCTTGGAGGAGGGGTCAAGCACACAGTCAATCTCAAATCCCTTCATGCCCACAAGTGATCTAAATCCAGCCCATTTTGAATACTGCAAACTTTGCTTCTTGGTTTATTGCGCCTGACATAAGGAAATGAATCTGGCCAAAGCCTAAGTCTCACATGGAACAAGATGACACTGAAGAGAAAAACTCATCCATTTTATGCAGCATTATGATGGCTGAAGGAAGTTGCACAGGGCTGCATTAAAAGGTTTACCATTTAAGTCCAGTCTCCGCATCAGTTGTCTTTTTTGTTGACAGATGAGATAAATTTGTATTTCACAATTGCTCCTTGAAGAGAGAAACTGGTTGATGAAAGTATCATTCATACTTTTGTTGGGTGTCAAGGAAGTAAACCATCCTTAGGAGAGCAGCAATTAATAAACTAGGTGAATTTATACAATGATTATACTATGATTCACTAAATAAAACACTGTTGGCTGAATATATACATAGGAGCTGTGAAATCCAGATCTTCAAATTGGAAACTATGTTTTTACTTATACCTATTATCTTGTAAGCAATTGACAAATAAATTCAAGTATTTTAGGTTCTATATGGATAAACCTAGGAAAAGACTAATTCCCATTAAAGTATGTTGCAAGAATGCCTTCGATCTGAGCACTTACTATTTATGTGACTTTTCACATGTGTGCAAACTTCTCTATCCCCATAATATTTATGCAAAATGCCTTCTTTATGTCTGATGATGTCGTGTGTCCTTCCCTCCAGAGGAGTGAAAAATAGTTCCATTGAACTTCAAATTGTTTCGACTACATTTAAATACAGTGTGGAATTCTGGGTGCTACAGTTTGAAAGGGTCATGGAGAATAATGGATATTAAAACCAAATCATTTGAAGAGTTGGATATGTTCATCTTGTAACAAAGAAGACCAAAGAAAGATTCATACATGAGCTATGGAATTCAAAATATCAATGACCGAGATACTGAAATGTGTTACTATCTTTTATAGCATGAAAACATCTTTTTGTTCTGATTCAAATGCCTCATAATGTCAATTAAAAGGAGACAAAATCTTGGAATCATGAAATAATTTTTAGCGGATGAGATGCATCTCATTGCCAGTTGTCCTCAATAATTCTTTGAAGTTTCCATACATCAACCAGGATTATGATCGGAATGTTCTTACCGAGCCTCCATTTGGGTCTTAGAAAACTCAATTTTGCTTTAAATATAATTTGCACAAATGTCATGTAGTCCGCTACATAAAAAAAGAGAGAAGATAAATGAACTTCTCTCCATGCTTGCATTCTGCCAGATGTCAAGACAGAGTTGTGGCATTTGATTGGCACAAATTGCTCGCCATATGCTAAAGTGCTTTGGAATTCTCACTGGTCTCTCTTTTTCTTGCCCTGCTTTGTGACAGTTTGAATGCTTACTTAAATGATCAGGAACCATTTGGTAAAGAATGGAGGCAAGGATGAGCTGGAAGTTTTCAAGAAAACATTGGACAGCCACATTTGGCCAAGATAGTATAAGGATTCCTGACTTGGGCAATGGGGTTGGTCTAGAAGACCTCCAAGGTCCCTTCCAGCTCTACGATTCTAAGGCATTCAGGAGTTACACATCTAGACTATAATTGTTAAAGTTTTTGGCTCTCAAATTCTTTAGAAGTTTTGTAGAAAGGATAGGAGATACAAACAAGAATGTGCAAGGTTAATTTTTTTTAATTATTATTATATAATGAGTTTGTGAATGAAGAGAATAATTGTTCCAAGAGTTGGCACAGAAGAAAGAAAAATGGTAACGAGGAGGTGTTTGGGATGGGAGTGAGAAAAGCAGCAGCAGCAGCCTTGAGCAGCCCGTAGGGAGGAGGATCAGAGAGGGATATGAGGGAGATGTAGCATCCCTTCCCTTCTCGCCTTCGGTGCTTCCTTTAATGCTCTTCAGGACTTGCCTTGTTTGGGGAAGCATCCCTTTGTACAGCAGCCTGTAGATTCACAGCCCTTAGAGCTGCAGGACTGCCCAGAACAGCTTTGGGAGCAGCTGGATTGTTGGCAGCAGCAGGGGGAACAACCACATCCGCAGCAGCAGGGAACACAGCAGCAGCAGGGAGCACAGTTGCACTGCTGGCAGCAGCAGGGGGAGCAGCAGCAGCAGGGGCAACAGCCGCACTTCGGGCAGCAGCAGGCCTTGCAGCATTGGGAACAGCCACACTTGCAGCAGCAGGGGGAGCAGCCACATTTGGAGCACTTAGTCATGCTTGCGAGGCAGAGCAGAGCAAAGAAAGATCTGCAAGGAAACAAAGGATGCTGTGTCGACAAACCTGAACAATTTCAAACATACCGTTTCTCATTGCCGTGAAGGCATGAAAGGCTGGTGTGCAGGTTAAAAATAATGAAACCAGAGGTGGTATTCAGCAGGTTCTGACCAGCTCTGGAGAACCGGTAGCAGACATTTTGAATATTTCAGAGAACCGGCAAATACCGCCTCTGACTGGCCCCACCAACCCCATCTATTCTCTCCCTCCCATGTCCCAGCTGATCAGCTGGGTCTTCTTTTGTTGTCCTGCACAGGAGAACGGAGTTGGAAAGCAAGTTAGTGGGCTGGGGAGGGAATAGGGATTTTGCAGTATCCTTCCCCTGCCATGCCCATCAAGCCATACATACCAAGCCATACCATGCCTGCCGAGCCACGGCCACAGAACCAGTAGTAAAAGTTTTTGAATCCCACCACTGAACAAAATAGTAAAAATGAGGTGTGGGGGGGAACTATCCTTCCAACTGACAAATAAGGAATATTCTTTGGGTAAGGATTTTTCCACTAGCTTTTCTGGAACTGAACACACTACATTTCTACTACTAGAGCGTTGCTTGCCTCTTATGGTTAATAAAGATTTTGAGGAACGCCTCCCCCATTTTAAAGTAACAGAATCTTCAATCTAGAAAAGGTCTAAACTTCATGGTGCAGGCTATATTATTGTTGCCCTCACTTGAGTACCATCTAAAGTTTGGAAATATGGATGTTACGGGGATCCAGATTCCCTTGGAAATATTCTACAAGTGAATTGTAGGACATTCTGCACAATTATTTTTGGAAGTTTGTGATTCTAATGAAACGAAAGATGTTCTGCGAGTTTACCTCCTTGAGAATAAACCATAGCAAGAAAGCAGGTATGACATCCAGAAATTTGAGTTTTCTCCCTCTATCTTGAAGAAAAATGAAAGGACTTACCTTATTTACAAGCAAGAGAAGACGTGGTTATGGAATACAGGTGTGAATGAAGAAGTGCTGGATGGTCCCCTTTATATAGGTGTGCTAATCTTTCCATGAGCAATGAGCACACCAAAATATGTTGGGATTTTTATGGTGGCTGACTGTCACCTTCCATGACATTATGACATTATTTTTGACTATGATCATTTCCTTGACTTATGAAAAAAAGTGTATGATTAATGCAGATCCAAGTGTTATTTAAATAACTGCTTTTAAGATGCACTACTTAGAAATAGCTAATGTGTGGTTGTGTTATCATGAAGCACTTACTATAACATAAGACCATTTGACACTGCACCACTAATACTAATTTTCAAATGGAAGCATTTTTTAGTATGACTTTTTAAACTTTTTTTAAAAAAGAAACAGATATGTAGAAATGCTGAACATGGAAAAAATAAAAAAGATAGCAATTTCACCCAGTTCTGTACCCCATTGTGCTCCATCTGGTATCCTAAGATTCCACTTTTCAATCTCATGTCACCAGTATTGTTCAGAACAGAAGAAGGGAAGCATTTTTCTAGTATCTAGTTCCTGACCAGTTAGTTTGTCAGTCTAATTATGACATAGGAACTTTGAGGAACTTGTCATATTTTTCTTTAATCAACTGCAGAAGACTGTGAGCAGAAGTTTTGGGGAGAAGATAATGGGTTATCTCTCAGGTACAAAGAATTGGGACTACACATTAAGTGCCAGTTAAGATGACTTATTATTCATGCCTACACACAAGAATCTAGACAACTAATGGTCAACACTAAATTGGCATTAGATAAGAGTCAAAAAATTCAAGAATTAGATATAAACCATTTGTAAGTACGTAACAACTCTAGGCTGATTACCCACTTGACTCTACCCTCCAGGCTCTGCCTGCTCTTCTCTTACATTGTCAGCTGTTTGGGACTTGCACTGGGGAAGTTAAGCTGAACGTTTTTGTCTGTTCTGTTTTGAAATTCTTAGCTCCATTATTATTTGTTTATTAAATTTATAGATGCCCATCTCACTTTGAGAAGGGACTTTGGGCAGCTCATCATTAAAAATATCAATATAAAAAGTATTAAATACAAAGGCAAGAAGTAAAAAATGCAAGATATGTTCAGGGCAGAGGTGGTATTCAGCAGGTTCTGACCAGTTCTGGAGAACCGGTAGTGGAAATTTTGAGTAGTTCCGAGAACCAGCAAATGCCACTTCATACTGGAGATTTTACATTATCCTTCCCCGGCCACGCCCACAGAAATGGTAGTAAAAAAATTGGAATTCCATCATTGGTGTACGCCTATATGTTAAGTTTGGGCACCATGTTTGTGTGTTCAGGAAAGTCCTGTATCTGTCTGGTTGCTCTTCTTTTAGAACCACATGGTTTTAATCACTTGCAGCCTAATTGTCAATTGTCATGTGAAAGAAGTTTAAACGATCCCCATGACATTGTATTATATTTATTTGCAACACAATTTCTTCTGGTTTCGGCTACTTAGCAGGTCATGTTGATAATTAAAGGAGTTCAAAGGAAATGCACGAATAAAATTATCCCTAAATCTAATCCCCCCCAACTCAACACTCTTTAATGCATGTCTTTATAAATGATCAGAAAGTTTCTTTATCAACTCTGCATATGGCATGAAGCTGAAGTCATTAAATATTTATGTTGGAGGCAGTGGTGGGATTCATTTTTTTTTACTACCGGTTCTGTGGGCATGGCTTGGTGGGCGTGGCAGGGAAAGGATAGTGTAAAATCTCCAGTCAGAGGTGGTATTTGCTGGTTCTCCAATCTACTCAACATTTCTGCTTCTGGTTCTCCAGAATTGGTCAGAACCTGCTGAATACCACCTCTGCTTGGAGGTCAAAATAAACCTTTCAGTTATCTCAACAAAATTAAACCTTGCACCAAATCCAACAGGATAACGTTGCAGGGAAAATGCAAGGTAGATAAGAATTAGAATAACATCCATTAGTGGATGACTAGGTAGGTAAAATTGAATAAATAGATGAAGAAGAATGGAGACCTGGATCAGACCTAGTGCAGTGGAGTTGGACTCCAAGTCCTTTTATTCTATGTTCCATATGTTATGGGTATAGGCACGCAAGCAGATCATCAGTTGAGAACAAGGTAGCATTGTGATTGGAAAACATCACTGCAATAAATCAAGGTCTGCAGTAAATCAAGGATGGTATTTAAATTACAAAATAAAAGATTTCCCATTGGAATCTAAGTTTCTACAACTTTGGAGAACCGTGTCAAATTTTGGCAGCTCAATCTGAAAGAGAAACTCCTTCAGAGAAGCAGCAACAGGATGCTAAGAGATCTTGGAAGGAAACGCTTTGACAAGCAATTCAAGGAACTGGGCACATTAAGCTTGTCATAAAACTTTTTTCATGTTGTGAACTAGGATTATTTCTGCTTCATTTCCACCTGTGTTTTGTTTAAGAAATTCATCTTATGTGTAAAAAAAGTATGTGCTGTGGTGGTGCAGTGCTTCGAGTGCAATATTGCAGGGTTAACTTTCCCAACTGCCAGCAGTTCAATCCTGATCAGCTCAAGGGTTGACTCAACCTTCCATCCTTCTGAGGTGGGTAAAATGAGCATCCAGATTGTTGGGGGCAAGAGGCTGACTCTGTAAACCGCTTAGACAGGGCTGTAAAATACTGTGAGATGGCATATAGGTCTAAGTGATATTGCTACATATAATTTGCACCGCAACATCAAAGTGCATATCACTGGATGGGATAAAAGAAATCTGTACAGATAGTCCTTGACATATGACCACAGTCAGGACCAGAATTTCAGGTGCTAAACTGAGTGATTGTTAAGAGAGTTGTATCCAATATTAAGTGAATTGTTGCAGTTGTTAAGCGACTCAATGAGCATGTCATGCACCCCCATTCAAATCATGTCTCTAGCCACATTTCTTAGAGTAAAAAGGATTGATTTATTAGGAGTTGACATGTCAGCGTTTCCTGGTTGCAGCCGACTGACACATCGTTCATTTCACCCTTGACCCTGGTCTTCCTCCCACCTCCTGGATGTATATTCTCCAAAGGGAAACATACATAGCCAAGAATCATCAATCATGCTCTCCAGTAATAACTTTGCGTATCAACAGCTTTGGCTGCCAAAGCGATTAGCTGAAGTATTTAAGGAATGCACTGCTTTTCTCCATTCCCTTTCTGCTGGCAACTAAAAAGACCAAAGGAGTATTTTTTAGTTGACAGAGCGGTTAAGCAAATCCAGCTTCTCCCATTGACTTTGCTTGTCAGAAACCCGTTGAGAAGATCACAAATGGTGATCGCATGAACTTGCAACCATTGTAAATGCATGCTGGTTTTGCCAAGAGCCCAAATTTTAATCACATGATCGTGGGAATGCTGCTCCATTGGAAGTGTGAAGAGTGGTCGTACATCATTTTGTTCAATGCCATTATAACTTCGAACAGTCCCTAAATAAATGATTGTAAGATAGCCACATAAGAAGTTGCTTTCAATTCTGGAGGGCATGTTGATATTTTCTCCTAGTCTTACAGGAAGCTTGCTGGCATTTGATTCGGCCAGTATGAAATTTTACTGCTATATGAGAAGGACATTTATTACTATCTGAAAGGCTTCTTTAGCTGCTCAGATGACCAAAATGATCAGTACAATGCATTAGGAGAAGTCTCAAGGAATGGAAGGCAATTTGTGTTATAAATTTCAGGGGGTTTTTAAGCTGGGACCGATGTTTTGCTGCTCATCTTTTCTGGATAATTGGAAGGAAGTCAGGGTACAAATCAAATAGAGCACCAACAGAGACATGAGAACATGAATGTGTATGAGTACTTTTTTTTATTGCATTGTGAATATCTCCATAAGGGGGAAAGAAAGGAAATAGAAAAAAAGAATATCAGAGCTGGAAGGAATCTTGGAGGTCTTCTAGTCAAACCTTCTGATCAAGCAGGAGACTGTAGACCATTTCAGAGAAACGGTTGCCCTGGACATGGTCCAGGAATGGCTTAGACGACAGAATATCAGGCAGGATTTTCAGAAACAGAAGCAAGCTGGAGCCTTGAAGAGGACAATCAAAAGGAAGCGTGGGGAGCAGTGGACATTACATCCCTGTCTTTCTTGCTTTGAGTAATCTTCTTAATGCTGTTCAGCACTTGCCCTGCTTGGGACAGCCACATCCACATCCGCAGCCACCCTTGCATCCGCAGCCGCATCCACAGCCACCTTTGCATCCGCAGCCGCATCCACAGCCACCTTTGCATCCGCAGCCGCATCCACAGCCACAACCACCCTTGCAGCCACAGCCACAGCCACAACCACCCTTGCAGCCACAGCCGCAACCACAGCCACAACCACCCTTGCAGTCGCAACCGCAACAGCTTTGGCAACAGGTCTGTTGGCAGCAGCAGGGGGAGCAGCAGCACTGTTGGCAACAGCAGGGGGAGCAACCGCATTTGGAGCAGCAAGTCATGTTGGCGGTGGAGAATGAAGAAAAGAAAGACCTGGAAGGAATCAAGTGATACTACATTAACAAACTTATAATATAAATTAACAATGGCAGCATCATATAATGTGAACCTATACAAAATGCTCTACTGCTGGCACTTACCGCCAGCAAGATTAGTGAAAATGTACCCCAATAGATCAATGGCATGCTGGAGGTACAAACATAAACAAGGAACATTTTTTCACATGTGGTGGAAGTGCCAAGAAGCAAAGAAGTATTGGATGAGAGTAAAGAAATGGCTTGAGGAGATTATTAAGCAAAAAATAGAGTGGAAGCCGGAATTATTTTTATTAGGTATAATAAAAGACAATCTAAGTAAAAAAAATCAATATATCATACTCCATATATTGACGGCGGCCAGAATTGTTTTCGCACAACAGTGGAAACAGATATATATCCCTACAGAGGATATGGTGATAAAAAAGTGCTTGAATGTGCAGAGATGGACAAATTAATGATGGAGTTAAAAGACAAGGAGGAAACAGAATGTTATAAGATTTGGGACATATGGTATGAGTGGCTAGAGGAGAAAAGTAAAGAATACATATAAAATTACTTAAGAGTTGCAGGAAATGTATATGTAAGGAATTATAAAAAGGTAAATATAAATGTACAAATATTAGAGAAATATAGCAGGAATCGAAAATGAAAATGAAAGTATTACTATGTAAATAGGAAAGAAGCTGACTCTGATGCCCTGTCAAAACTGGAAATGTGGTGTAAATGTTTGAAAAATGTGTAATAAAGATTAATAAAGAAACTGGAGCCAGCCTAGAAATACTGAATGCGTCTAGGTGGAGTCCCAGTACTTCTGCCTGCAGTTCTTTAAACAAATCTAAGATTAAGGGGTCCTTGGCACTCTGAGCTTGATGGTTTTCTTTCACCCAAACTAGGTAACATCATTAGCGCACATCAATGCCTCAAGGACCCCTCATTTCAATCCTGAACTACGAATCTAACATTGTGCAATTCCTCTTATTCCTTTGCTGAACAAGGTCAGCTTATGCTAGGCAAATCCAGGAACGTCCTTTAGACATTGTTCAGAATGCAACTCAGATCGAAGAAAAATCCACATTCACCTGGAATGATTCTGTAAATCAAGAGTAGGCTACTTTGCACATCTGGAACTCTTTTGCCCACTAAACTATTCAGTTCTTTTTTATGGAATACAAAGAACACTATTATAACTTGGATAAGATTTTATTTAAGTCAGCATGAACCATGGAGACTGTTCTCTCTGCAGACAAGACCTCTAGAACTCAATATTTTCCTCATGTTTAAGAATATTGAAGGAGCTTACCTTATTTAAAAAGCAGGAATGGTGTGGATGTGAATCCCAGTGTGAATGGCCATGTATATCATGTGTTTTCCAGCTAACTTTTCTGGAATTGAACACACTACATTTCTACTACTAGTGCGTTGCCTCTTACGGTTAATAAGGATTTTGAGGAAGATCTCCCCCATTTTTAAGTAACAGAATCTTCAATCTAGAAAAGATCTAAACTTCCTGGCGCAGGCTATATTATTGTTGCCCTGACTTGAGGAGTACCACCTAAAGTTTGGAAATATGGATGTTAAGGGGATCCAGATTCCCTTGCAAATATTCTACAAGTGAATTGTAGGATATTCTGCACAATTATCTTTGGAAGTCTGTGGTTCTAATGAAACGAAAGATGTTCTGCGAGTTTACCTCCTTGAGAATAAGCCACAGCAAGAAAGCAGATATGACATCCAGAAATTTGAGTTTTCTCCCTCTATCTTGAAGAAAAATGAAAGGGCTTACCTTATTTACAAGCAAGAGAAGATGTGGATATGGAATCCAGGTGTGAATGAAGAAGTGCTGGATGGTCCCCTTTATATAGGTGTGCTAATCTTTCCATGAGCAATGAGCACACCAAAATATGTTGGGATTTTTATGGTGGCTGACTGTCACCTTCCATGACATTATGACATTATTTTTGACTATGATCATTTCCTTGACTTATGAAAAAAAGTGTATGATTAATGCAGATCCAAGTATTATTTAAATAACTGCTTTTAAGATGTACTACTTGGAAATAGCTAATGTGTGGTTGTGTTATCATGAAGCACTTTAACATTTGACACTGCACCACTAATACTTATTTTCAAATGGAAGCATTTTTAATGACTTTTTTAATTTTAAAAAAGAAAGAAACGGATATGTAGAAATGCTGAACATGGAAAAAATAAAAAAAGAAAACAATTTCACCCAATTCTGTACTCCATTGTGCTCCATCTGGTATCCTAAGATTCCACTTTTCAATCTCATGTCACCAGTATTGTTCAGAACAGAAGAAGGGAAGCATTTTTCTAATATTTAGTTCCTGACCAGTTAGTTTGTCAGCCTAATTATGACATAGGAACTTTGAGGAACTTGTCATATTTTTCTTTAATCAACTGCAGAAGATTGTGAGCAGAAGTTTTGGGGAGAAGATAATGGGTGATCTGTCAGGTGCAAAGAATTGGGACTACACATTAAGTGCCAGTTATCATGACTTATTATTCATGCCTACACACAAGAATCTAGACAACTAATGGTCAACACTAAATTGGCATTAGATAAGAGTCAAAAAATTCAAGAATTAGATATAAACCATTTGTAAGTACATAACAACTCTAGGCTGATTACCCACTTGACTCTACCCTCCAGGCTCTGCCTCTATTCTCTTACATTGTCAGCTGTTTGGGACTTGCACTGGGGAAGTTAAGCTGAACGTTTTTGTCTGTTCTGTTTTGAAATTCTTAGCTCCATTATTGTTTATTTATTAAATTTATAGATGCCCATCTCACTTTGAGAAGGGACTTTGGGCAGCTCATCATTAAAAATATCAATATAAAAAAGTATTAAGTACAAAGGCAAGAAGTAAAAAATGCAAGATATGTTCAGAGCAGAGTGGTATTCAGCAGGTTCTGACCAGTTCTGGAGAACCAGTAGCGGATATTTTGAATAGTTTGGAGAACCAGCAAATGCCACTTCATACTGGAGATTTTACATTATCCTTCCCCTGTCATGCACACAGAAATGGTAGTAAAAAAATTTGAATCCTATCATTGGTGTGTGCCTATATGTTGAGTTTGGGCACCATGTTTGTGTGTTCAGGAAAGTACTGTATCTGCCTGGTTGCTCTTCTTTTGGAACCACATGGTTTTAATCACTTGCAGCCTAGTTGTCAATTGTCATGTGAAAGAAGTTTAAACGATCCCCATGACATTGTATTATATTTATTTGCAACACAATTTCTTCTGGTTTCGGCTACTTAGCAGGTCATGTTGATAATTAAAGGAGTTCAAAGGAAATGCATGAATAAAATTATCCCTAAATCTAATCCCCCGCAACTCAACACTTTAATGCTTGCCTTTATAAATGATCAGAAAGTTTCTTTATCAACTGTGCATATGGAATGAAGCTGAAGTCATTAAATAAACACGTTGGAGGCAGTGGTGGTGTTCAATTTTTTTTTACTACTGGTTCTGTGGGCATGGCTTGGTGGGCATGGCAAGGAAAGGATAGTGTAAAATCTCCAGTCAGAGGTGGTATTTGCTGGTTCTCCAATCTACTCAACATTTCTGCTTCTGGTTCTCCAGAATTGGTCAGAACCTGCTGAATACCACCTCTGCTTGAAAATAAACCTTTCAGTTATTTCAACAAAATTAAACCTTGTACCAAATCCAACAGGATAACGTTGCAGGGAAAATGCAAGGTAGATAAGAATTAGAATAACATCCATTAGTGGATGACTAGGTAGGTAAAATTGAATAAATAGATGAAGAAGAATGGAGACCTGGATCAGACCTAGTGCAGTGGAGTTGGACTCCAAGTCCTTTTATTCTATGTTCTATGTTCCATATGTTATGGGTATAGGCACGCAAGCAGATCATCAGTTGAGAACAAGGTAGCATTGTGATTGGAAAACATCACTGCAATAAATCAAGGTCTGCAGTAAATCAAGGATGGTATTTAAATTACAAAATAAAAGATTTCCCATTGGAATCTAAGTTTCTACAACTTTGGAGAACCGTGTCAAATTTTGGCAGCTCAATCTGAAAGAGAAACTCCTTCAGAGAAGCAGCAACAGGATGCTAAGAGATCTTGGAAGGAAACGCTTTGACAAGCAATTCAAGGAACTGGGCACATTAAGCTTGTCATAGAAAACATTTTTCATGTTGTGAACTAGGATTATTTCTGCTTCATTTCCACCTGTGTTTTGTTTAAGAAATTCATCTTATGTGTAAAAAAAGTATGTGCTGTGGTGGTGCAGTGCTTCGAGTGCAATATTACAGGATTAACTTTCCCGACTGCCAGCAGTTCAATCCTGATCAGCTCAAGGGTTGACTCAACCTTCCATCCTTCTGAGGTGGGTAAAATGAGCATCCAGATTGTTGGGGGCAAGAGGCTGACTCTGTAAACCGCTTAGAGAGGGCTGTAAAATACTGTGAGATGGCATATAAGTCTAAGTGGTATTGCTACATATAATTTGCACCGCAACATCAAAGTGCATATCACTGGATGGGATAAAAGAAATCTGTACAGGTAGTCCTTGACATATGACCACAGTTAGGACCAGAATTTCAGGTGCTAAACTGAGCGATAGTTAAGAGAGTTGTACCCAATATTACAGCCTAAGTGAATTGTTGCAGTTGTTGAGTGACTCAATGAGCGTGTCAAGGCTCTGACATGCACCCCCATTCAAATCATGTCTCTAGCCACATTTCTTAGAGTAAAAAGGAGTGATTTATTAGGAGTTGACATGTCAGCGTTTCCTGGTTGCAGCCGACTGACACATCGTTCATTTCACCCTTGATCCTGGTCTTCCTCCCACCTCCTGGATGTATATTCTTCAAAGAGACACATCCATAGCCAAGAATCATCAATCATGCTCTCCAGTAATAATCTTGCATATCAACAACTTTGGCTGCCAAAGCGACTATCTGAAGTATTTAAGGAATGCACTACTTTTCTCCATTCCCTTTCTGCTGGCAACTAAAAAGACCAAAGGAGTATTTTTTAGTTGACAGAGCGGTTAAGCAAATCCGGCTTCTCCCATTGACTTTGCTTGTCAGAAACCCGTTGAGAAGGTCACAAATGGTGATCGCATGAACCTGCAACCATTGCAGATGCATGCCGGTTGCCAAGAGCCCAAATTTTAATCACATGACCGTGGGAATGCTGCTCTATTGGAAGTGTGAAGAGTGGTCATACATCATTTTTTTCAATGCCATTATAACTTCGAACAGTCCCTAAATAAATGGTTGTAAGGTAGCCACATAAGAAGTTGCTTTCAATTCTGGAGGGCATGTTGATATTTTCTCCTAGTCTTACAGGAAGCTTGCTGGCATTTGATTCGGCCAGTATGAAATTTTACTGCTTTATGAGAAGGACATTTATTACTATCTGAAAGGCTTCTTTAGTTGCTCAGATGACTGAAATGATCAGTACAATGCATTAGGAGAAGTCTCAAGGAATGGAAGGCAATTTGTGTTATAAATTTCAGGGGGTCTTTTAAGCCGGGACCGATGTTTTGCTGCTCATCTTTTCTGGATAATTGGAAGGAAGTCAGGGTACAAATCAAATAGAGCACCAACAGAGACATGAGAACATGAATGTGTATGAGTATTTTTTTTATTGCATTGTGAATATCTCCATAAGGAGGAAAGAAAGGAAATGGAAAAAAAGAATATCAGAGCTGGAAGGAATCTTGGAGGTCTTCTAGTCAAACCCTCTGATCAAGCAGGAGACTGTAGACCATTTCAGATAAATGGTTGCCCTGGACATGATCCAGGAATGGCTTAGACGACGACAGAATATCAGGCAGGATTTTCAGAAACAGAAGCAAGCTGGAGCCTTGAAGAGGACAATCAAAAGGAGGCGTGGGGAGCAGTGGACATTACATCCCTGTCTTTCTTGCTTTGAGCAATCTTCTTAATGCTGTTCAGCACTTGCCCTGCTTGGGACAGCCACATCCACATCCGCAGCCACCCTTGCATCCGCAGCCGCATCCACAGCCACCTTTGCATCCGCATCCGCATCCACAGCCACCTTTGCATCCGCAGCCGCATCCACAGCCACAACCACCCTTGCAGCCACAGCCACAACCACCCTTGCAGCCACAACCGCAACCACCGCCACAACCACCCTTGCAGCCACAGCCGCAACCACAGCCACAACCACCTTTGCAGTCGCAACCGCAACAGCTTTGGGAACAGGTCTGTTGGCAGCAGCAGGGGGAGCAGCAGCACTGTTGGCAACAACAGGGGGAGCAACCGCATTTGGAGCAGCAAGTCATGTTGGCGGTGGAGGATGAAGAAAAGAAAGACCTGGAAGGAATCAAGTGATACTACATTAACAAACTTATAATATAAATTAACAATGGCAGCATCATATAATGTGAACCTATACAAAATGCTCTACCGCTGGCACTTACCGCCAGCAAGATTAGTGAAAATGTACCCCAATAGATCAATGGCATGCTGGAGGTACAAACATAAATAAGGAACATTTTTTCACATGTGGTGGAAGTGCCAAGAAGCAAAGAAGTATTGGATGAGAGTAAAGAAATGGCTTGAGGAGATTATTAAGCAAAAAATAGAGTGGAAGCCGGAATTATTTTTATTAGGTATAATAAAAGACAATCTAAGTAAAAAAAATCAATATATCATACTCCATATATTGACGGCGGCCAGAATTGTTTTCGCACAACAGTGGAAACAGATATATATCCCTACAGAGGATATGGTGATAAAAAAGTGCTTGAATGTGCAGAGATGGACAAATTAATGATGGAGTTAAAAGACAAGGAGGAAACAGAATGTTATAAGATTTGGGACATATGGTATGAGTGGCTAGAGGAGAAAAGTAAAGAATACGTATAAAATTACTTAAGAGTTGCAGGAAATGTATATGTAAGGAATTATAAAAAGGTAAATATAAATGTACAAATATTAGAGAAATATAGCAAGGAATCGAAAATGAAAATGAAAGTATTACTATGTAAATAGAAAAGAAGCTGACTTTGATGCCCTGTCAAAACTGGAAATGTGGTGTAAATGTTTGAAAAATGTGTAATAAAGATTAATAAAGAAACTGGAGCCAGCCTAGAAATACTGAATGCGTCTAGGTGGAGTCCCAGTACTTCTGCCTGCAGTTCTTTAAACAAATCTAAGATTAAGGGGTCCTTGGCACTCTGAGCTTGATGGTTTTCTTTCACCCAAACTAGGTAACATCATTAGCGCACATCAGTGCATCAAGGACCCTTCATTTCAATCCTGAGCTACGAATCTAAGATTGTGCAACACCTCTCTTATTCCTTTGCTGAACAAGGTCAGTTTATGCTAGGCAAATCCAGGAACGTCCTTTAGACATTGTTCAGAATGCAACTCAGATCGAAGAAAAATCCACATTCACCTGGAATGATTCTGTAAATCAAGAGTAGGCTACTTTGCACATCTGGAACTCTTTTGCCCACTAAACTATTCAGTTCTTTTTTATGGAATGCAAAGAATACCACTATTATAACTTGGATAAGGTTTTATTTAAGTCAGTATGAACCATGGAGACTGTTCTCTCTGCAGACAAGACCTCTAGAGCTCAATATTTTCCCCATTTTTAAGAATATTGAAGGAGCTTACCTTATTTAAAAAGAAGGAACGGTGTGGATATGAATCGCAGTGTGAATGGCCAAGTGTTTCATGTGTCTTTTTATATAGTCTGTGCAACCTTTCATAAGCAATCTTCAGACTGAAGTATGATGGGAATGTTATGATGGCTCAACATCAGCCTCCATGAAATTACCACATGGCGTTCTGTTCCTTGACTATTCATTTCCTTTATTATGGAAAAAGGTCTATGATTAAGGAAGATCTAAAGGATCTCTTAAATGATCTCTTTTAAAATGAATTATGTGGATGAATGGCTAATGAGTGAGTTTCTTACTACCATGACATAGTTTAGGACTTATTATTCCCCATTTGACTTAGTTGATATTTGTTTTCAAAAAGAAAAAAATACATACAAAAGTGGAATGTGGAAAAATTAGAAATAGAACAAAATTCACCCATCTTTGCAAAATACTATATTCTGTAGAAGAACAGACAGAGCTGGGGGTGGCAGAGTTAAACTTGTCATCAGCTTTGAGTCATTACATTCCCAGAAACAGTCTAAGTCCAATCTGTGTTATATTCCATTGATCTTTATCTGGTGCCGATTCAAATTTGAACTTTAATTGACTAAGTTCTTGTATACAGGTTTGAGCAATACTCTTCTGAATCACAACTTAATGTACAGTCCTGATCTTTTGCATATAACATATTCCATGTATCTATGTGCAATTGTTCAGCTCCAAACTCTCCTCTGTCACCAGGATTCTCAAGTAGGAAGTCAGAGAGAGTTTTAGTATTTTCTTTAATATTTAGTTCCTGACTTGTTTCTGTAACTAAGTACATAACACAAAGGAGAGACTTCTTGTCACTGTGGGAAAAGTGTGAAGTCAGTAAGAAATTGGTGGAATAGGGAACAAAGTTGTACATTTCTTGGGGGTGAAATTGAAGAATGGTAAGCTGAAATACAATCTCCATTCTGGCCTTTTAAATCCCAAGAATGCATGATTTTATTTGTACTCCTGGTGTCTGAAGAAGAAGAAAAAAATCATTTATTTTGTGGGAGAGAATTTTAAGGTTCTGTATAATGCCAAAATGTCACCTTGAGTTTCAAGCAAAGAAGGAACTATTTTAATGAATGACTAATGTATGGACTTTTTTATTCCATGAAAAACTTAAATATTTTAGGATCAGAAAATGTAGTTGAGTTCAATTTGTTTCTCAATGATCCAACCATTTTAGTTAGATTTTTAAAAAAATATTTTAATAAATAAGATAAACAGTGGCTGAGATTTAAAGATAATTGCATTTTTAAAAAATTGTACAGTGTAGCTGATCTGTCATTTTTGTCTCAATTACAAGCCAGAATTACTTTTTAAATACCTTTTAGTCACCACTTCTTTTTACTTAGACAACTCATTAATAAGGTGTCATGCGCTTCCTTGAAAAGTGTGACAAATAATAATATAATTTGATTACGTTTGGGAGAAAGTGGATAAAACAAACTCACGTACAAAAAAAATGCATGACCATTTTCTGGTCATAAATTATGGTGCTTAAATACGACAGACGAAAGAGTATGTTAAATCAATGTTCCCCAACTTATATACTATTTCAATAATCCTTTGCTTGCTTCTTGGACCCATAAGCAAATTGTAGTGTTGTTAGTTAAGCTAGATTTAATAACAGACCAGTGGAATTCATGCTGTTTATTAAGAAATGCAAACCAGAATCAAGAGGATGGTGGCTCAGAAAATAGAAATGTTCTTTATAGTTGATGGAGAATTGTCATTCTTCTTTGTTGCCTTACTTGCTTGGGTCAGATACATGGCAGTCCCTCTTATCTAGGAATTAGTCAGCATTTGGTACAATAGAGCATCATGATTGCAAAATTCTTAATAGGAACCAGCATGAACCTGAATTTTAGAAGATTCAACCATGGAAGAGAGAACTTTTAACAGACTTGTCCATGCAGAAGAAGGCTTTGAATGCTTATCTCTTAAAAAGGGTCAGGCACACACCTGAAATTCCACTTATTATACACAAAAAATCTAGTCAACTAACAGCACTAAATTGGCATTAGATAAGGGTTAACAGAATTCAAGAGTGGTTGGACAGACCATTTATGAGAACATAATGACTCCAAGCTAAGTCCTAACTTGATAAGTTCTGTCTGTCCTCCAACAAAACGTGGGCTTTCCTTTATGTTCAAGTAAAATCACCTCTTTTAACAAGTTTTTTGATAGATTTTAAATTTTTAATAATTCTATCACAAGACACAACACAGTCCTCTTCATGTGTGCTGAGTCTGTTGAATTTGGCTACCATGGGAAGCAGATATCAAATCAACAAGACAACGGATCTAGTGTAGTACAAACCCTGATCAGTTGTATGTGTGTTGTTGAGTTGTCAGTTTCTATGGATTGGAATTCAATTTTTTAAAATTTAAATTTACTTCCTCTGCTCTCCTTATAGCTCATATTGAAGGAACAACTGCACGACAACCAACTGGCCATAGAGAATACCTTAAATAAATTAACTTTAGTGACAATGCAAGCAAAGTATAAATCCAGGAGGCATTGGTGAAATGCCGAGAAGATGAAAAGGCACCCTCATGATTTTCTTGCCACTTAGTCAACTGCTGCTCTTGATGACCTATAGTTACTTATACATCAAATTATACTTTAATCTCTCAAGCCCTATATTGTAGGTCTTGCCTGTCTATATTTTTGATTACAAATTGTGAAACAGGCCAGGAGTAATATATGAAAGAATGATACTGTAGTTCCTTCTAACATGGGCTGGAGGTAGATTAATCATCTGTCTCTTAATTGGAGCTCAGTTGCTCTAACTTTGCCATTTCTCACAACAGAAAATACAAGTATAATACCTTGAATGTTGAATCTTACAAATTTTTGAGAACACTAAAATATGGGCTTAGAAGGCCCATTAAGTTCTCTTACCGTGGGAAAAAGAAAGTATGAGGAACAAATCAGAACTCAATTTCAGAATTTTATTTTAAAGCGATTGATTGAAATATTGAGTATATTTATAATATTAATATAAATTGGTTTTATAACAAGGCTTCGAAAGGATCCAAAGAATTGTACCTTGGTAAGAATAGCCAGTTAGAGAAAGCCAGGCCCCAGAACTATAATTCCCTTGGAAAAGGAATAACAAAATCAGTGTTGTAAAGTAAAAGACCAACAAAATGCAACCAAAACTTGACATAAAGAAGATAAAGTTAGCTTGTCTGTCTTCGAATGACTAAAATAATTTCTAGATTCTGTATAGAGGGAAGATGAGTGAGACATGTAATTAACAAGGGAAGGCAAAGAAAGTGACAGCCCTTTAATTGGACATGATGAGTTCAGGTGATAAATTAGGAGGCTTTGAAAGCCAAATTGTTAAATCACTCTGCTATTAACAGCTGTCACACTGGTATTCTCCAGAGCTGTCTCATAGTTTTGTGCTAGCCTTACTTCGTTTGAAGACAACACTGTTGGAAAGTAATGGAGAGTAGAAACAGCTTTGTGAAGGAGCGTAAGGTGTGGAAAAAATACCCTTGGACTCCAGTATTTATGGGTCATCTCATCTACTTGTTCCAAGAGGAATTACAAAGAGTCAGCCTATTCTCCAACTCTTATTATTTTACAGGCCAGATCTCTCGATATCTTCCAATTTTGCACTTCTTCTTTGAGTTGTTCTGTGTTCTAGCTGGTGTCAGCTTTGATGGTGTCCACCTGCCGTATTCTTGTCAGGCTGGTTTCCTTTTACTGCTGTGAGGTTTTGCCGACATAAATATCTACCACAAAATAGCTAGGGAATATTACATGGTTCATCTTAAAAAAAAAAAAAGCACAGGTATAATTTAATTAACATTTTTTATTACCATCAAATGATCAATAATTAGGTTGTACCTTTGTTTTTGGTTAAGTATATATTTATTTATTATTTATTTATTTATTGAATTTCTATACCGCCCCCTCTCCCAAAAAGGGACTCGGGGCGGTGCACAGCCTACTAAAAACGGACAATATATACAATTAAAAACAGATTAAACAATTAAATCAAGGCCGAAATACAATTTAAATATAAAAATATAACTAATAGATTTAAAATTTAAATTTGTTTTAAAATTTAAAAACCTAGTTAATTAAAACCCCAAAAAAACGTTTACTGGGCCAGGCCAGCCTGTTGAAAGAACAGGGTCTTTACTGCATGCCGGAAGGTCTGAATGTCGGTAATGGCCCGTATCTCCGGGGGCAAATCATTCCACAGGGAGGGGGCCCCCACAGAGAAGGCCCGCACCCTCGGGGTTGCCAACTGGCAACGATCAGGCGGCGGAACCCCGAGGAGGACAACCCTGTGGGAGCACACTGGGCGGCGGGAGGCTGTTGATGGCAGCAGGCGGTCCCGTAAGTACCCAGGTCCCAAGCCATGGAGCGCTTTGAAAACGATCAATACCACCTTGAATCGGATCCGGAAAGCCATAGGAAGCCAATGCAGCCTGCGGAGAAGCAGTGTTACATGGGAGCTCCGAGGGGCTCCCAAGATCACCCGCGCGACTGCATTCTGGACCAGCTGCAGCCTCCGGACACTCTTCAAGGGGAGCCCCATGCAGAGAGCGTTGCAATAGTCCAAGCAGGAGATGACGAGGGCGGAGGTGACTGTGCGAAGTGCATCCAGATCCAGAAAGGGCCGCAACTGGTAAATCAGACAAATCTGACAAAAGGCCCCCCTGGCGACGGCCGTAATGTGATCTTCTAAAGACAGCTGTACGTCCAGGAGGACATCTAGATTGCGGGCCCTTTCCATGGGGGTCAAAATTTCTCCCCCCACGGCCAGCGACGGGACAATTTACAGATTCTTCATTTCTAACTAAAAGATAAAAGCCTTAATTGAGTATAATATTCAAAAGGAATTTATTATCTAGGTGTTGCATAGTTAAGACAACTCATTTCTCCAGTTTTAAAGAGCTAGTTGAAAAAGTAGGACTATGGATGAACATTGCTAGAGACATGGATTCAATGAGAGGATGCTAAGTCTTGCAAGGAGGGAGTTCCTTATTTGGTGTGATAGCACTTTTACAAGTTCCAGTAGTAGTATCTCAAAGAAGAAATTGAGACAAGTTCTGCAGTGTGCAACATATGGAATATTAATTACCTTTGATTTAAGATTCAGGCTGAAAGTTGGATGCAATTTTCCTAACAGAACAATTTGGCAATGGAACCAGAAAGGTGGTGAGGTTTCTTTTAATGATCTGAAGTAGGACAGCCATCCTTTGGCAACATTTAATTTGGATTCCTGCACTTGGAAAAGGGTTGGATTTGAAGACCTGAATTGCCTATTCTGAGTCACCATAGTGTCAGGGTTCTGACGGTTGCCCTAATTAATAATTAAAAAATAATAACCCTAAATAATAATTAAATTATGAGCCTTGAGCCAAGCTTCAAAAGAATCAAAAAGATTTATTAGGAGTAACTGTCAGCATTATTCTAGTTGAAGCCAACTTTGGCACACATGATTTACAGTCACCTGTGACCCTGTTTCCCCCCTCCCCCATGGAATTGTGTCATCAATCAGATTCTCCAATGAAGCACGTTCACGGGCTGGGTGTCATCAATCACATTCTCCAATGAAGGATTTTGCGGGGCAGAAGATCCGGTAACCTAGCTACAATCTTTGTAAGATAAGTGTGGAATGTACTTCTGGTGTCCCCCCCCCACCCCCACCCACCCTGCTTATGGCAACTCGACATAGGAATGCTTTACAAATTGAAACATAGATTCAGTAGTCATATCCTTGAGGGTTTTTGTGAGCAGAAGGATAAATGAATATGGTGCCAAGGTTGAAGTTCGAGGTAAGTAAGATAGGAGTTTCTCAGCTACTATAATCTGTAAAATATAGTTAATTATTACACGTGAACTAATCATTGATGGCTTGTTTCTGATCAAAATAAATGGAGAGAGAAACTCCCCATCTCTAGGCTATCCGTCGTCATGGTTTTTAACTTTTTGTTTAATTCTTCTAACTTTAATTGTCTTTTAATAGTACTTTTTAAAACTTTATTATCATATTGTCAGCCCCCAAGAGTCATTATATTAATGAGATGGGAAGCATAAAAATTAATAAATCATGAAATGATATAAACGGTAATTGAACAGAGGGGGTCCTTGGTGCTTTCTGAGCTTGGTTGTTTTCTTGCAAATGTTTAATACGCAAACTAGGTAACATCATGAGTACTAGTTTAGTGTAATTGAAGTATCAAACCACTGTTGCTTGTCCAGGAAACTATGCCAAAAGCAACTGATATTTGAGATGTATGAATGCAGCTTGTGTCTCAAAATAGATTATAGAAAAATCATGCTCAACATTTTCATAAATGCAAAGAAGTCTGGGAAGATTCATTCTACAAATATTTCACCCCCTTTCTCTCCAACAGAAATAAACCAATCACACTTGTCACTTGCATGATTTCAGAATTTAATTATAGTTGTTACAGGAAAATTTGAAGATACAACAGAATCCAGATACCAAGAAGAAAAAGAAAAAAGAAAAAGCCTCTTTTTTTACAGAACAGGATAAAACTGATTTCGTTACTTATTTTCAAAAATGTTATGTTAAAGACTCCTCCATTATACATAGGAAGTAGGTACAATACTTAGGCATTTCACTAGGCAGGTGGGCCCAGGGTTATAATCAGTAGGTTTCCTTTAAAATTGTTGATAATGAGATTAGTATTTCCAGGTGCTGAGATGACAGATGACAATTAGGTTTATCTTCTAGTGGTTAGACTGGCAGTTCTTGGAGAATTTGTTATCAGATCTGTAGTTCTTCATTACATTATTTGGGTGTGCAGCAGGTGGAACCACAGCAGCAACGGGGACAGCAGCAATTGTTCTGACGGCGGCAGGGATAGCAGCAAGGTTGGATCTGTTGACAGCAGGGGCAGCCACATCTGGGGCAGCAAGCCTGGGGGCAGCAGCATGGACAGCGGCCACACATGCAGCATGGGGACTGGGAACAGCGGCATGGGAAGCATCCACATTTGGAACAGCAGCGAGATTGAGAGCAACAACGGCATGGGGAGCACCCACACCTAGAGCAGCGGGACTTTGGACAGCAGCAGGGGGAGCATCCACACCTGGAACAACGGGACTGAGGACAGCAGCAGGGGATACACCCACACCTGGAGCATCGGGATTGAGGACAGCAGCAAGGGATACATCCACACTTGGAGCATCGGGATTGAGGACAGCAGCAGGGGATACATCCACACTTGGAGCAGCGGGATTGGGAACAGGTGCAGGGGGAACAACCACACTTGGAACAACGGGACTGAGAACAACAGCATGGGGAACATCCACACCTGGAGCAGCGGGACTGAGGACAGCAGCAGGGGGAGCATCCACACCTGGAACAACGGGACTGAGGACAGCAGCAGGGGATACAGCCACACTTGGAGCAACGGGATTGAGGACAGCAGCAGGGGATGCACCCACACTTGGAGCAGCGGGATTGAGGACAGCAGCAGGGGATACATCCACACTTGGAGCAGCGGGGTTGGGAACAGATGCAGGGGGAACAACCACACTTGGAGCAGCGGGATTGAGGACAGCAGCAGGGGGAGCATCCACACCTGGAACAACGGGACTGAGAACAACAGCATGGGGAACATCCACACCTGGAGCAGCGGGACTGAGAACAACAGCATGGGGAACATCCACACCTGGAGCAGCGGGACTGAGGACAGCAGCAGGGGGAGCATCCACACCTGGAACAACGGGACTGAGGACAGCAGCAGGGGATACAGCCACACTTGGAGCAGCGGGATTGAGGACAGCAGCAGGGGATACACCCACACTTGGAGCAGCGGGATTGAGGACAGCAGCAGGGGATACATCCACACTTGGAGCAGCGGGATTGGGAACAGGTGCAGGGGGAACAACCACACTTGGAGCAGCGGGATTGAGGACAGCAGCAGAGGATACATCCACATTTAGCACAGGGAGATTGGGAACAGGTGCAGGGAGAACATCCACATTTGGAGCAGCGGGATTGAGGACAGCAACATGGGTTACATCCACATTTAGCGCAGGGGGATTGGGAACAGGTGCAGGGAGAACATCCACACTTGGAGCAGCGGGATTGTGGACAGCAACATGGGTTACATCCACATTTAGCACAGGGAGACTGGGAACAGGTGCAGGGGGAACATCCACACTTGGAGCAGCGGGATTGTGGACAGCAACATGGGTTACATCCACATTTAGCGCAGGGGGATTGGGAACAGGTGCAGGGGGAACATCCACACTTGGAGCAGCGGGATTGAGGACAGCAACATGGATTACATCCACATTTAGCGCAGGGGGATTGGGAACAGGTGCAGGGGGAACATCCACACTTGGAGCAGCGGGATTGAGGACAGCAGCAGGGGATACATCCGCACTTGGAGCAGCGGGATTGAGGACAGCAACATGGGTTACATCCACATTTAGCGCAGGGGGATTGGGAACAGGTGCAGGGGGAACATCCACACTTGGAACAGCGGGATTGTGGACAGCAACATGGGTTACATCCACATTTAGCGCAGGGGGATTGGGAACAGGTGCAGGGGGAACATCCACACTTGGAACAGCGGGATTGTGGACAGCAACATGGGTTACATCCACATTTAGCGCAGGGGGATTGGGAACAGGTGCAGGGGGAACATCCGCACTTGGAGCAGCGGGATTGAGGACAGCAGCAGGGGATACATCCGCACTTGGAGCAGCGGGATTGAGGACAGCAGCAGGGAATACATCCGCACTTGGAGCAGCGGGATTGAGGACAGCAACATGGGTTACATCCACATTTAGCGCAGGGGGATTGAGAACAGGTGCAGGGAGAACATCCGCACTTGGAGCAGCGGGATTGAGGACAGCAGCAGGGAATACATCCGCACTTGGAGCAGCGGGATTGAGGACAGCAACATGGGTTACATCCACATTTAGCGCAGGGGGATTGAGAACAGGTGCAGGGAGAACATCCACACTTGGAGCAGCGGGATTGAGGACAGCAGCAGGGGATACATCCGCACTTGGAGCAGCGGGATTGAGGGCAGCAGCAGGGGATACATCCGCACTTGGAGCAGCGGGATTGAGGACAGCAGCAGGGAATACATCCGCACTTGGAGCAGCGGGATTGAGGACAGCAACATGGGTTACATCCACATTTAGCGCAGGGGGATTGAGAACAGGTGCAGGGAGAACATCCACACTTGGAGCAGCGGGATTGAGGACAGCAGCAGGGGATACATCCGCACTTGGAGCAGCGGGATTGAGGGCAGCAGCAGGGGATACATCCGCACTTGGAGCAGCGGGATTGAGGACAGCAACATGGGTTACATCCACCTTTAGCGCAGGGGGATTGAGAACAGGTACAGGGGGAACATCCGCACTTGGAGCAGCGGGATTGAGGACAGCAGCAGGGGATACATCCGCACTTGGAGCAGCGGGATTGAGGACAGCAGCAGGGGATACATCCGCACTTGGAGCAGCGGGATTGAGGACAGCAACATGGGTTACATCCACATTTAGCGCAGGGGGATTGAGGACAGCAGCAGGGGATACATCCACACTTGGAGCAGAGAGTCTTTGAGCAACAGCAGGGAGAACACCCACACTTGGAACACTTAGACTTTGCAGAAGCAGCAGCTTTAGAACAGCAACAGGGGGAGGACCCACACTTGGCACATTTTTTCTTAGAAGAAGCTTTAGAGCAGCAACAGGGAGAGGACCCACACTTGGCACATTTAGGACTTTTGGTTCCAGAAGACATTTTGTTGTAATGAACTGAAAAAACAATAATGTTTTTGTTAACAAAGATAGCATTCATATACATGCGTTATCATACGAAGGCTTCTGTCTTAATTTGCCCAGGCTAATTATTTGATCTTTTATTCATTATGTTTTAGTCCTATAAAATGAGCACTTTTCTTTTTTCAGTATTAGCTATGCTCTTCAGGTAAAATAAAAATGTTGACCAAAGTGTTCATCATGCTATGGCAACTTTTAGCGTACAATTTTAAATCTTAAAATGTGAGCATTTGCATATGAAAGCCTATCTCCAGATCTGAAATCTGGGTTTTTGATATTTTACTATCCTCAAATCTTTTGGGTAGCAATAAAATATTGAAAATGCTGCATGCCAGTTAACCCCAATTATGCAGTTAATGCGATAACTCTTGGTGCAGAAACTATGGTAGACTTGCTTGCAAAAGTCTATTATAACATATAACTTGGCGTGTACTATTGAATATAGTAACCCTAAGTCTCTTTAATGTAAGAAACTAAGAGCATCAAAATCCTAGAATGCTAAATAGCCAATATTCAAAGTAAAGGTAAAGGTTCCCCTCGCACAAATGTACTAGTTGTTTCCAGCTCTAGGGGAGGGTACTCATCTCTGTTACAAAGCCAAACAGCCAGCACTGTCCAAAGATATTTCCATGGTCACGTGACTGGCATGACTAAATGCCAAAGGCACACGAAACGCTGTTACCTTCCCATCAAAGTGGTCCCTATTTTTTTACTTGCATTTTTACATGCTTTTGAACTGCTAGGTTGGCAGAAGCTGGGACAAGAAACAGGAACTCACTCCGTTATGCGGCACTGGGGATTCAAACCGCTGAATTGCCAACCATTTGATCGACTTAAGCTTAGCATCTTAGCCACTGAGCCACCATGTCCACTAATATTCAAAGTGTATTACCCCAATACTCAAGTATTCACAAAATAGCTTGTAATTATTTGACCTTAGAGTAACATTTTAGTAGCAAATATAACTTCTGAAAGTCTCAAATCATGATAGCGAAGAAGAGAAGATGATGGATCTCGTTCTACAAGAAATTCCAGATGAGTCACCTGTTAATTCTGACTTCCATGAAGCAGTTTACATCTATCTGAATCCTTGTTAAATACAGAATTGAATTCAGCTTACCTTGTTTAGCACCGAACTTGTAAGCACACTGGAGATGAAAGTGAACGAATGAACTACCCAGAGACTGAAGGTGTTTTTATATAGCTCCATAGATCCTGCCTCTAAGAGATGATGCACCATAGAAGAACGGGAAAATTCTTCATACACCGAACCACATGTCAGCGCTATGCCATCTACCTATCCCATGTCTTTTTGGATTTTCTGGTTCTTCATTAGAAGAGAATTTTCCCAGAATATATAATTAGAGGCATCTGAGGTTCATCATATTATAATTTTTACATCGCAGACACGCCAGAGGGCACTTGAAATAGATTTTTTCCTAAAGAAGAATATGAGAAGGGAGAGAATGAGAACGGTTCCTCACTGGGATCCATGTGGGTCAAATGTCACGGTCATTATTGCTCAATAACACATAATGGCTTGCCCTCTGGCAAATCCATATGACTTTGCTTGCTAGAGTTCTTCCCCCCTTGCCTTAATCGTTGCAATTACTAATGTATATACATTTTTATCTTTTCTGTCTATCCATATCTTTTTGGATGATGTCAGTATTCATGTGACTCTGTTTGATGTGGGTATGTGATTTGATCCACATCTTCAGCAGATCACCTGAGATTTCGTTCTAGATTCCCCTTCTATTGGAAATTGAGTAGGGCCTTTTCATTGTTTGTTTCTACTGTTTGACTTCTAAAAGAATAATTAGTTTCCTTGGACCTGGTTTTTGGAGAAAGTGCTTTGGAAGAAGCAATAATATTGATATATTAGACCTTTTTCTCCTCTCGTTAAACTATTTATTTATTTATTTATTTGATTTGATTTGTCAATTGCTTACAAGATAATAGATATAAGTATAAACATGAATAAGAATACAGGAAATAGGTATGAATAAATGGGGACAATATGGATGGTAGGCACAATGGTGCACTTATGCACACCCCTTACAGACCTCTTAGGAATGAGGTGAGGTCAATAGTAGATGGTTTGAGGTTAAAAGGAGCGGGGGTTAGAGGATGTAACAACAGAGTTAGGTAGTGTATTCCAGGCATTGACTAGTTCTGAATTTGCTTAAAACATGTTCCATGCTGCTGATTTCCTTTGTCCAGTCATATCTGACTCTAGAGAATGGTGCTCATCCTTATTTCTTAGCCGAAAGAGCCAACATTGTCCTAAGACATTTCCATGGTCATAAGACTATACACCGAGATGCACAGAAAGCTGTTACTTTCCCACCAATATGGTACTTATTTATCTGTTTGCATTTGCATTGCTTTGAACTGCTAGGTGCGCAAATATCAGGAGATCACCCTGTCACAGGGCACTTGGGTCTTGAACCCCGTCTGTCAGCTATCTAGCTGATAAGCTCAACATGTTTAACAACTGAGCCACCGCACCCTTTTGAAACACATATTTGGTCCATTTTAGGTTGAAAACATTAATCAAAAACTCAACGGAAAAAGGGACTGGATTATGTTCTGCACTGGCCTTAGGGATGTAGAGGAAACATTTACCTTGTATGTAAAACGTTTTGGCTTTGTTGCCTGGCCGTATTCCAATTAGGGTGGAAAAATGCTTGAAAGCAGCTGCTGATAGTAAGTCAGCAACACTGGACTAAGTGACTCAGAAGAACACAAATTGTATTCCTATGACATGTCATCTGATGGGAGCATTGTGAGGACAAATTAGGAAGAAAGAAAAAGTGTGCCTCCATCCATGAGAACAGAAGACAAATTATGACTGTGAAGTGGGGGAAAGGATGACCTTCAACAGTGTGATGGGGGAATCAACAGAGAGAACTTGTTAGTTAGTGTTTCTCATTGATGAAATTCTTGAACAGAAATGGATACTTATTCATCTGAGGAGATGTGGAATTTGTCATAATCTGAAGGTAGCTTTGCTCACCTGTTTGAATCTGAGAGCATCAGGCAGAAGGTAGCATGATGGACAGTTGTACGTTTTAAAGATGAATGGAAAAGATGCAGTTCCTTTTGAAAGTCTGCATCTTCAGAATTTCTTGTTTCCCCTCAAACAAAACAAATCTTCCAATGAGAAGCTCCCATTCTCCAGATTTACTTTACACCAATCCAAAATAAACAAAGGTAAAGGTTTCCCTTGTCCAGTCATCCTTTTTCCCCCATTGTGGGACAAAAAAATGGCCTTCACCAAATAAAATGGCCATTTGCTAACTTACTGAAAGAATTAGATTACTTTCTGTTGTATTTGAATTGCGTGAACTACAGAATAACTTCTCTGTTGTGTGTAGTTTTGCTTTCCTCACAGTAACAAGAATGATTCCAAAGGTTGTTGCCAAACATAATAATCTCTTTGTTCTTGATGTGAGAAGTCCTGCTTTTCTAAATATGGATGCTTCCCTGCTGCTGTTCCCATGACCGAATTTCTCCCTGTTGCTATTCCTATATCTTTTACTCTTCCTGCTGTTTTTCACACTGCTAATCTTCGCAGCAGATTAGCAGTTCACACACTCTCATTTCATTGTGTGATCACCTGCTTGAGAGTTTACAAATCTGGGTTCTTAATCCTTTCTGTATATTTTGCCCTCATTAATCTCTTTTAGCTTAAATTAAAGCCCATGCACCAATCTCTAGAGTAAGATTGAGTCCACCTCAAGCATATTGTGTAAATATACACAACCCACATACAACAAAGGAAACAACAGAAACATTTAGAGAGGGGAAATTAAAATAGAATCGTTTTTTTTAATGCAAGCTAATGCTATTGGGGCTCAATGTTTGTAAGCCACCCAGAGTTGCTGCTAGGCAAGATGGCAACAAACAAATCTAATAAATAAATAATGAACAAATAAACAAGAAGACCAATATCAAAAATATGCATATACACTGATTAGCATTTATAAAATGATTTTGAATGGTTTAATGCACTTGTGCATATATCATGTGGGCATGAGAATGTGCAGATACAATCTGATTTGAAGTGTCACTTGCTATTCTCAATTAAGAGAATTTCCTGAATCAGGCTGGGGGGAAAAGGAAAGGGGTTGGCATAAAAGATTTTCCAAATCATTGAACTAATACTGAGGAATTCCAATTTGTTCTTGCCTGATGATCTGATTCATGAAGGCAATTTGATCTGGGGAATGTCCACCCTGAAGTTTTTCAGAGACTTAGCATGTAATTCTCACATGAACCCTGTAGCCAAGGTCACCAAGGTTGGCTCAGGACAGACATACACAGATGTCAGCATCATGTGTTTTGATGACAATATTTGTCTAAGGGACTCCATGGCCAGGATAGGAGTCAATGCTTTAGCCTTGCCTCTGAGGAGTGGAAAGTTTTATTGGATTATGAGGTGGTAATTCCAGCAAATAGGCTTCAGGATATGTTAACAATGGGTACTTGTTTTGTGATGGAGGCCACATTAGTAGCATCTAGTTAGCAGTCCAATTGTTGCCTATATAAATGAGTAATTTCATTCAGAGACTGATTTGCTTAACAACCAAGTTGCCGGTCCCAATTTTGGTCATGAAATGAGGACTACCTGAATGAGGCTTCATCATGACTGTTCAGAGGTTCAGTCATGAACAAACAGTTCACATGTGTAAGAATCGGGCCTTCTTTCTGACATAGCCCATGCTATTATTCATTGTAATAATATTAGCAGCCATTGAGATTACTATGAAAGAGGAGCTCATATCAACTGTATGGAATCATGGTCTAAGAAGTAACCTAAATGTCTGGAAGTGATCATCTTTGCATCATCTTCCACTTTTGGCTGACTCACCATAAAGTCAGGAGAAAAAGAAGATGTTATTGTCTTGTAGATAATTAAAGACTACCTTGGAATAACCGCAGTGTAATTCTAATGCTAATCTGGAAGGAATTCTGCAGTTCTGCTGTTTAAGATAATAGACTTCGCTGGACAAAAACATATGATTGGCTGTCCCAATTCATGGTGACAGATGATCCCAGCTTCCCCACAACCCATCCACTCACCTTGCCTTCTTGAATTTCTCAGCTATCCTTTAAATAATTATCACCAGGATTGGCCTACCCTGTTGTGTACCACATCAAAGCGAGATAGTCTGCTTGCACAACAAGGGCACCGATTTTCTCAAAGTAGGTTGCCAATAGTAACACCACAGGAACTTAAGTCTGCGTAACACAGATGGCCCCACTAATCCTGCTCCCTTATCTAACCTTTGTACACTATAATTCAACACAAATTGGTTTGTGGTTTGCTTCTCCTATTTACAGTCCTCCCAACCTAGGGGAGACAGGTTAGAAGGTTGCTACTTCCTAACCACTTATGGGTGTAGTGAGGACAGTAGATTTATAGATTTGTGTCAGTTTTCCATCCTCACACATAACTGTAGGCGTACTGGATCTCTCTCTTTGTGTGTGTATAACCATTGAACGATTACAGGTACATTTTGCACAGAAATATTCCATTTCTATGAGTCTCTAGGTCATCATTTTTACAGATGACAGAGGGGACATCTTAACTGCTTAACATTGGGCTGAAAAAATGTCGTGACCATGTTGATTATAACAAGCTATTCTTATTCAATGTCAGGGGGAAAATGTACTTTTGAATGCTTTTTTAGATGACAAGACAGCTTAGGTGAAACTCTCATGGGTTTGTTTAGTTAACACAGCTGCTGGACAACCACAAAGTGCTGAACCCTTTTAGCCTAATATGTTGGGTGAACTTAGTGATTTCTCAAGGTCCATAGGTATGTGAAATTCTTCCACTGAAACTTATTGCCATGGGGGGGGGGGGGACACACAGACACTCAACTGAACATTGCTTTCATGGCTCCAGAGTTTTACTGGATAGAACATCTGAGAAGATCTCAACTAACATGGAAACATTATCTATTGTACCCTGTCTAGGGCCCATTCCAACTCACTCATTTAGGAGAGAAGAGCTTTCAACTGCATTATTAGTGAAAGAAACAACTTTACTAAAGACAAGCCAAGTGTAGCCAGATCAATGCAAAATCTGCCCATTTATTTTTCCTTTTTTCAGATCCCCTCTCCTCATTATCTGTTTAATGTCCAGTGGGAATCAAACAAATTGTTTTGATAACAGTCCTGTTTTTTGGCAGGCTAGGTGAAGCTCCGCATTCCATTTCCACACTTGTGGCCTTGGGGTCAGTTGGCTGATGTCTCTGTGGGGTGTGTATGTGTGTGTTATGACAGTCTGGCATTGCAAAGCAGAGATGAGTCAGGATGGCAGCAATGATTTATGTTGACCAGGCTTTTAGAAGATAAGAAGACTTATTACCTATAAAAGACTCAATAGGAATAACAACTGTATCATATTGGTTCCAAGTTGTAAATCAAATGAAGGAAGCAACTATGAAGTTGGAGGAAGTGATGAAGCTGATCCTCTGCTTCGTAGAACAACATGATCTTCTAGTTTTCTTCAGCAACATTTGGTCTTGGCACAAATCAGGTGATGCAGCAAGACTTAGCACAGCATTTAGACTGGCAGCAGCAAGGGACACAACAGCACTGGCAGTCATCGGAAAGGGGGCAAAGTACAGTTGATTCAACAGATGAAGAACCACAATAATCACCACCGTCCATCCTTGTGAAGAGAAGGAAGAAAAACTGAAAGAGAAAAAGGTTTTGAAGGCAAGGAGAAACTTCTGGCGATCTTTTCTAACTTGGACATGATTCTATTTCCACAACATGCTTAACTCACTTAATTCTAGAGAACACAGAAAGAAAACAAAGAAAAATAGGATAAAGCTCCTTAAAATAACTCACGAAAGGAGGTGACTAGCTTCCATTTCCAAGCTCAACATCTAAAAGAAAAAACAGCACGCAAAGAAAGTCGAACAAGAGAAGAAAATACACTCTGGTTTTAATTGCATTCAGGTTTTCATAGCTTCTATTCATCACTCGTTCTTATCTTTTCCTACTTCTCTCTTCTCTCTTTTTGTTTTTGAAGTCAAACCGGTCCTGATTTCTAAGTTGTCAACCTGATTATACTACGGGCCCTCTACGTTTAAAATTGTTAGCTTATCTCTATAGTTTTGACAGAGATGGGTTTCCCCCAATAATATACGTAATACAGTTCATTTGGAAGAAGAATTAACATGCCCAAAGTAACCAAGGAAAATTCAGAGAATTCTCCTTACCTTCTTAAACTGGAATGAAGTGACCAGCTCTGGCAATAGACCCAGATGAATGAGCAGCAGCCTAATTCTAATCTCTTTTTTTAAAAATAGAGCTTCTTGCCTTGTTTCCCTAGAAGATGAGTCAGCAGCAAAGAATGTCAATTAATTCTCACCACTTAAGAAATGCCCCTGGTCCTCTCAGATATCTTTTGATTTACACATTCATCCCTTATGGCAAGTATCTCATAAAGGATATGATTAAATACATGATATTGTGGCAGGGTAAGGTTCAGATCTAGCATGCTGTACTGAAGATTTATTTTAAAATATAACTTAAAAGAGCTTTTCAGGCAGTAAACATACTCATCAAAGTGACCCATTAGCCTCGTGGCTAATAAATATAATAATAATAATTAGTACCCAAATGGCTTTGGATGGTTTTTTTAAAAATTATTATCTAAAGCATCTTATTTCTGGACTGGAGATATATACAGTACATGGGGGCACAGCCTCCCTTGTGCACAGATTCCAATTTTCTCTCTGAGAGCCATTTTTTTTTAAAAAAAATCTAGTATTCCAGTAACAAAAGAAGTTTTGTTGTCTGAGATGGCTGGCCCAGATATTCTGCCACAGTCTTGTTTTGGAGAGAGGTTTAACATGAAATAGGCTTTAGACCCACAAGAGAGAAATTTAGTTATTTGAGTAAAACAAACTGGAAAAATAGCACTGCCATGAGCTTTCATTTGGACTGTCAAATTTCAAACACGCAGTCTGGGATCAACAGGGGTTTTGCATCATGAATCTTGCTAGCCTAAAGGCATTCGTTGGGTGCACCGATCAATCGTAAATGTGTATCTTCAGATATCCCTTAAATTTTAATTAATGAAGGAGGGAGTCATAAATGATGGATTAGCAAACTGGTTGTAAATGCTTCTCCCAAATTATGACTGTGTACGACTTTCAAACTGTAATCCTTCACATGCCTTCTGGTTCTGTCTGATTGAATTATTGCGGGATAATTTTGGTATGCCTTTTAATCTTCTAGAACAGGGATACTTTTTAAAAGCAGACCCAGATGAAATTCGTGAGTCAAGAGATGATGTTGTGGATGATCATAAATGTTGATTGTTTAATAACAACCTCACCGTTTCATGTAAGTCTAGCTTTAATAATCCAAGACACTTTTTAAAAACTAGAGATGATTTAGGGCCAGGGATAGGAGCAGGAGGAAAACACAGTTGTCAGATACTGAGTGGAGAGTTAGCAAATATTTTGCAGAACCACAATAGTGCCTCATTTCCTAAAGGAAGGGTGTATGAAGTGATATATAAATCCTATCCATTTCAAGAAGGCCTCATTCACAAATCTAACATACTCCTCAGATGCTTATCAAGGCAGGATGCATCCCATGTGGGCTTACTCAAAAATAAACCCTACCATGCCTAGTGGGACATCTCCAAGCATATCTCCAAGACTGCAAAGACAATGCTAGATGGACATTGGTGAGGCTGTAATGTAGCTTCTCAAACAAAATGTATTCCAAATATAAAATGTTTTGAATGTCGGCCAGAGAGAAATCTCTGATTTTCTTGCAGATCCATCTTTGTTCTCCATCACAAAAATGCTCCCCCTGCAGTAGAACTTAGCAATAACACTTGGATTTATATCCAGCTTCACAGTGCTTTACAGCCTCTCTCTAAGCAGTTGATAGAGTCAGCCTATTGCCCCCAACAATTTGGATCCTCATTAGTCAAGATTGAACTGCTGGCAGTGAGGAGTGAGTTAGCCTGCAATGCTGCCTTTTAACCACTGCACCACCATGGCTCAGTAGCCTAGAGTGTGGCTGTGACCAATCTGGTTGCGGCTGCAATGCATGTTGTTGCAATGATCTTGGAAGCTAAGCAGGATCTGCAGGGTTAATATTTGGGATAGGATCTACCTGAAAACTCCAGGGCAGTTGATTGATGAAGAAGAAACATCTGAGAATAAGGCAAACTTATTCTGTAACATTGCTGGGAAAATTTGCATGAAAGCAATCACTAACACTCAAACTTGACCCGAGATCATCTTTATGTTTCATTGGAGCCAAACTATGATGCCATATCAAGAATATCTCATGAGAATGGAGGTGGGCTTTGACCTGTATATCTATGGTTAAAATAGCATGTACTACACTACAACAAAAATTATACTGGTTCCAGAATTAGTTCAATTTTTTTGGTTTAATGTGAACTTAAGGACGTTTTCCCCAACTGGAGCTTTCATTATGAACTATGTTTCCATATATCCTGGTTTATATGTGATAACAGGATTACTAGATATGTGAGGAGATCAAAGGTTAATTACTCTGTGATACAATAAAGAGTTGGCATCTCCCTTGAAAAAGTAACATGGATCTCTTCAGTGAAATGAAAATGTCAACAAGAGAACAAATAAGAAAATTACATCAAGCTAGTTAAGGATCATCTTGAAATGCCCCCCTTTTTGGGGGTACAGCTTTTAGTTTTCAAGGAATTAGAGTTACACAAATATATATTGCAATAATACACATTTTATTTGCAAAAGAACAGAAAGGAAAGAAGGTTCTAGTTTAAGGAGAAGAGAATGAAAAGTATACATTTCTCTATTCTATGCAGTTGGGTCATCCACTCTTGATGAATAGAGCTTCTTCCCCAAAAAATGAAAAAGAAGAATTTGAAGAGTTTTAGAAGAGGAGTTGCAAAGCTTCATCTTGTCTCTCAGCAGACCGAAAAGAAAAGATTGACCAATGAATCTTCAAAAGGGTGCCGGTGGTGTTGTGTTGATTTCATTGCAGCCGTAGAGTTGAATGGGGAATGCTGATTTTTCAACAGCCACAGCCACAGCCACAGCCACAACATGAGTTTCTCCGTACGGTCGTGCAGTAAATGGGCATGCAACACATAGGCGCACAGCCGCACGATGGCATGCAACCTGGGTAGCATGACTGATAGCCCCCGGAGGGCATGCACAATACAATAGTGGATCTACCGCCGCTGTTCCCGCAGCAGCTACAGCAGTCCCACATGCCCATAGTAAGAGATGGAAGTCTGGAATAGAGGAAGAAAACCAGGAAAGTATTCACAAGGATGATACATTTCTGCAATTCAGTTCTAGAGAAGCAACCAGCTTTTCTCATCCATTGGAGTGATTCAAGGAACACCAGCTATGCTAATCTAGTTACCATTTAGTGTTCCAGAAGAGATCATAGGGTTAGCTAACAAGCAAAATCTATCTAACAAGCAACCCCCATCCTATCATCACGTACTGAACCCAATTTTAGTGACGTTCTTCAGCACTTGGGGAAATTAAAATGGCAGCTAGAACCAGCCATGGAGTGCAAGGGAAAAAAATGTTGGAGAAATATATTTATCAAACTCGCTAGGATTATTGAAGGCTATTGGCAACGTATGTAACCCCCCATAAAACTAGAGCTAAAATTGAATCAATTATAAACATAAAACCAGAGGTTATATCAGAAGTGGCTTCCAGCAGAGGGAGATTCCTTAATTTAGGAGTTTTGCATTATATTGCAAAATATAATGGATTTCAGACAGAAATCCATCTATACTTTCCTTGATTAAACTCAATAATTCCCAGAGGAGAACACATTTACTGATGATAAGAGAATAAGACTATACTTCCCATTAAAAAGCAGTAGATTAAATAAGTGCAAATAAATAAGCTAAAATGTGTAGGTATACAAACAAGATTAAAAAAAAGAAGAGTAATATGAATAATGAATATTACCAAAATAGATTTATTTCAATGCTAAGCAATAAGATGTCTGAGCTATTAAAATTCTAAAAGAATGTTATTCAAATCCCACACTAGAAACTAATCTCAGTAAATACTATAGTAAGTGATTAGGATTTTGTAAAATCAGTAAAAATCCAATAAATGAAAATTAATTCAGTCATCCAATGATTTTTACTCTGTATAGGACATGCTCCCTGGCCAATTTTTGCTAATTCCCATGAAATGAATAAAGTGGGTATAGTAACTATTACATAGTACCCAAGAAAGTTAGGATTAAGGTTATAATTAAACATCAATTGCTGCATTTCTTGTGATTCTACTCTGTTCTGTAAATCTCCTCCAGTAACTCTCTTGCTCGGTTATAACCCATCATTCTGAGGACAAATTTGCAATGATTTCTTTCAAATACCAACATACTGAAAATGCATCCATTAAAACAAAAACTATTCTAATATTTCTGGTGGCCTTTGCTGACCTTTAGATGAAAAATTGGGCGATCGGCATTGAAGAATGTAATGTTTTTTTTTAAAAAAGCTAAAAGTTGCTAAAACAAAGGTGAAGTCTATTTCAATTCAGAAATTGGAAGTGGCTTTAGGAGTGTATCTTTGGATACAGAACTGGTATACAATCCTCAATTTTCAGATGTCACGTTATCAATACTGCAATTTCATCCCTTAAACAATTTCCGCTGAATTCAGTGAAACATACTCCCTGGAAGTTACCTAATCACAACCACCTTGCTACAAGAGAAGAAAGATTAGAGCAGAGATGCACCTATATCGAACAACAAAAATAATGCTAAATTTGTTACAACTTACGTTGTGTAGTAGTAGTAGATGGAGGTGTCTAGGTTTAAGTAACTCGGTTCTGGGATATGGGCCTTTTATACAACTCCAGGTAGTTTTTCTGGAGGAAATGAGACGTCATGACAAAAATGGGGAACTCTTCATTATCTTCCGCCAATATAGCTGTCTCTGTTTGATGAGGTGCCTATTTCATTTTTATGAATTAAGTTACAAAAATGAATGATTAAGGTTAATAACAGTGTGTATTTTTGCCTATCTAGCACCAGAAGGCAGAAGGAAATTGCGGTGAAGAATGTTGATCTCCACAGGCTTACAAGCAGGATTCATTCCCCTATCTCCTCATGAGATTGTTACTTGGGTTTCATTGGATTAAAGGTTTTCCATTTTTATCACACACCCTAAAAAATAAAATTCCACGAAGGTCATTTAGGCCAATTACACTAATTAAGGAAGACGAACTACCTTTGGGCAAGAAAGATCCAGGTGACAACATGGAGGAAGCATTTGTTGTCAAGTCATACGACTCTCCATTTTCAAATATGAAGACAGTTTCGTTCAACAAGAAGGAGCAACTGAAAACCTCCCCATATCTTAGATGGTCTGACTTTCAGTTTGATTTTCAAAAACAAATCAATTCTTTTAGAGTCCTCCATTGATTTTTAAAAAACAAGCATTTGAATTTTTACAGGAGATTTCACCAATCACAGCTTTTTCTTTTAATGCACTCTATATCGTTCTTTGTGCTAATATTCAGTTTAAAAACACGATATATGGATGAGGAAGAAATGTCTCATAGTCTGTGCCAATATTCTCTTTATAGGGTTAGAAATATATCAGTAATATTTTGCAAGTTCAGGAGAATTTCTGAGTTCATGTCTATATGCCTGGGAGGACAGCTTTAATAATAATAACCATAAAAATGGAATTAGATGTAGAAATATATCTACTCTACATTGCTTTGTTGTTGTTGTTGATGATGATGATGATGACAATAAAGATCTAAGCCACTTAAACCAAAATTTATTTTAGTTTCGGTTGTCTTTGCACATGTAACTCCAACCTACAATGAACACTAGTGAAATAAACTATAGTTTAATATCATGTCAGGCCTACAGTTTGTCATGGAAAAAAGCAGCATTCATAAATGGAATTGTGGAGTGGAAGTTAGATATAAAATCTAGGTTAAAGATCAGAATACCATTAAGTCAAACTCAACTCTTGATAATTTGACAGATTTACCCAAGTAGTTTTCTTGACAAGAGTTGACAAGCATCTTATCATTCCTTTCAGGTAGTAGGGTTAGTACTAGTACTAATCAGCTTTTTCAACTAGTGCTGGTTAAAGGCAAAGATTCCCCTCGCACATACATGATAGTCGTTCCTGGCTCTAGGGGGCAGCATGTCCAAAGACATCTCTGTGGTCATGTGGCTGGCATGACTAAATGCCGAAGGTGCATAGAGTGCTGTTACCTTCCCACCAAAGTGATCCCTGTATTTCTACTTGCATTTTTACATGCTTTTGAACTGCTAGGTTGGAAGAAACTGGGACAAATAATGGGAACTCACTCTGTTATGCGGCACTAGGGATTGGAACCGCCGAACTGCCGGCCTTTCTGATTGACAAGCTAGTCAGGTACAAAGTCTGGATTGTAAATGGCTAGGTTTGTACATCAGGTTTCATGACTGTTATCTTCATCAATACTGCAATGGATTAAAAGAAGTAATAAAGATCATATAATAGTTTCCTAATCATGAGTAATTCTTATGTATCCTGCTTGATGTTGTACTGTTATATGTTCCACAAGAAACTTAGGGTAACAGTGCATCCTCCGAATGCAACCCAGGTTGTGTTGATTCAACAGGGGACATCAAAAATGAAATGCACTGAAACAATGCAGAGCTGTTTGGAATGTTTATTCTCTATCATACAACCAAGAAAAACAACAACAACAGAGTGGGAGAGATAGTCGTGAGAGTAATATTTCAAAAACCGAACAGAGCTTCTTTGGGGGGGCGGGCTGTAGAAAAGGAAGGGAAGGAAGAAGTGAGAAGGGCCTAGAGAGAATTAACAGAGGGGCAGAGTTATAAAAACTGAGTACAAAGAAATCAACCGCCATGGAATGACGATGGCATTTTCTTGAATGGTTGGGTTGTGCGGTTCAATTGTCCTACTGTAGTGTCCTTTGGAATTCTTTAGGAAAAGCATTGTTTGGGGAAGCAGGAACTGCAAGACCCACAGGATCCACCGCAGGACCCACCGCAGGACCCTCCACAGGACCCACCGCAGGACCCACCGCAGGACCCACCACAGGGACCGCCACAGGACCCGCCGCAGGACCCACAACAGGGACCACCACAGAACCCGCCGCAGGACTTGCCACAGGACCCACCACAGGACCCACCACAAGACCCACCACAGGACCCACCACAGGACCCACCACAAGACTGACAACCACAGCAAGGGGAGCAGCTGCAGCCACAACCACCCCCGGATGACTGTCTACTGCAACAGGGTCCACAAACACAACAGGAGGAGCATTGGGGACAAGAGCAGGGTGACCCACAGCCCCCACAAGCACAACAGGGGCAACAAGAACAGCTAGGGCTGCAAGAGCAAGGTGCCCCACAGGAGGAGCAGCAGGGCCCACAACCACAACAGTTGGCACAAGAGCAGCAGGGGACGCAACAGCAAGGGTAGCAGCCACAGATGGGACAGCAGGCCATCTTTGTGATGAGTTGTGAAGGTCTGGCTGAAAAGAAATGAGAGAGTGTTAGAGGCAGTTCTTCAGAAGAGGATGAGCCACTATTCCAGAGCCACAATTTCCATGCGTTAAAATATCTACTTGAAAACGAGGAACATAGGAAGAAAATTATGGAACTCACTAGTTCCAAAGAGCATCCACCACCAATCTGGATAACTTGGAAAGTAGTTCAATCTTGTCTGTAACTATTTCAAAACTGAAAGCAGCATACTGAAGAAAGACCATGGATGAATGAAATTGTGGTCCTGCCATTTTGTTGAGTTTCTCCAATGCAGCTTTGTTTGCTGCTTGAGTGATCCAGATGCTTGATAAAACAGATTTTTGGCCTGTTCTGCAAGCTGTCTGCTTTTCGTGTCTTGTACCTGCTCAACCTCAACAATTGCTTCATTTTTAATTGGAAAGGCAACAAACTTAGTTTAGGATCATCCACCAGCTTATGGCCCAAGACTGAATTGTAGCCTGTCCTTTGGAAGTCAGTTTATGATATCCAACAATACGTATACATAGAAATGGATTCTATATAGTCTTGTTTTTCATCCCAACCTTAGATTAAACCATCAGCTACAGGGGGGGGGGGAATAAAATGGGAGACAAAGCTATAAAATGTCATAGCTTTAAAAAAATAAAAATAAAATCCAGAAATAGTCTGTCTTATATCAAGAAAGGACTACTTACCTTGTAGGTGGTGGAAATGTCTAGGAGAGTTAACCCAGTTGAGTGAATGAAGATTTGGAAAACAGGGGGACCTTTTATATCGCTCCGTGCACCCTACACTTGGGAAATGAGACACTAACAAGGAATGGTGATCTCTTTATTAACCACCAAGCCAAATGGTCATCCAACATGTCATTTTTCTGGCTCATTGTCCTTACTCAACGTATGCCCGTGCTTTATGCAGTATTCAACTCTATAATTCTCACCTAACATCAAAGTGACTTAAAGGATTAGGAGAAGGAGACAACAGGGGTGGGGGGGAGAGAGAGAGAACAATGGAGGAGAAGCAAAGGACAAGAAGGAGAAAGGGTGAACATTGAGTAATCTTCCAAGAGTGACATTGCAGCCATGTCACAAGGGCCTGGGTGATTTAAAAAACAACAACCAGAAGTATTCTCAGCACCAAGTTGATAGTGGGAAGCTACATGAGAACTAGTGCATGGAAATAACTTCTAATTATAGTGTTACCTTTAAACCCCCGAGGAAGGGCCCCACACTAAAAGAAGAATGCCAATTCTATGTTTGCTTGGCATCTGTAATCAGAAGGTCACACTAGGAAATGCAGTGGATGAATCAAATGCAGTGGTTGAATCATCAAATCATACCTCAGATGGACAAATTGGCCCTTATTGCTTTGTCTCAGTTCTTCATGTTTTGTTTTTCTTCATTTGTTAAAAAAAAACATTTAACATTTAAACACATTCTGAGCTTACAATTCTTCTATTAGGTTTTCCCTACAATGTTTTCCCACCAACTTGCATTCTGGAGTGGACTTTCCTCTCATAGCCATCATGCTCCTTACACTTTTTGGTTGATAAAAGCACACTGTTAAATCCAGGAACGCACAACACTGAGATAGCACAAAGGAGATGATAGCACTATGCGATGTTGGTTTGGCATCATCACCTTAATAATGTGCTTTGGACTATGAAGTCCCAAAGGTGCTTTTCCAAAAGGTATCTGGTCTTGGTTTTTTTCCTTGAAAACATTTGGCTTCTCATCCAAGTTCTGAAGAAGCTTCTTGGATGAGAAGCCAAATGTTTTCAAAAAAACACCCCCCGCCCCCCAAAAAGTCTAGTTGTCTTTTGGAAACGATGGGACAACCATGGCCTGGATGATTGAGAATCTCCATAGACATTTGGACCACAAAGTTTCTCGTTGAGGTGAAGAATATGCTTCTCTTTGAGAAGGAGTTCACATCATCTTGAAGCTTCCAATGGCAGGAGAAAATTCCTGGCCAAGAGTCTTTTCTGGCTATTGGAACTGATGGAGGAGATAAACTGAAGTGGAGTGGTCCATGGGCTTATTTTTTAAGAAGGTCATGTTGCTTCACAAAACAGCTTCAAATGGAAATCCCACTCAGAACTTTATAGAAATGAACCAAACTTTCAAAGCATTACATAGCTCTTGATCCTTCCCCGGACCATACCCAGAAATCAAATTAGCTCAGGTCCTTGTGGAATCTGCCAGATTCCTAATCAAAATGAAAAATTGTAGTGTGAATGGCATTCCAGACACACCTGTCCTACGTGTTTTCTTGGAAGTTGTGTTTTATCAATGCATACTATGACCATGGATTATGGATATTTGGATTGTTGAGGGTTTTTTTCTTACAAATTTTTCCAACTTCTGTGAATTTTGCTCTTGAGTCCACCAGTTCATTTCTCAGGAGCTTCATTAGGAGTTCATAGTCCCCAGGGCAGCATTCCTTGATTTGTTTTGCTTACACCTAATTTTGATCCTACTAATGAAGGGTTAAGACAATGGAGAGTCAAGTCAATTATGGGTCAAGTCAATGAAGAGGCATGAGATCCGTAATGAGGTCTTCAACTATGGGGTCCTCATGATGTATAGAAATTTGTCTTGAGTTTAGGGCTCACATTTTAAGAGCACTTCCTCCTGCCTCTGGACTTGGAATTACAGCATTGCTAAGCAAAGATGGTGTTAATCATACACTTCTAGAAAAATGTCCTTTAATGAGAAATGGAATTGAGTCAAAGAAACAGGTAGAAGGAAACATGCTTTTTGAGTGAGTGCAGAACCTGCCGTTCCATGACATTGTCTCACTTCCTGGGGGAAGGCTGAGGAGGCAGTATAAAAAGTGGCCCCCCATTCCCAAGAGAACATCATAACCTTCCTTCGTGTACCTTGTTAGCAAGCAACCTTTCCAGCAGGTAAGTTGACTTTGATTGGTCATCCTGAAAATGATAAAATCTTTAACTTCAGATAGGAAACTTGCTACAATAGAATAGGGACCCTTTGTGAGTCTGTACCCTTTGCTGAATAGAGTAACATACGGTTCGGTGTTTTCTAAACAGTTATGTGGAGACAACGGTTAGTTGGAAACAGATGAAGTCATCTGGAATTCAGAACTTCTGGCTCAAATAGATGTATGTTAGAATCGGCAGGCATATCAAGCTTACATCCTATCATTATTGATTAGACACAATGGCAAAACCTGTTTGATGGGAGGATATCTTAAGATTCTGATGTTGAAAGAAAAAACACATGGAACAGTCTTGCTTCTGAGAAGTATCTCACAGGCTTCTTCTGAAAATAGGATTGTGGCCTAATCACCTGGAGAAGTAGTGGTTGTCCTTCAATGGATGAAATCAAGCAGAAGCCGGACAACTCTCTAAGTTTTTGGTTATTTTTAATTTGGGATCTGATATACATCAGGAAATTGGTCTCAGTAATCTCAGTGGGCAGTTCCAATTCTAGGAAATGATGGTTCTCTGATTTTTATGGCCAAAGTTTGGTCATATGATAAGAGTAATTTCCGTTTTCTTGTAAAATTGAAGCATTGTATTTTAGCGTGCTAACTTAATAGGGGATGAAGTGTACAAATTGGAGAAGGGAAATGTTGATATGGGGTACATAGGCTTAGAGGTCATCACACACCACGGGTGTTAAAGAAGAATTGTCTCAAGATTTTCAGAGCAGCTGCAGATCCCTATTCCTCTCTTGTTCCGCTGGATCACGCCTTCTTGTTTTGCAGAAATGGGCAACATGGAATCTAATTCCGGCGGCGGAGGCTGCGGCTGCGGAGGCTGTGGCTGCGGTGGTGGCTATGGTGGATCTGATGCACACGTCATCTGTATGCCCACTGGAGGCTGTGGCTGCGGCTGTGGTCCTAGTTGCTGCGCTCCATGCTGCTGTGGTCCATGCTGCTCTCCGTGCTGCTGTGCTCCGTGCTGCTCTCCCTGCTGCTGTTCTCCCTGCTGCTGCTCTTCGGGTTGCGGTTCCCAATGCTGTTCCCAAAGCTGCAAACAGTGCAAGTGAAGTTGACCATGTCTTCCAGGACTTTTGAATTGCTGTGCCATGAAGAAATAATATATGCTTCTCTGCTTTGGATCTAGGAAGAATAGCTGGCCCAGAGCAGTCATGTTTGCTGTGCTGGGTTTAGCCTCTACCTTCTTTGCGCATCACTGTCTAACTTTGGCCTCTTTCTTGCTCTTATAATCTTCATTTACTGCTCTTTCCTTTTACCGTAATCCCAATAATCTAGTATTATTTTCCCTCCATTATTATTGCAAGCCTTGTGCTAGGGAAGGTCGAATCCATCAAACATCAACGTGTTTGTGTTTGATCCTTTTTAAATTAAGCTCAGCTTCTTTCCCCACCAGGGAGATAGAATTTAAGAAGTTCTCAGGCAGATTCATCTTTTTGTTTGTTTGTTTATTTCTCCAAATCTTTTTATTTATTTATATATATATATTCAATTGAGCATTTGGAGTTTCACTCAAAGATGTTAGGCCAAGCGTACTTCTGTATGCATTGAACCCCTTGCTGTTATTTCCTGAATCTTCCCTCTCCGAATGCTGCATTATTTCTTAATGAATAAGCCAATTGGAATAAAGGGAAAAAACTGGAATGTAATTGCACATCTGCCCTCTTTCAGGCTTAACACCTGGAAGGAAAACAATCATTTCCCATCTTGATTCGCTTTAGGGTATCTGCCTTGCCAAACGACATACCTGAAACTTTGCACCTGTCTGTTTTCTTCCACTAATTGCAGGAAAAGTTCCTGAAGGGAGACTTTGGACAGGATTTTTCCACCCAATCATCCAAAACATTTCTCTCCTGTCCATTAATTTCTGATTTCAATTGAATAGATCTGGGAGGAGCCCAAAACTGTCCCATAGTCAGAATGACACAGATTTTTAATTTGAATGGGTGAACCTGCCTTTAATATTCCAATTTAAGACTTTGCCTGACATCTCACCTTCTTCCTCTTCCTTTCCAATCTGTTTTGTAATCTGATCTTGCTTGTATACATATTGTTTGGGTGACGTTTGGGTAAATAAAAGCATCGCCTTCTAGAATGTGAAGGCAAATCAGCAATTTTGACTCTGTGTTTTTGTAGAATACAATGGCTGATGGTTGGGAGACAAACTGAGTTATTGGCTGCACTGTCCAATTACAAGGGAGATTACAATGCCAGAGCAGCTTGGAAGTACACATTCTGATTGGCTGAGCTCCTGGGAAGCAGGAGCTGTCATTGGCTGGCTTCATAGGAACAAGCATTAATTGAGGATTTAGGAGGCCACAGCTCAGCCTCCCCAACTTTGAGAGAATCTCAAAAGATCATAAAGTGATGTTATGGTATCACTGGGAAGGACTGCTTTACAATATTATTTTAATAGTAAATATAGGTATTGGTATGGCTATCTATCTTGACCTTCATTTATTTTACTTTGGAAAGAAGATGCTATTGCCATCTCTCAAGTTCTGCATCCTTTATTTTGTGGGATAGACCAAGTGCCAAAGAAGTTGGACATTTTAAAGGAATCAGAATTGATCTGAAATTGCCAACTATCTAGGATCATCCTTCTGTCGGTTTACCTACCAACCTATGAAAACTTTCTAAGGAATTACTGAGTCTGTCATCTGCACCTCTATAACTGTCTGGTTTGGTTCTGCAACCCAACAGGACAGACACAAACTTCAGAGGATAATTAGGACTGCAGAAAAAACAATTACTACCCACCTGCCTTCAATTGAGGACCTGTATACTGCACGAGTCAAAAAGAGGGTTGTGAAAATATTTACAGACCCCTCACATCCCGGACATAAACTGTTTCAACTCCTTCCCTCAAGACGACGCTATAGAGCACTGCTCACCGGAACAACTAGACACAAGAACAGTTTTTTCCCAAAAGCCATCACTCTGCTAAACAAATAATTCCCTCAACACTGTTCAACTATTTACAAAGTGTACACTACTATTATTGTTAATCTTCTCATCACTCCTTATCACCCATCCCCTCCCACTTGTGATTGTAGGACTATAAACTTTGTTTCTTGTATCCTTACGATTTATATTGACTGTTTCCTAGTATGATTTGATTGTTGATTGTACCCTATGACTATCATTATGATTCTTGATCCTTAACGAATGTACCTTTTCTGTATGTATACTGAGAGTATTTACATCAAGACAAATTCCTTGTGTGTCCAATCACACTTGGCCAATAAAGCTATTCTATTCTATTCTATTCTATTCTATTCTATTTAGTCAAATATATTTATTGGAAGAATTGAGGAAACAATACATTGTATTTGGAATATCATCATAGGCTTGGAAAACTAAACCCTATCGAGAATACATTTCTTCCTGTCTGTTATCTGCCCATGGACTTATAATTAAGATGGCTTGAGACCTCTTCTGATATTCTTCAGATCTTTGGAAACCTTTAGTTGGAATCTTAAAGTTTATGTCCTCCAAAGATACTGGGATTATGGTTCTCATGATTACCAGAAAATAATGCCAATTATATGCCATTCTGATCTGGAATTCTCAGAGTTCTAATGGTAATATATTTGGAAGGTCACCAAGAAGATCTAGAACATGTTTATGCACTAATTCACCTCTTCCGTTGATCACAAACTAGCCTTGCTGGTCATCTAGTGGAGATCTGGGCCACCTGGATTATAGTCTATTAATTTCTTTCTGCAATTATGAGTAGTAATCAAAGAACAACCTAACCAAATCAGGAAATAGAGACAGAAGGAATTAGAAGGAATTGATGAAAATTAAAATGGAGATGATTAGTCTGTGGTTTGCTGTTGAGCTGCAGCTTCTGGTATTTCTTACCGTGTCATCCTGGGCCTGTCATTTTTGTTTCAAATAAGAATACACAAAGAGAAAGTTGTTAAAGTCTGAAAAAAAGGTGAACCAATGAAAAGCAAAGCAGTGAACTTTATCATTCGTTCAAGCCTGAGAATGTATTGTATCTGCCAGAGGTTTATTAATTAGAATCGGTTTCAAGATTTAATCACAAATGAATCGAATGATTCTGAAGAACTTCAGATTTCCAGGTGGAAATCTATTAAAATCAGAAGACTAAAACCCAGAATGTGTGTCTGTGTCTGTGTGACAAATAGTCTCTAGGTACAGTCTAATTTTAATGATAGGTGTAAGTTTGAGATTTGATGTAACATTTAGGATTTAACAATTGTGGGTTTTTCCCCCTCCCTAAAACACTGGCTTCAGAATTTGAATGTTTTCTTTCTGAAGTGGAAAATCCAGAGATCTTACATGGACTTACATGGCTGCTAAAATTGGATGGAAAACTGATTATAGTGGACATTTAAAACATTGATTAATTCCTAAAAAGAGTTTTAAGTTTTAAATACCAATTCCCCCATTCCCACCAACAAACCTCCTTCCCACTCCAAGTCATTCACGTACAAAAGGACTAAAAACCAAATATAGATTTGTGCATTTTAATGCTTGCTGCTGACCGTGGCTAAGCCAAAACATCAAAGAAGCTAATGTTTACAAATCCTATATCAAGCAGGATAAGAAGCTGTGGAATTTCAATGCCAATCCAAGAAAAGAACACTCTCTCTCTCTCTCTCTCTCTCTATATATATATATATATATATATATATATATTTGCATAAGCAGAAAGATGAACAGGAACAAATTTGTTGGCTTTCAGGTGCATTGCGTTGCGGTGTTTCCTTGGTGTTTTGCTCAGCTACTTTTTCGACTGTTGTGGCTGCTTCAGCTGTTGTTGGGGAGGATATGGAATGGGCTGCTTGAGCTGTTGAGTTTGTTGGAATTGGGGAGTGGAATAAACCATGGGACATTGCTTCTGGGTCTGGGTGAGAGGGTTCTTATCCTGCACCACCGGTATGGTCATAACTGTGAAAGATGGATTGCTTCTATCACCACAATAACTTCGATCCTCATGGCAGGAACTCCTCCCACTGGAACATGTATTGTCGCGAGAACACCCTTCATTGTTGCGGGAGCACATCCTGATGTTTGTCTGTTGGCAATTCTGCGGCAAAGCAAGAAATGATAAATACATCTGCTATGAAAGCCCAGCCCAGCATTCCCAAACTTTAACAACACACAGACATGGGTAAATATTGTTTCTTGGATTTCCAGCTGAATTTTAAACTGAGTTCAATATGTCTGATCTTTTTAATTCCTTACCTGACAAACTTGCCTGCTAAATTTCTATTTGTCCTTTTTCTGACCATCATCTGTTCTGCTGTGCCGGATGATTTAGATTAGCTAGGAAGCAGGAAATGGTTGGATTTCTTGCTTTCTAGCTAGTCTTTAGATCTTCGGCTCTGCTTTTAAGCACAGCCAAACCACCCTTAGGACTGAAGGTTTGCTTGCAAGCAAATTCAGCGCAGACTCATGGCAAGCAAATCTGAGAGACTGAGCTAGCTGATGGCAGATAGATAGATCACTGAATGATTCTGTGAACAACTCAATGTGCCTGCTTTGCCTGATTTGGGGTAAAAGTTGCTCTTTTTTTAAAAAAAAGTTCAATATTTACATACATGGTGTGTTGTGAGTTAATTTTGTAAGTTTGCTTGCTAGCAAATTTTATGTGACAGACTGAGCTAGCCAATGGCAGATAGATAGATCTCTGAATGAATCTGTGATTCTGTGAGCAATTCAATCTGCCTGCCTGCTTTGCCTGATTTTGGGTAAAAGTTGCTCTTTTTTATATAAAAGATTCAATATATATATAAATATTTATAATACTTACATACAAGCCATGCCCAGCCAGTCACATGACCACCAAGCCACACTCACAAATTAGGTCACGCCCACAGAACCAGTTAGTGGTCCCTGGGATCTAAAATTATGAGTTTGGTGGTCCTTGAGGTCCAAAAGGTTGGTGACCCCTGGTTTATACTATCTAATCCTCTACTCCCTTCTCAGTCATTTCAGGCATCTAGAGGAAGAGCTGGGGACGAAAAGATGGTATCTCAAACAATAATGTGGAGTTACCAGCAGAGTAACCGTGACAATAAATAATTCATTGCAAATGTTGGTGCCTACCAACCTGTTCAAATTCTATATCTTTATATCAAGTGTAAACTAGAATAATTTCTCCTGTCAGCAGTGCACAACTATTCTCTACTGCCAATGTTGCCAGTTCTTAAGATGGTTAATAAATCTTGCTCATCAGAATCTGCTGTCCAATATTCTTAGTTTTTGAAAGCGTTATGTTTCTACCCCTAAACCAGCTCATCAATCCCAACCATAAGAAAACAAAGCTTTGGTAGACTTACCCAAACTTTAGCAGGAAAGCTTGTGATGGTGGAATACTGCAAATGTGTGCTTAGGTCCTTGTGGTGAGGCATTTTTATATGGTTCCTCTGCCTTCCTTCCTGGGAAATGCCCAATTCATGACCCAATAAGCGGAAGAAATGGGATGGGTGTTGCAACTAGAGTCTTCATCCATCACAAGGGCCTGCGCAATGTAATTGTCCTATGTCAAGGATTCCGTATATCAAGGCTCAGAAATGTTGGCCAACATCAGGGAGAATAAAAAATGGGCACCCAAGTCAGGTAGTTTTTATGAGATGGTGTGACTGGATTCCTTAAAGACACCTCAAGACACAGGAAGAGTGTGGCAATTTCCACATACCCTTTTTCAAAACTCTAATTAATCTAAGTAGTTATGAAAGTTTGTAAATTAGATGGAATAAGATAATTTAAGCTAAAGTTTGCAATATACATAGTATGAAAGAAATGGAGACAGTATGGATGAATCCTTTTGGAGGAAGGTCCTCAAGGAGAAAGCAAAATTCTGGAGAAGGTTTGGGTAAAGGAAGAGGAGACCAAAAGGATGGAAATGAAATGCAAGCATATAAAATAGATTCGTTAAAGAAAGAAGAGAAACAAAGAAGGGATTGAAACATTCCTTTGATATTGGCTGTTATGCTCCTTCTGGTAAAACCCGCAAATCTTACATGTATGGAAACCCACCATGGATTCATTTAATAGTCATGCATGTGAGAGCTTGGAAAAACATGCCCTGCAAATTTTTCTTGGTTGTTGAGGAATGGCCAATGTCAATTTTTAGTTAGAAAGTCTGAGTAATGAGAGTGGGGACTCCATTTTGAAGGATGGATTTTGATGTGGATTCTGAATCATCAGGGGCTCTTGGGTTCATTTAGAAAGGGTAGTACTATAGAAACCCTACAGTAGGTTTAACTAGATCGCTTTAGATCCCCTGTATGGGATTCACATGGCAATCCAACCTGACCAGGATCATAACAGCACACTCTAGCTATGTTCCCGTGGCAGGCAATATCCAAACAAACACTGGGCTAACAGCACAGGATTCATCACAAACCACAGTGATTCCACACACATTGTGATGGCATCTCACAAACAATGTGGACAGTGTAACTCACACCACAAAGTACTCAACCTTAATAGAGCTGAGATCAATGAGCGAAAGGATGTGGAGGGATGGCACATGGAAGCAAAAGCTGATTTATTCTCTAAGATCTATAGCACATTGCATTTGATGGGTCTGAGCCCACAGGTTGGATGTCCCATGCTTCTTTATCTTAAGTGATATTGGTGTGAAGAATCCTCAGGAAGAGGAGCATATCATTTTCAACAAATCTAGACCAACTTTTCTGATTACAAGCAGGCCACTGGGTGTCCTACATCACAGTTGGCAAAGTTTGGGGTCCAAAAGTGTGCTGGGCCTGAAGAAAGATTGAGTTGGAGAGTTGGGGTACATGTGGTTCAGAAGACTCTCTTTATGGTCCTTTAACCTCCTCACAAAGTGGAGGAATTTGTTAGCCAAATCGTACATTGTGGGCTGAGCTGTCAACATCTTAGAGAAGTGGTAAATCACATGCCAGTGTGGGCATGCCAGCTTTAAACTATGGATCTTGCATATTCGTATGTATTATAGTTAATTGTGCTAACAATCTGGGTCTGTTCCAATCATGTCAGATGCCAAGAATGTTGTTTTGGTAGCATTGTGGAGACACATGATATTGCTTGATGCTAGGTTTATGTTTTAAGATGACTGGCCTAAAAACAACTGCCTATTGGCATCTTCCAACAGTTTAGAACCCCAATTTTTATCAGTGATGAGATCTCTTCTCCCATTGTCAATCTCTTTTGAGGGGCAATCAGAGTATAGTTTAATTCAGGCACCAAGGTTGTGACTTCTCCCTATTCAAAATCTTAATTGCTGATGGCACATTTTAGATCTTTCAATGGATAAAAGACAAAAGAATATGTACCTACAGAAGAATCCATCAACTGGTCATCTAGGCTTTGTAAGATGTGGCTTGCTTAACTATGGTTTATTGATTAACTTGATTGCCATATTCAAGAAGGTTAGGTTCTCACAAAATAGGAATAACTAGGTTTATTGCAGGGAAAAATAGGGTAGGTCTTCTTTGAGACTCCTTATCCCTTTCTGGATTTCTCTCAATTCAAAGAAGAACTCAGAAAATATTCATAAAAAACAAATGGAATGTCACTTCTGGCTGCCTCAGCAAATCTCCAAGTTTTGTGGATGAGTGGAATCTGGATTGGTTGTCAGAATGTGTATGAATACTTTTTCCTAAACAGGCTAAATAGGACAGATGTTTGGTGAACACTTGTCAGTTCCTCCCACTTCTGGTCCTTCCAGTTTGCTCTTCAGCAAGGTGATAAGATACCTTGTTTTCCCAGGTATGCAGTTCAAATATGCATCACTAGAGGGAGCAGAAGACCAAGAAGAACCATCAGATAAACTGGAGACTTCCAGTTGTGCTTTAAGTGGGTAATTTCCTCACAGCAAAACCAATTAGTTTGGGATCCAGTAATTGTGCAAACCCAGAAAACGGTTTTGTTTAACCAACAGATTAAACATATTGCGAGAATATTGATTATGAGTCTTCTGGGGAGAAGGAACAGAAAGGTTGGGTTTATTTGGAGCATGAAACCATCAATGGATACAAAAAAATAAATTGTATTTGCCTACCATTCAAAAGAGACAACAACAAGCTAAGAAGGAAACAAAAAAAGATCAGAACATATCCTCTAGCAGGCAACACCCAAATAAGCAGGGACTAACACCAGACAAATGAACAGAAAGCAATATCTAATCAAGGAACTTCCAAAGAGAATACCATGTCCCTAAGAATACTGGCAGGGAAAACTACTGTATATAAAGAGGGAGCAAACCCCACATTCACTGACGATGTTATCAAGTTGAGTAGTGAAATATCTGCAGGCAAACAACCAGACTTGCCACAATCTAAATTTGGTTAATCTGAAGCTTGGTTAGTTAAAATACTAATTTATTTTGCTATCCTTAAGATAAACTTCACATGGGAAAAGTAGATGAATAATCCTGCAAGCTTTTGCTGTCAGATCATTGGGGAAACTTACCCATGAGTAATAGGCAGCAACACCATCCATTGTTAAACCCTAAAAGATGGTGGCAGATCGAATGAGGTCGGAATCCCAAAAAAGTCTTCTTAGTTTGTCTACTTCAGAATTTTACCTTGCCAATCCAAACAACCACCATATCTGTTGGATGGTGGTGGAGACCTTATCAGCTGTAGAACTGGTATTCCAAGAATAAACTCTGGAATTGTACCTTGAAAAACTTTAGCTGTCTTCTTATAGGACAAAGTTTTAGGAGACAGTGATAATTAATGATGCTCATCTCATGCATAGCTCTCAGTCTGCCTGTCTAATTGCCAGAACCTTGCATTATTTTATACCAATCTTTCTCCAATCTAATGTTCCCAGTTGACAAGGGATTGAGAAGCATTGTCAGGGATTGTATGATGACTCTGGACAAAATGCTCCCTGAGAGAAAGCTAAGCTGCAAGGTTCTTCATGACCACTAGATATTCACCAAAAATACATCTTTAAAAAAATATCTAATGGTAGTTTTCACTTTTTCCACCAACTTTTGGTTTACTTCAGACTCTATCCATCCATCCATCCATCCATCCATCCATCCATCCCTGTAGGCTTCTGAGAATGGAAATCAATGTTATCATCTATGGCCATGTTATATATTTCTGGGACTGTGAAGTTTGAATCTCTGCAAGGCAACTGAAACTCAGATTTGTTCTCTAGAGAGCAAAATTGTAAACCAAAATGTTTAAAATCAGGGAAACTGCAAAAAACATTACACTTTCCTGCCAATTCCTTTTTTAAATCCTCAAAGTGATGTTGAAACTCACTTAAAGCTGTCAACAATGAAAAAGGCAGGCATCCTTATTACTACATTTTATCATTTTGGGAATTTGGGCATATGGCATAGACAGATACATTACTGAACAATACACATTGGAAGGTGAAATGAGAGGAACTCAAAAAAAAAACTTGTATTGGAAAAAGGTAGTCATATGAGACAATTGTCAGTACTGATGGCATGAGATAAGAAGACAACAACAATGTGCTCATTCTGTAAGAAGCTTTATTTTCTCCAATGCCTAAAAGCGGAGATGCAAACAAGGTATTCAGTGGGTGTTGCCATTAATTCCCATCCACCACAGGAGTCCACAAACCCTCAAGTTTTAAAATGCTCCAACATATATAGGCGAAAATGAAATGGCGATGAAGAACATGAAATACAGCACACCATAAGTGCATTGGCTGAGCAAGACATTGTAGGGACAAGAGGTACGCTCACCAAATTTCCTTCCCACCAAGAACAGTTATTTTATTTGATGTGGGGTGGCAGTGGGCAAACCTGTTTTGTTTGCCCAATGCAGGGTGGAACAACAATAGGACATTTTGTCTGGGAGGAACCACTGCCACCAGCAATGACAACCGATGCCCCTCCAGATCCTCCTCCACTGCAACAATCAGATCCACCACTGCCTCCTGATACAACAATGGTTTTCCCGCCAGATCCTCCACTACCACCAGTCCCTACAACTGCAACTGTACCTGAGCTTCCCCCAGTGCTGCAACAAGCAGATCCTCCACTGCTTCCTCCAGTAACTACAACGGCTTTTGCACCTGATCCTCCCCCTGTTCCACATATTCCACCAGTCCCTCCACCAATGACTTTAACATCCCCAAAGCTTCCTCCAATTCCACCACCTCCAGAGGATCCTCCACCTATAACCTTCACACCCCCTGATCCACCATCACAACACACACTGCCACTTCCACCACCAATGACCTTCACTCCTGATTCTCCACAGCATCCACCCCCACTTCCAGTTACAACAGTGGTTTGACTCCCTGATCCACCACTACCAGTTCCACACCAGCCGGATCCACTGCCACTTCCACCACCAATGACCTTCACTCCTCCTGATCCTCCACAGCATCCACCCCCACTTCCAGTTACAACAGTGGTCTGGCCCCCTGATCCACCACTACCAGTTCCACACCAGCCAGATCCACTGCCACTTCCACCACCAATGACCTTCACTCCTCCTGATCCACTGCAACATCCACCACTACCCCCAGTTACAACAGTAGTCTGCCCCCCTGATCCACCACCAGTTCCACACCAGCCAGACCCACTGCCACTTCCACCACCAATGACCTTCACTACTCCTGATCCACCACAACATCCACTGCCACTACCACCTCCAGCTACAATAGTGGTCTGACCCCCTAATCCACCACCACTGCCTCCACAGCAAATTCCTCCACCACTGCCACCTCCAATCAGGGGAACCTTCTGCTGGCAAATCCCACCCCCAAGTCCTCCTCCAATGCAACATCCAGAAGATTGGCCGCCTGGTACTACGATGACTCCAGTAGAACTTCCACCACAGCAGCCAGAGCTTGGGATCTGTTGGATGCCACCACAACAGGATGATCCTTGGCTTCCAGATACCACCATCACATGTCTTGATCCACCTCTACAGCAGCAACATGCACAGCAACACCCGGAGCCTCCACTGCCTCTTCTTCTATGACAGTGACCGCTGGATCCACCACCAGTACCGCAGCAACCACTAGATTGAATTTGTTGGCTCATCTTTTCTGGGAGTAAATGGTGTTGGTTGATGAACGTTCACCTAAATGAAAACAACTTAGGTTATCATACAGCTCCTGCATCTTGGTGGCTCTGTTGTATGAATAAATGCCAGGCTATATGAAAAAGAATTCCCTTCAAATAAAAAATTGGGCCTCTTAAGGAGGTCAAATTTATAAATTGTTCTCCTTTAAGTTTGTTTAAATTGCTCACCTTTTTCTATCTGCAAGGTGAGCTACCTGCAGTTGTTCACCTTTTCTATCTTATTTCACTTTTTCAAGGAAAGAAATTGTGTCATGTGAAGCTGAAATAGGCTTCCATTCAGTTCCGAAGATTTGGTTCATATCGACCATTTGATGTTACATTGCTAGTTACAGCATGGCAGCGTCAAAATACCCAGACCATGTTCCACATGGCTGCTACTGCCAGTATTGAATTGTCTGTGTGTACATGCAGACACGAGGTTTTGGTGGGAACAACTTGGAAGACAATTTCATCACTTGCTAATTTGGAGAATTTCTGAGGATAAATTTGAGGGAGTGGCAAAATAGTTTGCCTAACTATAACCATATAAGTGTCAGAGAATTGAAAGAAATCCCTCTGCTAACATACAATCAGACAATGCTAATCTCGTGCTCTTGAAATCAGGAGGTACACCCAATAGTCTGGGTACACCCCAAACCCAGCCCTTACTATGAGTTATCAAGATCAGCGAAGAGATGGAAGAATGTCAAAAAAATCACCGAAACCCTTGGAGTTTTTTTTCATACTAGGATGATGAACCATCCTCCAGAAGTTTTGGAACTCCAACTCCCATTATCCTTGACTATTGGCTACATTGGTTGGTCTAATGGAAGCTGGAGTCCAACAGTTTGAAGAAACCCAGTTTCCTTCTCCAATCTAGAAGAAATTCTTAACTGTTCACATTGAGACATCATTCAGTTTTCTAAACCAACCATTTCAAGAGCTATCATAGAAATTCCTCCAATCATCCATGCGAAGACTGCAGAGCACCAAGGAAGAAAAGAATTGGATATCTCTGAGCTTGGTCTTACCTTCTTGGACAAATGAGCAGGATGAAGAAATCCCAAAGGAGTGTTTTATGACCGAAGAGACTGAAGTCCTTTTTATATCTTCTTTTTAGCCTCTCCTACGGGAAATGAGACACCCCCAATCACGGTGAGTGACTTAGTTAGCATGTCTAACAGCTAGCCTCATGAAAGCTTAGCAAGTCATATGAGATCAATATCTCTCTTTTCCATCACTACTCAGTTTAGAAACATAAACAATTTAATAAGCTGTTCTACCTAATAGGTTAATTCCGGAAGTGCTGGATTGTTGAGGGGCCTCTCCCATCAAGGGGGCTTTTGATGAATTCAAGATTCAACCTTTTTTTTTGAAGAGGGGTTTTAAGTAAAGTATGGATGAATCATTCTGTTTTGTTTTTTTTTTAAATGGATTTTTCAAATGCTTCTCTATTCATTTGCTTTTTATTTTCATATTAAGCTGTTGCAACAGTTGGAAAGGAAAAATATGCCAAACTGCTGCTCAAAACAGAATACATTCTAATTGCATGCAATCCAAAAAGAGATGTTTGGAACAATTGTTTTTGTAGAAGTTGAGATGAAGGAATGTGAACTTCAACTTGTTTAATTCCACCCAGCCTTTTCTTTTACTGTTTTTCACTCCTCATTCCCCCATTTCTATATCAACATATAAAGGACGTTTTTGTACAAGTTCATGAGTTCAACAAATGGATTGGCACTTTTGTCTGCATTTTTCCAGATAAAATAAATTTTATCTATATATTTAATATGTGTGCTGTGATGCTTTCTGGGCACTTTTATATGATCATTTTCTAATATATACTGGTTTGTGGGGTATTTTTTTAGAAAGACATTTTCTCTAAATTAATGCATTTTATATGCTTTTTGAAAATAGATTTTTAAAGAATTTTCCTCTAATTTTTTTTCCTCTTGAAAAAAGCACCTTTGGGACAACCATGACCTGGATGACTGAGAATCTCCATAGACATTTTCCACCAAAAGTTGTAAACTGGATCACATTTCCTTTTCCATTCAGTTTTACATTTACATTTTTTCTCAAGTCAGGGTGAGAATGATCTCAAGATTAAATAAATATATAAAATAGAAGACTCAGAGAAAGAAAAGCAAGCAGATTTGATTCCTGATACTTTGATACTTCTTCACTTGATTTGGGAGTAGATGAGTTAAAAAATACAGTGAGGGCAAAAGGCAGATGATCAGCCATATGGATTTTGGATTTATATGATACTTTTTTTACTTATTTGATCATCGAGATGGCTTAGAGCAGTCAAAAAAAATACAGAAATTTACTTCTGGGGAAGACATGGTGAACTGAAGGTGGTTCTGCTGAAAGACAAGCTGATAATGGTGGTGGAATGAAGAACAGGCAAATGAACCAACTCTACAAGATTTCTTTCTGGTCAAGGAGAGGACATGAGATTGCCCACAAGTGCTCCAGACAGTTGCTTCTTGTAAGGAGACCACAAGACAACATTTTCCAGTGGGTTTAAATACAGGATGGAATAAACTCTCAGTGAAAGATGTGAAGAAAAAAGGATGGGACAGAAATCCACTGATTTGGTCTTTCTCATAAATATGTGTATATGTGGGTGGGGCTACGTGAATATATATTTATTTTAATCATGGCTTCCCTGACCTTTCTTTTTTGATTATGGGATGACTTGTCTCATGACCTAAGATGCACCATACGCCTGAGACAGGATCCTACATCACTTGACAGGTAGTTCCAGAGATTAAAAGACAATGAACTGGTATTCCATAAGTGGAACCATCAAGAAAGAGCAAAGAGAATGGCCCAAAGAGCACTGCATACCACAACAACTAGATATAAGAACAGTTTTTCCCCGAACGTCATCACTCTGCTAAACAAATAATTCCCTCAACACTGTCCAACTATTTACAAAGTCTGCACTACTATTACTATTAATTTTCTCATCACTCTTTATCACCCATCCCCTCCCACTTGTGATTGTATGGCTATAATGTTGTCACTTGTATCCTTACAATTTATATTGACTGTTTCCTAGTATGATTTGATTGCTTATTGTAGCCTGTGACTATCATTGTACCTGATGATTCTTGACTTTTGACGAATGTATCTTTTCCTTTATGTACACTGAGAACATTTGCACCAAGTCAAATTCCTTGTGTATCCAATCACACTTGGCCAATAAAAGAATTCTATTCTATTCTACTCTATTCTATTCAAATGCGGGGTCTAGCATTTTTCCCAGAGGACTCTTTGCTTGAAATCTTGAAGAAGCTCTGTTGGATCATATGGCTAAAACATATATTTGTCCTGAGATGCACTCAATTGTCTTCCAATCCATCATGACAACTGTTAAACTTTGTGTCTGATTATTTGTCTGCCTTTTTTTGTCTGATTCTATTTGACTAAGCAAAATATAACACAGTTCTTGGCTGCTAAAATCTTGCTCATTCCTGTTTGACAATGTCAAAGTCCAAATAATATGATCCTCAAATAAGCTTTATTATCTGCCAGACATTAGCAGAGGCAGAAACATGCATGGCTAGAGAACATTATCAAATCCTCCCCATCAAAGAAGCATTAATTATCACAATATTTTGCACAGTTGTACACTGAGAGCGCTACTGATCATACAGAGAAGAAAAGGCTTGCAATAAGGACACAAAATAAGAATTGCAACACGCAGACAGTGCTCACTTGGCTTGATTTTTGTGGGGCAGTAACACTATCTGGTGGGGAATGGAACATACCAAGAGACTGGAGCTACAACTTCTGAAGAGGGGGACATTGGGGAGCTTGCTTTATTTGACCTATACAAGGTGGCAAAATAATGGATTGCTTGGTTTGCATGGAAGTTGCACCCACCCCTACTGTAATGCCACCTCCAGAGATCTGAACACTGCTGCTGCTGCTACCACCACTGCCACCATCACAAGGGACAATAATGGTTTTCCCACCACCAATGCTGCCACCACCAAAACCTCCTATTATGGGACTCCCTGGTCTTGAACCACTGCCACTACCTCTTCTAGGACATGGGACAATAATGGTTTGACTTCCAGTGGAAACTCCTTTTATTGGGCTCCCTGGTCTTAAACCACTGCCACTACTTCTTCTAGGACATGGGACAATAATAGTTTGATCTCCACTGGAAACTCCTTTTATGGGGCTCCCTGGTCTTGAACCACTGCCACTACCTCTTCTAGGACACGGGACAATAATGGTTTGACTTCCAGCGGAAACTCCTTTTATTGGGCTCCCTGGTCTTAAACCACTGCCACTACCTCTTCTAGGACACGGGACAATAATGGTTTGACCTCCAGAGCAAACTCCTTTTATGGGGCTCCCTGGTCTTAAACCACTGCCACTACCTCTTCTAGGACATGGGACAATAATAGTTTGACCTCCAGAGCAAACTCCTTTTATGGGACTCCCTGATCTTAAACCACTGCCACTACCTCTTCTAGGACACGGGACAATAATGGTTTGACCTCCAGAACAAACTCCTTTTATGGGACTTCCTGATCTTAAACCACTGCCACTACCTCTTCTAGGACATGGGACAATAATGGTTTGACCTCCAGAACAAACTCCTTTTATGGGGCTCCCTGGTCTTAAACCACTGCCACTACCCCTTCTAGGGCATGGGACAATAATGGTTTGATCTCCACAACTGCAAACTCCTATGGGACTCCCTGGTCTTGAACCACTACTCTTTGTACCACATGGGATAATGATAGTTTGACCTCCCCCACTGCTATGTCCAAAGGGGCTCCCTGATCTTGAACGACTACCACTACTCCTTCTGCCACCACTGGAACCTCTTCTTATGGGTCTGCCTGATCTTTGGCCACCACCAATACCCTTGCAACCACATGGGACAATAATGGTTTGACCTCCACCACTACTACGTCCTATGGGGCTCCCTGATCTTGAACGACTACCACTACCCCTTCTACCACCACTGGATCCCCCAGAAATAACTTTCACACCACATGATCCCCCTGCACTTCCACTCCCTCGCCTCCACCCTCCAGAACATAAAATTCCTCCACCACATTTCTGCTGATTCATCCCAATTCCAGACACTCCACAGATCCCTCCTCCAATGCAGCATTCAGAAGACTGTCCACATCCACTTCCTCCTCCAGGTGATATAATGATCTGGCCAGATCTTCCACCACTGGAGCCTCTTCTTCCTCTGCAACAACATCCATCTCCACCACTGCTGCCTGGGAGAACGACGATGGTTTGGCCAGAGCTTCCTCGGCGGCCACCACAGCAGCAGACAGATGTCTGAGTTTGCTGGATGGGAGACACACAGCGAACACAACCTCGTCCTCTTCCTTTACAGCAGCATAATGACCCTCCTTGACCTGAACAGATACACACGCAGCCTCCTCCACTGCTATAACAACAGCTTTTACTTTGTTGCCAAGAAGCCATCTTTCTGGGTCCGATGGATGATGTTCTTTGTTGTGATGGCTTTAGCACTGGAAAAAACAAAAGGAATGTTATTCAGTAATTGGTGATGGTTGAAAACTCCAATTCAAGAATGATGGGATCCCAAACTATGACATATTCTTTCCTTCTATTGCTTAGGAGGAAAAAAAAACAGGTGGATCAAGCATGCACTTGTGGTTATTCCCTGTTGTTGTGTGCACCTAGGAAGAAAAATGGCTTTTTAAAGGATGCATCAACAAGTACAACAAGTGTATCAAGGCTCCTTTAATATGCTTTTTCTGCTTTGTATCCAAAATAATGGCAAATCCCAATATTGTGAACTTTGCAGCCCACACAGAATTCTGATATGCAGAGAGGTTTATGAGGTACTACAGCACAGCATTTGGCTCCTGATAGAATTGTAGAATAACAGTTGGAAGGGGCCTTGAAGGTCTTCCAGTCCAACCCCCTGCTCGAGCATGAGCCCCTCTACCATTCTGGACAAATGGCTGTCCAATCTCTTCTTGGAAACCTCCAGTGATGGAGCATTCACAACTTCTGGAGACAAGCTGATTAATTGTTCTAAATGCCAGGAATTTTCTCCTTAATTATAGTTTGGACCTTTCTTTAATAATCTTTCATCCGCTACATCTTGTCCTGCCCTCAGTTGCTCAGAGGATAGGCTGACCACCCTCTTCTCTGTGACTGTCTCTCAAATATTGGAAGACTGCTGTCCAGGTGGAAGAGTCCACTGCACTGCTCAGCTGTTCTTACACCAATTGTAACACATGGGAGGAAAGTTGCAGGATTGTATCATCCCCATAACAACTCCAGAAGCTGCAGAAAAGAGAGTCAATCTGAAAAGCCTTCCACAATCGTCTAGCTTCTCTGAGTCAGTGGAATGTTGATTTGTACTACTGATCCCATATTTTATAACATTCATGCAGTATATTTGTGGAGACAATACTTAACTCTTCCCAACAATTTCTTGCAATCTATTCTGGAGAACCCAAGGACCAAGCTGGAGACCTTTAGTGTACCAACTGGCTGTACTATTTAGCAACAATCTTTGATTTCTGACCATGATGCTTTAAAGCCAGTGAAATTGCACACAATGGTTATTGCTTAGAGTATTCCTTAATGTAGCAGTAATAACCTTCAGTATATTTTTGGACTGTTGCATTGACTCAGAATTTACCATCTCATCTGAATTTCCTTCTAGTTTGCATCTCTCTCCTCATTTTGGTTGCCCTCAAGCAAATCTCAGTTGCATCAAACTCCATTATCCAAATGACATCTTGAGTAATCTTTAGCCAGAGTTTACATTGAGTTATACTTTCATTGTCTATCTCATTGTCTTCTTTTAACCAAAATCCCTTCAATAGAATGAGTATTCCTGGATTCCTGGATAGATACAACAATTGACTTACCTTCTTCTGCAGCAGAGATGCAGTTGAGTGATTGGAGCTTTGGGGTCTGGAAATCCTTTTATATTGTCTCTTCAAGCCTGTCCTACAGGAAATGAGACACCCCCAGGAATGAGAGGTTTGCTTGTTTTGTACATTGTCTAGCAAGCACCCAGGATAATCCATAGCACATGTAAAGATTGACATCTCTTGTTTCAAGCATTCATTAATTGGCAATCATCTTTTCATCAAGAGCCTGACCACAATTATGTTAATCTAGTACAAAATGTTTGTGGTCAAGGAAATGTGCTTTTCCAGATAAAACTAGTTTTGAAGTCCACCAGGATGGAGCTGGAGTTTACAGTGGACAATTTTTGGAGAATAGGAATGGAAATAGTTCTGTATCTTTTCGTGTGAAGTCCTGTAATATATAACTTCCCATCTCTGAAGGGATCCACAATGAAAAAATAGCTTTATCCTGCTCACTACCTGAAAAGGTACAACATACTGTAGATGACAACATGTTGCTCTCCAGATATTATATTCCAGTTCCCATTGACTGTAGCCAACATGGGTAATTGTTTAGAATTTGCAATCCATCAAGCTATGCTTTGTTGTTCCTCCATCAGCACCATCCAGAAGTTCTACCTTAACACGGAGGAGACATCTTTCATCCTCCATCATACTAGAGCATGTTTGGTTCTCCAGCATTATGAAATCATCAGGGTCACCCTACAGTCCTTGGAACTACTCTAAGAAGATGAATGAATTGCTAAGTTATAGAAAGACATGCTTCTGGGTAGGAAGTGGATAGGAAGCTAAGAAGAGGAGGAGGAATTCTTTGAAGAAAAGGTCCACTTGAAAGAAAGAGGCCATAGATACATCTTGTAATCCATCAGTAGATATCTTCAGGACTGTTGGGGTTCAGAGAGTAATACCTGCCAGGTATATGCACTCAGAACTGAATAAGAGTCCCTAGATCTATAGAGAAAACTTAGTTATACCTTGTTAAGTTGACCTATATCATTCACTCCATTGTGACACTTTTCTAATATCAATAACTTGATGCTTTTTCTAGATTTTGAGACAAACCTCTGGATGGCTGTAGATCTGCATCAAAACAAAATATTACTGCATCCATGCATAGACAAACCAATCCAGAAAACCTATCCCGGTTAACCTGATGCTAACCTAAATGACGGAGAATTAAGAAATTAAATATTTTTGAGCCATTATATTATTATGTTACTCTGGCATGTACGTTGGGAATGTTTGCAATAGTGTCATTTCTTTAGACAAAATATTTACCATCAACTAATTTCAGTACTTGAACACTTCAAAAGTCCAAAATATGTTCTTATAGAAAAAAAAATCAAAATGACACTAATGGAAAGAAGTGAAGATCTGAATTGGGCACAAGGAGATGGAGTATTTTTCCTTTTGGAAAAATTTGCCGATTCTCCCATTTTTCTTCCTGGCAATGCTATTTTGGGTCTTTCTAACATTCTGGAGGAATCTGTTTCTGTGGATCTTATGCTGGCACACATGATTTTGCTGCTCATGTCTTGTTTACATGTCCTTACATTATTGTGGTTTCTCCTCACATAATGGTGGACTATGTGGCTCTACAACTATCAGGAAGACATTTCTCAACAGTTTGATAAGACAGAATCATTAATCAGTGGAATTGAGGATCATATAAGTCAATGGTCAGATGGTTTTCCAAAGAAAATGGCTAAAATACATGAAGGTCACATCTGTTGAAGGCTATCAGTCTTGAAGACTCGGTGTTCTCATATCTTCAAATCTCAGTTGAATGGAATTGATAGCAGGGCACGCTTATGTGACCACTTCCTGTTTGAAAACATCTTTCAAGACATCCGGCTGGTCATTATGATCACAGATCAGTACAAAAAAATAATTTTAAATTTTGTGGGATCAGAGATTCCATTTCAAGGCATTATTTAAGATATTTCTTCTTGGTGGAATCTGAATAAAACCTGACAGGATTTGGGGGAATGTTGTTAAGAATTTCCCCATTACCAAGCAAAGTATTTATCTTGGCCAAGGGCTTGTCCCTTAGAAAATAAGCTGAGCTTCCCACATCCTTATCTTATTTAATCACATTTAATCATCATGGCAAGTTTCTTTCTCAATAGCCGTTTTTTTTTTTTTTTTTTTTTTGCTATCAATAGTGTTGACCCAGATCCAATGTTTTAACTCATTCTCCAATTGTCCAGGCAACTGATTGCTTCATCATATATGGACAATACTGTCTGGATTGGTTTATGTATCTGCTTAGATGGATGGTGTTGGTGAGAAATAGTGATAGTTAGCTCAACAGCACAGAAAACCTGAGCAGGCTGATTATGGTCAGAGAAAAAATAAAGGGGCTAGGTGTAAGAATGGATTAAAGGATTAACAACAGCGGTGGGATTCAAATAATTTAACAACTGGTTCTCTGCCCCAATTGGTTCCCAAAGTGGTGTGAACTGGCTGAATCCCACCACTGGTTAGCAATCTGTGTCCAATGGTCTAAGAAGCCTAAAATAATGTTTCAGAAGATGTTGATAGGCAGTAGATGGTAATTGATCACAATGGAACTTCTGTGCCTAGAGGTTATTGAATCAAATCAAGTTTATTATTAGAGTCAAAGACCAGATATTGGAAAAGAAGGACTTGCTTGAGGATTAACCAAGATCTTTGCTTAATTCTATGAGTGACAGCTTTGGCAAAATGGGCAGAAACATAAAATACAGTTGGTTGGTTGATGGATTATCCCACCTCTATTTTGATCAATCCAAAGAAGCTAAAATCAATCCCCTGTCTATCTTTTAGAAAAGATGAACATTAGGGTTAAAGATAACAGAGTTGGAAGGAACCTTGGAGGTCTTCTAGTCCAACCCACTGTTCAAGTAGATGCAACTGATGAAGATCCATTAGTTGATGAGCTTCAGAGTTCTAATTCATAGCAGAATCTGCATTATATTGAACCACAATGTCGATTGTTTGATTAGGTCACTTTGGAAGATCATAGATCTCTGGTGGATCTCAAATTTTCCCGTTGCATTCATTCAGGGAAGCAGATGGGCTGTTTCTTCTCAACTATCCACAGACAGAAGACTATCTTTGTTAAGCTCAGATCTCCTTGCCTTTTCCTTTTGAGGAATAGGTCACTAGCAATCCAAAATGTAAAACAGAATCCAAGATTTCTTTTGCTACCCTTATTCTCCAGAGCAAGTGTGACAAACCCATAAAACTTCAGCTATCTCTCATCCTCTGAGGAATGAAGGGTGGCAATGGAGACATGGTGTCTACTGGTCCTTCTCTGGAGCCTTGAAGTAGCACAAATAATGAAAATCAGCCTACTTCATTCAGCTTTCTGCGTGGCATCAGTACACCCTACAATTTATGGGGATTAACTGGAGCTCAGATTAAGAAAGGTTGGTTTGCAACCACTTTGGTGGACCCCTGGGCCATTAGCTTCATGCTTATTTTTTCTCTGTCACAAGTCAGCATATTGGTGTACGATCGTGCCCACAAACACACTTGGTTCTCTTTCATCATCTTGGCAGGGTCTGTGAATCAACCCAGCTGTCTGAAAGACACAGCAAAAGTTGGAAGAAAGAAGAAAACAGACTTTTAATTGCAAAGCTCCAAGATTAGATTGGCAACATGCATTGCCTGGAACTTGAAAGGCAACAGTAATTCTTTGATTTATTGCTGTTCTGAGATATTTGCATAGCTCCTGAGTGTCTTTCCTTTTCTCTGATTCTAGAACCCCAACACCAGGGCAGGGTGTCCCTCTCTCCCATGCCAAGAAAAGGCAAGTGGAAGAGTTATTTTGGGTATACCAAGTTCTGGCATGTCCTTTCCAAGGCCTGTTTCCATGATAATGAGGTCTGGTGAACCTTCATTTATCTCAGTCAATTCAGTTTGATGAATTCATTGGACCAAGTGAATGCATCTGTTAGGTTCACCACTGTACTTTAGTGCCCTGCTATCATGCTGAGGTGGGAGCGGGTTGGCATACTTGTGGTTTTTTTCATTCCGTTTGCTTGGGAATTGGGAAGGGAGACTATCTTTAGAGATGGGACAGATTCCTTCCCAGCCAGTTTTTGCCAGGTTCCAAGGCCATCGCGCCTTGAGTGTGAACTATTATCTGCCTAGCACCTCAGTGTTCTCAAAACATCTTCTCAGCATCGCATTGGCTGGTGGTGGACCGGTCAGAGGGTTGGGATTGGAAAGCCAAAAGAATTGTTTTGTGATTTGCTCGGGACCTTCAGATTTCGCCTGACTTTACTACATCCAGTTTCTCTGAGTAAAAGTTCTTTTGATTCAACTCCATGGATTCAAGAGTCTTGCTTTCCTTAGGGGGCTGATTGGGGCAGGTCTGACAGCATCTGAATTAACTCAGAGCAATTCAGAGATCTTCTGAAGTTGCAGAGCTATCTCCAGCTCTGGATTGGTTTGAACAAGTTCAGGTTAGGATTGGAGATCTGTTCCAGATCAGTTTGGGAGCTTGAGATGAATTGGATTGATTTTTGAAACTAATTGGAATCTCTAACGTTGACTTAAGTCTCTGTCATGATTACATGTCAGTTTGTCCACAAGTAGCTAAAAGAATTTCTTGCTTGGTATTCTGCGAATGTGTCCTTTCATTTTTTTCAGTCTTAGCATAAATCCAGAGCTGAAGAACTGAATCACTTGAGCCCCAAGATCCAGCATAACTTGCTAACTTCTTCTCTGGGTGACTCATTACATCTGTTTCCTAACCATGTTATCATGGGTTATTGGATTCTCCCAGGATAGATATCCTTTGGGAAGGATTCAGTTACTCAACAGTAATTGAGTAACTTCTCAATTAACACCTGTTCTCCTTTAACCTCAATTTTTTAATTTTTTAAAATAACAGTTGTCTTTTGTATGTTAACTTTTTTACTATCTTGTACATTGCCCAGAGTCATTTTTTGTGTGTATGTGAGATAGACAGGCATATAAAGTTGATGAAATAAATAAATACATGTTCAGAACTTAAAAATAATCTCCCCCTGGGTTTGTTTATTTCTGTACTTACCTTATGGGCCTCATAACCACCTTAGTTGCAAACAACTCTGGGAAACTTATAGCCCAATAAACATAAATCTGGTTAAAATATAAAGATGCAAAAGAAAAAGAAAAATATGTCTAAGTAGAAAAGCATGATAAAAGTATATAGCAACAACAAAATATCATACATACAAAATGACAAAATAATGGTTTCCTTCCTTCCTTCGTTCCTTCCTCCCTTCCTTCTCTATTCCTTCCTTCTCTATTCCATCTTTCCTTCTTTATTCCTCCCTTCCTTTCTTGCTCCCTCCATTCTCTCTCCCTTCCTTTTCTCATTTCCCCAATTTCTCCCATTTTAATGTTTACATACCAGAAACATTCTGAGCCAAAGCCAAAATATTTTTAGCCAAAAGAAATGATGGGCCTTTGAAAGTCATTTGCCTCACACTTTAATAAACTCATACAATGTTGTCATCACTACATCCTCTCCTCCCTCCCTCTCTTCTTTTTATATCCAGAGGGAGTACAAGCAAACATTTGAATCAGAAATCAGGCCGGAGGCAAATTGTATCATCCCAAGTCTGATTGTACTGTAGAAAGAATTAACCATGTTTTCCCTCTCTTGAACAGCAATTCCCATATGGTGCTCAGTTGATCCACCTTGCAATTTATTCAGTTTTATTTAGGACTCAAGTCTTCATGGACCGAGGTAGCTGCTTTCTAAATTCTGGCTGCTGAAATAGGGAACTTACCACCACTAAATGTTACAGTGGCTTCTAAACTGTTGAGTTGGACTAAGGAAAGAGAAGAATCTATCAATTTTAGGTAGAGGAGGAGGAGGAGGAGATCTTCAGAATCAGAAACTAATTGCCCTTCATTTCTCCTACCTTGTTTTTGCTACACCCCAATTTGGAAGAGAAAAACAAAAACTTTTTAAATCTTTTAAAATCACAGGTGCCAATTACAGGAGGAAAATTGCCAAGGGTGCTGTTAATAATATGTCACTCTTCCTCTCTTCTCCAACTTCATAGTTTGCAAATGTTTTCCAAGTTCCTCCCCAGCCCTTGCAATGCCCTCATCTCTATGGCATGTCACAACCATACCTGAAGTCTTTTCTTTTTGCTTCATTGTCTCACACCCACATTCCTTCTTCAGCTGCCCTCCAAATGAAACCCAAACCAACTGAGCTTCTCCTCTAAAATTAAGCAAAAATTCTTTAGAACAATATTTTTCACTTTGATTAGCCCTCTTGTCAGAGAAAAAAATTGGCAAGATTTCCCAGGCAACCATGAATGAAGAAAGAGGTAGAAGTTCTCCACCATTGATGAGACACAAAACGCAGAAGCTGAATTATCCACTAAGGTACCACTGAATTCTACTGTAAAATTCTTCTTCTTGATCTACAGAATAGGTATCTTCAATATTTTGCGCGTCCTGTGCAATTTTGAGGTGGCTGAATCGAGAGGAGGTGCATTAACAAAGATCTCCAGAAGGTCTAGGGGAAGGTCTTTCTGCTCATCCGCACTGTCTTAACCTTTGGATAGTTCTTGAAAGCATTTTTTTTTAAAGTTAACTCCTAAACACTATTGGGAAGGAGAAGAGATAACCTTAAGAGATAGTTTTCTAAGTGAAATCCTATCTACTTCATAGTTACACTGCTAAAAGTGGATCTCATTAAACAGGCATTGATGACTGGCTTCTTCTGTTCCTGGATTTGAACCCTACGCTGACACAGTTGGCTGGATTAGCACACCACCCTCACCTGGAGAAGAACCCAAACAAAAACCATCCAATCCTGAAAAACTCCATCCCACCTTCCTTAAATCAATCTGGATATCTATGTACTCTATCAGTGATAGCAAGCAAGAATCTGGTTCAACGGGGCGTGCCAAATCCATAACTGGCTTTTGGAATGTGATAGTCTTCATTGTTAGCATACTTTGATAATAACCTTTTTGACAGAATTGTCACAACTGTTAATATTGTCATGTGACGGAGATGTCTATGAAGACTAAGTGTGCCAAATGATGTTGATCTCAATACCTGGTGGGCTACGGATCTCCCAAAGCTTTCTGAAGACATCACAGAGCATCTTGCCTTGATTCCTTTTGAACTTTTGTGATTTGTCAACACTTATTGATCCAATGCAAGGATGTGTGATCAGCACATTGATGCTCAATTTCCATTACTTTCTCCACTGCCAGGGTGGGAATTGATGCTGAAAGACCTCTCTGGATGGAGACACATTGGCTTCATCAAATGAGATTATCTTTGTTGCAGCCTACTGACATGGCTATTCTTTGATGAAAAACAACCTGGTAACTGCATTCAAATGAGATACACCCAATACTTGCTAACAGATTAACAGAGTTGGAAGGGATCTTGTAGATCATCTAGTCCAATCACCTGCCCAAACAGAAGACCCTACACCATTTCTGACAGATGGCAGTCCAATCCCTTCTTGAAAGTCTCAAGGATGAAGCTTCCACAATTTCCGAAGGCAACTTCTGTTCCATGGGTTGATTGTCCTCACTGTCAGAAAGTTTCTCCTTATTTCCAGGTTGAATCTATTCTTGATCAATTTCCATCCATTATTCCTTGTCTGGTCTTTGGGTGCTTTAGAAAATAACTTGACCCCTTCCTCTTTGTGGCAGCCCTTCAAATATTGGAATACTGCCATCATGTCTCTCCTGGTCCTTCTCTTCACTAGAGATCCATGCCCAGTTTCGGCATCCTTGCAACGACATCTATTAAATGGACATATTGAAGGCAAAAGGAGAAGAGGGCAACAGAGGATGAAATGGTTAGATAGTGTCATTGACACAATGGACATGAATTTAGGCAAACTCTGGGAGACAATGGAGGACAGGGGCTTGGTGTGCTATGGTCCATGAGATCACAGTGAGTTGGACATGACTTAGCAACTCAACAGAAAAAAATCAGAAGTAAACTGAAGAGTTGGAGGGAAGGAAAGAGGGCTTGGGTGGAATCCTTCTGCTCTTGAGATTTTTTCCAAGACTCTCACATCTTTTGTTCAGGTGACTTTCTTTGTAGGTAGACAAGTTCTGGAACGTTGGTAAACAAATTTGAAAGGAAACAAAAAAAGCAAAGAGGAGGTGGTTGATTATAGTATTTGACTGGCAAGAGGAGGCTCACCCAAGAGGTGAGGCTCAACACCCACTTGCATGAAAAAAAAAAGTTCATTCAAGCAGGTGTTGGAATGTTCATTCTCAACTGCCTTCACAGTAATTACTAACTTTACAGAGATTTACTCCATTCTGTGCCATCCTGATTCTGAGAACTGGCTTTTCAAAGGCGCCTCCTTCCCAACCTACACAAATCGTAGGTGGCATTCTTCCAGAGAGGTTTAGTCTAGTCTACAGGCCTACAGTCTACTTTAATCAGACCTGATGTTGCTTAGTTTCATGGTCCAGGCAAGATTAGTCAGATTCTGCTTCAGGTTGAGAACTCTGAAATCTCCTAATTTACAACTGAGTAATCCATCTTCTGGCAGCCTATCATTTCCGGCTCTAGGGGGCAGTGCTCATCTCTGTTACAAAGCCAAAGAGCCAGCGCTGTCTAAAGACGTCTCCATGGTCATGTGGCCGGCATGACTAAACATCAAAGGAACATAGAATGCTGTTACCGTCTCACCAAAGTGGTCCCCATTTTTCTACTAGCATTTTTACATGTTTTCAAACTGCTAGGTTGGCAGAAGCTGGGACAAGTAATGGGAGCTCACTCCGTTATGCGGTGCTAGGGATTCATACTGCCAATCTTTCTGATTGACAAGCTCAGTGTCTTAGCCACTGAGCCACCACTTCAGTGGTTTAGAGTCTTTCAAATCAGATAACAGTTAGCATAGATCACAACTATATAACGGGCAGAGAAAGAAGCTCAGAAGAGACCCTCTCTGGTTTCTCAGACTGTAATGGAGACGGCGGGCAATTTATATGTTCAGACTTGCAAGATTCAGTTCATGCACTTTTACAATAAAGTAGAATTAGCCCATCTGGGTATGTTTCCTGTCTGGTCCACTTGGTAAGACTGACAAGACATCAGCCATTATTCAAGCAATTCACATAATTGTTAAAAAATGAATGTGGCTGGGTGAGGTTGAGAGTTGGGGAATACCGCAAGGAAAAAAGCTGGAGAGAGCAGACAAAAGAGCTTGCTATTGAGTGTGTAGTCTAGAATTCCTTTACATGATGTCCTCGTGAATCTGACAGAACTTTACAATTGTCTATTCATCATCCATCATCCTCCTTGGGGTTGTCATAATCACTTATTTTTCTCCATTCTGAAGACCTTCAACAACTTGTTCTTATGCTTCTCAAGAGTTAGATTTCCAGAACAGGGGCTAGGCTCAATGGGATTGATTAAGTTGTAATTCAGAGGGTTGTGTGAGTCCAAAACATGTAGAACTCATTTTCTACATTTATAGTTATAGATTGTTTGGATTTTCTGGTGTTTTCTGAATATCAAACAACAGAGGGCAGTAATTGCAAGAATTTGAAAAATTATTCACTCAGGGTGCAATTATAAGTTTGGCCATTAGAGGGAAGACTTTTTTTCTTTTGCCATAATTAATGACAGCATTATTTTCTCCCCCCGCCCAGATGTACTTGCAAATTGTGTCCACCAGATAGCAGATTCTTCATTCCCTGCTATTGTTTAATTTATCCAAGTGCAATAGCAAAGTAGATCCACCAGAGGGCAATACACTTCAATCTTTGGAATACAATAGTATTTTTCCCCCTTCTGCTGGGTGCAGTTTCAAAGTTTGGCTGCCAGAGGGAAGAATATTCTCTTAATATTCTGCCATGTTTTCTTTCTCCAGGTGGTATGGCAGTATATGGCCACCAGGGGACAGACTCTTAATTCTTTGGAATAGTTTTGAATTGTTTCCTTCTGGGAGCAGTGGCAAAGTATGGCCACTGGGGGGCAGAAATTTCAGTTCTCTTTTTATATGGATGCAGCTATATTGGGCCGGAGAAGGGAGAACATTGCTTTAAATAATGCTATTTAATATCTTTTTTTCCCCTTGCAGAATTTTCTCTAAAATATTTAACAATTCCCTCCCCCCCAAATAATCAATGTAGTTTTAAAATGTGACTTTGCTATTTTAGTTGTTCAGATGATTTTATTTATAGTCACTGTTTTTATATGGTTTTCCAAAAACAAACACATGGGTGAATGGAGGAATTCCTTCGAAATTTTTCACAATCTCCTAAACCTGGCATCAGATGCAAATTTTGTCAGTATTTCCAGTCATTTGACTGCCTCCAAGTGGAGAAATTGGTTTGCTATTCAATTTCTCAATTTGGTTCACCAGCTCCTCAATTTCACCACTTGGTGGCAGTCAAAGCTAATTTCCTCCCTTAAGCTCCAGATCTTCCCCTATCTCTCATTTCTATACTATGCTATTAAAAGAACTTGAATAATATGGGAATTGTGGAAAGTCAAACAAACCTGTCCTTGCTCATCAATTTAAATTACTGAGCAAGCCAAAAGAGTAAAGTTTTATGGAAATTTCTGCTTCTTTTGTATTTTAGGCAATTTATGTGAGTCACAAATTTGCTCTGTTGGTAGCAATAAGGAAGTATGATGTGCTATCTATCCCTTGTTTGTAGTTCTGAAATCTCACACACCCTGAAGATTATACTAAATTTGGCAGCAATTTATTTTTCAATTAAGTGCCCCATTTTTTCAGATTCCTTCCTTTCCAAGGAAATGGTGCCCCACCCGTCTCTTTCTTTAGCTCTAGCCACCTTGTGGCCTCTGAATCTGATAAGCTGGAAAAGAGGGGACATTGGACGATAATGCAAAATGAGCATAGACATCCATGGATAAATGTTGCAATGTATATTTGGACAGTTCCTATAGCATAGGGGTCTCCACACTTGGCAACTTTAAGACTTGTGGACTTCAACTCCGAGAATTTCTCAGCCAGCATGGGGTGCTTTGAGTTGATGTGCTGTAGGTTTTCAAACTTGGCAACTTTAAGACTTGTGGACTTCAATAGCTGACTGAGGAATTGGGAGAGTTGAAGTCCACATGTCTTAAAGTTACCAACTTTGGAGACTCCTCCTATAGCACATCAACTCAAAGCATCCCAATGTGCCCAAAACAATTGTTGTGGATGGATTGAATTAGCCGATACTGATCATTGTTCCTCTTCTCATTTTTATAATGTTCTCCAGATAAACAAAAAAAGGAGTCAAAGAGGATATTTCTGAATGCTGAATTTGCTTCCGTTTTTAGAGATTCCTTTCGACCTGTTGGTAGAGTTGAACTAGGAACAGTGCTTGCAATTCTTTGGACGTTAGAAGAACTGGATCTGCGTGAATTCTGAATAAGACGTGGATGGTTATGCACTGAACCTGTTGGACAGGAATTTGCTTCTCCCTCTTTCGCAGTTTTCAAACTGTGAATTGGTCCCTCAGGCCTTTCTCTTGAAAAACACAAACATGTGTTTGAAGTGGTTCTTGTTTCAAATTCTGCAGATCCTTGCTGAAGCAGGATGGCACTTGCTGATGGAAAAAAACTCATGAGAAATTGACCTTACCTTGGAGAAGATTAATGTCCTCATCCACAATGAGAGAGAACAATGTGCTTAATTAAACTGATAAAATAAATTGATTAGACTTATACAATAAGGAATTACCACTGACAATGGGCAAGAACAGTTCTTTAAAAAAAGATATAATAACCTATATATTTCTCATGATAAGAAGACGATGGAGAAAGTATCTGAGATAAATAATGACCTTCCCTTTTGCATTTTCAAAAAAAACCTGTCTTCTCGTGTTTTAAACATAGTTTGCTACACCTTTAGTATGACTTTCACATTTTCTGGAGAAAGTCCAGAGCCTAGAAAACTTTCCCAGTGTCTCTGAGGCAACTCAAAGAACATGGGACTCTGTTGTTCTCTTCCAAGTCATTTCAAGAACTTTAGGTGAAAGATTTGATGTTGTGGGAATTGTGAAACAACTGATAATAGAAGCTATTTTTTCTTTAAGAAAACAGGATTGTGTTTATTCTTGAACTTTCTTTTGATGCAGCTTCCAAATCTGCTACTTGAATTGTTTTTAGGTCAGATGAAGGTCTACCAGGAATGGTGAGAAATGAAGTCTTGGAGGATTGTAGGATTTCTAGGTGGGCAACAGTTCTGTTGATAACTGATAACTTCCAACCAGCTAGTCAATGTGGAATGTAGTTGACTATTTGAATCATGGACACTAGTCATATGGAAATGCCATCTGCTTGAGCAGAACATTTAGGAGTAAAATGGAAGTAAATATATGCAACTTTAATGAAGCATGATTGGTAAGGAGGCATGATGGAAGCATGTTGTTAGAACAGATCATTAGGACCCACAGTCCACATATTTTTTGAAGAGAGGAAATTCCATCCTCTGAAGGCTACCATTAAATGCTCTTTATAACTTATTACTTACCATGTTAATGGACTTAAATGGTAGTTCCATAGAGTCTCCTGTGTATGAAAATGTAACAATGATAACAGGGTTGAGATGTTACAGACTCCACTGCATTTTTTGAAGCAGGACAATTAAATGTTCAGATGATCTTCTGAACATTGGTGGCAATGTAAGTATTAAGGATGCCTTCCTCTCCCCAATTATAATCTTCAACAGCTTGATTCCCTCTTGTGCCTTGAAGTGATTCTGGAGAGAGTTGTGCCTGACCAAACCTTCAAACCAACTTTATAGAGATGCCTATGAGGAGGTATTGGTGGTGCACCTCTACCTGAGAAAATGCAGAGTGAGCAAAGACTGGATGTGAGCAGTGCTAACACAAGGAGGGGGTCTAGTTTTTTTCAGTCAAGTTGGAGACGTGTGGTTGAATTTGCTCCAAAAATATCTGGTTGCAGTGAAAATGGATATTTCATATATTATTATTAGAATATTAGTTTTCTCCCCCTCCCCCAGCAGTTAATTAATAGGATAAAAGAAGTCTGGAACATTTTAGAAGTTTTCACTCAGTTTATTATTGGAAGATTTGGCTTTGAGAATGAGAATTGTTTTAAAAAAACATTTTGCATAAAATAAACATGCTAGCTTTATTTCAAAGACTACGAATATTAGTTACAACCTCTTTTTTTTTTTACAAACCAAGGGCCATTTAGGAGATGAGTTCATTTCCTCCAACTTATCACATCCTTCTGAAAGAAATTCCAACCCTGTTTGATGTAATCTTATCTAGGTTTGTTTACTTTGGAGTAAGTCTTATATGGAGCTGAATGGGAGGGTCGTTGGTACCACGAGTTTACTCAGAAGCTTTGTTGGGACAATGGGATAGTAGCAATGGATTTGAAGGACCAACTTTCAGATCTTCTGAGTATCAAATTTTATCAGTTATCAATTAGCCACACATATCATGGTAAATTGATCACCACCACTTTTCTGAAGATGAAAATAGTGGTTTTCTAGAAACAATGAATTCTGAGGTCATCCACTACTTGATGCTTGCAACATTTTCTCATCAGTAAGAAGTCCTCAATATTGACCCACATCATGTTTTATATATAATACCATGTAGAGTCTCAGTGGTCCTCATAACCTGATGGAATCCTCTGGAGACGTTTTTGAGGACATCAAGAACAAAACACAGAGAGTGAGAAGCTGTCCTAGATCCGTTAATGAAAACCTCTCCATCAAACATTCTATGCTGTCCACTTTTACCACAACTTTTATTCCTTGAAAATAATTATGAAACTCGGATGGACCTCATGCCCACCAACAGGGAAGAAGACAGCATGGTAGGATCACATGAGAGTACCCTCCCCAAGGTGAGGTTATGATGCAAGAACCAAGCATTCCTGCCCATAGGAGAATAGACTATCCACAACGTCTGCAGAGATTCAAAAAACAGACATCTTAAATTGATTCAAGACTTGGACTGATAAGGAAGTTATTTTGAAGTGCTTTGAGGCAAGATGTGCACATGGCTTACATTTGAACAAATTCATGGCAACTAAGTTTGCTAGAAAACATCTCGGCAACTGGTAGCAACAATCTCCTGGAGCAATCCATTGAGATGCGGGATCAGTGGCCACCAAAAGCTGTTAAACTACAATAGTCACATTCCTCGTTGACCATAAATCTGGGAGTTTTCTAATTTGCCTCTGTCATCACACTAGGAAAGCTCTGAGAGACGTTATGACATTACAAACAAAATGGTGGTCAGTCAAAACTCATTTTAGGTCTTATTTGTCCATTGCTTTTCTGGTACACCACATCCTCATGGAACCACAAGATACTAAAAGGACAATCAATGTTACTTTGGAATCTATGGAGTCAAAAATCTTGATCAGCTGGTCTTTAAACCTAAATGGACAGGAGAAGAAACATCTTAAAACTTCTAAACCAGTTAGCAACTTAGATAAATGTCCCATCTGATCTATAATGTGGTGAATGTGGTGGGTGCATGACACAGCACTCTCACTTTTTATATATACAAATATTTATAAAAATACCAGCTGTCTTTACAATTTTACATCCACTGAAAGTTTAGTAAGATGATTGGGAATTCATAGAGTATAAGGCGTTGCGGTATTTTGCCAGTCGGGATTGTTGCGATAATGCAAAGCTTCGGGGTGTCATTGACCGGCTGTACATCTCAGCCCAGGGTCGAGGAGGACGTCGGACATCGGGCAGTGGGCGTTTTGTGCTGGTGGTAGTTGCAAGGGCAGTTGAGGGCATCTTGCTGTCACAGAGGGCCTTAATTTCATTACCAGTGATGGCCTCGGGTTTTGGAGGACATGGACTCAGAGTTTCTACCTTACATGCTTCTGGAAAAACTTCCAAGATAGGTCCCGGAAGCTCGACTTCAATAGGAGGGGGTTGGATAATAATTTTCATCTCTGGTCCCTGGGAAATGCAGGTTGAAGTGTCCATCAGTCCAGATACTGTGGTGCAACTCTTGGCCTTTGGAATTAGAGCTTTGACTTCACCCTCGACACCGCTGGTGATGGCCGCCTGGTTGCTGCCAGTGAGGGCATTGTTACCAGTGCAGGGGTTATAGACTTCCACGGTACACTCTTCTGCAGCTATCTCAAGGACAGGGCCAGGAATGGTGATCTCAATTGGTGGAGGGTATATCACCACTTTGTTTGAAGGTCCTTGTGTTAGACATCGGGCTGAGCTGTTGAGTCCTGATGGGACGGAGGCTGAGCGAGTTAGACGTGGTTGAGTGAGGGAGCAGTCGGAGACCGATGTGGAACGGGGCAATGCAGGGCGTTGGACGCCACTGGTGATACAGTTGCTTGAGCTTGAAATGAGGCACTCATTGGGGTAGCTGGTGAGGACTGCACCCGGGATGGTGATGCAGACTGGGGGAGGCTGAATCACCACTTGAGAATCAGGACAGGTGGTTGTACAACAAGGAGTATCTCCACCAGAAAGAGCAACTAAGCCTGTAGTTTTGGTGACAATGGCCTTGGAGCCCGGATCACAGCTTACCTCACAGCCATTAGTGAGGCACGAAGTCTGGCTTTCCACAAGGCACTGATTCGGAGAGGTCTTGAGGCTCAATCCAGGTAAGGTCAGGACCAGTGGGGGTGGATGGACCACCACTTTGGCATCTGGGCAGGAGGTGACACAAGGGGTGGTGACGCACTTCACTCCTGAGCCAGACATTCTTCTGGGAGGATGAGTCTGGAGAGGAGACAGAAGGGAGACAAGCAAAATTATCTGGGCGTTCAGCAGCCACACATGGTGAGAGATGGACAGGTCAACCCCACCTTCTCTCTGAAAACACTCACTTCGTAAAAGGTCAATCACTGTTACTCCCTAGTTAATCTAGTAGAACTGGTTGAAGATATCATTCCTACTTAGGAATGAGATTCTTATCCCAACTTTTCTTCCCTCCCTCCCTCCCTCCCTCCCTCCCTCCCTCCCTCCCTCCCTCCTTCCTTCCTTCCTTCCTTCCTTCCTTCCTTCCTTCCTTCCTTCCTCTCCTTTCCCCCTCTTTATATATAACTCAAAACCTTCAGCCTTCTCAAAACCTTCAGTCTTCTGACAGATGTCCCATGTCCAGCTTCCCTCCTTGTTTCGATACCTATTTTCCTGCACACACTTTCAATCCATTCTCGTTCTGCTCTCTTTACCTGTCTGAAAATCCAGCTTGACAGGGGTCACAATTGTAGCAAAGCAATTAAAAGGCTCTTACTTCTCACTTTAAGAAAACTCACCTTAGACAGGTGGTGCGTGCACAGCTATTTCCCAAGCTTTATAGCTGGCAAGAGAATGTGGACACTCCCTGTTTTGTTTTGTTTTTTCCGTTCCCTCCCCCAGTCTCACCGCTTGGCTGATCCAGTTTCAAGAAGCTGAACAACTCCAGATTTGCTCAGAGATAAGAGATCAGCAGAAAACTAAACTGGTTAGGAAGGAAAATTCAATGAACGGCAGGATGGGTGATCCCAGAACGAGGAAATCAATCATCTCGGCAAACGGATGAGCAACATGCCTTTCCAAATTCAAGTTTCTTTGTGGAGCAAGCTACAGTCAAATAAATATTTTTCCAATGTTGCTCATAACTGGAATAGAAGTACCATTTCCTTCCTCCCAAATTGGGTAATATATTCTGAATTGCTGAAACAAGGAGAATATTGGAGACACCTTCAGATAAAATGTCTAGTGCTATGGAGGAAATTAAAAGGGGTCTTTTTGAGAGGAGAGAGATTTGTTGGATCTGGCAATGTTCCCATCTTAGACAGGAGAATGCCTCTTCCAAAATGGTCTTAAGAAGAGGCACGTTCTGTTGTATTCTAGAGATAATGGGATTTATCTTATAAAAAAGCTATTCTTGCACCCAGTTCTTTAAACAACAGATTTAAAGTTCTTGTGTTAAAACGATTTCACCCATCCATCCAATTTCTGGATAACTTCATTTGAGTTTGCTTTTATTCTTAGGGGTTCCAACCATACCTCCTCTTTCATTTTTCTCTTTTCTCAAGTTCAACATTTGTATTTTGGCAAATATCTTCTAAGCTTCTAAGTTTTTAACACTTCATATGGCTGATAAAGGTCAGAAAGACAAAAAAAGAGTCTGATTGAATATCAATTTGTCTGAAGGAGTTTTCTATCTAAGAAGTCATGAGAAAGAATCCAAGTCAAAATCTCACTCTTGCCCCTTTGGATATTGATCTAGATATCTGATAGATTTGGAGATGTATTGAACAGTGGTTATACAGGGTCTTCTGCTTGAGCAAGGGGCTCTAAGGACTCTTCCAATTTCATTACTTTATGTTCTATGAAATATAGATCTAATTCGAAGTCCTCTAAGCTGACCTCTGAAGTTCTTAGTGCCCAGCAATTTAGTGGGTTAATCAGTTCTAAAAATTGAAAAATGAAAATGAAAGTAATAATTGTGTTCCCGTTAACATTCCCAGATGCCAATCTTCCTGCATTCTCTTTGTTTCAAATCCAGAGTTGGCAACAGAAAAAAAAAATGTGCTGTATTTTGTCTTTCTTTCATCTGTCCCGTCCTGCAACTTGCAAGCTCTTTATTTTCAAAGATGAAGGAGTTTTCAGAGTCCTGTCAAAACCAGTTCCTTAAATGCTGACATTTAAGCAACCAAAGAAATTTGGCAACAGCCTCCACACCCCTTTTTAATTTAATTGCACTGCACCTCAACCAGCAAGCTCTCCCTCTCGGTAAAATAATAATGTCGGAATTAGTCAACGATGTCTTTAAGAGGAAAAAAAAACCCATGTTGTTTAGAATGTTTATGTTACAAACAGAGCATTTAAAAAAAAGATTACTCAATTTGCTTAATTTGGAATATGGACTGGTAAATCACAAGAATTTCAAACTCTTTTCTTCTCACATTAGTTGAAAGGTGTTCTAAGTAGTCTGAGCTAAACAGTTGATTTTTCTAAAAAGCGAATGAGGGAAAAATATATATCTGCAACCATTTTGATTCATGATTATCCCTACCATGTTTGAACTTTTGCATAGAACTTATTTAGATCTATATATTCCACACACACAATATGGGAGAGGGGAATATTAAAATAAAAATGAAATAAAAACAAGTAAACTCACAAATAAATAAAATTTAAGAAGAGTAAACTGTAGCGGCAAATAAAAGCAAGCACCCTTCCTTACACTAAAATAACCTCTAAAGAAGTCAAAAACATAAGTACATAAAAACAGAAGCTGGTATAATATGGGGAGAGGGGAATATGAAAATAGAAATAAAAACAAAAACAAATAAACTGACAAATAAATAAAATTTAACAACTGTAGTGGCCAATAAAAACAAGCACCCTTAAGGTTAAAAAAGAAATCTCTAAAGAAGTCCCAGTTAAAAATCAAGATGTCTTCTCCCAGCCAAGTCGTTGAAAAGATAGATAAAACATGTGGATCTTGAACCTGCTCCTCTCAGTATGCCCAGAAAGACTTACCTGGTTCCCTCCGCACCTGGATGCCAAGAATTTGTTTGAAAGAGGCTCTGAGCTTTTTATAACAATTCCTAGGCAGCCCTGGAGGGGATGAGGCGGCCTTCTCAACGCAAAGATCTTAATTAGATCCCAACCAAACCGCCTTCCACATAGAGCATTTAGTCTAATTGTCAGAACGGTGTCCACAAGTCATCCTCCTGACTTGGACGTATGATCTGGAGTTTGCCCTGTCCACCTGGCTCTTTATTTATAGACAGGTTAAAGGACATCCCATCCCATCCCATGGGGCTTCTAATTAGCCTAAGATCAACTCGACATCTTGGCTTGTTACTACATTATGGGCTGCTGCTTTTGGGAAAACCGTGGCATGCTGAAACGTACTTCAGCACCCCAGGTAGCTTTCTCGTTTTCTCCTTTCAGAGGATCCCCTGAGTCAAAAGGTTTCCCAGCACCTCCCTGGTCCAACCCAACATTTCCATAACCACATCTGAGAACCGGTTGAGGTGATGTAATAATAATAATAATATAAACCCGACTTGAAATCTTGGTGCTGTGTGTACAAGCCTACATGAGTCGACGTTGCCTTAATGACGTCATTTCTTAATACATGCAAAACCCCTTTCTCTTCTTTTTTAGAATAATAATAATAATAATAATGAAGAAGGCAAGGAAGATGGTCATATTCTAGAGGTTAAGACTCTGGTGGAAATCAAAGCAGGTAACACCTTAACCTTAATCAGAATAGAGCTGGATGGGACCTTGGAGGTCTTCTAGTCCAACCCCTGCTCAAGCACGAGATCCTATACCACCTCTTCTTTGTGGCAGCCCCCAAATATTGGAACACTGCTATCATGTCACCCCTAGTCCTTGTTTCCTCTTTCCTCTAGACTAGCCATACCCAATTCCTGCAACTGTTCTCCATATGTTTTAGTCTCCAGGTTTTTAATCATCTTAGTTGCTTTTCTTTGCCCTTTGCCCCCCAAAATCTCATGATTCAGGGGCAACGTTCTGCTCCTGGAGACTCTTTATAGCTAAAAGCATTTCTTCATTCTATTTTTCACAGTTCCTTTGACTCACTATTTCTCAGGGCTACCAACACCCCATTTTTTCCTACGATAATCCCCCCCTCAAATTCAAGCTAACGTTGGACTATATTCAGTATATGGTAGGCTGATTTGTTTCCTTATGTTCCTTGCTAACTGAAAGTTGTGAAACTGAGTCCACTGCAGAAAAAAAAAACTCTCAGTGACATCAGATGGTAAGTTAGCCTCAAGCAATTCCTCTTCTAAGTCTTGCCGTAGGCAGTAGAAAGGTCCAGATGATGGGTTTTGAGGAGAAGGAAGGAATGTCAAGGATTGAGGCGCCACATGTAGCTCAAACCCATTAAATTCTCACACTACATCCTTGAGACACTCATGGGTGTTTGATTTAATTTAGGTACTCGAAGGGTGGAGCGTAGCTGAGAGCTGAGTGTAGTGAGAGTTGAGTGACTGATAATTCCATAAAACATTGTGGTATAATTATGTTCTGCTTGATGTTCAGTCAGCTGAAAGAGACCTTGAGGATCATCTACCATACCTTTGGTGTAACACATATCTGGGCTTGAGCTGGACACAAGATTTCTCCCAGTCTTTGGAAAGTCTAGTGATGGGCCAAGGATCTCTGCAAATCAAAACCCATAGTTAATTGGGTCTGTGTTACACACAAAACCCATTGGATCTGGGTTTCCAATCTAGAACTTGGATTAATGGGTAGGCCTTGTCAAATCTGAACAAAGCATCTTGTTCTTGGTTGAACATATGGAAGGCACCAAATTGTAGAAGTGAGGAACAACTGTCAGAATGAGAAGCTACAAATTAAGAGACTGAAATTTAATCGGGTGTTAAATCCAGGATGTTAATTCTTTAGAAAAAAGAAATCTGAATTTGTAGGGAAGGGAATATCTGGATTGGTAACTGTACACAAGAAATGGAGCCTGGAATTTTAATTGCTCACAAGCCCAAGCTGAGTCAGAGAGGTGAAGTGGCTACTTTTAAAAAAGCTGTAATTTTAAGCTGTGTCAGTATATCACGGACTTTAGAAAGTCACAGGGGACCATTCCAATCTAGGTTGGTCAAATTCCACTTTGAGAAATTCATTTGGGGACCACATGTGAGGAGAAAGCTGAAGCAGGTGAACAAAAGAACAGTGTAGAAGACCAAAAATCTACAAACTAGACCTAGAAAGAGAGACAGAAATAGATGGACATCTTTATATTGAGAAAAGGAGACTGGAGGGGACAGGATGATGGTCATGGACAGGGGAAATGGCCCCAAATAAAGATGAAATATGTTCTCTAAGACCCAAGAGGGTTAGCTATGAATTTATGGATTTGGTTGTTTTGTAGAGTTTGATGATGAGGTTACCTAGTTTGGGTAATGAAATGTCTACAAGAGAACAATCAAACTCAAAGAGCACCAAGGACCTTTCGTTTCAATCCTGAATTCCAAATTTTCTCCTTTATTAGCAGGGGTGGGATTCAGCCAGTTTGGGCCGGTTCACGTGAACCAGCTGTTAATTTTACATCCAGCTCACCGAACCGGTAGCTCTGATGACTAGCTGGCCCCTCTCTTCCCAGGGGTCCCCATGAGGTCCATCTGACTCCCAGATAAATATACGGAGCTTCCTGGGAGCAAAAACAGGTGTGGGGGAGGGGTGTATGTGGTGCACCAGGGAGGCTTCCTAATGAATTTCTAATGTTATCTTTCCAACAGAAAGAGCCATTCCAGATCAGAATTTGTGTTGAGAACAGAATAACAGAGTTGGAAGGGACCTTGGAGGTCTTCTAGTCCAACCCCCTGCTCAAGCAGGAGACCCTATTTCAGACAAGTGGTTGTCCAATCTCTTCATAAAAACTTGCAATGTTGCAGCATTCACAACTTCTGGAGGCAAGTTGTTCCACTGATTAATTGTTCTCACCGTCAGTTCTTGCTGACCTCAAATGCTCTTGGAAACATTCTGGTGCACAATGATTTATAATGATATATTTCCCGGCACCCCTCCCTCTTTTCTTTCAACTTGGATACATTGCAGTTTTCTGTCGAATCATCTTCTGACTGTACCCCTTTTTCAGAGAAAGCAGGGAAGGGATTCACTAATTATTACCATAATTGAGGTAAACAGGAAAAGTGAGTGGAAGCAAATTATTTAGGAGGAGCCCTTTCCAAAGTCATGTATCAATCGGACAAGGGTTGAGAGATGAGATTTTCCATGTCTGGAGTGGTACAACTATGAGAAAGGAAGAATTAGTTGAGAACTAATTAGGGACTTCCTAATTAGGAGTTCCATCTGAGTTCACAAATGACTTGGTGGCCTTTCATTAAAACATCTAAGGTTGGCAATTAAGCTTAACACTGTTGATTTTTTTTCATTTTGGTCTAGTGTGCTGTGCAAACTCAACCATCATGACCTCTAAACAGTGACTGGGGACTTAGCTTCTTTCTTGAACCCATTTCAGAAAATGTTTCTTGGAAACAAACCATGATTGCCTCAAAGCTGGGCTGTGTTGTGGCCCAAAAGTGGCCAGCAGAGCCAGCAACAGATTCAGACAGTGAGGAAGCTGGGGAGGAACATGGGCCAATCCTGGAATCGGGAAGGCTCTGACGAATGATCTGCAACTGTTATCAGCTGCCTTCGGAGTCAGACATCAGTGAGACAAAAGAACAGCTGGAGTCTGTTCCCAGTGTGCGCATGCACATAATTGCCAGAAGAAGGGAACAACTGAGGAACAAGGGCTGACAAGGGCTGCTTGGTCACTTCTGACTTATACCCTTTCATAGAATACAGATAATTGAACAAACTTCGTTGCATTACGTTCTTGATTAAATTATCTTTCCATTGATATGTATAGTTTTATGGTACTACTAAAAAAAAGTGATGTTATTAGCCATGAAACCATAAACCTCAAAAATACACTTTCTCCCTCAAAAGATTGGCCACTACTGTAAAACAGGTTTATCAGGATGAAGGCTCAGCTTCATGCTGTTGGGGAAGCCTAGGTTAGAATAGGCTGCTTGTATCTGCTCAAGGATTGGTTGAGCAGATACAAGCAAACAGCTAGACCTTGTTGTGAAAAGGATCCCCCAACTGGACATCCCTGGACAACAGTGGTGTCACCATACAATCCTTTCAACTCAGAAGCGCTTTGGTGCTCCCGACATAACTGTAGTACTAACCGGTCCTTCTGTGGGTTGATGAATTTGGCACGATTTATTGGGCTAAGGCTGAAGACGAGAGGTTTAGATGGCTTATTTTATGGTGATCCCAGTTATTGCCATTTGTAAGCTGTAGTCTGTAGCTTAAGGTGTTATATAGCCTCAACCTCTGGTGCTATTTCAAGAAAGAGTGGTTAAAACCAAGATTGTTTGTGCTCTGTGAACTCAGGCCAATTCCAAGCTCCTTTCCTTTGGTCATATCTCTCTTTTCTGAATAATTCTGCTTTCCTTGCTACAACTTCGTTCCCTGCCCACAAAAGCTCTTTGTGATGCTCTCAGCAAGTTTAGCTTTGCCATAATTACTTCTCATTCTCCAGCAAACCTGCTTTGAAATGGCAGCAGATCCTATCTGAGATAACCAAAGCTTTCAAGAAGAAGTGCGTTGGGTTTACTCAACTTCTCACTGAGATTGATGGGTGAAGGATGCCCTCTAAAGGAAGGAGAGCAGAAGACATGGCACAGGAGTTCAAGAGTGGCAGCAGCTGGCACAGATCTGGGAAAGTTTCACCCGTGAGATGTTATATCAACTCAAGAAGGTTTTGAGGAGTAGATGGTTTTTCTGCAGGATGAATTTCTCACACCATGAGTTCATCTCCAGAATTCTCCATTGAATTTTGAGATCAGAGCTTTGGTGGTTGGACCTACTTTCCAGTCTCAGTTCATTTGCATATCACCCCACTCTATTTGCATATTGCTCCTTTAGCATCACTGATTGATAATGAAGAGCTAAAACTCTTCTTCTCAATGGCGATGGCCGGATAACTTGGTGAGATGGCACCACATTTCTAATCAAAATCCAATTAAGTAGGTGCCTGCACGTTTTTGTTCTGAATATTATAGTGTCTCTTGTACTTGACCACTCTTCTATATCTTAAATAAAGATATAGATATATTTTCTATATCTTTACAGCTTCTCTTTGGGTTATTGTACTATTTTGTTGTACAAGCTTATCCATTCTCTAGTTTGAAAGGGCGTGTAGTTCCAAGAACCCTCAAGAACATATCTCAAAGCACTTTCCAAAGTTGTTATCCTGGATCAAACATTATTTCTGGGAGGTTGGTGACTCACAAATACCATACAATGTTCTTGTTCTGGAATAAATTTTAGTGTGGAAATATTAGCATTTGAAGGTTCCATTCTGAGGGAATGTGAATGACTCTTCAAGCTTGTATTTCTGAATCAATTCCTGAAGTCACTTCAAGAGTTAAAATCAAAGTGTATTACTTCAGATGATTTTTAGGTGTCATGCCCCCCCCATCGGATTCTGACTGGGAGTGGGATGACGAACAGCTGATGGAGTGGGAGTGTGACTCCGTTGGCTGTGGAGGAAACTGGGGAAGGGCAAAGTCAGGCTGGGCAGAGCAGGGAAGAGGTAGAACAAGAGAGAGGGGGTTCAGATGAAGACCGAGGCCCACCCCCTCCTCATCATAGGGCATGCAGGGAAGAACGGAGAAGAGAGTAATGTGGGTTGCGTGGCTTACGAGGAAGGAAAGGGCCCCAATTCCCTTCACAAGGCACAACTGGGGATGGAGTTTAAAGGAGAGGCAGTTGGGAGGGGCATTTGTCAGGAACAAATGCTGAATTCATCTAGTGTTGTGAGTTTTTAGTCTGCATTCCTCATCTGTGTGAATTATTGCCATGCTTCTGAGTGCTTATCTTGCCTTGTTGGAATTATTGGACTCGTTTTCTTGACCTGCTGGAGTGATTGATTGCAGTCATTCTGCTTACAGCGTTTGGACTGGAGTATCTGTAGCCAGAGGCTGTTGTAGGTTTGTGGGAGAGCTTTTCTCCAGGCAGGAGAGTAACCAGGATGTTGGGGGCAAAGTTAGAGCTAATAAACCTGTTCTCTGGCTGTGGTGCCTTTGTGCCATGTCCTGAATCATCACATTAGGATTAATTTTATATCAATAATAAACTTGGAGGGGAGGAATATTTCCAGAATACAGATCACAAAATGAAAAAAAAACCACAATGGACTGTAGTTTGATAGGCTTAAAAGGGCCTACTCTTATATTCCTGTGATCTCTCATTGTGTTAAATTGATGTTAATTGTCCAACCTTAAGTAGTAGTTCAGCTACTTGAGTTCCTCCATTTACTCTTAGCTGAGCAACATGAATGATATTATCTCTGTTTCTTAGATGAAAGCATCATTTTGATGTTCCCCCTGGCCATCTTCTCGATGTTCTGGTTTAATGTTCCCCTGACTCAGAGTTCTAAAAAAGGGGAATTCCTTCTCTGGATGAAGCTTATTCATGGAAATCCCACCCAAAGCAGTTGAGATTAAAGCGGCTAGTTTTCAGATTTAATCTCATTGAAGTTAATCCAAACCAGAACAAAACCCAGAAATCATGAGAGGCTTCCCCCCCCCCTCCCCGAATTTTGCTATGGCAAGCAAAATCAGGGTAGCATTTAAATCAGTGTTTCCCATCTTGGCCCACTTAAAGCAATGTGGACTTTAACTCCCAGAATTCCCCGGCCAATTTCTCATTTTATTAAGAGTTGCTGAGTTGGAGGAAATAGAAGGCAGAGGATGTTCACCAACTTGAGTTCTACCGGCGGGATAAAGAAAATCTAATAACAATAAAGAAAACTTTTTTCAAAGAAATCTGGAAGAATACGCATGGAACTCTGGATTTGAGAAATATTAACCACCAGGAGTTTTAGATGAATTTATTTGGGATTTGGGATTGTTTTAGGTTCTGAAAGGAATCCAATTTTTTTTTTTTGTAGCATTCCTTGAATTTTCATCAGTTACAGCCAGGTCTCGGATGGAAAGGCCATTCTAGATCGATACAGAGTCGCAAGAGCTGAACCATATCTAGAGCTCGGCTCCAATTCTGGCTTGGGCAGATCTTCATTGATGAAGTCAGAAAGCATCACTCTTTCTCCTACCCCCACTCCCCCATATGCACAGGGGTTGTGTTGTGCAATCTGCAAAGGTTGGTTGGGGCAGGAGATGGCAGGACCTGGGATGGTCAAGGTGAAGGTTGGTGGCTGTATGACCACCGTGGAAGGCGGACATGATGCATAGCAGGGAGATGTCCTGTCCATTTCAGCAAACAGAGGTGACTCTACAAGGAAAGAAGACCAGGGAGAAGAAAAGGACCATCAGAATGGACAGAAACTGTAGATATTGTACTATTCTGCAGCAACCCTGGTTTTTTTTTAATTTTATTTTTTTTATTTCAACATTTATATGCCGCCCTTCTCCGGAGACTCAGGGTGGCTTACAGTCTATGGAGCACCATGCTAAGTGCTCGGCAATAGCCTTCATTCCATTGTATATGCCTGCTTATTACTAGGGCTTTTGGTCCCCCCAAGCGGCATTTTTACAAAGTCAGCTTATTGCCCCCAACAATCTTGGGTCCTCAATTTACCTACCCCGAGAGGATGGAAGGCTGAGTCAACTTCGAGCCTGGTGGGATTCGAGCCTGCACTAATTGCAGGCAGCTTGCACTAAGTGCTAGATGATTAACAACCTGCACTACCAAGGCTCTTTAATTCAACCATGTTAAATTAAAACAGGACACAGAAACCAGAATTCCTACAAATTTCAGATCTGCAGAATTCTCCTCCAACTACTTACGTTAATGAGCAGATGGGAATTTAGGGAGATGGGTCATAGCTGATTGGACTTCTCTGAAGAAGGCTAAGAGCAGCTATTGGTGAATTATGGTGTCTCAGTCTAATCTACCCCTAAATGATTCTTTGAACATTACATGCAAAATTCTAGAAAGATACTCATACATATTAAGAATGGTACTAATTTTAAGAGCACCACTCCTTTTGTAATTTAATGGTTGCTGAATTAAATTAGCTTAATATTATCTTCTTAAGAAATAAACAAAAAAACAACAACCCATCACCCACATTCTCCTACAAGAACGTAGATGAGATGGATCAAATGACTCTGCACTATTACACTTCTATTGTGCTCCTTGAAATCAGATCAGATCCATCCTTATCATATGTACGAGATCACTTAGTTGTTTTCTCTTGGGACGGATAGTGAGGGAGGTATCCAGGTATCCTTACAAGATTATAATATTATGATCCATATCTAGGCTCAGGAGGAATGCCCAGATTAGCAGGCGGAGGAGGAGGAAAATGAGAAGAAGTAATGGAGAAGGAGTGATGGAGAAAAAGGAGAAGAAGCGGATGAAGGAGGAGGAATGATGGAAGTGAAGTGATGGTGAAGGATGGGAAGTGAAGGAGAAGGATGAGAAGGAGAAAGAGTAATGGAGAAGGAAAAGAAAGAGGAGCGATGGAGAAGGAGAAAAAAGGAGTGATAGAGATGGAGTGATGGAGAAGGAAGAAAAAAGATGGAGAAGGAGGAGAGAAGGACAAGGAGAAAGAGTAATGGACAAGAAAGAGGAGTGGTAGAGAAGAAGGAGAAGGAATGGTGGAGAAGTGATGATGGTAATTTACACATTATGGGAATATAGCACAAGTAACGTCTTTTAAACCCAAGATTTTGGGTTCTTCCTGATCCCTCAATGTGGAGAGCAGAGATGAAGCTAGGGAGGTGTCCCTTCTTCAGGACAGGATGGGTAGAAGGAGAAGATGCTTTCAGAAGTGAAGGTGAATGGATCAAGAGATAGACATAACTTAGAAGGATCTTTCAATGGATCTACAAATCTACAAATTTAAAAATGAAATACAAAGAACAAACCAAGAGTGACCCTCTTTCTGTGTACAAAAATCATGACAGGACTGCCAGCTGACTTCTTCAACAGTGAAGTGGTGATGGGAACATTATCTTTCACTACTTAAAAGAAAGCAGATAATTTGACATAATTGATCTCCCTTGATAATTGCTCCCAGCACCTTTCTCACTTCACCAATTGGTAGAACCAGTTGCTCAGAATGAAGGCTATTTTGATTAACTGTTGGTATCTTGCTAGTAAAATGTTGCTGTTGCCCAAAATTATGACTTCATCAGATTCCCCCCCCCCACTTGGGGGGCTGGTTGCAATTCCAGCTCTGACTTCAGCTCCCTGTTTCCCAGAAAATAAAATCAGCCCCACATTGCACTTTTAGAAGCTCTCTTTTGAGTCTTACCTGGTTGTCTAGGCAAGGAGGTATCTCAAGAAGAAACTTCAAGCAGCATTGTGTGCTGTGTGCATTTTTATAGCACTTTGAGGACAGGAATTGAGAATATTTTCCCCCTCCCAAACATGACAGAATGAGTTGACGCCTCACTGTGCTCCACCAAATTACTTATAATTGTTTGCTTCCCTGGTTGTGAAGGCGGCATTGTCACAATTGTTGATAAGAGCATTCAAATTCTGTATAATTCTTTTCAAAAGGGAGGAAGGGTGTTCTCAGAAGTCATCTTGTTATGTTGGGTGGGATGCATCTTAATAGTGTCCTGTTATTGAGAGGAGGAAGGGGAAATGTCTTTCCTTCAATGAGGCAACAAACAATCTTCTTCTTCTTCTTCTTCTTCTTCTTCTTCTTCTTCTTCTTCTTCTTCTTCTTCTTCTTCTTCTTCTTCTTCTTCTTCTTCTTCTTCTTCTTCTTCTTCTTCTTCTTCTTCTTCTTCTTCTTCTTCTTCTTCTTCTTCTTCTTCTTCTTCTTCTTCCTGCTCTCCCCTTTTGGATGGACAACTGCCTTCTCAGAAGATTGCAGAAGGAGTCATCCTAGCACATGCCCATTGACAACAGTGGCATAGATTCTCTGCTTGATGTAAGATGCCTTGGGCAAGGGATTAAGACTTTTAAAATGACACTTGAAGGACAATAAACATCTTAATGAGGGCTTCCTGTGTATCTCCTCTAGGTATCTTCTCTTGGAGATTCTCTAACCACAAATTGGCATAGCTCATCCTTCCTTCCTTGAGTGAGAAATATTGAAGCTGGTTTAAAATAGCTACTGTTGACATACCTAAGCAGAAATGGAAGGCATTCATTTCTCTGAGTTTGGCCTCTTAAAACCCATCTGAGTTGCAGTCATGCAGATCTCAGGATGGATGCTATTTCAAAGGAAAGGGAATATACTAAAATGATTCAGTGGCCCTGAATATTAGATACAAAAGGACAGCCTTCTTTGATCTGGAGAACATCAAACAGGATACTATTCAACACCACAGAAAATACCGCTACCCTTCAAAAGGACCTTGACTATGTATCAGAATGGTCAAACAAATGGCAACTTCAGATCTCAACAAATAAATGCTCTGTCCTACATATTGGCAAAAAAAATCAGAAAATAAAATACAGGCTGAATAGTCAAGACCTTGTTGATGACCCAAACTCTGTAAAGGATCTTGGAGTACTCATCTCAAATGACCTAAGTGCTAGAGCCCACTGTAACTACATAGCCAAAAAAGCGCTAAGACTTGTTAACCTAATCTTACGTAGCTTTTTCTCTGGTAATATTACACTAATAACTAGAGCATACAAAACATTTGCTAGACCAATACTCAAATACAGCTCATCAGTCTGGAACCCACATTACGTATCTGATATTAACACAGTTGAGAAAGTCCAGAAATATTTTACAAGTTCTTCACTCCTCTACTCTTTGCAGAATACTTATGCCACCAGACTCGAAATTCTAGACCTAGAAAACCTTGAACTATGCCCCCTTCAGTCCGATCTAAGTATAGTATATAAAATCATACATTGCAATGTCCTACCTGTCAATGAATACTTCAGCTTCAACCATAACAACACAAGAGCAAACAATAGATACAAACTCAAGGTTAATCGCACCAAACTTGATTGCAGGAAATACGACTTCAGCAACAGAGTGGTCAATGTCTGGAATACTCTACCTGACTCTGTGGTTTCTTCTCCAAACCCCAAAAATTTTAACCTTAGACTGTCTACTATTGACCTCACCCCTTTCCTAAGAAGTCTGTAGGGGGCGTGCATAAGCACACCAACGTGCCTACCATCCCTGTCCTATTGTTTCTTTTATATTTTATTTTTCTTATATGTATCCATGTATTCATAACTATGTTTTACTTATACCTATTACCTTGTAAGCAATTGACAAATAAAATAAATAAATAATGGAAGGGATGAAGGAATTAGACTCAGGTCATCGTGAAAGCTCCCTGGATGATTCTGGTTCAGCCACAGTTTCTTGAGCCTACTTACCTCACAGGGTTGTTCCTTCAGAGAAAAATTGGGGAGTAGTAAGTAGTTCTGGAAGACAGATGGCACACAAGACTAAGACAGAAAGGAATATAGACATTCTTAAACACTGTAAATATTGGACATCACTTCCACCAATTCAGAAGAGTGGGAGATAGAATTAGGATCTAAGGAAAGGAACTGGCAAGGATTGTCTTCTCATAAGATGGACACTGGTGGATGGACATGAAATCAAAACCACCGTTTTGAGAATGGAGAAGCTCTCTCCGGGACAGCCCTTTTGTGGTAGGATCTATAAGAGGTTCTCCACCAGTTAGAACACCAGTTCTAAAAATTTAGAGGGACTTTCTCTTCAGATTTTGGGAACAGTGTATTGGTTCTCCATCTCGTGCAAGTGATCTGAAGGTAGATTTTCAAAATGCAAGACAAATAACCAGACTCCTCCACATGTTAGGACACCAAGGGAGAAAAGGTAGAGTCTTCTTTTGAAGCAGGAGGCTTTGGTGGTGGCTGAAATTGGCATAACAGGGACACATGGACCTAGAAAAAAGGCGTGCAGCTGTTTTCTTAGATAAGGTGATGATTCCACCCAACTATCAAATCTAAGCTGGGTGATCCAGAAATCTGGCAGACTGATCAACCTGGCCTAAGGTTCTCACTGATAGGAAGTGTCAATCTTGCACATCTGCTGAACTCCTCGAAGTTGGGTGTATCCCAAGCATTGCTCATTTGAGATTCAGCTGGGTCATTACCCCCGCCCTGAATCTCTTTGTTCAAATCAAAATATAATCAGAGTCTGATTCATTCAGAGTGGGGCACCAGCTGACAAAGGTGTGGAGGCAGCCTTCATATTTGACAGGCGAGTCAAATATGACTTTAATATTTAATATTTAATATTATATTAATATTTAATATTAATATAAAAAAACCCCACCTTCCAGTTGGGACAGACTGTGGTTGCATAAAGCCACACAGAGCAGGTTGTTTCTGCAGAGAAAAGATTGTTTTGTGTTTGTGAGGTAGGAGCCCACGTTCAACAGTTGACCTTGCTTTCTATCATGGTTGCCTTCAAGAAAATAAGACAGCGTTTGCATGGCAAGAATAAATTTCAACCTGATATAATGCTGAGAAATGTCTTCTTAATTGTCCCTTCTCTGCTTTAATCATCCTTTAACCTAGTCTATCCACTATTGACCTCACCCCATTCCTAAGAGGTCTGCAAGGGGCCTGCCTAAGTGCACCATCATGCCTACCGTCCCTGTCCTATTGTCCCCATTTATTCATACCTATTTCCTGCATTTTTATTCATGTTTATACTTATACCTATTATCTTGTAAGCGATTAACAAATCAAATCAATAAATAAAATAAAAAATAAAGAAGGAAGGAAGGAAGGAAGGAAAGAAGGAAGGAAGGAAGGAGAACAGGGAAGGGGAAGGAAAGAAGGAAATAAAAGAAGGGAGGGAGTGGGAGGAAGGAAGGAAAGAAGGAAGGAGAACAGGGAAGGGGAAGGAAAGAAGGAAATAAAAGAAGGGAGGGAGTGGGAGGAAGGAAGGAAAGAAGGAAGGAAGGAGAACAGGGAAGGGGAAGGAAAGAAGGAAATAAAAGAAGGGAGGGAGTGGGAGGAAGGAAGGAAAGAAGGAAGGAAGGAGAACAGGGAAGGGGAAGGAGGAAAGGAAGGACAGAAAAGAATGGAGGGAGGAGAGGAAAAAAAGGGAGGGAGCAGGAGGAAGGAAGGAAGGAAAGGAGAGAATACCCATTCCTAAGCGGTCTGTAAGGGGCATGCACAAGTGCACCATCGTGCCTCCCGTCCCTGTCCTATTGTCCCCATTTATTCGTACCTATTTCCTGTATTCTTACTCATGTTTATACTTATACCTATTATCTTGTAAGCGATGGACAAATCAAATAAATGAAATAAATAGTCTTTCCTGTCCAGACCAAGTAACCAATTCTGTATAGGTCTAAAGTTATATAGGCAGTCCTTCATTTAGAACAGTTCACCAAGTGACTGTTCAAAGTGGGAAAAACTTGAGTTATGAATTGCAGCACTCCCATGGTCATGTGATTTACATTCTGATGCTTTACAACTGACTCATGTTTATGACGGTTGCAGTGCCCCGGGGGTCACGTGATTTCTTTTTGCGACCTTCTGACAAGCAAAGTCAATGGGGAGGCCAGATTTGCTTAACAACGGTGTCACTAATTTAACAGTCACTTAACAAATGTGGCAAGAAGTTATGTCTTGTAAAACGGGGCAAAACAGTCACTTAACAAATTTCTCACTTAGCAACAACAATGTTGGGCCCAATTGTAAGTCAAAGACTACTTGTATTATCTGAACAGAGATGATATCAGAATCTTGCATATTTCTCCTTCAAGGCCATTTCTAGTTATTGCTCAATCGCAAACAACTTCTCCATAAGTTTGGTCTCCCTGCTTTGAAAGTAGTGGCCAGAATTGTGTGGTGCATTAGTATATTATTTACTAATAATGATTTATTTACATGTTTCATGTAAAGATGTTTCAACTCCTTCCCTCAAAACGACGCTATAGAGCACTGCACACCAGAACAACTAGACACAAGGGGAGTTTTTCCCCAAACGCCATTATTCTGCTAAACAAATAATTCCCTCAACACTGTCCAACTGTTTACAAAGTCTGCACTGCTATTACTATTAATCTTCTCATCACTCCTTATTGCCCATTCCCTCCCACTTGTGACTGTATGATTGTGACTTTGTCACTTGTATCCTTATGATTTATATTGACTCGGGATCCCAAATTGTCTGCTGTCCGATTTTGTTGAATTTGCAGACACGATTGGGCGTTTTCAAGAAATGGAACCAAGAGATCTCCCATGAATTCCGATGCATCTGATGATTAAGAACAATTGGAGTAGGCAATGACATGTTTGGGATGGTACCCAAGATGCTTACGCAGCTGTGCATAAGTGAGATACCCCAACATTTAAAGTATTAAGGCTAAAAATTCATTACCCTTCTTAGGCAACCTTGTTGGGTGGAGACCTTATCCTGAATCTGGAAGAGAAGGAAAGTTGAGCAAACACACAACCCAGCAGTTGTTTGCTACTGTTGCATTGATAATCAATCTTTGGGGGAGTCCACCGCAGGTGATTTCTTCATCCTAATTTCTTTTCAGGTGTCAATGGCTGGCACAAAGCCCAGTGGTGAGTCATGCTCAGCTGGTGGTGTACCAAGAGGTATAAGAAGGTGGTGGTGGACCAAGAGGCATCAGCACTTCTCAGGACTCTTTGGATCCTTCCACCAAGAAGAACGAGGTAAGTCAGAGCCAGTGTCTTCTACCCTAAGATTGAGGGTGAACTGAATGAAGAGCAGGTGATGTCTTTGAGATGGATTCCCATCACTTCACTTCTCTTGCACTTACTTTGGGTTCTGAGGAACTGGCAATGTTCCCAGTTAGGAAATGTTTAGAAGGAGATTTACCCACTTCGTTGAAACAATTGGATGGATGCTTTAGTTCGCATCTCTCTCTTTTCACTGCAGCAGCAAAAAAAGTCCTGTTCTTTCTTCACATTTCTAGAGTTTTAAGACCCTGAAGAACCAAGGTAAGGTAGATGCCCAAGCTGGACCACTCACCATCACAATAAACATGGTAGGGCTTTTGAAGAACCTGAAGTATTGGTCCAACTATGATTCTCCAGATCTTGTTGGAAGGAACTCTCTTCAGCCCTGACCAAAGTCAGGGGCAATGCCCTCCAATCTGTGGACCAGATGGTGGGTCAAAAAAGGAGAATTATTCTCCTCTTCCTTTAAAGACACTATGTCCTGTATTGTTTCTATTCCTGAATTGCATGTGAATTAATTCTGAAATTGTGCAAAGTGTATTCTATAGTACTTCTGACTTTCTCTAATTTCATTAGCATTCTTTCTACCAACTGCAGCAGCATGGAAACTCTTCTCTGTTGGTCTTCTTCTGAGAGAAACATCTGCTGAATTAAGCCCCTGCCTCTCGCTCTTTTCTTTCAGAGCAATAGCCCTTCCACAATGATGTCCGAGTGCTATGCCAGCTGTCCTGCCTCGACCGTCACAATTCAGCCTCCTCCTTTTGTCCTGAATATCCCAGGACCAGCATTGTTCTGCCCTGACCAAGGCTTTGGCATTGAACAACACAATCCATGTGCAGGCTTTGGTGGCATGGGGGCAAGAGGTGGTGGCGGCGGCATTGGCATTGAGGGTACTGTTGGAGGGAGTATGGGTGCTTTGGGCCCTGGAAGAGGAGATTGGGGTGGTAGCAGGAGCGGTGGAAGTGGAATAGGAAGTAGGATGGATGGTGGTTTGGGTGTTGGTGGCGTAGGAGGTGTGGGTGGTTTAGGAGGTGGTGGTTTGGGCACTGGAGGACCCACAGGTTTGGGCATTGGAGGGCTTGGTGAGCCCAGAAGTGGTGGTCTGGGCATTGGAGGGCTTGGTGGGCCCAGAAGTAGTGGTCTGGGCGTTGGCGGAGTTGTTGGACCCAGAGGTAGTCTGGGGCTTGGTGGGCCCAGAAGTGGTGGTCTGGGTGTTGGAGGAGTTGTTGGACCCAGAGGTAGTCCCGGGCTTGGTGGGCCCAGAAGTGGTGGTCTGGGTGTTGGAGGAGTTGTTGGACCCAGAGGTAGTCTGGGCCTTGGTGGACCAAGGGGTACCACAGCAGGTTGGAGTGGAGGTAGCAGGTTAGGGGACACTGTTGGTGGTCGGAGAAGTAGTGTTGGGACGGGCAGCATGACTGGTGGCGATTTGGGTAGTGGTGAAGGTGGAGTTATGAGAGGTCGGAGAGGTAGTATTGGAACTGGGGACTCTACAGTTGGTTGGAGTGGAGGTAGCAGATTAGGGGGAACTGTTGGTGGTCGGAGAGGCAGTGTTGGGACGGGCAGCATGACTGGTGGCGATTTGGGCAGTGGTGAAGGTGGAGTTATGAGTGGTCGGAGAGGCAGTATTGGAGCTGGAAGCTCTACAGTTGGTTGGAGTGGAGTAGGAGACACTATGGGTGTTCGGAGAGGCAGTGTTGGGACAGGCAGCATCACCGAGGGTGATTTAAGCACTGGTGGAGTTGAGGGCACCATGCATGGTGGTTTGAGCTCTGGTGGAACAAGGATCACCAGAGGAGGTTTGGGTGGAGATAGCGGAACAGGAGTTAGTATGGGGGGACGGAGAGGTAGCATTGGAACTGGAGGCACTATAGGTGGTGGAGTAGGGAGCAGTATGAGTGGTCGCAGAGGCAGTGTCGGAACAGTGAGTGTCACTGGTGGGGATTATGGCCTTAGTGGAACAAGAGGCAGTACAGTAGGCAGTTGGACTAGTGGCCGACGAATGAGTGGAAGCCATGGTGGTAGCATTGGGTATGGCAGTGGTGGATATGGTGGTGGTTACAGCAGTGGTGGATATGGTTCTTCTGGATATGGAGGTGGTTATGGCCACACAGGGCATGGTTCCTCTGGATATGGAGGTGGTTATGGCCACACAGGACATGGTTCTGGTGGATACAGACGGATCGGGTACTCTGTTGGTGGAGGGGATGGATACAGAAGCGGTGGCTTCAGCAGCAGATCTTATGGAGGGTCCTATGGAGGGACCCTGGCTGTGATGCCAGGTCCTTCAGACATCTATTACTGAACATGGAAGAAATAACTCAGAAGTCCCCGAACAACTGGAGAAGAAAATCATGAAACTGAATGCTACGTTTACAGTGATGGACTTAAGACATAACCATTGTCTTCTAAGAACATAAACTCAGGTCTGAAATCTTAGATTAGGTTTCAGCTGACTCTTCTGTCTTCCTTTACTCTCTTCTGATGGCATCCCAAAAGAGAGATAATTTTCTTTCTGAGTTCTGCTGGTACTTTCTGGACTGAAGGAAGTGATAGAGATCATGAACTTAGCCTGCTGGGGAAATGGAGACATATCATTCCTACAGACTCCAAAATTGTGTTTAAATAGAATCCAGAAACACTCAAAAGCATATTTATAAACAACAGATATTTGCTTCAGCAAATTAAGATTCATGTTTCTTCTTAGCTACCTTGAACCTAATCTGCAGCTAAAATTGAACCAATGCATCATTATTTCTTTTGTTCTTCTGATTAAATTTCCTTTTGCATCATAATGTTCTCCTCATTGTTTTCCTGCTATGTTCTACCAAGGCCCCCAAACTGTTATAAATCATGAAGTTGTTCAGAATTGGGTGTATGAGATGGGTGTGTGTGTGAGAAAACCCAGAGAACAAGAAACGAGAACCACATCAAGTAGTTTCCAAACCGAACTGGACTGCAAAGCTCCAGTTGACCACTAGAGGGCCATAAAAAAGAGAGATGAAAAATATTTTGCTTCCCTCTAGTGGTCATTGTGTGAAATTTTCCAGCCTAGATGTAGCAGCTTTAAAAAGGAATTCAAAGCTGGATCTCTTACTTCTAAATGAAGGAATCAAACTCAAGACATTGGCTAAAAGGAAGTCATGGGGAGGAAATATTATATCTTGCTGGAAAGAAAACTCTGGATCTGTAGTTGCAAGATGAGAAGAATTGGACTCTTGATATGGGTGTCTTTATACGTTCCACCAGTCCAGATTGTCTCAATTTTGCAAATAGCAGCTGCCACCACATGAGGGTGCACTCTCACAAATGTACCAGGTTGCATAGAAATTTGCAGCCGGAGAATCTATGCTGGAACTAAGATCCAGGAAGATGCATTTGATTTCTTTAGATAAATTTTCAATTTCCTTCTTGGATAATTGTAATCCAGGTGTCTTTCTCAGCTGTCCCAATTTGCCTTTTAAAGAAATGTGAGAGGTAGAGTCTGCTAATGATAAAAATTCTCCACGGAATTGGCGCGAATTCAGTCTATGGGCAAAAGTAGTTCCACTTTCCAAGCTTATAATTTCAAAGGCACGACCGGTGAGGAAAAAGCTGGTAAAGGAAAAAGAAGAAGAAACAAATTGGGCACCAGTTTTACAAGCTGCAACTCTTATCACAACTTGTTGGGATGAGCGCATTTTGGAGAGGTTGATTTGAAGACAAGATATTGGAAAAAAGGAGAAATTGTAGGAAAAATGCCAACATGTTTTTGTTTCCCTTATCTTTGTTTGCACAATACTCTAACCACTAAACCACCCTGCCTTTTGGACAGGAGAAAAATACATCTCGCCCTCCCTGTTTTAAATAAATTTGATGCACCTTCCAGGGTTGTGTGGTCTACCACAATAATGCGAGATACGTGCTATTTGTTTATTTAAAATCGTGGCCCTATATTTAGGCATTTCAGAACAGTGTTAAAGCACTGATGTAATGTAGGAGGGAAGCAATCAATTAAACAAGTAATTTAGATAAAAACTAAACATGAGCCAAACCACATTTTATTCTTCTCTTCCATTCCCTGGAATGAAATTAATTAGTAATGGAGAAGAACTTTAAAATAATCTACTGGGCCCATAGCTGTTTAGAGCAATGTTGCTCAACTTTAAGGCGTATGGACTTCAACTCCCAGAATTCCTCACCAGCTACTGATATTGAAATGCAACAATTAAGCAGAAAAGATGTGTAGTGGAGTATTTTCTCCACTGCCTTTTCTTGAAATGATCAGCATTTCCAAAATTTCTGTCTGTGTTTGCCTAGAATGTGGGAATATGTCCTGACAAGCTGTATCAAATAAGGGATTTCAACTGTGTTTTGTTTAAAAAAAGAACTATATTTTATAAAGTGGGGTTAAATGCCGGCAGATGTTCCCCTGATAAATCGATTTAGGATCATCCGAAGAGATTGTGGGTTATGTGTCCAGAGAATTCAGAATAGTGTGTTTGCTTGTTTCATTCTCGAATCGACCATTGGATGGTTTGGCATCAGTTTAGCAGGTCATCATAAACCTATCTTTGTAATTTGATATTCAATAACATTACGGTCTATGCCATAAACTATGGTTAAAAATGAATTATGGTTTTGTGCAGTGGGTGGATCACATTTTTCACGTAGGTGTGGAACTGTGATTTAAGCAAGCGCAAGTGAAGAACTTCCTCGTATTTCTCCATGAGGGTCCAGTCAAGCTTAAGATCTACACAACACAATACTTTCCAGAAATCTCTGAAGGCATAGCCAAGTGAAAGCCAAGTTACTTTTTTGCTTGATCTATGGGTGAACCAGGTTAATAGGATGTCAGCTCAATCCCAAACCCAGATTGTAGAAAATTAGGGCCCTAATATCCCAGACTTCTTGTGCATAAACAACATGCCTCACTGGGACATCCCATGTGAGAAGGTTGGGTGGTGGAATTCCATCACCACAGTAGCTGGAAAAGATTTGTTGTACAAGTCAGATTTGCCTAATGAAGTGTGTGTGCTTACTAGTATTATGCAATTTACATACTCATTTGCATTGGCAGTTTAAGTGCCTTGGGAATGAGGGAGCATTGATGTTACAACCTCAAGTATTTAAGTGACTGAGAAGAAGAAGCTAAACGGCAAAATGTTGAATCTTACACAAGGTTCCTCAGAGTTTACACAATAAGAACGTCTCTGTTCAATCACCCTCATTTATTTGTAGCAGTTCCAAGAAACAAGAAAGGCCCCCAAAGCAGGGGATAAACATGAAGTGAGCATCTTATTGCGAGAAAAGCTTCCAATAAACAAAATCAGATCAGGATACAGTAGGTCTTCAGCTTCCTGAAAGATCATGAAACAAACCAAGATCATCACAGTTCTTCCTTGGGTCTAGAACCGGTAAATGCTAGGGCTGTAGGGAGTGCTCGGCAGCGCTCGGGAGTAGAAGCTGGAAGCCCGAATTGTTTGCGATGGACTGTGGTGTTTGATGGCACATGGATTGTGTTGCTCGATGCACAGAGGCTGGTCAGGGCAACAGATGGAAGGACCTGGGAGGGTGACGATGAAAGGAGGTGGCTGGATTGTCACCACCGAAGGAGGACAGGAGAAGGTACAGTGGTCCGACATGTGGGAGCCAGCAGACATGTTGGAGTTCAGCGACGGATCTGCGAACGAAGAGTGACACCCTCACATATAATGCCCAGTGAGACTCAGATCTTTTAAGATGCATGCAGTACATATCTAAATATATGTAATTAATTTATAATTGACTTTGTTTTCAGAGTTTGGGAAATGCACAGAAGGGTGTATTTCTTGAGGTTGGAATTCTTGATTGTTTCCACCTTTAGAGGACTTTAGAAAGAATAGCAGCAAACGACGCTAAGGCAAACAATAGGAACAATAACATCCAAGCATTGTGTAGATTATGAATCATCCTGAAAGCCAAGTTTATACAAGCTCAAGAGTGGGAAACACCCTCACCTCTAAAAAAACATCTCCACAAGATGTTTCTTCTCTCATCACCTTCTCCTACCACCTTTCTCAGCAGATTACAACCTTCAAGAGGAACTTGGGTTATCCAGTCATGGTAGATAGAACCCATCTGAGATAGCTCATCTTGTAGATACCCAAGCCCTGGGCCAGATTGGGCTTTATAGGTGAGGACCCTAAGACACTCACACCCACCACTAAAACCTAAGCAAGTTTAATCCTAATTATGTATCAATGCAGCTGCTTGATCTGTCTTGGACAGAGCATAGAAGGACTTAGTTGGACCTGATGAAAAAACTAGGCTTCTAACACCATGAGCAGAGATTGTAATGATGGCTCAGGAATGATTTCATGTTTTGGAAGATGGTGGAAACATGAAGTGGCTGAGGATAGTTTTGTTCTAGAATGTATGAGGGGCCTTGGAATTTTCTAGAGACATTTTAGAAGATAATGGACTGGACCATGATGATCTGCACTCATCTAATCCTTGAGTCCCTTATTCTAAAGTTTAACTCTTTCTTGCTGAGAAGAAACCTTAGATCGTTAAACCTCTTGTGCTGATTTCCCTACCTTTAAAACCAAAATTAAATCCAAGAAGCTCTTGGAAGCTACAGAATCACAATTTATTCCCTAATAAAGGACAGTAGAATCACTAAAACAGGAGAAGAATCAAATCCTAAGAGACATCACCAAACATCTGCATGCACCTGAACATAGAAATGCACCATGATGCCCCAGATCCTGACAGCACTTACCTGAATCCTTGAAGTAGATGTGGAGATGGACAAAATTCTGGGGGATGAACTCTTTATAGTATTCATTGGACGGCCTGGGGGCACATTTGAGAATTTTGTTTGAGATGGTGGGGTTGTTGTCTTGCTGAGTCGATACATTTCTATGGGGAACTCCCCGAGATTCTTTAAAGTAATGGCTCCCTGTCTTTGATGATACAAACATTTATGAATGATTAATTCACAATCGTCTCCCAAACTCAGCGGAATAGCATGGTTTCAGCAGACAGTTGGCCAACCTCATTTCCAATGGAATTATTCTTAGAATCAACATTACTTCATCGCCTGAAGTTGCTTTTTAAGCAGGAATACCCACCAACTAGCTTTTCCTGAACAGATGTGGTGCCAGCAATCCTCCACATTATATGTTTTGCTGACATCCTGGAATGAAGATGTTGACCTTAAAGTAAAGAAGAGAAGAAGATTTCATATGTCAAGAAATCCTTGAGATATACAGAATAACAGAGTTGGAAGGGATCCTGGAGTCGGACACCCTATACCATTTCAGACAAATGGTTGTCCAATCTCTTCTTACAAACTTCTCTCAGAGAAGTTCTGGTTGAAATCTAGAAGTTCTTCAGTCAATGCAAAAACACCACCAGTTTTGTACTTTTTTGAAATGGAAATAAAAATGAGAAGCAGAGTCTTATAACTATGTACAATAAGTTACAAATCAAATGAAACAATGACCATATTCCTCACCCGTGTTGCAAAACCAGGACCATCCGTGAAGATTTAAGTAAAATACTGTCCTTGATTTCATAATTCATCATTGACATTTAAGGGGACACACCTTTGGATACTGGCCAAAGCAGAACTGCTCCTAACTTGGTTTTCTATGAATCTACTAGACCCTTCTTTTAATATCATGAAAGTAATCATTTATATGGGTCTGTGGAAGCAGTTTTTATTATCTATCTACCTGCTGGATGAACTGAGCCATACTTATTTATTCAAGTCCAATACTTGTACATCACCTACAAGGTCAACAATGATGATAAATGCATAAAACTGTCAAGGACCACAGGTAATAGTTGGTGGTTAAAGTCCACCAATTCAACACAATTAAAATAGAAGGAAGATCAGCATGATGTGCAACAGAAGATTTAAATGTCTATGGAGATTCTCAGTCCTCCAGTTCATAGTTGTCACAAAGGTGCTTTTTCAAGAGGCAACTGGACTTTGGTTTTTTTTTTTAAAAAACATTTCGCTTCCCATTTAAGAAGCTTCTTCAGCTCTGGCTGGATTCTCATCCAAGAAACTTCTTGGATGAGAAGTGAAACATCTTCAAAGAAAAACCAGAAAGTCCAGTTGCCTCTTGAAAAAGCACCTTTGGGGCAACAGAAGATCATATCTTTAATGCTCAAAGGCTTACAGAAAGAGTCTTTACTACTTCTGAAGTCCAGATGAGGTTCACTTGGATGTCAGGAGAACATTCGTCCCATGGGGTTGGGATTACCACCAAGTGTGGTGGTGGCATAACACTGTCTCTGGACTTCTGTCTTCCCTAACTTCATGATCCATAGTATACCACACTACCTTCTGTATCTGGTTGACAGTTTGAACCACACTCTGAACCATCTCCAGTTGTTCTCCTCCCAGCTTAAAATACCTTTCCTGAATTTAGGAAGTTTTAAAAATAAGAGCATTGAACGCAGAAGAAAATAAAATATTCTGATTTGTTTACTATTCTTCCTTGGAAGGATCCGTATGACAAATCAAGATAAAACAAGTCTAGAAACGTCTCTCAAGTTTTTATCTTGTTCTATACCTCCCAGGAGATAATTTCCTCATGAAAGAAACCTCAAATTATAGTAATGAATTGCCCGCCCTATTTATGAACCCAAGAGTCTTGCAAATCTCAAGATAATGATATGTGGGTGTTACACCCTCCTGTTATTTCCTTCCAACTGACTCAAACCATGTTCAAATATTCAGTCAGGTTTCACCTGTGGTTTGTTCAATGACAAGAACCAAGATGAAGAGACAAAATATCTGGCACTGCCCTGATTTCTGGACTTAAAAGGGAGGCGTCCCTAAGAAGTTAAGTTACGTGGTCCTTCTCCCTTCAAAGCACCATCAGTTGCACACAGCATGATACATCTAGATAAACATTATTATCATCAGCTCATTGAAATTTGAACTGACCCATCAGAATGGCAAAGTGAGGAAGTTGGTCGATCTCACTGTTGACCTCCCAACTTCTTCAGGAATTCAGAGAAGGCCTTCAAAAGTTGCTTGATGGAATTTGAATACTTTTTAAAATATATATCCTTCCACTGGTGGGATTCAAATAATTTAACAACTGGTTCTCCCAAATTGTTGTGAACTGGCTGAATCCCACCACAGTATCCTTTCTTAAATCCATCTTGAATTTTGCTTTTCTGTTTGCGTACTTGGTGCAACTTAATACCAGATACAGCATATTGTGTGACGGTATGTCATGGTTGTCCCTTTTTCAGGTAGCAACTGGACTTTTTTGGTTTTTCTTTTGAAGACATTTTTCTCTTGAAGACATAATTTGGGATGAACACCCTTGGAACGGTGTGGGAGAAGGAATGGATTTCCAGAGGAAAAAATTGCAGATTAGAGGAACCAGGAGCACTACTAAAGGTGACCCCAAGGACACAGATAAACCTCCAAGTGGCCTCAATGACTCTCGGAAAGGATACAAATGACAAGCTGTCTGCAAAGAATATAAATCCTTCCGTTCCTCACCATTCAGTCAGACCTGAAGAAGCTTCTTGGATGAGAAGTGAAACATCTTCAAAAGAAAAAAAAACCAGTTGCCTCCTGAAAAAGCACTTTTGAGATGTCATGTTGATGGTTACTAATATAAAGCATTTTCCTTATCAGTCGGTCCGTGTCAACATCACTAACATATCAAAAACAGATCACAGCCAGAAGTATCTTCCACAATGATAATTTTTGTTCGTAGCCTGCTATGGTCCCCGATTCTTGCACTTGGGGTGACCCATGCCACAGAATTCACCCTGCTAAAATGGGAAGGAGACAAGCAACAATTTCACTCCGGGGTTTGGTGAGCAGGGCAAGAAAACAACATTTTTATCCCAGCTGATTCATCTGTGGGAATGTCACCACACATGTCCTCCTGTGATTTGAGGAAGAATCCTTTTCAATCTGTCAAGCTGTGGCTTGAGCTCTCCAAGATAATCTGAGTTAATCATGGTTGAAGTGGTACGGCTTATTGCAAGGGTGAGTTTCACAGCAAACTTTCCTGCCTACTCATGAATTTAGCTACCTGTTTAATGCAAAATTTTGTGCTATGTTTTTTATAAGGCATCATGCTGTGGATGTATATTTTATAATATAAAGCAGTGAAATGCAGAAAAATATGCATTTTGAAAGACAGTCTAGTTTTATTTTTTTTTAAAAACCAGGTTAACTTTCCTTCTAATGTAGAAGAAGGATGTCTCTACTCCATCCTTTACTACCGATAGCCCATATGGTATTATTGCATGAATGTTTTTTTTGTTGATGATGGTTATTCTACCAGAATGAAATATTTCAATTCTCTCCTTCCTTCCATCCATTTGTAAAGGAGTTGGGTTGACAAACTGGGAAAGAAATTATTAAAATCCACAAGAAGGGCAAGAGTAACATCTGTGCAACAGTAGTTTCATCTACTCAACAAGATTTTATTCAAGGTAGTTCTTTCCTCAAGATAAGACATATCCATATCTAACAAGCAACCACCATAAACCTCATTGACTGCCTTCCAACTGCCATAATTAGTTAGGACAGCCTCCTTAAACATTAAATATTCATTCAGTGCTACCTGTTGTGTAGAATCCTTTCATGGCAGCCCACATATTTTTTTATCATTCAAGAGCTGAATCATTAAAAAAAATAGGCACACTTAAGCACTCTCATTGTACAGTGAGGGAAAGATTAGATTTTGAGAAAACAACCCAGATTAAAAAAAAAAAACAGGTTTCTAGACCGCAGGATTGTGGAGGGAAAATGTGGTTTAAGAAATACAAGATATAAATTTGTATGGCTGCAGGCCTAACAGCCACGTCAAATAAAAATTAATTTGAATGTAATACTTCTGAGTCCAATGGACTCATTTTGGGGTTTTATATTCGATTGAGATATCATGCATTGAGAATATAGATGAACATAGTCTTTTATGTACACTGAGAGCTTATGCACCGAAGACGAATTCCTTGTGTGTCCAATCACACTTGGTAAATAAAGAATTCCTATTCTATTCTATACTACCCTACCCTACCCTATTCTGAATTCTATTCTATTCTACTCTACCTTAATTCTATTGTACTCTACTCTACTCTACTCTACTCTACTCTACTCTACTCTACTCTACTCTACTCTACCCTACCCTACCCTACCCTACCCTACCCTATCCTACCCTGAATCCTATTCTATTTTACTTTACTCTTCTACTCTACTCTACTTTACTCTACCCTACCCTGAATTCTATTCTATTCTAATTCTATTTTCTATTGTATTTTATTTTTCTCTTGTATTCCTCTTCCTCTTCCTACTCTAGCTTGTTCAACAATAGCACAGGGGTTGATATCTGGAGCTGAATTATGATCAAGTAAGACACAGGACATTTCATAAATGATTTGCTGCATTGCTGTGTCCACTTGTCCTATGTAAGCAGCCCTCAACTTATGATCACAATTGAGCCCCAAAACTGATGTTGATAAGTGAGAAATTTGTTAAGCGAATTTTATGCCCCATTGTATGACTCTTCTTGTCACATTTGTTACATGAATCACTTTTATGGGAAAATGCTACTTGGAGTTTGGGTTGAGAAGCTGGAGAGGTGTTATGGGTTGACACTGTAGATGAACTATCAATGGATTCTGTTTTATTTTCAGATGGATTTGTCCCCAATTTGCAATTTTCCCCCATCAAGATGGACAGTCTGGGCAATTGAAACTCTCCTGATAGAAATGGAGACAATCAGATTTTTCCATTTTTTTGCATAAGGCTTGAAGTCTCTTGGCTCTTAGATCTCAAGTTTGGGATCTAAAAATGACCCCAAATGCACCTTTTTAAAAATAACTGGGAATGAGACGGAAAGGTTTCAAATATGGGGAGGGGTTAAAATGGGGAAAATGGGACTTTCCAAAGGCTAATTACGCCCAGAACTTCTGCAACCTGTAGAAGTTTCCATCAATAGCTTAATAAAAAAAACAGACAAAGTTTTGGAATGCAACCTTAGAGATATTTTAATATGAACAAAGACATATGAGAACATGTTCTACAAGATGAACATTGACTGAAAAGGTAGACTTGCATCCCCAGAACTGGGTTTTCCTCTTGTCAACCTCCCATAGGTCCCCTTTCCACCAGTTATGGAATCATATCCTGTGGGTAAGAAGGATCTTTCTCTGCTTAGGAAATTTGATGGAAGGGTAACCAAAGTCTGATGGCTTGTCAAACGTAGAGTGAAGAGAAGTTAGGTATGACTAAGACATGAATGTGGAAAGAGACAGGTATGTCGTGGGAAATGGTGAGCCGAAGGGCTTTCAAAAAGTCCATTGATGGAAGAGGACTTCATCTTCATGCTCAGGAAGGTTAATACGATGACCGATAAGTGCTGGAGCTGAAGTTAGTGCTTGGCAGAGCTCGGGAATAAAAGCTGGTGAGGTTGGAGCCACCCCTTGGCATGGGCAAAGGAACTGCAGCACAAGGGTTGTGTTGTTCAATGCCCAGAGGCTGGTCAGGACAGTAGAGGGCAGGTCCTGGGATGGTGAGAACGAAAGGTGGTGGCTGGATGGTCACAGTTGAAGCTGGGCATTGAGCGTAGCATTCATTCCACATTGAGTGGTTGGCAGCCATCTTAGGATGTTGTAGAGAGCCTGAAATGAGAAGAATTGGGACCAAGGGGGGAAGATATGAGGTGTGAAGACCATAGTCAGAAGAACATCACCACCTGAATTGATGGGGTGGTGTCCTCAACGTTCTACTGAAAAGAGATATATGGGTACAAGGACTCCAACAGATATTTATTACTATGAAAACTGCCAAAGATAATTTAAAAAAGGTTTAGAAATGTATATTCTTTGAACATTGCATAAATAAATGTTGTGCATAAAACAACCTGTATTTTCTAATGCAATATATTTTACAAAACTATGTAACTAGTGATGTATGCGGTACATTTATGCAACTTTATACAATATTTTATGCAATACATATTATATACTCAATATTTTTGGAGTTAATACATAGTCTGGAGAGAGATGTATTATTTATGCAGGATATATATATTTTAATATGGTATGTTTTAACGCAATAATATTATACATAAATATATATTTCAAAAAGAGATGGGCACTAGTTTGCCCAATATTTTACAATGCACTATCCTGCATGATGATTAAATTATTGTAGAATTATTGTATTCATTAGAAAGCAAGATGTATTATTAATGCATTCTCCCTCCTGTATAATCATCCACTTCTCTATAGTATCTGAGTACAATTTCTACTTTAAAATATGCATTACATAATAACATAGTTCATAAAATTTTCTATTGATATCCTGCGTATATTTATGCAATGTGGAAATAATGCACATTGCTCTACAGTAGATATTTGTTATATTGCAATATATATTACACAAGAAATGATTAGAGTAGAAAAGATTATAGATGATCTTTTGTTGCTCTCTCTAAGAAACAGTTACTGATATTTGGGTTCAAATGCAAATTCTTGTTTTGGTAGAATGGTAGAATACCGAATCACGTTGCTCAACAACAACTGCATGAAGTTAGCAATACAGGTCTTGAAAAAAATGGTGCAAGACAAGACATGCAGCTTTTCTCAGACTTCTGAGAGAAAGAAGGAGAAAAAGAGAAAGGAAGAAAGAAAAAGAAAAAAAAAGAAAAAAGGAGTGACAGGTGGACAGAAAGAAGAAAGAAATTTTAAAAAGAAGGGAGAGGAGAAGGAGAGAGAGAGAGAGAACTTATGACTCCAGATGCACCTGTAAGCATCAGACAGGCAGAAGAAGACAAAGTTATAGACTTACTCTTACAGGTGCATTCTGGCATTGGAGAATTGCTATGTCTGTTTCTGAAAAATATTAAGATACTGGAAAGAGGAAGAAAGAACTGAAGGAAAGAAGAATAGATTGACTCCATAGGTTAATGGATCTCCTTCATTGAGGAGAAGACCCATGCCATTCTCAGAGGCAATGGCAGCTGGACTATTTCCTATGTCTTGATCAGAGTTGGATGGCCTTCCTCCCAATCCTAAAACATTCTCCCTCTGTGAAATCTCTGGAGGCACCTCTGCTTTTGAAACCCTCCCTGATAGTTGCTAGCTTGGTTCCCTCCCATCTGCAATTTTCAGAAGCTTGGTTTTCATATCTCCTAACCCTCAGCTTTCCAGCCCAAGCTCCATCTCTGTCTCCATTAGGGAAACGAGGACATGAAGATAACCCTCTCTTGAGAAGCATGCCTTCTCAAGTCAACTAGTGCTAAGAGGTTCCTCTTAATCCACGGAGCTGAGTTTCACTTCAGAATCTCTCTCATAAAGAAACCTCAAAAGAACTTACCGGTTCTCGAAGAGTTGAGACGTTAGAAGGGAAGAGATGTTCTGAGATGTTTCCTCAAAGAGCCAGCTTTTTATATCCTCAGCTGCACAGCCTCCAGGGATGAGACACCCAGAATGAATTTCCCAACTCGGTGTCACAAGAGAGACACCCTGGTGTGCTGTAAATAATTCCCCACCCAGATGGTGATTACTAAGCGGTGCATAAGAAAACAATTGATCCACCCAATTTTGTGACAATACGGTTTGACCAGCTCAATGCAAGGGAGCTAATATACGTTACGCCCTATGGATGGATTTTTAAAAATGAATGGCTTCATCAAGTGAAAACAACAAGCTTCCTCTGGCTAGCATTCCACAAAAGGCTTTCAGATTGGTCACCTGTGAGTAAAGATTGCAGGGCCTGTTGGAGTGAAGGAGAAATAACATTTTGTTATGTTGGATCAATTCACTGAAGAAGCTCTCTTCGAATTAGACATACCCTTGGCTTTGGGGGTGTCTAGTTTAATGAAAAGAAGGACTAAGGGATGACATGATAGAAGTGTTCCAATATCTGAGGGGCTGCCCAAAAGAAGAAAAGGCCCACCTATTCTGCAAGGAACCAGAAGACAGAATAAGACACCCTGGATGGAAATTAATCAAGGAGATAAGCAACCTAGAATTAAGGAGACATTTCCTGACAGAACAATTAATCAGTGGAACAACTTCTACTCCAAAATACAGGACAGCAAATAAGGGAATCAAACAGAATAAATATTAATTTAAAACATGGGTGATGGGACCTATGTTATCCTTGAAGCTTTTGGGTTCTAGTTTCCAGGTCTAGTTTAAAGGCAGAACTGAGAAGCCCTCAGCCTTTATAGGATGGTTCCAAATTAAGTTACAACAGATGGATTCAGACATTATGTTGAGTTTCAATGTGACTTGAACGTTGACAATAATGTCTTCTTCAACGAACTATCGCTTAGAGCCATGTGGGTACCCAACTTTCTTGCTTCAAAGAAGAAACACGGTCCTTTAGTCTGTATGTCCTTCTTTTTTCCCAACATTGAGGGACAACTTTGATAGTCTTCTCAAACTCGTGGAAATTTCTGAAGGCTCAAGCCAAACTTCTTAGATTTGCCAGAAATTTTAGGAATACTGAATATGAAGCAGGACCTTGTGACTGTATCCTTGAGAGAGGTCACTAGAGTGGTGTTGAAAAAACTTTATTCTTCTCCCATGTGTGTCAAACGGGGGCTTAGATTAAAATAGACATTGGTTCTGAATGTTATCCGTTCAGTTGTGTCTAACTCTTGGTAATTCTGTGGACCAGGTCTCTCCACATCTTGGTTCTTTTAGAAACCTGGTTAAGGTGGGATTTGTTAGAAAAACAGTCTGACTATGTCAAAAACAATTCAACAACAGCTTATTGTTCCTGTTTGAAGTTCCTACAAAAGACCTCACAAGGAGAGGATTAGTTAATAGGTCGATTCTAGAGCAGATAGAACTCACTGAGTTGGAAATAGGGCACACTGTTGGCTTCAAATATTTATTCTAATCTTGAAGGATTATTCAGGTGAAAGGGGAATTTGGGGGTGATTAAGAACCTGGTTCATTGGCTAGAAAAAAGAACTTCCATGTGGGAAGAACATAGCTTTTTAATACCTCTGATGGGAAATTCTTTACTTTTTTTTCATTTCTGAGTTCTCCATCTAGCTTGTAATTCAGTAAATTATATAGTTGTAAATCTGAGAGAAACCTTGGCTGAGATCATGGAGAATTGAAGAACAGACAGTTCTGGACAAGGTTGGGCTACTCATCAGTACCTGGAAGACATTGGCTTTGCAGTTCATGTTGATTTAGGAACATAGTTTGAAGTCCAAATATTATACCACTTTTATTGGAATATTAGATGAGATCATAAATCGGAAAAGTTCAGAAAGGTTCAGAATTAACAAATGAATAAACCAGAAAGGTCCAGAATGAATGAATGAATGAAAAATTAAGCCAAGATTATTACCGTACCCAAGAGTCTGGTTTCTACTTAACCAATGATGCAAAGTCTGAAAGGACAATAATCTATAGAATATTTGCTAGCTATTTTTAAGTAGAGCCTAATTTATAACTACAGCACTGTATTCCAATCAAGAATTCAGCTCAGATTTATTTCTCTTTTTTCATTAATGGAAGGATAAATGTCTGGTGAGACCATAGTGATCATAGACTCTCTGATGATGATTTCCAAAGGTAGTTTCAGTAGCAAGGTTGGCCTTAGAGCTCCTCCTAATTCTGTGATTCAATCTCAGATAAAATCATTGTGTCTAGAAGAGCCAGATGTTTGGTATCTACCAACCCTACCTTCTTAGAAACCCAGCCCAGAACATAAAGAAATGTCATTACTTTGCTTCAACTATCTGACTCCACAAAGTTGTGACTCATTGTCTTATTGATCAACACTGAGGTCTAAATTTAATGCAACTGAAGAAAAAGCTTAGCAATACAACTCATCTCAATTGGACCCTTAATTAATCTCATTTCTACTGAGTTCTAAATCAATTAAACTCAACTGAACTCAACTCAATTGAGTCCTTCCTCAATTAAACCCAACTCAACCTGAATCTTAATTCCACTCAATTCAGTTGAGTTCCAATTCAACCCAACTCAAGTGAGTCTTAACTCAATTCACAATCCAGGGGTTTCAATCTGTACATCAAGGATTATGTTACACTGGATAGACCATAGGTTTTCCCACTTCACCATATGTAATTGTTATCAAGATATAAGCTAGAATTTGAATTTACATCAAAATTAGGTAGAATAAAGAAGATGGCCTTAATGGAGATAGGGAGGCTATGTAAAAGGGGCAGAATAATTTCTTCTGTCCTCCATATTCCTGGAACATGGGTAATCAGGAACACAGTTCAGAAAACAATTCAAAATATACTTTTGAAATGATTGTGAGGGAATTCCATTAATTCAAAGGGGACTGGAATATGCAACTAACAAAAACTGCACAGATAAGACATAGAAGGGATCTTCTAAGTCCCATCTTGGACCTTCAAGACCTTGTTAGACTAAAGTTCCTATTACCATGATGGATGGAGATGTTACCACTGAAATTCCATGCCATTTGAAGAATCCCTAATAAGGAAGGGAAAATTGAAAGTGCTTGGTTATGTAATCAGGTATAACAGAATAACAGAGTTGGAAGGGACCTTGGAGGTCTTCTAATCCAACCCCCTGCTCAGGAAACCCTATCCCATTTCAGACAAATAGTTGTCCAGTCTCTTCTTAAAAACCTCCAATGATGGAGCATCCACAATTTCTGAAGACAAGTCGTTCCACTGATTAATTGTTCTCATTGTGAGGAAGTTTCTCCTTAATTCTAGGTTGCTTCTCTCCTTGATTCATTCCCATCCGTTGCTTCTTGTGCTGCCTTCTGCAGAATAACTCTCTTCTTTATGGCAGCCCCTCAGATATTAGAAGTGTCATCCAATGATTCTCCATAATGCTTCAACACAATTTCATATTTTCCCCCTCTGTAGCTTTCTCCTTCTGATACCCAGATTAGCTGTCAAAAATGAAATGAAGGATTTGATACCACTAATCATTTTGGTTTGTTGGATCATTGGGTGTAACCTAGTTTCATATTTTCCACCTTCTGATCTTAGAGTGTTCTACCTTAAAGTCCATTCAGTTGCAGTAAGAACTACAGATCATGTTGAAAACCAATGACTCTACAGGAAATTGGTCAAGACTGAGGTTAAGAAGAAGCCGAGTGAAGAACCAGCACAGCAAGGGATTTTTTTTCCAGAAATACACTTTCCCGTTGTATTTCCTGCTGTTGGTTCATCCTGTACTTCCTTAAGACAGTTCATGAACCTGTCCTGATGAGGGCTCCTGAGGACTACCAACAATCAGACGTTTCTAGGTTAACATAGTTCCTTCTACTGGAGCAATTTGCCCCACCCCCACCCTACTTACCTCCAGATGCAATGTACCTCCATTCACATAATGCAGCATCAGAGAGGGAAAAAGACTTATGGGATCAAAAACCCAACATATCTGGAAGACACCAGAATGGTGGTATCCTTCAAAGAACTTGATTGCTCTTTGCAAATTTTCAGTAACATGCTTCCCTTTAGCTATAAATCCCAACCATCTATTCCTAAAACTTGATATTTCTTTCCTTCTTTTGAAAGATTTTGTCTGATTCTTCTATCTAAAAAATTATGGAGGTTATAGAACACGACAGGTCTTGAAATAGGGGTAATGCAGTCAAAATAACTCCTGCCTCCATCCCACTTTATCCTCATCAAAATCCACAACTATTTAGCTCTTTAAGGTGATCTTGAAATAAACCTTTTCTTACTTTTTGAGCTGTTCTATCCATGATTCCTGTTTACTACATTGGGGGGGAAATCACACGGGGGAGATGGAAAACCCACTTAGGGTTAAGGTTAGGTTTCTGTGAATTCAGAGAGCAAAATGGACACCACCAATAGATTTGTAGTTGTATGAGTGTGGTTAGGAAGACACTGACTTTTCAAGCCTGCCCTATCTCTCTTTACTGACAAATACATGGGAAAATCTCATTGGGGGAAGGGAAATCCACTTAAGATTAGGTCGCCATGAATCTGGAGAACAATATGGACATTGTGAAAGGATTCGTAATGCACCTGTATGCTGAGGAGGGTGTTGGCTTTTCAAAATTTGTTTCCTGGTAAATTTCATGGGAAAATCCCATTTCTACTTCCAACATGTTTTTGGAACCTTTCCTGAAGAACTTAGAAAAGGGTCTACAACGGAGCCAATCCATTTGTCCATTGGAATCCATATAGTCTATTGGAAGGCTAGAAATTCCTTGCAGCCTCCAGAGCTTCCATTCCTATCCACTGAAAAGAGGATGTATAAACTACAGTTGAGCAATGTGGATCAAGAATGTTGTCCTTCTTTACCAACAGAGAATTAAAAAAAACGAGAATAAACTTAAAAGCAATGCAAGATATGAAGATCAGGGGAGGTATGGCACTCCCAAATTGGGAGCTATATCACAGTGCAGCTTCCTTAGTATGGCTGAAAGAATGGGTAAACTTATTGAATAAAAGAATACTATTTCTAGAAGGCCATGATTTACAGAGGCGGTGGCATGTGTTCTTATGGGACATGGGGAAAACCAAACAGAACTACTTCCATAGACATGTAATTAGAGATTCTCTATTGGCCAATTGGAATCAAATAAAGAAATAACACTATCTAAAGATTCCGATTTGTATTTCAACAGTGGAGGCAATGATACATCCAAACAATTTGGATATCAACAAGATGATAAAATACAAAGACTTACTGGATGCACAAGGAACTTTAAAATCATGGCAATATCTCCAAGAACAAGGGCTACGAATTGACCCGTGGGCTTACCTCCAAGTACAAAATAGATATAGACAGGATAAGAAAGATTTTGGAATCTTTAGCAAACCACAACAATTAGATAAAATCTTATTAGGTTCAGGTAAAAAAATATAACCAAATTTTACAATTACCTGTTAGAGATAGAACTAGAGGAGGAAGTAGTCAAAGGCAATATGATAACTTGGAGTAGAAATATAGGACGCAGCATCACCTTAATAGAATGGGAAAAGATTTGGACAAGAAATAATAAAATCACAAAATTGGTAACATACAAAGAAAATGCCTATGGAATGTTTTACAGATGGCATCTCTCTCCTTCAAGATTAGCAAAGATGTTCCCTAACATGAATCTGAATTGCTGGAAGTGCAAAAAGAAGCATGGAACATTCTGCCACATGTGGTGGTCCTGTACAGAAGCCCAAAGATACTGGCGAAGAATCAAAACATGGTTGGAGGAAATTACGACTGAACAGATTGAATTTAAACCAGAATTCTTCCTATTAGGGATATTCAATAGACAACTTAGACTGTCTGCTATTGACCTCACCCCTTTCCTAAGAGGTCTGTAGGGGGCGTGCATAAGCATATCAACGTGCTTACCGTCCCTGTCCTATCGTTTCTTTTATATTTTATTTTTCTTATATGTATCCATGTATTCATAACTATGTTTTACTTATACCTATTATCTTGTAAGCAATTGACAAACAAACAAATAAATAAATAAATCACCCCCAAAAAGCCAAATATATAATATTACACATACTGATGGCAGCTAGATTAGCTTTTGCACAGTGTTGGAAACAAGCCTATATTCCAACAGAGGAAGTGACTATTCAGAAAATAGTAAATTGTCCAGAAATGGATAAATTGACTCTAGCACTCAAGGACAAAGAATCATCAGAATATTACAAGAGTTGGAACTGTTGGTATGATTGGATAGAATGAAGATAGATAATAGTAAATCATGTTAAACTGTAAAGGAGACTAAGCTACATCTGTAATAGCTATATACTCGCATTAAGATTTAATTGTAAATATGACACCAATAATGATACAAACCAGGAACCACAAACTATTGATAATGGAATTATTTTTTATTCATTTTTTTAGTTTTCTTTATTTGTCTACCTTGTGTTTGTGTTTGTTCATTTATTTTAATTGTATAATCAATAAAGTTTGTTTACAAAAAAGAAAGAAAGAAACTCTCCTGATAGAAATGGAGACAATCAGATTTTTCCATTTTTTTGCATAAGGCTTGAAGTCTCTTGGCTCTTAGATCTCAAAATGACCCCAAATGCACCTTTTTAAAAATAACTGGGAATGAGATGGAAAGGTTTCAAATATGGGGAGGGGTTAAAATGGGGAAAATGGGACTTCCCAAAGGCTAATTACGCCCAGAACTTCTGCAACCTGTAGAAGTTTCCATCAATAGCTTAATAAAAAAAACAGACAAAGTTTTGGAATGCAACCTTAGAGATATTTTAATATGAACAAAGACATATGAGAACATGTTCTACAAGATGAACATTGACTGAAAAGGTGGACTGGCATCCCCAGAACTGGGTTTTCCTCTTGTCAACCTCCCATAGGTCCCCTTTCCACCAGTTATGGAATCATATCCTGTGGGTAAGAAGGATCTTTCTCTGCTTAGGGAATTCGATGGAAGGGTAACCAAAGTCTGATGGCTTGTCAAACGTAGAGTGAAGAGAAGTTAGGTATGGCTAAGACATGAATGTTGAAAGAGACAGGTATGTCGTGGGAAATGGTGAGTCGAAGGGCTTTCAAAAAGTCCATTGATGGAAGAGGACTTCATCTTCATGCTCAGGAAGGTTAATACGATGACCGATAAGTGCTGGAGCTGAAGTTAGCGCTTGGCAGAGCTCGGGAATAAAAGCTGGTGAGGTTGGAGCCACCCCTTGGCATGGGCAAAGGAACTGCAGCACAAGGGTTGTGTTGTTCAATGCCCAGAGGCTGGTCAGGACAGTAGAGGGCAGGTCCTGGGATGGTGAGAACGAAAGGTGGTGGCTGGATGGTCACAGTTGAAGCTGGGCATTGAGCGTAGCATTCATTCCACATTGAGCGGTTGGCAGCCATCTTAGGATGTTGTAGAGAGCCTGAAATGAGAAGAATTGGGACCAAGGGGGGAAGATATGAGGTGTGAAGACCACAGTCAGAAGAACATCACCACCTGAATTGATGGGGTGGTGTCCTCAACGTTCTACTGAAAAGAGATATATGGGTACAAGGACTCCAACAGATATTTATTACTATGAAAACTGCCAAAGGTAGTTTTAAAAAGGTTTAGAAGTGGATGATTATACAGGAGGGAGAATGCATTAATAACATATTTTGCTTTCTGATGAATACAATAATTCTACAATAATTTAATAATTATGCAGGATAATGCATTGTAAAATACTGTGAAAATTAGTGCCCATCTCTTTTTGAAATATATATTTATGTATAATATTATTGCGTTAAAACATACCATATTAAAAAAAAATATCCTCCATAAATAATACACATCTCTCCAGACTATGTATTAACTACAAAAATATTGAGTATAAAATATGTATTGCATAAAATATTGTGTAAAGTTGCATTAATGTACCACATACATCACTAGTTACATAGGTTTGTAAAATATATTGCATTAGAAAATACAGCTCATTTTGTGCACAACATTTATTTATGCAACGTGCGAAGAACAGTTCTCTAGACTATCTGAGTACAATTTCTAATATAAAATATGCATTACATGATAACATAGTTCACAAAATGTTCTATTGATATGCTGCATATATTTATACAATGTGGAAATAATGCACATTGCTCTACAGTAGATATTTGTTATATATTGCAATATATATTACACGAAAAATTATTAGAGTAGAAAAGATTATAGATGATCTTTTGTTGCTCTCTCTAAGAAACAGTTACTGATATTTGGGTCCAAATGCAAATTCTTGTTTTGGTAGAATGGTAGAATACCGAATCGCGTTGCTCAACAACAACTGCATGAAGTTAGCAATACAGGTCTTGAAAAAAATGGTGCAAGACAAGACATGCAGCTTTTCTCAGACTTCTGAGAGAAAGAAGGAGAAAAAGAGAGGAAGAGAAAGGAAGAAAGAAAAAGAAAAAGAAAGAAAAAAGGAGTGACAGGTGGACAGAAAGAAAGAAAGAAATTAAAAAAAGGAGGGAGAGAGAGAGAGAGAAAGAACTTATGACTCCAGATGCACCTGTAAGCATCAGACAGGCAGAAGAAGACAAAGTTATAGACTTACTCTCCAATTCTGGCATTGGAGAATTGCTATGTCTGTTCCTGAAAAATATTAAGAAAGAGGAAAAATATTAAGAAAGAGGAAGAAAGACCCGAAAGAAAGAAGAATAGATTGACTCCATAGGTTAATGGATCTCCTTCATTGAGGAGAAAACCCATGCCATTCTCAGAGGCAATGGCAGCTGGACTATTTCCTATGTCTTGAACAGAGTTGGATGGCCTTCCTCCCAATCCTAAACCATTCTCCCTCTGTGAAACCTCTGGAGGCACCTCTGCTTTTGAATCCCTCCCTGATAGTTGCTAGCTTGGTTCCCTCCCATCTGCAATTTTCAGAAGCTTGGTTTTCATATCTCCTGACCCTCAGCTTTCCAGCCCAAGCTCCATCTCTGTCTCCATTAGGGAAACGAGGACATGAAGATAACCCTCTCTTGAGAAGCATGCCTTCTCAAGTCAACTAGTGCTAAGAGGTTCCTCTTAATCCACGGAGCTGAGTTCCACTTCAGAATCTCTCTCATAAAGAAACCTCAAAAGAACTTACCGGTTCTCGAAGAGTTGAGACGTTAGAAGGGAAGAGATGTTCTGAGATGTTTCCTCAAAGAGCCAGCTTTTTATATCCTCAGCTGCACAGCCTCCAGGGATGAGACACCCAGAATGAATTTCCCAACTCGGTGTCACAAGAGAGACACCCTGGTGTGCTGCAAATAATTCCCCACCCAGATGGTGATTACTAAGCGGTGCATAAGAAAACAATTGATCCACCCAATTTTGTGACAATACGGTTTGACCAGCTCAATGCAAGGGAGCTAATGTACGTTACGCCCTATGGATGGATTTTTAAAAATGAATGGCTTCATCAAGTGAAAACAACAAGCTTCCTCTGGCTAGCATTCCACAAAAGGCTTTCAGATTGGTCACCTGTGAGTAAAGATTGCAGGGCCTGTTGGAGTGAAGGAGAAATAACATTTTGTTATGTTGGATCAATTCACTGAAGAAGCTCTCTTCGAATTAGACATACCCTTGGCTTTGGGGGTGTCTAGTTTAATGAAAAGAAGGACTAAGGGATGACATGATAGAAGTGTTCCAATATCTGAGGGGCTGCCCAAAAGAAGAAAAGGCCCACCTATTCTGCAAGGAACCAGAAGACAGAATAAGACACCCTGGATGGAAATTAATCAAGGAGATAAGCAACCTAGAATTAAGGAGATATTTCCTGACAGAACAATTAATCAGTGGAACAACTTCTACCCCAAAATACAGGACAGCAAATAAGGGAATCAAGCAGAATAAATATTAATTTAAAACATGGGTGATGGGACCTATGTTATCCTTGAAGCTTTTGGGTTCTAGTTTCCAAGTCTAGTTTAAAGGCAGAACTGAGAAGCACTCAGCCTTTATGGCATGGTTCCAAATTAAGTTACAACAGCTGGATTCAGACATTATGTTGAGTTTCAATGTGACTTGCACATTACCGATAATGTCTTCTTCAACGAACTATCGCTTAGAGCCATGTGGGTACCCAACTTTCTTGCTTCAAAGAAGAAACACAGTCCTTTAGTTCTGTATGTCCTTCTTTTTTCCCAACATTGAGGGACAACTTTGATAGTCTTCTCAAACTCGTGGAAATTTCTGAAGGCTCAAGCCAAACTTCTTAGATTTGCCAGAAATTTTAGGAATACTGAATATGAAGCAGGACCTTGTGACTGTATCCTTGAGAGAGGTCACTAGACTGGTGTTGAAAAAACTTTGTTCTTCTCTCATGTGTGTCGAAGCGGGGCTTAGATTAAAATAGACATTGGTTCTGAATGATATCCATTCAGTTGTGTCTAACTCTTGGTAATTCTATGGACCAGGTCTCTCCACATCTTGGTTCTTTTAGAAACCTGGTTAAAGTGGGATTTGTTAGAAAAACAATCTGACTGTGTCAAAAACAATTCAACAACAGCTTATTGTTCCTGTTTGAAGTTCCTACAAAAGACCTCACAAGGAGAGGATTAGTTAATAGGTCGATCCTAGAGCAAATAGAACTCACTGAGTTGGAAGTAGGGCACACTGTTAGCTTCAAATATTTATTCTAATCTTGAAGGATTATTCAGGTGAAAGGGGAGTTTGGGGGTTATTAAGAACCTGGTTCATTGGCTAGAAAAAGGAACTTCCATGTGGGAAGAATATAGCTTTTTAATACCTCTGATGGGAAATTCTTTGTTTTTTTTTCATTTCTGAGTTCTCCATCTAGCTTGTAATTCAATAAATTATATAGTTGTAAATCTGAGAGAAACCTTGGCTGAGATCATGGAGAATTGAAGAACAGACAGTTCTGGACAAGGTTGGGCTACTCATCAGTACCTGGAAGACATTGGCTTTGCAGTTCATGTTGATTTAGGAACATAGTTTGAAGTCCAAATATTATACCACTTTTATTGGAATATTAGATGAGATTATAAATCAGAAAAGTTCAGAAAGGTTCAGAATGAACAAATGAATAAACCAGAAAGGTCCAGAATGAATGAATGAATGAAAAATTAAGCCAAGATTATTACCGTACCCAAGAGTTCTGGTTTCTACTTAACCAATGATGCAAAGTCTGAAAGGACAATAATCTATAGAATATTTGCTAGCTATTTTTAAGTAGAGGCTAATTTATAACTACAGCATTGTATTCCAATCAAGAATTCAGCTCAGATTTATTTCTCTTTTTTCATTAATGGAAGGATAAATGTCTGGTGAGACCATAGTGATCATAGACTCTCTGATGATGATTTCCAAAGGTAGTTTCAGTAGCAAGGTTGGCCTTAGAGCTCCTCCTAATTCTGTGATTCAATCTCAGATAAAATCATTGTGTCTAGAAGAGCCAGATGTTTGGTATCTACCAACCCTACCTTCTTAGAAACCCAGCCCAGAACATAAAGAAATGTCATTACTTTGCTTCAACTATCTGACTCCACAAAGTTGTGACTCATTGTCTTATTGATCAACACTGAGGTCTAAATTTAATGCAACTGAAGAAAAGCTTAGCAATACAACTCATCTTAATTGGACCCTTAATTAATCTCATTTCTACTGAGTTCTAAATCAATTAAACTCAACTGAATTCAACTCAATTGAGTCCTTCCTCAATTAAACCCATCTCAACCCGAATCCTAATTCCACTCAATTCAGTTGAGTTCCAATTCAACCCAACTCAAGTGAGTCTTAACTCAATTCACAATCCAGGGGTTTCAATCTGTACATCAAGGATTATGTTACACTGGATAGACCATAAGTTTTCCCACTTCACCATATATAATTGTTATCAAGATATAAGCTAGAATTTGAATTTATATCAAAATTAGGTACAATAAAGAAGATGGCCTTAATGGAGATAGGGAGGCTAGGTAAAAGTGGCAGAATAATTTCTTCTGTCCTCCATATTCCTGGAACATGGGTAATCAGGAACACAGTTCAGAAAACAATTCAAAATATACTTTTGAAATGATTGTGAGGGAATTCCATTAATTCAAAGGGGACTGGAATATGCAACTAACAAAAACTGCACAGATAAGACATAGAAGGGATCTTCTAAGTCCCATCTTGGACCTTCAAGACCTTGTTAGACTAAAGTTCCTATTACCATGATGGATGGAGATGTTACCATTGAAATTCCATGCCATTTGAAGAATCCCTAATAAGGGAAAATTGAAAGTGCTTGGTTATGTAATCAGGTATAACAGAATAACAGAGTTGGAAGGGACCTTGGAGGTCTTCTAATCCAACCCCTGCTCAGGAAACCCTATCCCATTTCAAACAAATGGTTGTCCAGTCTCTTCTTAAAAACCTCCAATGATGGAGCATCCAAAATTTCTGAAGGCAAGTCGTTCCACTGATTAATTGTTCTCATTGTGAGGAATTCTCCTTAATTCTAGGTTGCTTCTCTCCTTGATTCATTCCCATCCGTTGCTTCTTGTGCTGCCTTCTGCCTTCTGCAGAATAGCTCTCTTCTTTGTGGCAGCCCCTCAGATATTAGAAGTGTCATCCAATGATTCTCCATAATGCTTCAACATAATTTCATATTTTCCCCCTCTGTAGCTTTCTCCTTCTGATACTCAGATTAGCTGTCAAAAATGGCATGAAGGATTTGATACCACTAATCATTTTGGTTTGTTGGATCATTGGGTGTAACCTAGTTTCATATTTTCCACCTTCTGATCTTAGAGTGTTCTACCTTAAAGTCCATTCAGTTGCAGTAAGAACTACAGATCATGTTGAAAACCAATGACTCTACAGGAAATTGGTCAAGACTGAGGTTAAGAAGAAGCCGAGTGAAGAACCAGCAGATCAAGGGATTTTTTTTCCAGAAATACACTTTCCCGCTGTATTTCCTGCTGTTGGTTCATCCTGTACTTCCTTAAGACAGTTCATGAACCTGTCCTGATGAGGGCTCCTGAGGACTACCAACAATCAGACGTTTCTAGGTTAACATAGTTCCTTCTACTGGAGCAATTTGCCCCACGCCCACCCTACTTACCTCCAGATGCAATGTACCTCCATTCACATAATGCAGCACCAGAGAGGGAAAAAGACTTATGGGATCAAAAACCCAACATATCTGGAAGACACCAGAATGGTGGTATCCTTCAAAGAACTTGATTGCTCTTTGCAAATTTTCAGTAACATGCTTCCCTTTAGCTATAAATCCCAACCATCTATTCCTAAAACTTGATGTTTCTTTCCTTCTTTTGAAAGATTTTGTCTGATTCTTCTACCTAAAAAATTATGGAGGTTATAGAACACGACAGGTCTTGAAATAGGGGTAATGCAGTCAAAATAACTCCTGCCTCCATCCCACTTTATCCTCATCAAAATCCACAACTATTTAGCTCTTTAAGGTGATCTTGAAATAAACCTTTTCTTACTTTTTGAGCTGTTCTATCCATGATTCCTGTTTACTACATTGGGGGGGAAATCACACGGGGGAGATGGAAAACCCACTTAGGGTTAAGGTTAGGTCTCTGTGAATTCAGAGAGCAAAATGGACACCACCAATAGATTTGTAGTGTATGAGTGTGGTTAGGAAGACACTGACTTTTCAAGCCTGCCCTATCTCTCTTTACTGACAAATACATGGGAAAATCTCATTGGGGGAAGGGAAATCCACTTAAGGTTAGGTCGCCATGAATCTGGAGAACAATATGGACATTGTGAAAGGATTCGTAATGCACCTGTATGCTGAGGAGGGTGTTGGCTTTTCAAAATTTGTTTCCTGGTAAATTTCATGGGAAAATCCCATTTCTACTTCCAACATGTTTTTGGAACCTTTCCTGAAGAACTTAGAAAAGGGTCTACAACTGAGCCAATCCATTTGTCCATTGAAATCCATATAGTCTATTGGAAGGCTAGAACTTCCTTGCAGCCTCCAGAGCTTCCATTCCTATCCACTGAAGAGAGGATGTATAAACTACAGTTGAGCAATGTGGATCAAGAATGTTGTCCCTCTTTACCATATTTATTTCCAAGCAATAGAGATAAATATGAAGTAGCTGAGATAATTTATCTTGAGTTAATGATATCACATCTCCTTGAAATCCAAAGTTGGGTGTGGTACTACCATTCAACCATGGATCCTAACCTAAAGATGGTGCAACCTTCTGTCTTGGCCAACTGAGATAGATGCTCGTGTTTATTGATGTATGGGTGTCATGGAGATTCGGATAATAAACATCACCAACCATCATTATTACTCCATCTTATAACTGCAATATAATTTCTCTCTGGGAAGATATGAGCAACCTCTAAGAGAAGAGATCAACATTATTGAAGGACCTAGAACCTTCGATGCAGATCCCAGACCTTAAACATGCCAATGGGATGTTGATCAAGTCAATTTTATGGATTCAAAATCCTGGTGTAACTTAGGAAAGGAAGGGGAAACCAGGTTGAGGGACATTTTCCAAGGCAAAGAAGTGGTTGTTTTGATTGATATGTTCCCTTGATGATGATTGATTGATTGACCCCAAATCAAAGCTCGGATAACTGCTGAAAATTGGTGTTAATGATCTTCCTTAAAAAATCATATGTTTTAAAACCTGCCAAGGATGTGAAAATTTCATGCTTCTGTCATTTTTTCCTCACTTTTTCCAATTTTTGCAGATGGGCTAGTGTTCCATACCCATAGCGGTGTTTCTGCCTTTCACCACATTTTTGCACCGAATAAGTGAAAAGAAGGAATGGAAGGAAGGAAGGAAGGAAGGAAGGAAGGAAGGAAGGAAGGAAGGAAGGAAGGAAGGAAGGAAGGAAGGATGGAAGGAAGGAAAATGAGAAGGGGGGAAGGATGGATGGATGGAAGGAAGGAGGAAAGATGAGAAAAGGGGATGAATGGATGGATAGAAGGAAGATTCCATTCCCCATTCAGTAAATTTTGCACACCCATGGTAAATCCAATTTCTCCTCTAGTGGCAGAGAAGAAGACCTAAATGGTTCTATTCATAGGACGATGGATTCTGATTGCAACTTGGAGTATCCTTCAAATTGTAGAAGTCAGAAAGTAGAACCAGGGATCCAGAGAGGTTGTGGTCTCCCTTTCATTGGATGTGACCAAGTAAGGTCTAGACTAGTGATGGCGAACTTTTTTGTTGTGGTGTGCTGAAAGCACGTGCATGCCAGCACCCACAATGCAATGCACCCCGCCCCCCTGTGCATGAATGCGCAAAACCCCCCTTACCTGCATTGTGCGGTGCGCACACCTTCCAGCTGATTTTCAGCCCATTTGAGGCTGTTTTCGCCCTCCCGGGGGCTCAAGGGAAGCCTCTGTAGCCTTTGGAGGCCGAAAAACAGGCCCGTTTTTGCACTTCTGGTTCCAGTACTTCCAGTATTTCTAGAAGTCCTGTTTTTTAGCCTCCAAAGGCTGCAGAAGCTTCCCTTGATCCCAGGGATGGGATTCAAATTTTTAACAACCGGTTCTGTGGGCGTGGCTTAGTTGGTGGGCGTGGTTTGGTGGTCATGTTATTGGCTGGGCGTGGCCAACTCAATATCCCTCACATCGAGGCACGCATCTCCTCGCCTGGCCTCTCGTGACTGGGGATACTGCAACAGTCGTAAGTGTGAAAAACGGTCCTAAGTCACTTTTTTCAGTGCCATTGTAACTTTGAATGGTCCCTCCACACAAGCAAAGTACCAGCAAAGGAGAGGGAAAAAACTCCAGAGAAGTTCCTGAGACAGGAAGTCTAGTCCTGCCAAGAACGTAATAAGGGTTAAAGGAGAGGCAGTTTCTGTAAGCAACACCAGAATGTTTCCTTCCTGCCTTCCTTACAGGATTAGGCCAGTAATTTCTTTTAACAACCGGTTCTCCGAACTGCTTAGAAGGTTAACAACTGGTTCTAGTGAATAGGTGCGAACTGGTAGAATTCCACCTCTGCTCGAGTCCCCGTGAGGGCCAAAAATCAGCTGGGAGGCATGCATGTGCAGGTTTGCCTGTGTCACGCGTACTATAGGTTTACCATCACGGGTCTAGACAATGATCTCTCTGGAATGCTTGAATCTGGATTCTTCTCTTGGATAGAGATGCGATCCTAAGGCAGCTTCCAAATTAGGGCCCTCTAGAAGCATCCCAACTTCCAGGAGGAGGATTTTGTGGTTTCACATCTCTGGAAAATCTCAGATTAGGAGAACCTGGCATTAGATCTGCTGACTTGGTGACTTCCTTCATGCTCCACCCCTGGTTTTCTCAGAGGATAATTTTGCGGTTTCTCTGGCCGCCCACGCCGTCTTTTCTTATCACATCTTTCTGAATCAAGGGAGATTTAAAAAAAAAAAAACCCAACACAAAACCACAACTGATTTGATTTATGAACCTGTAGAAGGCAACCACACCAGCTTCTACAATCAGATCGCTTATCTTTTTGCCAACGTTGGCTGCCATAACCTCACAACATTGATGGAATACACAACAGGATTGTGTCAGACTATGTGGGCATTCCCCTGGAAAATTGGAGTGTCGGTAGGATTGGGGGGGGGGTGCACCTGCCTTGATGACATCATCAGGAAAATGCTGAAACTTATCTACTTGCATCAGACCCAAGATTTTGCATAACGATGGTGTTCATATCATGATGTTATGGTGTGCAGGTATCTGTTGTATAACCACATTGTGCTGTGTAAGGCCATCATCTATTTTTTTTTCCAGTAAACTTTATTAGATTTACAATTAAAATATACAAACATCACACAGATGTTTGGGAGGAAGGAAAAAACAAAAAAAAAGAAAAGGGGTATACAGTTAAAAGATGGTTACATCATCAACAGTTTGTGGTACCTTATTTATCTCATTATTTTGTGCCATATTTGCAAATAATCTTTAGTGCGAATATCTAATTACTACTATCATCACTGTCCCTCATTTACAATTGGTTATTATTATTATTTATGATCTGACTTCGTTCCAACTCATACCAACAGTTCCAACTCCTATAGTACTCTGATTCATCCTTATTTTTAGTGCTAAAGTTAATTTAATCATTTCAGTGCAACTTGATATTTTCTGAATAATCATTTCCTCTGGTGGGGTATAGGGTTGTTTCCAGCATTGTGCGAAAGCCAATCTAGCTGCCGTCAGTATATGTAGTATTATGTATTTAACTTTTTTTTTGAAATTGTCTGTTGAAGATGTTCTGCAGAAACTCTCTGGGAAGCTGGAAAGATAACACTTGGTTGGGGTTTAGAGGGAAGGAATATAAAAGAAGAAATCAAGAAACGATTCCCCTTCATGACTTTAGGGGAAGGGTCCCCAAATGTGGCCATTTGAAGACTTGTAGACTTCAACTCCCAGAATTCCTCAGCCAGCCATGCATTGTGCGAAAGCCAATCTAGCTGCCGTCAGTATATGTAGTATTATGTATTTAACTTTTTTTTGGAAATTGTCTGTTGAAGATGTTCTGCAGAAACTCTCTGGGAAGCTGGAAAGATAATACTTGGTTGGGGTTTAGAGGGAAGGAATATAAAAGAAGAAATCAAGAAATGATTCCCCTTCATGACTTTAGGGGAAGGGTCCCCAAATGTGGCCATTTGAAGACTTGTAGACTTCAACTCCCAGAATTCCTCAGCCAGCCATGCTGGAATTCTGGGAGTTGAAGTCCACAAATCTTAAAATGGCCAAGTTTGGGTGTAATTCTGTATAGATGTTCTTCCATCACCTGATGCCAACATAAATTTTTGGACTTCAAAAAGAACAAAAAGAATTAAAGGGGTAAATTTCTTTTAGTGCTGTTTTGTACCCCATGAGAACTGAAAAATCAACATTCAGAGAGAGAGTGGAAAAAGAGTGTGGCGGGGAATGGAAACTAGAACATCCTTGAGAGATGGACTGGATGAGAAAGGAAAATGTCAATTGGATTTATTGCAAAATCTTAATTGGTGAGCTTCCCTTACCAGTTACGGGAAGCACCATAATTGCTATTTAACTGGAAATAACCACAAGATTAGGTGTGTCTTAAGGTAGTATCTTTATTTGCACTATTCTTTCTTTACTTCTCTTTACTTCTCAAAAAATGCTGCTCAAATCTATATATATATAAGCGAAAAAACACTCATACATCATCCCCAAATCTCCAGAACAGTAAAGCCTACAAACTTGAAATTTGACACATATGTTCCTCTTGGCTTCTAGGGGCTCACTAAGAAAGGATTTTTTGAAATGACCCGCAGAGCATTTAGAGTATTTCCTATATTATTATTATTATTATTATTATTATTATTATTATTATTATTATTATTATTATTATTATTATTATTATTATTATTATTATTATTATTATTATTATTATGCTCTGATGCTAAGGAGTTCTACTCCCCCTCCCCACCTGGAAAGAAATCTCTTCCAACTGCAGTTGAGCTAAGCCATGCGCAGGCTCCTTGCTGTCTCCTTTTTGCTCACACAGCAAATACTGTTTCTGTTTCCAACCAGCCCTCAACTCTCTCACACACTGACAGGATGCTAGCCAGATGAATACCGATGGATGCTGGTATCCAACCCAAAAGTTTGCCCGATCACATAGTTTTGTAGCAAAGGATGGGTACCCTGCTAGTATATCATAATATCATTTTTGGGGTCAAAGCTGGCAACATTGCACAAATGTGGGATTGGAAGCCTTAGAACCCACCTTTTCTTGATTTTATATGTGGTATAAAGCCAGATCTGGGGGTTAAGAAAATCATATTTGAGTGTGGTTGAAATGTGCCAACTTCAGACCCCTTGAAACAGACATGAAATCCTGAAATTTCCTTTGACATGCCTTAAATCTGTCCATCATTTCTCTGGAAGGCTTCATTTGAGCGGCATTTTGGAAGAATTTATTTTCTTGCAGCTGTTCTTACAGAGCAGGAGAAATGAGGATGGTTCTCTAAAAACCAGGATTTCCTGATCTTGAATCCCGTTTTTAATTTTACGGTCAGGAAAATTGATTCTGTGTTGTTGTCAACACACGTCTTTTCCTGACCATCTGCTGCCCCCTCGTGGTCCTTTGAGAACATTGTTTGAGATCATTCTTGATGATTGTCTTCAGACCAAAGAGAATTGGTCATGGTAGAACCTCCTCTTTCAGAGACAGCTACCCCTAATTTTCATACCACTCTTGGGGACATTTCAGGGAAATCAAATCTGGAGTCTGCTACCCTTCCCAGGTACACCTATGTCAATAGAGATCCATCAACACCGGGAAGATGTCTATTGTGGTTCACCAGCAGCCTGTGCAAATGGCAACGGAATCGGACAGTGGAAAAGAACAGAGACCAGTCAGGTCGTCTGGGGAGGACTTGGATGAGAGTCCTCCATCCGATGCACAGATGGGAGTGGGATGCTGCCTCCGGAACCTCCAGGAATCTGGCAGCAGCGAGGAAGAGGAACAAGGGGAGCCTGTTCCCAGTGCATGTGTGCACAGAGCTGCTAGAAGGTGAGAGCAGCTCAGACAAAAGAGGCAACTCAGGAGTAAGGCTTGGAGGTGATTGCCCCTCCCCTAAGGTCTAAAGGACAGGCAATGGTGAAGAAACCTTTACAGGAAGCAAGATCATTTGTGTCAAAGCGAAAAAATTCAACTTTATAAATTAGAGGAAATGAATCGTGTTTTTCTGTTGCCAGCATACTTCATTTACACATAACTAGGAACAAAAGAAAAAGCAGTACATTCTGAGAAGCAAGCAAAAGAAAGAAAAAATAAAGTAAAATAAAACTCCTCCCCTGCACACATGCGCAGTAAATCAAACATCACAAGACACTCATATCTTGTTACTATGGAAACATGATAACCAGTCCGGTATATTCTGGAGCTCAACAGACAAATCAAAACAACGCAGTGACAATTCGCTCTGTTCGGATTAATCCTTGAAGCTCTGTGTGGACTTTGTACTTCGGTTGGTTTTTTTATAATTCATTTGGCAGTCTAGTTGTTGGCAGCAATTCAAAGGAGAGAAAGGTGGGTGCTTATCTCGAGGGACTGTTTGGGACTCATTACCGGCTGGGAATGAACATAATTCCCAGCATTGAAATAAACAAGAGTTGTTTTAACTAAGCGTGTGTTTAATTACGGTCTCGGGAAGCCTTGGTCAGAACTATGTCCACCAAGCAGAACATGTCCCCCAAAAGTCCTTGGACCTAGGACCAGACTTTACAAAAGCCAGGTGAGGTTGAACTAATGATTTTGGCTGACAAAAACTGCAATCCACCATGGCTTCCATCAGTGACCATTCTGGTCCTGGATCTCTGCTTCCAGCTGTCCCAAAATAATTCCATAAAGGCCACCAGGCATTCTGCAGAGGGGCATCCTAATGTATTATGTCTTGTATACAGAGTCAAGTGTGAAGTTTACAAATCAAGTAAGCATCTCAGGTCTGGCCAACTATGCCATCTGCTGGCCGCTCCCAGTGCTTGTTAATTAACTCCTATGTTAGCCTAATATTCTTTTGTGTTAGAACCACCTATTCCTGACCTACAACTTCACCTCTTAGAAATGTTGCCATTGACCTTAAAAATAAATCTTTACCTGGGCTGGTTTTCCACCCATGGACCTTTTAAGAACCTCAGGTATGTGTGGAGAGAGAGTTGGGTATTCGACACAGGTTGCATTTGTGATTTAGCAAGGTTAGTTTCATCCTCATCTTGTTTGGTTCCACCTTCATCTGAGGAAAGCCCATGTTGAGTGCCAATTTTTAGGAAAGAGATCTCAATGCCAGGAAACCAAAGTTTGATGCAATAAGAAGTTTATTTAGATGAAGAAACAATCTGAATTCATTTTTTTGAGAACTGAGGTAATGCTGGTCTGAAAAACCCCACACCAACACAAAATTACATACATAATGTCTGAGTCAGAACATAAAATTTCCCAGCAGCATATACCATGATAAGGAGAATCAATTCCATCATCTTAAAGTGTACAAACACTTCTAGGAAGGAGAAGATTGGGTGTGAAGATCTGGTCTCCCATTAATGTAAACTGACCATCCATTTTCTTCTGAAACCCCTCAAATTGGAGTTGTAGAAAAAGACCGTTGTTTCAGAACATTAATGGAAGACAAAAACAATATCAGGAAGCAGTTTGAAGGACAGGGCGCATGGAGTTCCATCTCTGGTTGTTTCCATGAGGAAGAGAGAAGATGACCTCAATGAGCGATGAAAGCATGGAAACAAAGAGTGGGCATGCATTTCAGTCAAATCTTGGAGGGCTTTGAAGACCATTTTAGGTCATCCTTGATGGTATAAGGGCTTTCTCAAGTTTAAAAGTAGTAGGCACTTTCCAGGGACTTTTGACTTGAGCAGCTGAAATCTGGTGCTGCATTGGCAGGCAACAAGCCATACCCTCCGTGGTTGATGATCCCGCTGGATGGAATGGCAGCACAAGGGTTGCATTGCTCGACGCAAACTGATTGGTCAGCGCAGTAGAGAGAGGGCCCAGGGATGTTCAAGGTGTAGACTGGTGGTTGTATGGTCACCATCATGGGTGGACAGCTGGTGTAGCAATTCCATCCGGAAGCCATCTTTGCTGGACCGAGGGATGAGGAGCTAAGGTAACCTATTAGGGAGGAGAGGACACACATTAGAGACCATCAATGAAATATAAACCTCTGCATCAGGGGTGGGATTCTACCAGTTCGCACCTATTCGCTAGAACTGGTTGTTAACATTCTAAGCAGTTCGGAGAAGAAATTACTGGCCTAATCCTGTAAGGAAGGCAGGAAGGAAACATTCTGGTGTTGCTTAGAGAAACTGCCTCTCCGTTAACCCTTATTATGTTCTTGGCAGGACTAGACTTCCTGTCTCAGGAACCTCTCTGGAGTTTTTTTCCCCTCCTTTGCTGGTACTTTGCTTGTGTGGAGGGACCATTCAAAGTTACAACGGCACTGAAAAAAAGTGACTTATGACCATTTTTCACACTTACGACAGTAGCAGCATCCCCACAGTCACGAGAGGCCAGGTGAGGAGATGCGTGCCTCAATGTGAGTGATGTTGAGTTGGCCACGCCCAGCCAGTCACATGACCACCAAACCATGTCCACCCAGTCACATGACCACCAAGCCACGCCCCCACCACCTAAGCCACGCCCAAAGAACCGGTTGTTAAAAATTTTGAATCCCACCCCTGCTCTGCGTGGTGGGATGTCATAGCCCTGTAGTAACTTAAGAAATGATGAGGGCCGCCAAACTTATAAATAAACACATCACAGGGTGTCAGAGGGGATCAACCTATTCTTCCAAGGATCTGAAGGCAGAAGAAGAAATAATGGGTGGAAACTAATCAAGGAGTGAAGCAACTTAAAATTGAGGAGAAATGTCCTAACAGTGAGGACAATGAATCAATGGAATAGCTTGTCTCCAGAAGTTGTTAGATATTGGAACAGTGCTATCATGTCACCCCTAGTCCTTCTCTTCCTTAAACTAGACATACCCAGTTCCTGCCACCATTTTTCATGTGTTTTAATCTCCAGTTGACATTGGTAGAAACCAAAACCACATCCCCTCCTCTTTCTAAAGCACTTGGGCAGTTGCCTGTTTTAGAGACACAACAACGAAGGGATATTCTAGCTTCTTCATAAATGCAAAACCTTAAACGATTTAATATATATATAAAAAAAAAATGGTTAGGAGAAGAGGAAGGTATTTGCAAGAGTTTTCAAAGCTTGAAACATCTTACTGTAACTTACCGGCACTGGAAAGTTCTTAACTTGAGCTTCTCAAGATAATCTGCCTTTTTTCTCTGCGAACTCTGGGTTTTTATACCAAAGCCATCTCTGAGAGTTTTGATAAACAGTTAATACGATGTTTCTTTAGGTCCCTCCTCTGTTTTGTCAAGGAATGATTTCACTGTGGGTTGAAGTGCACCTCATCTCCTCCTTTGTGATTCTATGGTGTCTCCTTCCAGAGGTGGGAACAGCCTTAAAATTGCTACAAGGCTCCAAAAATCCACAATATTCTTACTGTTGTTGTTGAGGACGAGTCAAAACAGCTTCTAGAACATTGGAAAAAAGGAGGTCATTTTGGGGAACTTTTGGGGGGCCTGCATTGTTGACTTGAGCTTAGCTGCATGGATGAAAGTCTTCTCAGTTTTTTCTTCTCTTCCTTTGATTGTGTTGAGTTTCCTTATTTGATTCCCTCTTCCTGGTTTGAAAAATCCCTTCAGGGGATCAGGTCAAAGATCTTTTCAGTCCAGAATTTGGTGTAACACATATAAATCCATGTTCCAACCTTGCTGGATTGTTCTGTCTTCTGGAAATGAATTGTATCTCAGCTGAATTGTATCTTAGGGTTCCAGAGTTAAAAGTCCACTTAGATAGCCCTTGTTCAGCACAGGTTCAGACATTCCAGAGAGATGTTTGCCCAAGCTTTGTTTAAATGCTTTTTATGAAATAATCTCTACTAAACCAGATAGTGAGGGCAGATTTGTTACTCTGTGCTTTGCATAAATTGGAATTCAGATGAAGGTACATAATTTGGAATTCAACTGTAGGAGCTTCATCACTGGAGGCTTTTAAGAAAAGACTGAACAGCCCCTTGTCTGGAATGGTATAGGGTCTCCTGCTTGATCAGGGGATTGGATTAGATGACCTCCAAGGCTCTTTTCAGCTCTATTTGGATTGATTGAAGCCTAGCTTGAAGATACTGGAAGGATGTTGAAATTGAAATTGAGATGGTGATTCATAAAGCGATAGCTCAGTCTCCTCTTTGATTCCTGTAATATTCCAAGACATATGTCTCTCAAGAATGTGACACCATTCTTCCTTGTGTTTTATCAACAGCTGGTCTTTGCAGACCTCTCCCTTAAAACACCAACTACCTGGAAGGACTCTATTTGCCAAATGGGCAGAATTCCAGTTTTGACTCATTTCCACGTGGGGAAAAGCTAAATTATAACAGGTTCCAGTTGATTGACCCCACCTACGAGGTGGATGGATAAACTAGCACATTGGAATGGAAGTCACCCTTAAAACAACTCGGGTGTTACGTGGAGAGGGATGATGTATAAGTAACTAATTAGAGACCTGGGAATAAAAAAAAATACACCACCATGAAAGCTATAAAAGCACAGATGAATATTTCATGGACTCTTTCTCCCACATCACGGGTTGGGTTTTTCTTGAGGTAGGAGTAGGTAAGTTTTGCACAGAAAATTAAATTCTGCAAGGATTCTTCCTGGCACCAGAACTTACTTGCGAGGAACCCTAAGAAAGAAAGAAATAGGATATAAGTCTGTATCTATATCTTGCTTTTTGCCTTGATAGTCTTGCTTTTAAGGTCTTGGTGAATCAGATAACTCTTAATCGATTTATAAAAATGTGTGCCGTCACAGTTCAGGGTTAGATCCAAAATTGCTGTCCCAAAAGGCAGCTGAATTTTCTTGGTTGTTTTTCTTCTTCTTTGAAACATTTTGCTTCTCATCCAAGCAGTTTCTTCTGGATGAAAAGCAAAATGTTTTCAAAGAAAGTCCCGTTGCCTTTTCAAAAAGCATCTTTTGAACAACTGTGACCTGGATGATGGAGAATCTCCGTAGATGTTTAGGGATAAAACTTCAACACAGACCACTCAACAGTTAGATTATGATGCGGAATGGGCAATTATGTCAGTGGTGGGATTCAATTTTTTTTACTACCGATTCTGTGGGCGTGGCTTGGTAGGCGTGGCAGGGGAAGAATACTGCAAAATCTCAGTTTCCCTCCCCACCCTACTAACCTGCTTTCCAGCTCCATTCTCCTGTACAGGGCAACTAAAGAAGACCCAGCCAATCAGATGGGACTTGGAAGGCAGAGAAGAGATGGGGGTGGGGCCAGTCAGAGGTGGTCTTGGCCGGTTCTCCAAACTATTCAAAATTTCCACTACCACTTCTCCAGAACTGGTCAGAACCTGCTGAATACCACCTCTGAATTATGTAGAAGAAAATTTAATGTTGATCACTTCTGAACAGGTATACAGTAGTTCAAGTTAGTTAATGTTTTAAAACATGGAGATACGTGCCTTATCTCTTTTCTTGATCACTCTGACTACTGTTAGCTTTGCCCAAATCCAAGATGGCTTCTGGATGGAACCACTGTTATACCAGCTGCCCTTCCATGATTGTGACCGTCCAGCCAGTACCATTCGCCATGAACCTAACTGGCCCAGCTCTTTATTGTCCTCAGCAGTCCTTGTGCATTGAACAACACAACCCTTGTGTCCCAACACCACACTGCGAGGATTCCCTTTGTAGCAGCACAGCCTCTAACTTCAGTACTTCCAGTGTGGCTTCTCAGAAGTCCATATCCAGGAGTCAGAGAAGTGGTTGCTTTCCCTGTCGACGGTGTTGAGGCCAAGATCAAGGTCTTGGAGAAGATGCAGAAGAAGGATGGAAAGGGAATTCAAGTTGATGGACTCATTCATTGTGTAAATGTAATGTTGAGTATTATTAGTAACTCTAGTATGCTAGAGTTACGGTGGCATTTTCTACATATGAGATTGAACAATACCTGAGAAGACACCTTTATGATTTTATGTATGTGTGTTTCATTGAGGACATCAGAAAGCGTCTTCTGATGTAAACAATTTCTTGTTTTATGGTAAATTAATTTTGTTTTCATTCCAAAATAAAATCTTCATTGCAATAATCCCTTGGTTTCTCTGTTGCTTCTGTGTCCTCCTCCGAAGACTAACACTACAAACCAACATTATAATGAATGTTTAGCTAGGCATTTGATCACAGCCGAATGCCTGTTGAGAAGCCCATGTCTTCAACTGGATGCTTGAACCCAGCTTTTCATTTTTTTAGCTTTTCACTTTTTCAGCATTCTTGTTTGCCCAGGACTTCAAAAAGTATCTTGTTAAAATTTGTGAAGGGACAGCCAAAGTGCATCACCCCCAAGTTGCATTGCGTAGAGTCACCAATGGAACTGAACCTCACAGAAATGCAAACATTGGCTGTTTTCTAAAATCAGATAAAAACAATTGGCGTACAAATTGATTCAGGATTGTTCAGTCCAAAGGTGCCTTGGTTGATGAGGCATCCGTTTTATTTAGCCTTAATTCTTTTTTCAAGTTTCTCTCATTTGCTTGGTGTACATATGGATTAAGGAGGCACATACCCACACACACTTCTGAAACGCAGTGACTTAAACCTGGTAGAAAAGAGATATTCCCTTATCTTTTTTCTCAGGTGATGTGTCTGTAAGAACTCTTGGTCTTAAATCTTTCATGTCTATAGGATAAGTGATTTATTTTATACACTCACAGACACACACTCAGAACTATTAATAGGGACCTAAATCAGATTAGCTAAACAAACAAATTGGATTGGATTTAATTTAGATCCCATGGCCAGGAACTTAGAGGATCTACAAAGATCCAACTTGATCAATACTTATGGAATCAAATCACTTCATCAGTTCTGTTCACTGCATTCAAGCCTTTGCATCAATCAAATCTTTACCAGATCAACTGAGTGTTCAGATGTTTGTATGGCCTTTCTGATGAAATTGATCTTCTGTGGCCAGGAAATTCCATTAACATATATTCTGGTAGAGATGGAATGGGGTCAGGAGAAACCATGATTCCATCAATACATTGTGATCAATTTCCCCCAAGTATCTAATTAGAATAGAATAGAATGAGAGAGTTGGAAGGGACCTACAAGGGGCCATGTAAGTCATCTAGTCCAACCCCCTGGCCAAGTGGGCAACTCTACACCATTTCTGACCAATGGCAGTCCAGTCTCTTCTTGAAAGTCTCCAGGGATGAAGCTCCCCCAACTTCCGAAGGCAAATTCTTTTCCATTGGTTGATTGTTCTCACTGTCAGAAAATTCCTTCTTATTTCCAGGTTGAATCTCTCCTTGATCAGTTTCCATCCATTATTTAAGATGGTCAGAAAGACTAAGGTGAGAAGTTTGGGTTTCCTCGGTCCATATTTTTGTGGTCAAAAACAGACAATGCTGCATTTCTTTAGATGAAGCTCTTCACATTTTTGAAAAACAGTATGGAGTACCGGGATCCTGGGGTTTACTAATTAATTGCTTGCTGATTTCAATTAATTTGCCTGCTGATTTCAACCCTAATAGGAAAAAGTACATGGACATGATGCAAACTGCACAAAATTGAACCAGTTTTAGTGAAGAAAGCTCATTTCTACTTCTTTGGTTGGTTGGTTGATGGAGTGATTGGATTTACAGTATAGGGCCATCCTTCTCATAACAGCGATCCTGGGCCATTTAACAATCTTCAATGAACAAACAATGGCCTCATTGAGAAAGAAGCACATCAAAAGCAGCAGAGTTCACCTAACTTTTCAAGAGGAACATCTTTAAGACCTTGTGGAAAGCTAAGAAGGTCAGGCCGATGTAAATTTTGCGAGTGGGTTTGTTCATTTTTGCTATTTTCTAGGGCACTGAGAAGACCCTCCAGGCCAACCAAGGCCAACTAGAGGACATTATTTGATGGAAGAGACCTAGAGGATTCCCTCTCTTCTCCTTCAGCAAGGCCATATTTCTATTCTTCAGAACTGGGATTTCATCCCTGACCAAGAGAAAAAGGAGCCAAAGATCATAACAATATAATCACAACAAAAAGGAAACTGTTGGTTTGGTTGCAATAGATGGTTTATTTTAAAAGAAAAAGCAAAGCAATGGAATGTTTCAACTGCATCCAACATGGAACAATCAAAATTGCCCTTTGGAGGATAACATTGGTGAAGGATGAAGGACATCTGGGAAGACTAAGAGCGATAAGTATGCAACTTCAACAAGAAACAGGTGAGATTGTGTAGCTGCAAAGGAGCACAGGTTACATCCTTGATTCATGAACACAAGTAGAGATTCCATTGTGAACATACTCTGCTACTTAGAATATATCCCCAAATCATGGGTGGCATACTCTTGTTCCAGAGACAAGTTACACAAGGGTTTCCTGGAAGCAGGGGAGTTGGAAAATACTGGTCTATCAAGCAAAGCTTCCTAGGCATTTCAGGATATTTCTAGAGTCCACGTCTACCAATGGAATCCCTCAGAAAATCTCGACTTCTCCTGTTTCTTCATCTCTGTTGCGTGAAGGTTGACCTGTTGATCTTAGAACCTCTGGCTAACAGAACTCCATTCACTCTGACTCTTGGGCAGAGACTTTTGAGGAAGGCTGGGAGAAGAAACGACGGAGCTGGCATAGCTTCTACGGGTGATGGGAGGACACAGTGGTGGAACACAAGGGTTGCATTGGTCAATGCAAAGAGGTTGATCAGGGCAGTAGAGAGATGGGCCTGGGATACTCAGGGTGAAAGGTGGTGGCTGAACAGTCACGGTCACTGGAGGGCAGCTGGAATAGCATGGCATCCTTCCGCAAGACATGGTAGATGAGTGGTGTGGATCTAAAAGAACACGAGGAAGGAAAATAGATGTTGAATGGAAGAGCTGACCAACTCAAAACCTCTTAGTCTTCAAATTCTAATTCCCTATGCCCTTTGAATCTTTGACACAAGAAGACATGCTCATAGGGCTGGAATGGGCTTGGAGGTCTTCTAGTTTAACCCGCCTGCTCAAGGCAGGAATATCTGGATTCGTACAACATGTTCAGTCTACATGATAATGGACAGAGAACCATATTTGAAAGGCCAACTTTAACTCAACCCAACAGCTCTTTTCTTCATTTAAATCTGTAGGGTTCTCACAATTCACTACCAGCAGGTTAAGATGTTCCTCACTGGTCTACTAAAGGTTGTAACTGAGCCTTCTCCTTCAACCCAAGCTGCACAAATATTTACAGAGGTTCAGTAGATGCTTATAGAGGAACCGAAGCTAAGAAATTAGAAACATGGACCAAACAAGGGAGAAAGAGAAGCTTTCTCACCTTTTCTAACAACTCACAAATATATAAAGAGAGAGGTTGGGGAAGAATTTCTAAAGATTGGTAGAAGTAGCTCAGCTCAACTTACCTGATTCTGCCACGAGAAGGAAGATTCCGTTGAAGGATCTCAAGCTGGAGGAACTCAATCAAGTGATAGAGCTCTGAGATTTTCCTGGGTATTTATACAATTTATCCCACAGAAATAGGATGATTAATTCAATTTTTTAAAAAGTTCTAATTAACTGAGTAAGCTTTGCGAAACACCCTGGTTGGTTCTGCAAATGATGCATCCCATCTGTTTTTCTTTGGTTTTTAGGTGAGGTTCTCTTTTCCTGGCAGCTGCTAAAGATTTCTGGGTCACATCGGGCTGATCCCCAATTTTCTGGCTCCACTTGATCACCGGTTTCTTGCTGATTCCATAGGAAAAGAACATGAGTTGTGAGGAAGGGTGTGCATTTTGCTCACAAAACGGGAATCTCTTTTCATCAAGCTTGCAAATGAATAATGAATATAACAATACCCTTGGCTGATCTCAACAAACTAAGCAGGGTTGGAATTTAATACAATAGAATTTAATACAATGCAAGTTTATTCAATACTGTGTAATACAATACAACATAATACAATATAATTTAATGCAATATAAATGAATATGCTACAGGCTAATACAATACAATACAACTTAGCACAATATATTTTGATGCAATATAATTCAATGCAATGGAATTTAATATAGTGTAACTTTATTCAATGCAATGTGATACAATTCAGTTTAATACAATTCAATTTAACACAATAAAATTTAATATATTATGGGTTAATTCAATGCAATTTAATGCAATAGAATTTAATACAATATACTTTAATGCAATACAGCTTAATACAATACAATTTAATACAATATAACTTAATCAATAGAATTTAATACAATTAAAAATGTTACTCAATGATAAGACATTAAGATAGCATGGTGGGTTTATTTTGTCTCCCAAGCAATAATTATAAATCATTTAATAATAATTTATTTTGCCAATTCTACCCAGGTTTAAGAGAAATCAGTGACCTTTGAAAAGAGGGTTTTGATAAAGATTATTTCCATCAATCAATCTTTATCATCATGATCACTGATCAGTAAGCAATTTATTTTTTGTAATAGATGTATAATTTTTATTAAGGACTTTTCAATGGTATAAAAACAAGACAAATCCTGAACCCAAAAGAAAAAAAAATAGGGAAAAATGATAAGAAAAGGGAATAAGGCAAAATAAATAGATTTATTATGTGGAATAAATGAATAAATGAACATATATGGAATTCTTAGTCACCCAGAGCCATTGATTGACATGGGTGGCTCTGGAGATTGAAAGAATGAATAAATAAATATATGTTTTTTTCCTTGAAATGAATGGTTTTCCTATCTCACTGAACTATTAATATGATGATGAAGAAATGTCAGCCAATTGGTCAGTCAATCCGGAGCTAATCCTGGTGTTTTGACTCAGCTCTAGAAAAAAAATGACTTGGGATGCACTTGCCCCATCATAGTTGCTAGACAGACAGTCTCCACCTATGGGGAAAAGAAAACAGAACCGGATGAACAAGTGAGGAAGGGTCATTACAAAGTGTGAGCTCATTCTTGAAACAACTTGGGTGACACACAAATTACAACCATGCTGACAGCTCATTGGAGGAGGACCAATAAGCCATTTGGTCATGATACTTGAGAAATTGTCAAGCGCCGGGGAAATCAGGAGATTCGGGCAGCTCAAATGAGTGTAAAGCTTAGATCTCTTGTGGGGGTGCAGGGATTCGTGACTTATGACACGTTTGACCCCTCCCTCCCTCGGGCTCAGCCTGGTCATCTCCTCCATCAATTGTGTAAACATCCAGAGGAGGAACTGGAGTGAAAGCTTATGATTTGGGGGGTACCAATTCACTCCCTTTTGGTTTTATTCATTGCTGGAACAAGGAAGTTGGTGTCAGGTGGCGAAGACCAGGCCCCCAGATGAAGGTTTAATTAAACTAATTACATTAAATCACACAGATTTATTGTGAAAAGCCTATGCACAGAATCATCCCAGGTAATGATTGGCATATGCTTAGAGTTCGATGAGGGTCAATAGCACTCAAGGGGGGATTTTGATTTTGTTCTTTGTGGCTACGTCAGGATTCTAGGCTGAGTCCCCTTTTCACTCCACCCCAAATTCTGCCATCCCTTATCCTACAGTTGGGGAGAATTCCGTGTTGACTTGGCCTGTGCATCTGTATGAATCTCCCCCCTGTGGATACAGGTAACCCTCAAATTTGCAACCATTTGCTTAGCAAGTTACAATAGCACCATTAAAAAGTGACTTACACCTGGTTCTCACACTAATTAGGTTGTTTAGCACCTGGCATACATTTCTGAGGTGCATCCTGTGGTCACCATTTGTGACCTTCCCAGCTGCTTTTTGACAAGCAAGGTCAATGGGGGGAGTTGAATTCATTTAATGACCCTGTGTTTCACTTAACAACTACAATAATGCACTTAACAATAGGGCAAGAAAGATTGTAAAATCAGGATTCACTTAGTAACCATCTTGCTTAGCAATGAAAATTGTGTCCCAATTGTGGTTCGTAAGTTGAAGAACAGCTGTAATCACCTCCATTTTTCTTGCTGCTTCTTGTTTGGGATTATGTTTAACTGTGACACCTATCAAAGAATTCAACTTTTTCAACACCAAGATGTTGAAAGCAGAAGAGCAATGATTTGGGATGATCTCAGTAAAACCTGAACTTTTCTAGCTGCTGACATTGGTTGATGAAAACCTTGGAAGAGTCAAAAAACATAACAAGGTCCATTTTCAGTCTAGGTGTTGAGTTTCAATGGGGAAAATATATTGTTCAAAGTCCATCCTGTGCTTCGTCAAATGAGAGTTTTAAGTAGATGAATAAAGACAGGATTTGCGCCCATCCATACGAGGGCTGTCATGAACATGATTTATTAAAAAGGCTAACAAGGAAACAGAAAGACCAGGATGCACCTTGTCTGGCAGCTAACACCCGGAGAAGCAGGGATTAACCCCAGACAAACAGTCAAGCAGAAAACACCAGCCCAATCGAAGAAATATCAAGGAGAAAAAAACACACCACGATGAACACCGGCAGGGCAGGGCAAATGTATACAAACACAGGACAAGACTCACACTCACTGTTTATTTATTTGTTTATTTAGTTATTGATTGATTGATTGGTGTTACCTAGTTGAGTAATGAAATGTCCATAAGCAAACAACCAAGCTCAGACAGCACCAAAGATTCCCAGCTCAATCCTGAGCTACAAATATTATCTATTGGAATCTTACCTTCCTCTTTCCCTTCTTCTGTCCAACCTTCCCTCCTTCCCTCCCTTCCTGCCTCCATCCTTCCATCCCTCTATCCTTCCACCCATCTCTTCCATCCTTCTTTCCTCCCTGTATTCCCGCATCTCTCCCTCACTCCATCCACCTTGGACTGCAAGCAACAAACCAAGCTCAGAGGTCTCTCTCTAAGTCAAGATTCCTCACAAGCATCGTTGTCATTCACCTCTGAAGTGGGAACTTCACTTGTCCATCAAAGTGTGTCCATTGTGAAATGTTCAGTCCATTTCTTAGTTCCAGTTCCAGCTTTATTAAAAGCTCTAGCTACTTTCAATCGTTGCTCCTTGTGAACCTTCAGTCTGTGGAAATGTGTACCTTCAAGTTTTCAAAATTAATTCTTTAGCACAGGAGTCAGCAACCTTAAACACTCAAAGAGCCACAGAGGTTCTACCCATTCAATTCTGGAGCTGACCAGAAGTCTGGTTCCCCCATCATAGAGTCTGTTCCTAACAGGGTGTCCTTTTTCCTCTGCTGACTGGAAGTCTGGTTCGCCCACCATAGTCTCTCCTCCTAGCACATTGTCCTTTTCCCTTTTACTGACCGGTGAAAAGGGAGCCACAGCAGAGAGATGAAAGAGCCACATGTGGCTCCAGAGCCACGGGTTGCCGACCCCTGTTTTAGGGCTACCAAAGCTGTCATTTCATCAAAGTTGATTTCCCCTTCCCCAAGGACAAAGAAGATTGGGCTTGCTGCTCTACATCCTTTAATCTCTGCATAGGGATATTACTCCCTCCCTGACCCTTGACCCCACTGACTTTTAAGGAAGGAGGGAAACAATTTTATCAATATTCCAAGATATATAATTTTTTGTTAATGGAGAATGACATGAACACAACAGGAAACCAAGAAGTTCAATGCAGAAAAGAGCTTTATTTAGAGAGAGAGAGACAATATGGAGCTGGGGATTTTATAGGAGTTGGATTAGCATGGCAAGATCAAACATAGCCAAAAAGGGAAGATGCCCACAGTCTTAAGCAAATTGAAGATGGGATTCAAACAGAAAGGATGAAGTGTCTTCTTATACCAGATGACTGAATGATGAGGCTTCTGGTCTGGTCTTCTATGTATAGGTCTCTTCTGTAAGTTCTTTCTTGTTGGAGAGAACTAACAGATTCTGGGAAGTTGTTGTCCATGGAAAGGGTTGATTTGAAAAGGGTGAAGGTAGAGTTCAAACATTGCATGAATAGATTTTTTTGGGGGGGCTAGAAGATCTGGATGTCTCAAATCTTCGGTTCTTTGTCATCTTCATCCTATGGAGTATAATTTCACGGTTTCAGAACATCTTGCAAGTTCTATAGCCCTTCTAGAATTTGGACACCGTTTTCTGAGAAGAAGTGCTGGCTAAAATGAGTGGGCGGGGTCTGTTGTAGCTTAAGCCTCCGCATTGAGGAACACAAGGGTTGAACTGGTCAATGCAGAGAGGTTGGTCAGGGCAGAAGAGAGAGGGTCCTGGAACGGTGATGGTGAACGGTGGTGGTTGGATGGTCACAGAGGTGGGAGGGCAGCTGAAAGAGCAGAGGTCCCATCTAGATGCCATCTTGCTTGGATTGGGTTGGTGGATCTACAAAAAAAAATTAGAAGAGTTAATAAAAGTCAGATCCTTATTTTTTCCTGTTTTATTCACACAATTGTTGAATGAGGAATCCAAAGCATACAGAAGGACCTTAGCAATGGAGTTAGATTTTAACACCTTCCATTTTTGAAGACGATACATTGATGAAGATCCAACATCCAGAACTTGGAGAATTCCTCAAGTAATAAAAAACCTGGATGCAGTATCCACCTTCTGCTTTCCAGAAGGTTGAATACTCACACACACAAATGGTAACATAAATTGGATAAGATAGCCACAACCAGCCGACACAATTTGCAACAGGTAACTCTCTTTGGTCCATAAGACCAAGTTTTTACAAGAATCCCCAGCAGAAAAGGTAGAACTTACAAGGTTCAGTGGTGAATGCAGCTCAAGTTGAGTTCTTCAGTGCTGAACGAATCTGATGTTAGACTTTGGGATCTGCTGGACTTTTTATATGGTTGCAGAATGGGTGATGCCTCCAATTCCTGGGATTCTAATTAATTGCTCATTGTTGTTTTCCTGTTTATATCACTCACTTTCAAGGCATGGCACCTCGTTCTGCATTCTTGGTGCTTCATCCAGAGGTGGAGCCCTTTGAGTGAAAATCACAACGGATGATATCTTTCAAACATTGGTTTTATAACCAGGGTTGATGATGAAACTTTAGGGATAGCAGAAGTGGAGAAGCATTCTGTTGAGGTTCCTCACATCAACAGTGGAGAGATTTTCCTCAAGTTTATCAAATAGTGGACAAATAAGATGGGTTATGCTGCATCAAACCAACAATCAATTTGGGGACTTCCCCCAGTGGGTAATCTCTGGAAAGATCTCATAGGTGGAAATTCAATATTGTCTTCTTACTTGGGTTCCACTCAGTAATAGATACACCAACATGACAGTGTGAATCTTCTCCATCCAGAACATATTTATTCTTGTCCATGTTTCCACCCCATAGTACCTTTTGACTCCATAAAACAGTTTTCTCCCTGCCTGCATTCTGATTTTATTCCACAATGACAATCCTGGTCACAATTTTGGAAGTTGGTTCAAGAAATAATATAGACCAGACTGGGAATAAAATTAGCAAATTAATAATTTTGGGTTGACCCAAAGCCCAGAAGATCTCAATGTTGACCCCAGCATTTCCAAACATAGTTAGAAAAAAAGTTAGACAGGTTGATGGTCAGTGCTGATGGTCAGTAGAAAGAATAGGAATTTGATTTTGGAAGATATATTTCTGGGACCTAACTAGGAGGAAGAGGAAGAAGACATGGAGAAGAAGGAGGTACAAAGCCAAATAGGTGGTCAGATAGATCCTGAAGAAAAATCCATGGTTTCCAAGAATGTAATTTTATTGGTTATTTTATTCACACCCCCCCCCCAAAAAAAAACTTTAAATACAAAAGCAATATGATGTTATGGAATTAGGGTGAGAATACCTTGATGTGTCTGGGTGGATTATCCAGGCAACTGAAATAACCATGAATCAACCAAATATTCATGAAGAGGTTCACGACGTACAGCCAGATAATTAGTCCAGTCAAGACCAGAAAGCATGTCTGAAACTGCCCTCAGAATCCCAGCCAGTCATTAAAATCCCTGTAAAGGGATAATTATTTGTGGGGCTCTCTATCTACCTGAACTAATAATGTGAATTCTAGATCCATGTGCTTCCCATGTATGCCCTGTGTGTCTAAACTGGACTCTATCACCACCACAGCTGATTTACTGGACAGGAAACAGAGCCTTGAGGGATAACATTGTTTCTTCTACTCAATAAACATCTCCTTGCAGAAAATGTGTCAGGATAATTACAGTAATTCTACAACATGTGTAAATGTGTTGCCACCTGTTAAAGGTAGGATGAGACAGCCAGGCATTAATCACTATGGCTTGAAAGCAAGGTAAGGAAAAGGGCTGAAGAGAAGCCAAGATAAGATGTCGCCGTTTGTATTTCCTTGTCCCCGAATCTCTGTTACTCCAAGCCCCATCACAGATGGCTCTCAAGGTGGTCTCAATTCCATCCCTTTCTTTTCCCAACAGAAGAGGCAGACCTGATTGGAATCACTTGCAATCCACTTGGAGGCCCTCAACGGAGAACTTCAGGTTTTCACTCGAAGTATTCAAACTCAGTTACAAGCCAACTCCCAACAACCTGCCCCAAATCTTCACAAAATCTCTCAATCCATGGGACCTATTGAAACCAATGCCCACCAAGCACAAACTCTTCAGAAACCAAGAAGAATTTGAATCAGTCTGGAGCACCCCTTTCTTCATCCTGTCTTGTTTCTCCTTTTAATTGGTGGTCTCTTCTGGACTAATGCAAAACTAAAGCTTCCCTTTATTTTGAAGGGAAATATTTTTTAACTGTTGGACTTATTCTTGGCTTGCAGTCAGAAGATTGTTCTATGTTGTGATAGCTACTTTTTAAAGTTTATTGTTGTTTTATTTGACTGCTGCGCTGACTCATGTATCAAACGGGTGACTATATAAATTGACTAAATAAATAAGAAAATATATACACTGTTTTGACCGCCATGATGCAAAAAAGATGTTGAGATTTTGGAAAGAGTACAGAGAAGAGCAACAAAAATCATTAGCAGGCTGGAAGCTAAAACATACAAAGAAGACTTGCAGGAATTTGGTATCTATGGTGAAAAGAAGGACTGGGATGACATGATAGCACAGTTCCAATGTTTGAAGTACTGCCCCAAAGAAGATTTCGGGGTCAACCTATTCTCCAAAGTACCAGAAGGCAGGACAAGAAGCAAAAGATGGAAACTCACCAAGGAGAGAAGAACCTAGAACTAAGGATAAATTTCCTGATAGAACAATTAATCAGTGGAACGACTTGCCACCAGAAGGTGTGGGTGCTCCATCACTGGAGGTTTTTAGGAAGAGATTGGACAACCAGTTGTCAGAAATGGTGTAGGGACTCTTGCCTGAGCAGGGGGTTGGATTAGAAGACCTTCAGGGTCCCTTCCAATTATGTTATTCTGTTCTGTGTCTCTTGTGTTTCTGTATGTGGACATTTGAATATAAAAAACAAAACAAGGATGGGGACATACTACGTAAAGCTATGTTTTCCTTCAGTGTGGTTTATTTATTTATTTATTTATTTATAACATTTATATACCGCCCTTCTCCCTAGGGACTCAGGGCGGTGTACAGCCGAATCAGACCCAAACAATACAAAAGTTAAAAAGAAATTAAATAATGGCTGTTTAAGCTAAAACAACCCTCCCCCAAGAATATTAAAACCCAAGTTAAAACCCAAGTTAAAACCAAGTTAAAGGAGACGATTAAAACTGTATCAGCCCAGGCCAGCCTGCTCAAAGAGCCAGGTTTTTAACGCGCGCCTGAAGGTCCTCAGGTCCGCGCTGGTGCGTATCTCGGGTGGCAGAGTATTCCAGAGGGCAGGGGCCCCCACAGAGAAGGCTCTACTCCTGGGGGCCATCAGACGACACATAGAGGCCGACGGCACCCGGAGAAGGCCCTCCCTATGGGAACGCACCGGTCTGCTGGAGATCACCGGCAGAATGCGGTCCTGCAGATAACCTGGCCCAATGCCATGGATTGCCTTAAAGGTCAAAACTAGAACCTTAAAGCGAACCCGGAAAGCCACCGGCAACCAATGCAGCTCGCGCAGGAGAGGCGTCACATGGGAGCTACGCGACGCCCCCATAAAGTTTAATGAAGAAACTATGAACTGGGATCACACAATGCCTTAAAACTGATGGATACACAAAAATGGTACAAGACCTTGAAGTCTTACCAGTTTTGTCCCAGGTATAAATATGAAATGTTTCGGTCTTCAATTGTCCATTTCCAAAACCCATTTGTGTTTTCCTTTTGCTAACAGGAAGACTCTATGGAGTTAAAGTCAGCAGTGGAGAACCATGGAACTGGAAAAGATCTTGGAGGTCTTGATGTCCTGTTCAGGGCCAAGATTCCTCAGGTCATCCCAGACCAATAATTCTTCAACCTTTGCTTGAAAGCCCCCTGTGATGTCCCTCGCTATCCTTCTTGTATTATGGCAACTAGATCTGGACATAATCCAGTCTGACCAGTCAGTGTAGAAGAAGAACATGATTCACATGTCTTAACTACTTGGTTATTGAAAGTTTAGTGATTACTTATTTATTGATATTAGTTGTCACAAACAGAGTGCTTTTTCTCAAATAAGGGTTTGGATTTGTCTCCTTCTCTCCCTCTGTCTCCCCCTTCATACCTGTCTCCCTCCCTCCCTCCATCTTCCATCCCTCCCTGCCTTTCTTTCCCCTTCTCTTTCTCTCCCCTCCTCCCTTTCCATATTTTCTCTGTGCTCTGTCATCCATGTCACCATTGTCCAATTCAATTCAGAGGAAAGTTAATACCACGAAAATATCAGAACAAGAAACCATGATTTGTTTTCAATGCCATCTGAGTTTTATTTGGAATGAGAAGCAAAGCATATATATATATATTTCTGTGGTCAAAGGCCACAAAGAATTAAATCACCAACCAAGAAACAAAGCAGAAGCTTGCAAAAAATATATATAGGTAAAGACGTTGACTTGAGAGACGAAGCCGCTGAAAACCGACATCCGGAAGGGTAGTTGACGTGAAGAGCAGGTTCCTCATTCTACCCCATCCTGTGCCATCTTAATATTTGGTGCAAGGATCACAGATGGTCTGGGCTCTGGGAAGGCATTTCCGAGAAGGAAGGCTGTAGGAACTGTAACAGGAGTTGTATCTGCTGCGGCTAAATGCAGGACCACACACCACTGGAGCACAGGATACGGGACCACATGATACAGGACCACATGATACGGGACCACATGATACAGGACCACATGATACGGGACCACAGGATACAGGAGCACAGGATACGGGACCACAGGATACAGGAGCACAGGATACAGGAGCACAGGATGTGGGACCACAGGCCTTAGGGGCACACACAGAAGGACCACACACAGTGGGCGAGCAGACCATAGGAGAACAGACGGTGGGCGAGCAAGGTCTGCATGGATCAATGCAGGCATACTGGTCAGGGCAGCAGAGTGAAGTGCTGGGGATGTTCATGCTGAATGGAGGTGGCTGCAGAGTGACGGTCACAGGGATGCATTTGGGGTAGCAGTTGTTCCATCCGTAAGACATGGTGGATGAGAAGAGGTGTGGATCTACAGGAAGACACAGTGGGGAGAGCTGAGAGATAACATCACCCATACATACATGTATACATGAATGGAATTTGAATACTTGAATAGGGATAGCACCCAATATTTGCATGGAATTCCTAACAAGGAAGCAATGGGATGAAACCAATGGAGGACTTAATTAATTTCGGGAAATCCACTGGAGCTACTTTTAATGCACCTATGTATTCCTTCTGTTCATCACATGTCACTTTTCTTCCTGAACCTAAATCATATCTAGGCTTCATTCCTCCAACATGGATCTTGAAGGACATCTCAGTAGCTTCCAAAACAGGAATCAAACTAGAAAGCTTTTGATCTTGGGGAAGTAATTCTCCACCAGGGTTGCCTTGGCACTAAATATTGGGGAAGAGGACATCATGCAAAGTGGGTGATGTTTCTTCAAGTCAAGTAGGCCTTGAATGTATGAGGAGGAACCTGGCCATCTTGGATAGAAAAGGACCACAATGAAACAATGGTCCATTTCTCCATTTCAAGTAAATCAGTTTCAAATTGTTACTCTTATCATTTATTTTAGATCTCTGGGTCTAGTATTCAAGAATCAGGTTGGTCTTGAAGCTGACAACCGATTAACCAAGGAAAGACCTCAAGAACAAGAATCAGGGAAAAGTTGGGTAAAAGTTCAGCCAAATTTAAAAAATCTCTGTAAATCTTACCAGCTCTTGTAGAGAAGTGGATTCTGTTGGAGTGTCTGGATGCTGGATGCTATTTCCCCCAAATCCCAAGGTTTTTATACAATTCTTCAGTGATTCTAAGAGCTGTTGTGCTTTTAATTAATTGCAACAGTTTTCCTGGTGTCACACCTATATTTTCTCAAGGAATGATTTTTGCTCCTTGCAACTGTCTATCCTCATGCCTCCTTTTCTCTAAAGTAAGCTGAAATGTTCCCAAAATAAATTTGGGGGGTTAGGACAAAGGACTGACTCAAAAATGGTTAAAATAATTTTGCTATCCGGTTGTAGATGGATTTTCAGATTTTCAGTATAATTTGCTGATGTTTACTTGGAATAACAACTCGTGTGGGGTGCAATTAAATTGTAATGTTCGATGGAAAGGAGTTACAAAATTCACATATTCAGAGACACTCTTCAGACTTCCTAAATTTTTCATCTTGGAGTTGTAAAAAGTGGGTCAGCACTAATTTTAAACCCTTTAATACCTGTTTAAATAAGATTCCTGCCCTGTTCAAATTGAAACTCTTTTCCTTCCAAGTTTCAATGCTTATAAATTCCATATTTTTATTGTTAAATGATCATTAGAAAAATAATTTAAAGTTAGAAAGTTCATTTTCTAATCTTCCTGCAAGGAATTTCCAGAAACAAGAAAAGTTCCAAATTGGTCTTATTACATTTTTTCCCATAATCAGAATGTTCCTTTTCAATTTCGTTAAAGTAACTTAATTAATTCAATCAATTCATTCCTTGAATCAGCTTGATTCCTAATTTACTGGAAATATTTAACACCTTTGTTATTACTTAAATAAGGACTCTATTTAAGTCACATTGATTTGGAAGGCCAATTGTGTAACCAATTTCTTTTTTTAAAAAAAATATGTATATTCTTGAAGTTTTGGCAATATCTATCAGGGGAAAAAAAGCGGGTATTTCCAAAATGGAGCTGAGATAGTTCTGAAAAATGGGAAAAAACTCTTAAGTATGAAGTGAATTCTGCTGTGTTCACAAAACACAGGAAATCTTCAACTTACAACAGTTCATTTAGGGAGAGTTACAACAACATTGAAAAATGTGATTTATGGCCATTTTTCAAACTTATGACCGTCCTCATGGTCACATGATCCAAATTCAGATGCTTGGCAATGGGATCATAGTTATGACGGTCGCCATGGATCACGTGATTATCTTTTCTGACCTTTTCTGACCGTTAATGGGGAGGCCAGATTCACTTAACAACCGTGTAACTAATTGAATGACGGCAGGAGTTCAATTAAGAACAGTGGCTTGGAAGTTTGTACAACGGGAGAAAGCACACTGCACACATTTTGTGAACACAGCAGAATTAACTTCATACTCAGAGGGGTTTTTTGCCCTGTTTTCAGAATTATTTCAGTACTGATCCACTTTTTATGGCTCCAAGATGAGAAATTTAAGAAGTCTGAAGATTTGTCTCTGAACATGTGAATTTTGTTCTGTCAAACATCACAATTAAATTTAAGTAATAACAAACTTGTTAAATATTCCCCATAAATTATGAATTGATTCAGTGAATGAATTGATTGAATTTATTAAGCTACTTTAACGAAAGTGTCAACTGGGCTATTTTTTTAAGAAAAAGAAAATTCTCTTTATGAAAAAATTTAATACGACCAATTTGGAACTTTTCTCTTCTTGTTTCTGGAAATTTCTTGCAGGAAGATTAGAACATGAACTTTTTAACTTTAAATGCTGTTTTTTCTAAAGATCATTTAACAATAGAAATATGAAAATATAAGCATTTAAACTGGGAAAGGAAAAAGTTTCAACTTGAACAAGGCATTAAGAGCTTCAAATTAGTGCTGACCAATTTTTAAGGCTCCAAGATGAAAAATTTAGGAAGTCTGAAGATTGTCTCATGAACTCGTGAATTTTGTAACTTCTATCCGTCAAACACCACAATTAAATTGCACCTCATACAGGTTGTTATTCCAAGTAAATATCAGCAAATTATACTCAAAATCTGAAAATCCATCCACAACCGGATAGCAAAATTGTTTTAACCATTTTTGAGTCAGTCCTTTGTCCTTTTTTTATAACCCCCCAAAATTATTTTGGGAACATTTCAGCCAACTGTGGAAGAAAGGAAGCAGGAGGATAGACAGTTGCAAGGAGCAAAAAATCATTCCTTGAGAAAACATAGGTGTGACACCGGGAAAACTGTTGCAATTAATTAAAAACACAACAGCTCTTAGAATCACTGAAGAATTGTATAAAAATCTCAGGATTTGGGAGAAATAGCATCCAGCATCCAGACACTCCAATAGAATCCATTCCTCTACAAGAGCTGGTAAGATTTACAGAGATTTTTTTAATTTGGCTGAACTTTTACCCAACTTTTCCCTGATTCTTGTTCTTGAGGTCTTTCCTTGGTTAATCGGTTGTCAGCTTCAAGACCAAGCTGGTTCTTGAGGGACATAACCAGAGATCTAAAAAAAAAAAAAAAAAGAAAGAGACAAGGGTAACTATTTGAAACTGATTTGCTTGAAATGGAGAAATGGACCATTGCTGTATTGTGGTCCTTTTCTATCCAAGATGGCCAGGTTCCTCCTCATACATTCAAGGCCTACTTGACTTGAAGAAACATCATCCATTTTGCAAATGCATGGTGTCCTCTTCCCCAATATTTAGTGTCAAGGCAACCCTGGTGGAAAATTACTTTCCCAAGGTCAAAAGCTTTCTGGTTGATCCTCCTTTTGGAAGCTACTGAGATGTCCTTCAAGATCCATGTTGGTGGAATGAAGCCTAGATATGATTTAGGTTCAGGAAGAAAAGTGACATGTGATGGAGAGAGGGAGGACACAGGCACATTAAAAACAGCTCTGGTAGATTTCCAGAAATTAACTAAGTCCTCCGTTGATGTCCTCCTATTGCTTCTTTCCTAGCAATTCCATGCAAATATATTGGGTGCTATTCCTATTCAAGTGGTCAAAGAAATCAAATTCCATTCATGTATGATGTTATTTCTCAGCTCTCCCCACTCTGTCTTCCTGTAGATCCACACCTCTTCTCATCCACCATGTCTTACGGATGGAACAACTGCCACCCCAAATGCATCCCTGTGACCGTCACTCTGCAGCCACCTCCATTCAGCATGAACATCCCCAGCACTTCGCTCTGCTGCCCTGACCAGTATGCCTGCATTGAACCGTGCAGACCCTGCTCGCCCACCGTCTGTTCTCCTATGGTCTGCTCGCCCACCGTGTGTGGTCCTTCTGTGTGTGCCCCTAAGGCCTGTGGTCCTGCAGCATGTGGCCCATCACACTGTGGTCCCATATCATGTGGTCCCGTATCCTGTGCTCCCGTATCATGTGGTCCCGTATCCTGTGCTCCCGTATCATGTGGTCCCGTATCCTGTGCTCCTGTATCATGTGGTCCCGTATCATGTGGTCCTGTATCATGTGGTCCCGTATCCTGTGCTCCTGTATCATGTGGTCCCGTATCCTGTGCTCCGGTGGTGTGCGGTCCTGCATTCGGCCGCAGCAGATACAACTCCTGTTACAGTTCCTGCAGCCTTCCTTCTCGGAAATGCCTTCCCAGAGCCCAGACCATCTGTGATCCTTGCACCAAATATTAAGATGGCACAGGATGGGGTAGAATGAGGAACCTGCTCTTCACATCAACTACCCTTCCGGATGTCGGTTCTCGGCGGCTTTGTCTCTCAAGTCAATGTCTTCATCTTTTTTTTTTTTTTGCAAGCTTCTGCTTTGTTTCTTGGTTGGTGGTTTAACTCTTTGTGGCCTTGGAGCCCTCCTGTACTTGCTGAAATCAAACTGCAGAAAGAAAAATATATGCTTTGCTTCTCATTCCAAATAAAACCTAGATGGTATTGAAAAAAAAAATCATGGTTTCTTGTTCTTATGGTTTCATGGTATTAACTTTCCTCTGATTTGAATTTGACAATGGTGAAATGGATAAAGGGGCACATAGAAAAGAGGGAGGGAGAGGGAAAGAAGGGGAGGGAGAGAGGGAAGAGTGAGAAAAGGAGAGACAGAGGGAGGGAGAGAGAAAGGGACAGAGGGAGGGAGGGAGAGAAATGAATCCAAAATCTTATTTTTGAAAAAAAGACTCTGTGTGTGACAACTAAATATCAATAAGTAATCACTAAAATTTCACTAGCCAAATAGTTGAGATATGTGAATCATGTTCCTCTTCTACACTGACTGGTCAGATTGGATTATGTCCAGATCTGGTTGCCACAACACAAGAAATGTGGCAAGGGACATCATAGGAGGCTTTCAAGCAAAGGTTGAAGAACCATAGGTCTGAAATGACCTGAGGATTCTTCAACAAGGCATTCGACAAGGTAGACCACAACCTACTTCTTGGGAAACTAGAAAAAAGTGGGATAGATAGCATCACCATCAGATGGATTTGTAACTGGCTAACAAACTGTACTCAAGGAGGAGGCCTTAATGGTACTACATCTATATGGAGGGAAGTAACCAGTGGAGTAACACAAGGTTCTTATCTTAGGCCCAGGACTCTTCAATATCTTCATAAATGACTTAGATGAGGGAATAGAAGGGGAACTTACCAAATTTGCAGATGATACTAAGCTGGCAGGAATAGCCAACATCCTAGAAGATAGGCTCAAGATCCAGATGGATCTTGACTGTGATATGTAGCAAACACATATTATGAGTTACACCTGTGAAAATGAAGAACAAGAGGGAAGCCATGCTTATCCGATATTTGAACTATGCCATGATTATTGGACAATTATATACTATAACTATACCTGGTAAACATGTACTGTTTTATAACTTGTTAGATTCTAACATAAAATGTCAGCTTTGTGGCTGGAACATGGGAGTTGTATTTCTTGGCATTCGGATATATGAGGGAGATACTGGTCATTTTGACCTAGCAGGAACCTGTTAATGACCCATTGTCTTCAGATGGACATAACAGGAAGACATGGCCATGAGAAAGAGATAGTTTCCCAGAGAAGATGGTTTGGGCAGAGTTATACTGAAAACTATTGAGAAAAAGCCCCTAAAAGCACTGAATGAGCATAACAGCAAGGATTGTGTAATCTTTGTATGCAACATCCTATATAAGCAATATCCATTTTGGGCGTGGCATCTTCATCTCCTGCTTGTTAAGGAGATGGGGTCCTATTCTAATATTTGCAAATATTCTGAATAAAACTGAAGCTTTTTACGTTTTTTTGGTCATTGTGTCTATTTCTGTTCTTGGTGTTTATCACATTGACAGACTTGAACACTGGGCTCTATCTAACAGAATTCAGTGTAAAGAAAAGTAAAGTCTTACACTTAGGCAAGAAAAACCAAAAGTACACCTATAAACTGGTAACTGTGAGAGGAATCTTGGAGTCTTATTGGACAACAATTTAAATATGAATCAACAGTGTGCGGTGGCAGCCAAAAAAGCCAATACAATCCGAAGTTGCATTAACAGAGGGATGCAATCAAGATCAAGGGAAGTACTACAACCACTCTATAAAGCTTTAGTAAGGCCACACCTAGAGTACTGCATTCAGTTTTGGTCACCACACTATAAAAAAGGATGTTGAGACTCTGGAAAGAGTGCAGAGAAGAGTAACCAGGAAGATGAGGGGACTGGAGGCTCAAACAAATGATGATTGGTTGCAAGAACTGGGCCTGGCTAGTCTAGGGAAGAGAAGGACCAGGGGAGACAGGAGAGCAGTCTTCCAATATTTGAGGGGCTGCCAAAACTGGATGAAGTATTCTAGGTGTGATCTTACTAAGGCTTTATAGAGTGGTATTAGTACCTCCCTTGATCTTAATTTTATCCCTCTGTTAATGCAATTTAAAATTGTGTTGGCTTTTTTAGCTGCCACTGTACATTGTAGGCTCATATTTAATTTGTTGTCCACTAAGACTCTAAGATCCCTGTCACAGTTACTGCTATTAAGCCTGGTTTCACCCAGTCTGTATGTGTACTTTTAATTTTTCTTGTCTAAGTGTAACACTTTCCTTTTCTCTACATTGAATTTCACATTGAGTTTCACCTACACTGTACTTGTGCCTTTGTTTTTTCCTATCTAAGTGTAAAACCTTTCTTTTCTCCACATTCAATTTCATTTTGTTGGATAGGGCCCAGTGTTCAAGTCTGTCAAGCTCCATCTGGAACTTGAGCCTATTATTTAGGGTGTTGGCTATTCGTGTCACCTTAGTATCATCTGCAAATTTGGTAAGTTCCCCTTCTATTCCCTCATCTAAGTCATTTATGAAGATATTGAAGAGTACTGGGCCTAAGATGGAACTTTGTGATACCCATTGCTTACTTCCCTCAATGTAGATGTAGTACCATTAAGGACTACTCATTGAGTACAGTTTGTCAGCCAGTTGTGAGTCCATCTGATGGTGATGCTATCTTTCCCACTTTTTTCTAGCTTCCCAAGAAGTAGGTTGTGGTCTACTTTGTCGAATGCCTTGCTGAAGAATCCTCAGATTATCTCAGACCTATGGTTCTTCAACTTTTGCTTGAAAACCTCCTATGATGTCCCTCGCCACACTTCTTGTATTATGCTAACCAAATCTAGACATAATCCAATCTGGCCAGTCAGTGTAGAAGAGGAACATGATTCACATGTCTCAACTACTTGGTTAGGGAAATTTTAGTGATTACTTACTGATATTTAGTTGTCACACACAGAGTCTCTTTTTTTCTAAAATAAGATTTTGGATTTGTCTCCCTCCCTCCCTCCCTCTCTTTATTTCATCCTGCCTCTCTCCCTTCCTTCCTCTTCCCTCCCCGGTCTCTCTCTCTTTCTCCCTCTTCCCATCCTCCATCCCTGTCTCCCTTCCTTCCTCCCTCTTCCTTCCCTCCCTCCCTTCCCACCTCTTCCTTCCTTCCCTCCCTCTTTTCTCTGTGCCCCTCCATCCATTTCACCATTGTCCAATTCAAATCAGAGGAAAGTTAATACCATGAAACCATCAGAACAAGAAACCATGATTTTTTTTTTCAATACCATCTAGGTTTTATTTGGAACGAGAAGCAAAGCATATATTTTTCTTTCTGCAGTTTGATTTCAGCAAGTACAGGAGGGCTCCAAGGCCACAAAGAGTTAAACCACCAACCAAGAAACAAAGCAGAAGCTTGCAAAAAGAAAAAAAAAAGATGAAGACATTGACTCGAGAGATGAAGCCGCCGAGAACCGACATCCGGAAGGGTAGTTGACGTGAAGAGCAGGTTCCTCATTCTACCCCGTCCTGTGCCATCTTAGTATTTGGTGCAAGGATCACAGATGGTCTGGACTCTGGGAAGGCATTTCCGAGAAGGATGGCTGTAGGAACTATAACAGGAGTTGTATCTGCTGCGGCTGAATGCAGGACCGCACACCACCGGAGCACAGGATACGGGACCACATGATACAGGAGCACAGGATACGGGACCACATGATACGGGAGCACAGGATACGGGACCACATGATACGGGAGCACAGGATACGGGACCACATGATACGGGACCACAGTGTGATGGGCCACATGCTGCAGGACCACAGGCCTTAGGGGCACACACAGAAGGACCACACACGGTGGGCGAGCAGACCATAGGAGAACAGACAGTGGGCGAGCAGGGTCTGCACGGTTCAATGCAGGCATACTGGTCAGGGCAGCAGAGCGAAGTGCTGGGGATGTTCATGCTGAATGGAGGTGGCTGCAGAGTGACGGTCACAGGGGTGCAGTTGGGGTAGCAGTTGTTCCATCCGTAAGACATGGTGGATGAGAAGAGGTGTGGATCTACGGGAAGACAACAGTGGGAAGAGCTGAGTGATAACATCACCCTTGCATGCATAGATACATGAATGGAATTTACTTCAAATTAGCATTCTAGATTTCTACCTGCAGGGCATGTGGAACAATTGTTAAGCTGTTATGAAGCAGTTGGGAATTAAAACACAAGGATGTGATTGAGTGGGGATAGCACCAAATATATTTGCATGGAATTCCTAAGAAGGTAGCGATGGGAGGACACCAACAGAGGAATGAGTTAATTTCTGGAAATCTATCAGAGCTCTTTCTATTGCGCCAGTGTACTCCTCCTCTCCATCATATGTCCCTTTTTTCCTGAACCTGAACCACATCTAGGATCCACTCCACCAAAATGGTTCTTGAAGGACATCTCAGTAGCTTCCAAAAGGAGGATCAACCAGAAAGCTTTTGACTTTGGGAAAGTAATTTTCCACCAGGGTTGCCTTGACACTAAATATTGGGGAAGAGGACACCATGCATTTGCAAAATGGATGATGTTTCTTCAAGTCAAGTAGGCCTTGAATGTATGAGGAGGAACCTGGCCATCTTGGATAGAAAAGGACCACAATACAGCAATGGTCCATTTCTCCACTTGAAGCAAATCGGTTTCAAATAGTTACCCTTGTCATTTTTGTTTAGATTTCTGGGTCTGGCACTTAAGAACCAGGTTGGTCTTGAAGCTGACAACCAATTAACCAAGGATAGACCTCAAGAACAAGAATCAGGGAAACGGTGTCTGAAAAACTTCAGCCAAATTAAAAAAAAATCTCTGTAAATCTTACCAGCTCTTGTAGAGGAATGGATTCTGTTGGAGTGTCTGGATGCTGGATGCTATTTCTCCCAAATCCTGAGATTTTTATACAATTCTTTCAGTGATTCTAACAGCTGTTGTGCTTTTAATTAATTGCAACAGTTTTCCTGGTGTCACACCTATGTTTTCTCAAGGAATGATTTTTGCTCCTTGCAACTGTCTATCCTCCTGCTTCCTTTCTTCCACAGTTGGCTGAAATGTTCCCAAAATAATTTTGTGGGGTTAAAAAAAAAGGACAAAGGACTGACTCAAAAATGGTTAAAACAATTTTGCTATCCGGTTGTGGATGGATTTTCAGATTTTGAGTATAATTTGCTGATATTTACTTGGAATAACAACCTGTATGGGGTGCAATTTAATTGTGGTGTTTGCCGGATAGGAGTTACAAAATTCACGTGTTCAGAGACGATCTTCAGACTTCCTAAATTTTTCATCTTGGAGCCTTAAAAATTGGTCAGCACTAATTTGAAGCTCTTAATGCCTTGTTCAAGTTGAAACTTTTTCCTTTCCCAGTTTAAATGCTTGTATTTTCATATTTCTATTGTTAAATGATCTTTAGAAAAAACAGCATTTAAAATTAGAAAATTCGTTTTCTAATCTTCCCGCAAGAAATTTCCAGAAACAAGAAGAGAAAAGTTCCAAATTGGTCTTGTTACATTTTTTTTCATAATCAGAATGTTCCTTTTCTTAAAAAAAAATAGCACAGTTGACAGTTTTGTTAAAGTAACTTAATTAATTTGACCAATTCATTAATTGAACCATTTCCTAATTTACTGGGAATATTTAACAAGTTTGTTGTTACTTAAATAAGGAGCTCTTTATTTAAGTCACATTGGTTTAGAAGGCCAACCGTGTGGCCAATTTTTTTTTTGTAACAAAATATATATGGGCATGTCTATTCTTGAAGTTTTGGCAATATCCACCAGAAAATATTATGTTTCTGGTCTTTCCAAGATGGAGTTGAGATAGTTCCAAAAATGGGGGCGAGGGAGTTAATTCTGCTGTGTTCACAAAATAAAGGAAATCTTCAACTTACAACAGTTGATTTAGAGATATTTACCACATTGAAAAAAGTGGTTTTCTTTTGTTTTTCCTTATTTGAGGGGCTCCTACAAAGACAAGGGGGTTCAAACTATTTTCCAAAGCACCAAAAGGCAAGATGAGAAACAATGGATGAAAACTAACCAAGGACAGAAGCAACCTAGAACTAAGGAGGAATTTCCTAATGGTCAGAGCAGTGGAATAGCTTGCCTTCAGAAGCTGTGGGGGCTTTCAAAAAGTGAGTGCGCATCCATGTATCTCTAATGGTATAGGGTCTCTTCCCCGAGCAAGGGGGTGGATTGGAAGACCCCTAAAGTCCCTTCCAAGTCCATTATTCTATCTTCTATTCTATGTTCTATGACATCAGTTTTCAAGCACCATAAAGGTTGACCTCTGGCAGAAACCAACTGTTGGACTAAGAAGGACCTTGACTTGGTTGACCTGAGCTCTTCTTAAGTTCTTTGGATTATCTGAAGGCAGACATGGCTTTGAAGACAAGGATCCATGTTCTCACGGGAATTTAATTCACTGCTAGAAAGGATGGAGATCAAAAGAAGATAGAGAGTTGTGGGGATTCCATCTCTGGAGGCTTTCAAAAACAGACCGGAGAACCATTTTTCTCAAATGGTATAGGCAGAGGGTTGGACTAGAAGACCTCCAAGGTCCCTTCCAAATATTATTCTATGTTTCTTCTCTGACCTTCTTCTACCAACTATGTTCTTCAGACTTGTTTCTGGTGAGATTTACGAGCAATCTCAATCACGAATGTCTAATACTTCTCTGGAAAATCTCACCCCACCTCAGTCTCTGTCTGGAGGGACCCCACCTATGGGTTGAAGCATCAACAATGAGGAAGGAGGCTTAAGAAGAGTGAAATCACCGCTGAAACTGCTTGGGTGTTACAACCAGGAGTAAAAGAACGTGATGAGCAATTAATTAGGACCTTGAAAAGTCAAATGCATCACCCCTTCTGTAACTGTATAAAAGACCCAGGAGATTCGCAGTCGAGTATCAGATTCCTTCAGAGCTGAGAGAACTCACTCCGAGCCGTTTCCACCGCATCACTCGGTAAGTAAGGCAGTGAGATGTTTTAACTTGTGTAGAGCTGCTGGGTGAGCTTACTTTGATGTTTCTTGGCACAGGCGTCCGAGCAGTTTACTTCTTGCAAAAATGATGCTTAAGAAGGGAGCTAGAATTTCTTAGCTTCGAACCTTGATATTTTTTTCCCCCTTGCTAATGGGTTAAGACCAACAAAATGAGAAGAAGATCTCCCCAACTTTTCGTATCAAACTTGAGATGGTTGGTTGGGTTCTAGCTTTCTCAACTTAGCTTTAGCACCCAACCTTCAAATATCTGCCAGTGGTAATTTTATGAAGTCTTAGGAAGTCTTGTATTGTAGTTTGAACTGTTTGCATCAGAGAGAATGTAAGGAGGAAAAGAGATGGATTATCCAAGAACTTCACTGCCATGAATATTTATATATTTTAATTAATTCAGCAAGTTGAATTAAACAAATGTTGACTTGTCACAGGGAAGAGGGAGTGAGCTTTTCCTCAAAACTTCCCCAACTAGTGGAAGCTTCTCAGACAGAACTCTAAACTCAAGGATCTTCTAGAGCAAGGTCCTCCAACCTTGGCAACTTTAAGTCTTATGGACTTCAACTCCCAGAATTCAGCATTGCTGGCTGAAGAATTTGATTTGAAGTCCACAAGTCCTAAAGTTGCCATGGTTGGAGACTCCTGTCCTAGAGCTATTCAGGAGTGGAGCGGTCTTCTTCTCGGACTTGTGAATATTCATCCTTGGAGGTTTTCAAGCAAAGTCTGAGATTGGTCTGAGAAGTCCCATCTGGGCAGGGAATTAAAACAGAAGACCTTCAAGACCTTCCAACCATGTTTTTATGGATTCCCACCATGACTTTACCAAGGTCTGTAGAGCCTGTGTTTCATTCTTTGCTCAAAATGTTCTCTGCCTCAGAGATTCTTAAAACTATGTTTTTATGGATTCCTACCAAGATGTTTACTAAGATCTATAAAGTCTGTTTCATTCTTTGCTCAGAATATTCTCTGCGTCAGAGATTCTTAAAACAATTGATGGAAAACAGACCATAAAGACTTGGGGTAGCTCAAATTTTACTAAGCTCTGCACCATCCTTTTTCTCTTGATTCTTGCCTGTAGATCCACCCGCGCCTTTGAACCAAGATGGCCTCCAGATGGGATCTCTGCTCCTTCAACTGCCCACCCACCACCGTGACCATCCAGCCACCTCCTTTCTGCCTCAGCATCCCAGGCCCTTCTCTCCACTGCCCAGATCAGCCTCTTTGCATTGAGCAGTGCAACCCTTGTGTTCCTCTGCCTTATCGTGGAAGTCTCCCTCTCCCATCGAGCGCAGCCAGCATTTATTCCCAGAAGTCCCAGCAACAGCAACAGCAGCAGCAGCAGCAATTTCAACAACGTTTCTAAGCCTTGACGTTCCACACCCCAGGATACCAGATCGCCGAACCAACCCAGAACTTCTTGACGGCTGAAGAATATCACAGGAAGTTCAGAACCCCAAATGCTAGCCTCCAAGATTGTTCCCCCCCTCCGTGGAATTTGTTAAATTTTCCCGAGGGACTTCCAGTTGTACCATAATTGGGGAATGCCAGCCCTTTAGATCTGGGATGAGTCTGCATTTGGCTTTTCCAACGATTCTTCACTCGCCCTGGAGGGAATTGGGTTTCATGCTTGCGTGGTTTCTGTTGAATTCGACCCTTGTTTGATGGGACTGCTTCCTCCGCTTTAACATTGACATATGGAATATTAGCTTCTTTTTTCCGCACCCCCTTTCCAATAAAATCTTTATTGCATTCAAACTTCCTGTCTCTTGCTCATGGTTATCTGAATCTTCGCCGTTTCTCAATGATGCTTCTCCAAAATAAGATGCCCCCTTTCGATTCAGGTTGGGTCAGTGAAAAACAAATGGTCAGAATAGAACTGGAAGGGACCTTGGAGATCTTCTAGTCTGACCCCCTGCTCAGGGAAGAGACCCTATGCCATTTCAGACAAATGGATGTCCAGTCTCTTCTTAAAAGCCTCCAATGATGGGGAAGGGAGGAAGGAAGGAAGGAAGGAAGGAAGGAAGGAAGGAAGGAAGGAAGGAAGGAAGGAAGGAAGGAAGGAAGGAAGGAAGGAAGGAAAGCAGAATAGCAGAAGAACAGAGTTTGAAGGGACCTTTGAGGTCTTCTAGTCTAACCCCTGCTCAAGCAGGAAACTCTATATCATTTCGGACCTATACCACTTCAGTGCAATCTTCTTTTGGGTTGTTTTTAAATGAATGTTTGCAGGCAGGAGGTTTTAGGTATTGTTTGGGATAACGCAGTGTGCAAACTCAAACATGCTAGCTTATTCATCCCAATAAGATCCTGTTTCTGCAGATCTGTAATTTTGAGGACGCTGAAATGATCTTTCACCCTCAAAAGAACTTCAAAAGAGTTTATTTTTAGGGAACGATGGATGTGACTTTTGTGGAGTGAATAATTTCGTGGGAAATCAATGGTCCTTTTCCCCATCCACAATAGAGATGACTTTCCTTTTATTTTATTTAATCGTTAAGAATTTTTCTTTCATGAAAGATGACTCAAAAGAAAAAAAGTGCAAAAAAAGATATCTAAAATTGAGAAATATATACAGTAAATCACTTCTGACCCCTTTTTCTTCTTCATGATAATGATATTTTTATTTTATTCGCAAGATTAAAATACAAAATCCGAAGGGAAAAAAATCAGCAAAGACAAAACAAAACAAGGGAAGAACATTTTAAAAATGTGAATTAAAATAGCTTCCCCCCTTGGCAAACAGGTTTAAGATGTATACCTAAACTTCTACATCTATCTGCAACTCAGTTTGACCTGCCATACCTTGTATATATGAAGAAAAAAAATGTTAACATGTTAAACAACAGCAAAGTTAAAATTCAAGCCCCTCTGTTAACGATCTGTTATTGTAATTTATTTGTAGAAAATTTACAACGGTTTCTTATCTATCACAAATTATCCCAAGTCATTCTTTCTGTTCTGTCCAGGATCGGATCTCCTCATTTGGCTCATAATAATCAAAACTTTCCTTAGGATTTGAATTGGAAATTTTTGAAAAAATTCCCTCTCGTTTCCAAAGTTCATAAGTCTCTCTTGTAAATACCTCTGCAGGATCTATTGGTGAATAATTCCCCTTAAAAATTTAACCATGAGTTAGTCTTCAAGAGAAGACCTATGTGATGTCTCCTGTAGCCCTTTAGCCTATATATTTAAAATCCCCTTCCAATTCTATGTTCTATATGTTCTATATCTCTCTCGCTATAAAAGCGAAATATACCACTCAGACATCATCACAAAATCTCCAGAACCGTAAAGCCTACAAACTTGAAATTTGACTTGTAAGTTCCTCTTGGCTTCTAGGGGCTTGCTAAGGAAGGATTTTTCAAAATGACCACCAGAGCATTTACAGTATTTCCTATATTTTTATTATTATTACTAATAATAATACGCTCTGATTATTAACATGCTCTGATGCTAAGGAGTTCTACTCCCCCTCCAGACCTGGAAAGAAATCTCTTCCAAATGCAAAACACAAGCAGAGGAGTTTCAGTTTCAGAGCACCAAGCAGCTTTAGTCCAGAACAGTTGAGCTAAGCCATGCCCAGGCTCCTTGCTGTCTCCTTCGTGCTCACACAGCAAATATTTTTTCAGTTTCCAAACAGCCCTCAACTCTCTCACACACTGACAGGACGCTAGCCAGATGAATAGTGATGGATGCTGGTAGACAGAGGCACAATTTCCCCCCCCCCCCCTTATTTTCCTCCCCAAAAACTAAGCCTGAGTTTCGTAGTGAAGCACGGGTATCGAGCTAGTGTCCTATATGTTCAAAATGACCTTGTTTTCTTCTCTAAAGCACTAAAAAGAAGGCCAAGTAGCTCTCAACAGGTCTGGCAAACACCTTCTGTGTTTCCATGTGCAAACATGTTGGGTGCGTTCATTCTAGGAGCTTCCCAGTGGATGCAATGCAAATAATAATTGAGGTTTCCTCCATGAAAGTCAGGTTTCTTCTCTACATATCATGCAAGAAAGTTTTCTATGTTTTTCCAGAGCAAATCAGGACGGCTGCTTTCTTTTCAGTCTGCTGAACCTTCCTGATGTGACTTTTTAAAGTTGGGTTCCTACACTCAGCCTTGCAGTCTGTGATTTCGAGTCTTAAGGTTAACCGCTAACCATTTTTAGGTGGAACACGTTAATTCTTTGAACGTTTGTCTTACCACAAGATCAAAGCTGGCTTCAGACATGGTCCTTCAGAGCTAGCTGACCTTTCCCTCCCAACATTCATTGACGGATGGGGACTGAGTTTCCATAACATCTGAAGGACCAAAGTGTCAACTTGTAAAGCATTCCTGGCTTGCTCTTGAGTTGCCATAAGAAGGAGAGGGGAGAGATCTGATAGAGCAGTTCATTGCTGTGACCAGAAGCACATTCCACGCATACCTTTCTCCAGATTGTGTCGCAAGTTATCAAGCCCAGAGGGAGAGGCGTGTTTTTTACAGCTCGGGAAAGTACTTCATTGGAGAATGTAATTTATGACACACCCTGGGTGAAGGAGGGAAACAGGGTCATAGGCGAGCAGTAAATTATGTAAGGCAGAGCGGCCTGGAGTGTTAACCCAAGGATGCTTGAACCTGCTATGCCTCATCACAGAATTATGGAAATATATTGGAGTTTAAAGTAATAAAAGAGAAACATATACGTCTGATGCAGGGTATGATTTTATTAAGGAGCTCAAGTTTACAGGCAGGAAAGAGGACACAAAACAACAGGGCTGTTTGGTCAAATGCAGAAAAGATGGACCCACAAGTGGCTGAACCAGGATCATCCACGGTGCCTGAAGGTTGCTTTGAAAGGTCTTTCAATGATATAAGCTTAGTCTTGGCTGCATTCCCACAAAAATGCTTAACCCGGTTATTAAATCAACCCATTTCCTGGGTCTGCAGAAGCCAAACTGGATTGACCCAACACTGTGAGTCATGTCACAACCCCCCAAAAGAGAAACAACTTGGTTCAATACGTTGTGCTAGTACGTGTGTGTTATGTCTTCATCTGATCTGGTTAATCATATGGTGGAAACTCAGCTAACGTGCTTATTTTGAGACACCTTCTCAGTTCAATCAAGGGAACACTAAAGCATACAAAATCTCCTTGGGTTAGAGGAAGCATCCAATAGATGTCCAGAAGTTGTTGAAGTACCACACCCAGCCTCCATCACCACGGACCAAACCATCTGGGGATTGAGCTTCAGCAATCTCTAGGAGAGCCATGGATTCCTTACTTGGGTGGCCTAGACATGCATTTGAGGATGGATACCCAACAGGCAAGGACAAGTTGAAGAACTGTCCTCCTTGAACATCTACGGTTAGATCACAGGTCCATCTCTCATTGGTTCAAACATGCTTTGGTGTTATGGAAGTTGTGGATCCTTCTCAGTCTGCCGTCGGTGGTTCTCGAGCTCAGTAGATACGACAAGGAACATATCCACTCTTGCTTCTAGGCAAACACTTTTGAGAAGTGGAGGTAAAACAGGGGGCTGCATCGTGGGTCAGGCCATGGTGACCGTAGTGGCTTCTTCCATCCCAACAGTGAACTGGAGCACAAGGGTTGTGTGGCTTGATACAGGCGGGTTGACCTGGAGAATAATGAGCCGGTGACATGATGCTGAGGGTCAGAGGAGGTGGCTGAACCATCATGGTCATTGGAGTACAGTTGGGATAGCAGTGGTCCCATCCGGAGTGCATACTATGTCCTGCGTGCATTGTGTTGAGCTAAGAGAGATGACAGGAGGCAGGGGGAGGAGAAAAAGCAGAAAATAGCAGCAGAAGAAGACAAATCCAAATACCCACCTCTCCCTTTCAACGTTATTTAGAAGAGCCCTCTTCTGAGAACATTGCAATGGGGATGTGAGCATCTTCTTTGGATCCTACGAAATCATCTAATCCTCCCTACACCTGGGAGCCCATATTTTCTTCAAGGAAGAAGATGGTGGCCCTTTCATTTCCAAGTTCATGGAAAGAAAACCCAACGCAACCATAGCTCTGACTTTGAAAAAGAGGTGATAGAAATGAAATGGTTCCTCACCCTGGGAAACTAGAAATGGTGAAGTTCAGAAGAGCTTTGGACTAACCACGATCAACTCTGCTTACGTTTCTAGATTAGCTAAGGACCAATAGCAGATATTATCTGGATAGATCTTTCCTTGGTAGGGTCCACTGGCTAATATATTAATATTGAATCTCTGACATTCTCTTTTACTGTGTTTTTGTCCAATTGCCTGACTATTTTTCCTCTTCACTTCATAAATCAGTTAAACATACTGTATTTTCCAAAATCTTGTAGCTTTTATGTGTCCAATAATGTACTCTACTCAACCCTTTTTCTAAGACTCAACAATCTATGAGCAAACTTTTCTCCAGTTTTCAAGATTTTATTGAATATCCCATCACATAGAGACTTCACACGCTGCGGTCTGGCGATCCAACTGAGACAGAATTTGGAAGGCCAACCCACATCAAAATAGTTATATGCAGCTTATTTTTTAACCTGATGGCTTTTTCAACAAGAAATCAAACTAATTGCAGCCGAAACCTGAACGTGTATCAGCAACCTGCAACTTAAGAAGCCACATTGCAAGTTGCAACAAGAATTTTAGCTAATGATGGAAAGGAAGGAAGGCATGAACACCAGGTTCAAGGAAGAACATCAAATTGTGATGCAAGTCATACAATATTCTCAGTTGCCTGACAGGAGCACAATGAATCCACCCACTCACCCAAAATCTCCTTTGAATCCTATGTAATAGCTAAGAAGGTTGGCCCAAGTTCTCAAGAACTTCTAAACTTACCAAGTTCTGCAGTTAATCAGCAATGGGATGTGATGTGATGTTCAAAGTCTTTTGCTCTGAGACTTCATAGCCTTTTATACCTCCTTTCCATGGCTCAGTGGGTGATACGTTTGTTTTTCACGAACTCCTAATTTAACCGCTAAGAACAACATTTTCCTTGGTGTCACGCCCAAGTTTTCTCAAGGAATGACTTTCTATCTCTTTGTTCTTCTTGAACCTTCCGTGTATTTCACCGCACAAGGAGAGACCCTCCTTTGAAAATTGCTGGGCTTCTGTCTTCCCCAAAAACTCATCTCTGGAACGGCCCAATTGAAACAACTTCATGGAGTTTTGCAAAGCAAACAGATGCATGGAACATTGCTTGGAGATGTCATGTTAGAGAAGACCTAAGGACAAGAAGCAATGTCTGGGAACTAATCAAAGAGAAAAGCAGCTAGAATTAATCTCCCGACAGTTAGAACAGAAGTTGTGGGGGCTCCATCATGGGAAGTTTTTAAGAAGAGATTGGATAGCTGTTTGTCTGAAATGGTAGAGGGTCTCCCATTTAAGGGTTGAAGTAGAAGACCTTCAAAGTCTCTTCCAACTATGTTATTATGTTACTGCTGTGTTATTCTCTGTCATTCTATTAACTTATTAAAAGGCTAAGTGCATAATGATTTTACCGAACACATTCTTGTCTGTTTTATTTTATTTTTAACCATTTGGTTTTGATCTTTTTTAATTTATTTTGGTGACATGCTTAATTGTTTTTTTTAACTTCTTGGGTTCTTTTTATTATGTAGCCATGAGTTCAGCAAAGGAATGTGTATTTTCTAAGAGGCAACTTGAGCATTTCAAAATAGCTATTGTTTTTGTGAATGTCTATTTGGTGGCAGAAGTGGGATTTGACTTTGATTTCATTAAGACTATCAGGAAGATCCATCTTCCCCTTCCAGACAGAGAGAAGGATAATAAAAGGTGTGGAAAAAGAATGAGACCATTCCCATTCACCCAATTTGCACTGTTTCCCATCTTTGTATCTGATTTGGTTAGATTACAGATTAACAGAGTTGGAAGGGACCTTGTAAGTCATCTAGTCCAACCCCCTTCTTGAAAACCTCCAGTGGTGAAGCTCCCACAACTTCTGAAAGCAACTTCTGTTCCATGGATTGATTGTTCTCCCTGTCAGGAAATTCCTCCTTATTTCTAGGTTGAATCTCTCCTTGATCAGTTTCCATTCATTATTCCTTGTCTGGCCTTCGGGTGCTTGACCCCCTCCCCTCTGGGGCAGCCCCTCAAATATTGGAAGACTGCTATGAGGACTAGAACCTTATCTAATCGTCATAGGAAGGGCCAGAGATCAATGGCTTAGCAAATGTGGAAAATTCCCACACAACCATTTCTTGTTGGTCTCCTCCTTGATCCAAAACATCTTGGCAACCCCTCCTCTTCTTCCTCACCTCTTCTCAAAAATCAGGAATGTTGCCTTGTAATCAGCTGAACTAATAGCAATGAGGCATTTTGCATCTACCGGTATGTAAATCGAGCTGGGCTTCTGAATTATGCTGGCTGGCACTTCAGAGAAGATGCACCCGCCCTGATGAAACTCCTACATGGCTCAGTCTGATCTCTGCCCCAAAGATTTTCACACGATTAAAAACCCATCTGTTGTTTTGTTTGTGTTGTTGTGAATCTCGAAAACACCTTTCTGCTAAGACTTCCAAGGGGATAAATTTTGGAAACCAAGAATCTTAGAAGGAGGTTGGGTAGATAAATCTTTCATTTCATCATTGATTTTTTTAATAAATGCTGAAAAAGTGCAAAGATCTTGGGTTTTAAAAGAACTGCCTCTCTGACGTCTTGTATCTTCAATCTTTGCAACCCTGCTTCCTCTTAACTGACTCAGTGAGTTGTTGCAACAAGAATGGGTTGGTTAACTTTGTCAACTAGCTAGGAGTGACCTAGTTTAAGCCCCAAATTGATCAAGTGCTACTTAGAGTTACGCTAACTTCACCTGAGCAGCCATCTTGCAGAAAATAAAGACTATGAAGTCAACTTGCGTGGCCAAGATTGATCCAAAGTCCTAGAGAGGCCCCACAAAAATAACACCTCTCTAGGTCTTCTGTCTTTATGACCATCCTTGTTTTTAAGCTCTGATGAAAAAGAAGGAGAAATATAATGGAAAGTTAGGGAAGGACCCTCTCAGTGTGTTCACAATAAGATCAGTGTAGATTTGGTTATTATTTCTGTTTTATTCTGAGTTGGTGGAAAAGGAATAGGAAAAGGAAGTGGAGCAGGAGACAGCAGGGAGAACTAAGACCAATCCTTCCTTTTCTGAGCCCAACAGAAGAATTGGTTGAGTTGTTCATGCAGTAAAAGTAGAATTATATTTATGAGGATGCAAAGCTGCAGTGAAGGTCAACTCAAATTTGACTGTGGTTGACCTCCCATACAGCATATCCTCTAAATTCAATGGAGCAAACTTCTTGTAGAAGTTGAAAAAGTATGACCAGAATTCAACAATGCTTGTGGTCAACTGTCTTTGGGAAGCCAAGCTTTTTGAGTCCACCAACTGTCCAGGATCCAGAATTGGATCTTAAATCAGATCACGTATCAAAGAAGCATTAAGATCCCAACATTTTGAGATGGGGAAATAGAGAGGTGAGGCTTAGATGCATCTTCAGATAAATGTGTTGCATAAATGACTTCTTGCCCAAAAAAAGATATATCTCCAGAGCTTCTGTTGACCAATTTGGGAAGAATTGCATCACTCCAGTGACCAATCTTGACAATCTCTTCTTCTTCTTCTTCTTCTTCTTCTTCTTCTTCTTCTTCTTCTTCTTCTTCTTCTTCTTCTTCTTCTTCTTCTTCTTCTTCTTCTTCTTCTTCTTCTTCTTCTTCTTCTTCTTCTTCTTCTTCTTCTTCTTCTTCTTCTTCTTCTTCTCTCCTCCTCCTCCTCCTCCTCCTCCTCCTCCTCCTCCTCCTCCTCCTCTTCCTCCTTCCTCTCCTCCTCCTCCTCCTCTTCCCCCTTCCCTCTTCCCTCTTCCATCCTTCACCTACTCAAAATTAAGAAACATATAGATGACTTTCAACCTTCTTTTCCACAGATAATTACATTCTTAATGTTCTTCCTTCCTCTTTGGAAATTCTTCCACCCCTTCAACCATTTCTTGAAAACGCCAACCTTCCACTCTCTGAATCAGTGTTTCTCAGTCTTGGCCAATTGAAAATGTATGAGGACTTCAACCCCGTGAACAAGCCCAGCCACCATAGGCCTGATCTCCTCTCCTTGTTCCATCACTCAAAGATTCTTTTAAAAAAATTGGAAGAATCCAGTTTCATTCAGCGGAGCAGGGGAGAGCCACCATGCCTTACTTAGGATTGTCAACCCTTTGATGATTTTTATTTTAAGAAAGTTGCCCGCTGGAGCGATGCCTGGAAAATGTTTACGGAAGATGGGTGAGCCAAGAGATTTGTCATAAAGAAGCGATAAACAATCAGAATAATTTGGAAACACTGCCAGGCTTAGTTAATAAGCATTTCTCTGGAAATTCTAGTAGATGACTGTGATTTTCTGCGAAGGAATTTCAAACCGGGCTTGTAAATTGCACAACAACCATTTGTCTAAAATCCTTGAGCAGGTTGGATGAGAAGACCTCCAAGGTCCCTTCCAACTCTGTTATTCTGTAATTTTGATTCACAAATTTGGCTCACATATAAAATCATTTTATATTGTTTAATTCAAGATGTTCAGATTCCCATTTACAGCTTCCAAACTCAACTTCCTAAACTCCAGCTATCGTAATCTGTTAAATCCATCCTTCTCAAATTTTCATTAACTACTGTCCTTCAGGCAACAGAAGGCAATTTCTGAAGGACCTGGTCTCTTTTCTTCTAGAAAAATCCTTGTCAATCGGGGATGGTATCTTCTGAAGAGAAGCTACGGAGAAGAGGTTGGAGTAGAGTCATTGTTTGGAGTTATTCCCTTCCAGAAATTTCAAGAAAGGAGGAAACCAAAGCAAAAACAACAACAACCTTGTACACTGTCTCCAAAACTGGAGGAAGGAGTGGAGATTGTATACTTGGGTGGAAAAGTGTCATACTTCCTTGTTGAAAAGAAGTAGGCAAGTCCATTACTTTATAATTTCATCTTCACCTGTTGCTCTTGGAAAGACCTCTAATCTGTCAACTGCTTGTCAACAAATTTAGGATATTTGTCTTGCAGACTGGGGACAAGAGAGGGGAAAACCAACAGCGTAACTACCAATTTTGGGAGGACACAAATGATATCTTGAGTCACAGCTAACCTTCAGATGAGTTCTCTTGAGATTAAGGTTTATCTGAAGAGAGTCATGGAGTCAGATCTGTACCGCCAAGGAATAGTCCTTTGTTATAGAATTAGAGCCATGTTTCTTGACTTTGGCCATTGTAAGATGTGAAGACTGGCTGTAGAATTTTGGGAGTTGAAGTCCACATATCTTCAAGTGGCCAAGGTTGAGGAATACTGAATTAGACACTAGATTGTATATTGTATGAGTCCAAAACTCCAGATCATAATGGTGACCTCCAGAAGTTGTGGGTGCTCCATCATTAGAGGTTTCCAAGAAGAGATGGGACAACCATTTGTCCAGAATGGTATATGGTCTTCTGCTTCAGCAGGGAATTGGACTAGAAGATCTCCAGGGTCCCTTCCAAATCTATTATTCTGTTGTTCTGTTATCATGATGATGTTATCCATTCAGTCGTGTCTGATTCTATGGGCCAGATCTTTCCACGTCTTCTGGTCTTGCACTTCTTCTTTGAAAGCACCAGAAGTCTAAGTCAACCCATTGTATGAATCCATTCATGGGTTCTGGTCCACAGACTGGACTCAATACGTCTGAACTGGCCAAATACGAGGTCCACAACTCACTTCACTTGTGGTGGATCTCCAAAATAGAGGACCTCCTTATACAAGGATAAACTTGATAACCTGGCTACTATTTTGGAAACAAAGCCAGATAATTACGGTTCTAAAATCTGAGGAAGAGTTATTAAAACCATCTGCCTGTCCTCCTTCACATATTTGAGATTTAGCTCTGGGTCATATATAGTTTGCATTTCAATCTCTTGTAATGATACACACTGTTTAGTTGGTGCTTTGGTGCCGAGGGGGTGAAGAGATTGGGTGGAGAATAAGACTTCACTATTATTAAGTGGAGGAAAATAGTAATTTTGAGCAATTTGAAAGTTCTGCATAGGTCAGAGTTCTAGTTATTCAGAAGAACTTGGAGCAAGTATATAAATATACCTCCAGTTCCTTGGCGAAGTTTGTTTGGATGAAATTTCTACACTGTTCTTCTGTCAGCAGGTAAGATGTGAGTCTTTCTATATTTTAAAAGCCAGACCAGCTAAATAAAGTAAGTAAACAGACTTCTGATTTACAGCAGGTCAACCTATGCTTATTTTTCTCCCAGGTGTTTATAGGGCGCCTTCTTTCTCCTTCGCCGTGATGACTTCCTTCAACTTCTGCACTTGTGTGTCCTGTTCTTCTGTTCGTCCATGCTTCCATGCCAAGCCGTCATGTCTCTGCATGTACTTTTCACAAATTAACTTACCTTCGCACCAGGAGATGGTTTCTACTCCAAGAGAAACTCAAAGGATCCAAGGGCTTCCCAAGCAGAAGACAAGAGAATACGGTTGCTGGTCAACCTCCCGACCATTGAAGTATCTGAGAGGTCCCACCTCTGGAATCTCATACAGCCTCCGAAGGAACCCACCACTGCGGTCATATAAGTACATTAAATGTTAGGTCCACGTCAAAGAAGCGAGAAACCAAGAAGAAGGGACTGTTTTTAATTCAATACCATTCAATGCAGTGGTGGGATTCAATTTTTTTCACTACCGGTTCTGTGGGTGTGGCTTGGTGGGCATGGCAGGGGAAGGATACTATAAAATCTCCAGTCAGAGGTGGTATTTGCCGGTTCTCCCAACTACTCAAAATTTCCACTACCGGTTCTCCAGAACTGGTCAGAACCTGCTGAATACCACCATTGATTCAATGTATTGGTGAAGATGGGAGGTGGGACTTCTAAAAATGCCAGTAATGGGACTGTGGACCTGTCAGAAGTGGTTCAAATGGGAGAATTGGGTTGAAGCAGATCTGGAAGAAGCCATGTCTGTTTTTGGATAATTGTCCTTCGAATATTCAGATCAAGGCAGGGGCCCAATGCAATGCCCCAAACTCATCTGGGAATTCAAGATTCAGTTGATCGAAGGAATTGATCGGGTTCAAACTGCTAAGAAATTGAATACTTGTTGAGCTATAAACAAATACAGATCATCTGATCCATTCTGGTTTATTTATTACCGTTTTCCAATTTCCTTTCCTTTCTTTATTTTTTTTAAGCACAGTTCTGGATATGTTTCTCTTCTTTGCCCCCCAAAATTTAATCCACTGCTTTAAATTACTGTTAGTATTGAATGAAATGGCCCCATACGCTAATTTATCAGGCTCGGATTTAAACCTGTTTGAGGGCTTGCAATACTCTGTTCTTGCATTAGAGGGCCACATCCTCCTGCTTGATATTGCCTGGTTCATATTATACGTTGAAGATACTGTGTGCGGTTATTTTAAAGGGTTTTTTTTTTCCCCTTTATTTTGTAGCACCAAAGTTTTGGAAACTTCAGGCATGGTCTGAAGACTCCATCCTTGGGATCCTAGAGGGAGGAAGTCACTCTGGGTGAAATTGGGTGGGCAAACTAAGGTGTGTAACTGAACCTCAATGCAGATGTACAGAATATTGAATATTTGCAATTGATCCAGAAAAAAAAAATTAAATTGGATGAGACTGTAACTATTAATTTTTCTTTAAAGAAAGGGAAGAAGGATCCTTTTTTGATTTGTCCAAATCCATACAGACCTAAATCTTTGTGTCTGATTCTCTTAAAATTCCTTCAGACCCCAAGCAAACAACCATGAGGCGCTCTATACAAAGGGTGTCAAATCAGACACTTTAAATATTTCCCCAAAGTCTCCAATAGAGGGCAGAAATAATTACTATTTCATGCAGTACTAACGTTCTCCACAAGAAGGCAGTAGTTCATTAGTTATTTTAAAAATGAGTTTTGCAAATCCTTCCTTCCTTATGTAAAATTAGGCTGAAAGAAGCTTTTTCACTCTGTATTTTAATTAGTCTGTTTTTGTGATAGGGTGTATCGCCGTAAATTCAGAATAACAGAATAATAGAGTTGGAAGGGACCTTGGAGGTCTTCTAGTCCAACCCCTGCTCAGGCAGGAACCCCTATATCATTTCAGGCAAATGGTTGTCCAATCTTTTCTTGAACATCTCCAGTCATTCCAAATGAATGCTGTTTGATGTTTTAACTGTTCCTGTAGAACTTTAAAGGGACACCTGAACAACCCAACATTTTAGAATGAATCCGGATTATTTCATATTCCACCTCAGCTAAACTTAGAAAGCTAAACCTGCTTAAAGTTTGTTCAGACACGGTCTCGGGAGATCAAAAGGAAAAATCCAGATCTTTTTAGGTGAGTCTGGATTTGAAAAAAAGAAAGAGCAAGAAAGGCACGATCAAAGCCCTTCTCTAGAGCTGCTAAATACCTGGGTACTTACGGGACTGCAGACTGCCACCATCGGCCTCCCATCGGCCAGCACGCTCCCATAGGCCGGGCCTTTTTGGGGTGCCACCGGCTGGATGGCTGGCGACCCCGAGGGTGCGGGCCTTCTCTCTGGGAGCACCCTCCCTCTGGAACGAACTGCCCCCGGAGATGAGGACCATCCCTGACCTATTGACCTTCCGGCACGCGCTGAAGACCCACTTATTCCATCAAGACGGTCTGGCCTAGAATTACTCGCAGGGTTTTAATTGATTTTAAATAGTTTCTTAGTTTTTAACCTTTGATAGTTTTAATTTTTCAGCCAATTATTTAATTCTTTTAATTTCATTTTAAATATTGTATTTATGTCTGTATTTTTATTTGGCTGTATACCGCCCCCACGAGTCCCGCCGGGAGAGGGGGCGGTATAAAAGATCAATTAAATAAATAAAAAAATTAAATAAACAAAAGCAAGGGACCTGACCATCGACGGGTCACCAAAACTCAAGCTCAATTAAAAAAACAAAAAAAAGAACTTGACCTCCCAAGGCGTCACAGCAGGGGTGGGCTTCCAAAATTGTAGCAAGAGGTTCTCTGACTGGTTGCTGGGTGGGCGTGGCCATGGTGGGTGTGACCAAGTTGGCCTCCTGTGTATGGGGGAGGCATGTTTGCCCTCCTCAGACTCCGGAGGTTTTACTCAAACCTCCGGGAGGGCGAAAACGGCTTCCAGTGGCTCCCTGGAAGCTGGAAACGGGCCCATTTTCCGGCCTTCCCAAACTTCTGGGAGAGCCGTTTTTCACCCTCCCTGAGTCTCCGTGCACCCCCTGCCTTGACCTGCCCCCAAAACGGGCCGCATGGGGACTCCTGGGAGAGGGAGGGGAGGGGCAGGCAGGGCCAGCCAGGAGTGGGATTTGAGGGTTCTCCAAACTTCACTAGGGGCTCTCCCGAACCCCTGCGAACCCCCAGCAGCCCACTCCTGTGTGTCCCAGGGAGAATCAACAAATACACAACTCTCCTTTGTGTTTTTGTGCATTTCCTGGGGGGGGGGTGGGAAACCTCCCCCCCCCCCCAGCTTTCATCAATGTGAAAATCAGGATAATTACATTTCATGGTCAGGGAGGGAAAGACAGGTGAGAAAAAACAGGAGGAATTTTTTGGGAAATGTTTTTGCAAGCTTGCCATCGTGGTGTTAAAAGCTGTCAGCAATCTTTGACCGAGTCCTGAGTACATGATGACTGTTCCAGGCTGCGTCAGCAGCTATTAACAAAAGAAAAAATAAATGAAATAAAACCATGACTCAGTTTTAACCAGCTTTGCGGTTGTGCTCAAAACTTGCAACGCTCCGGAGCACACGAAACGATATTACTTTCTGTTACTGCAAGTTGATGGACCTGTTACAATGATGATGCGCTTTGCTTGACAAAAAGGTGTGTGAAAATCTTGGAAGCCTCTTTTCGATCAGCAAGGCTTCGTTCTGCACTCTTTACATGTGCAGAAGTTGGTTTTTCGGGGGGGAAGAGGTGGCTCCGGAACTTGTGAAATGATACCTTTGTCAGCTTCAGCAGAAAGGCGTGTCAGCCTGTGTAATAAGCTGTTTTGCATTAATAAAACTTTAATGAATTTTTTTTGGAGATCTTTGTTCTACAGAAGTAGCATCTCCACAGCTCTAGAGTCATCATCATCTGAGGTTGACGTTGGACAGAAGCCGGGGAGGGGGGGTGGACAAAAACTTTGGGGAGGAGGGAATTTCTGGATCAGAAAACAGTTCAAACCCAAATCCAACTTCTGCTTTCTTGAAGCCAAACAGAGGCTGCGAAAAAAAGATATATCTCGTTTATATCTCTCTAGTCCAGGGCTCCCCAAACTTGGCCACTTTAAGACTTGTGGACTTTAACTCCCAGAATTCTGGCAATTGAAGTCCACAAGTCTTAAAGTGGCCAAGTTTGGAGACCTCTGCTCTAGTCGGATGAAAAGAAGGATGGGGGGAGGGGAGACATGATAGCACCCTTCCAATATTTGAGGGGCTCCTACAAAGACAAGGGGGGGGGTGTCAAACTATTTTCCAAAGCACCCAAAGGCAAGACAAGAAACGATGGATGGAAACTAAACAAGGAGAGAAGCAACCTCGAACTAAGGAGGAATTTGCCAACGGCGAGAGCAATCAACCAAGGGACTAATATGAATTTTGACTGACGGCGGCTTGTGGGAAAGGCGGCCCTCTATTCCAGAGCTGCAGGAGTCACAGGACTGGCCCTTTGGTCATCCCAGAGCAGCTGCTACTCCACCCGGCTGCACCCGCCTGCCATGGACTGGAGGAGCAGCTGCTTCAGGATGACCAAAGGGCCAGTCCTGTGACTCCTGCAGCTCTGGAAAAGGGAACCGACTTTCCCACCATCACCAAGTCACCCCAGGGTGGATTTCTCTCCCCCGCCGTTGGTCTTACCTTCCAGTAGCTCTACTCAAGGTAAGGTTTGTACTCAGTTGGAGGGGGCGGGCCAGGGAGTGGGCGGCCCACGTGGGCGGTGCAGCCTTGTGTTCCCACACAGCTTGGATTCATTGCCTTGGGGGGACATTTCTCTGCGGACCACCAAAATTTTCCCATGGGCCACCAGTGGTTCCACGGTCCACTGGTTGGTGACCACTGGGCTAAAAGACCTCCCAAATTCCTTCCAGTTCTATAAGAACATAAGGACAGTCACGAGAATTCAGAGATACGTTTCAGCTGCTTCCAGGCTCATTCGTGGCTTTGTGTAACCATCAAATCGAGATATCGTGATTTTAATCCGTTAAGAGGCCTGATTCACACATTGTGACTCTTTGTCGTTGGGTTTATACCGGGTCTACAGATATCTCTTGTGAAGAACGCTGTGGCTGAGCAAACCACAACTTAACGTGATGTGGGGACCCAGATATTCCAAAGGTGCTTTTCCAAATGCAGCTGAACGTTCGAACCAGGTTTGAAATAGGGATCAAAGAGGCCATGAACAGCCCCCCCCCCCCCCCAACAGAGGGGGAAGGATACAATGCTAGTTATCTCCTGGGTCTACAACACAATCCTTTGAGCAGTTCCAAGAAGGTTCCACATCCATTTGCACTATTCAGGTGACACTGAAGGCACAGATAAACCCACTCAAGTGGCCTCAATGATCCTCAGAAAGAGTACTAATGACCAGATGACTACAAAGCATATAAATCCTTCCATTCCTCCCATGGCTGGGATTCAAAATTTTTAACAGCCAGTTGTGTGGGCATGGCTTAGGTGGTGGGCAGGGCTTGGTGGTCATGTTATTGGCTGGGTGTAGCCAACTCAATATCACTCACATCGAGGCACGCGATTAGGTCAGTAATTTCTTCTAACAACCGATTCTTTGAACTGCTTAGAATGTTAACAGCCGGTTCTAGCGAATAGATATGAACTGGTAGAATCCCACACCTGGCCTAATCCTGTAAGGAAGGCAGGAAGGAAACATTCTGGTGTTGCTTACAGAAACTGCCTCTCCGTTAACCCTTATTACATTCTTGGTAGGACTAGACTTCCTGTCTCTGGAATGTCTCTGGAGTTTTTTTCCCCTCCTTTGCTGGTACTTTGCTTGTGTGGAGGGACCATGCAAAGTTACAGCTGCACTGAAAAAAGTGACTTAGGACCGTTTTTCACACTTACGACGGTTGCAGCATCCCCACACTCATGAGAGGCCAGGCGAGGAGATGCGTGCCTCGATGTGAGTGATGTTGAGTTGGCCACACCCAGCCCGTCTCATGACCACCAAGCCATGTCCACCCAGTCACATGACCACCAAGCCACGCCCACCACCTAAGCCACACCCACAGAACCGGTTATTAACAAATTTGAATCCCACCCCTGCCTACACCACTTCAGACAAAATGATTGTCCAATCTCTTCTTAAAAAACTCCAGTGTTGGAACATTTACAGCTTCTGGAGACAACTTCTCTTCCACCGGTTCATTGTTCTCAATGTCAGGGAATTTTTCTTTAATTCTAACAGAAGAACAGAATTGAAAGAGACCTTGGAAGGTCCCCTAGTCCAACCCTCTGGTCAAGCAGGAGAATCCTATACCATCCCAGCCATTTCAGTTCTCTGATCTTTGAGAGAAGGGATTAAACCTGAACAAACCATGACCAGTTGCTTTCCCATGTTATTTCAGACACAGAGCTGGTTCCCCAGCTCGGTCATAATGGTTGAGAACTGCTACTCTTTGCAGCTTAAGTTGGACGAAGATGACAGGAACCGTGGAAGCAACAGGAATCCTTAATAAGCATAATTGCCATACTTAAGGGGAAATAGGAGAAGCTTTGGAGAAAAGGGCGGGTGTGAATTCAGGCCGAGAGGTTTCTGCTGAAGGTTTTATCCTGGAAACACCCAATTTTGGGCACAAGCAATATTCTGCTGGATCCACTGAGGCCTTTCAAAAGGGAACATCAAGGCAAGGGTTTCCCACTTTTAATTAGATGAAGGCATTGGCTTATTCAGAGCCAGAGGCCAGTTCCTTTGCTGGGGTTTCCAAAATGAAGCAATCGGTTGGATCCTGAAACCTCCCAGTCATATCCTGAGGAGCAAATCCCATGGAGTCTTAATGATGTTTACATCAAGGAAGTGATGTTAGCTCTTTTCGGACCCTTAATTTCTTTTTACAGTCATATTACTTGTTCACATGTCATCCCAAAGAGCTTGTTTACTTCAAATAATTCCTACGACACCCAGAGATTTGCCACGAGAGACAAATCCACTTAAGATTGGCCTCACTCTGAGGTGGCCATTTCAAAAAGGTGGTGGGACATATGGAGAAGGCATGAGGAGGGCAAAGAAAAAGGACACGCCTGCACATTGGGTTTCCAATGTCAAAAATGAGATTGACCTCAACAGTCTTGATCCCAAGACTCGGGTTCAACAGCCAAGATGGAAATCTGATCATTGGAGAATGGAAGCCTAAAACAACTATATTTGGGGGTTCTGTCCCAGGGTCCAGATTTGTCACCAGAAATGGCTCCCAAAAAGAAATGTAAAAACCATGTCAAAACCAGTAAGTCTAAATAACTTGGAAGTTGAAACTGCTCATCATATATTATGCCGTGTGGGATTAGATGGGAACATCCCTGGTCCAAGATGTAGTTGTTCTTACTTTCTTTTGGTCTTTTGAGATGAAGACCAAAACTAGACTTTTGTGATGCACTGGTATCAGCTCTACATGGGAGTCTAGACCGAGTGGGCAAATCCACAAGAAGAATGATATGTCAGGATTCCGAAGATTGCCCTAATTAAATCATGAGCCAAGCTTCAAAAGAATCCAAAAGATTTATTAGGAGCAACATATCTGTTACAGTATGAAGCCAACTGTGAGATACTATCACTTATGACCTTGTTTCCCCTCATCCTCCTGGGTTTGCCATAAATCAGATTCTGCAATGAAACACATTCACGGGTTGGGTGTCATCAATCACCCTCGCCAATGAAAGATTTTCGTGGGCAGAAGATCCAGTAGCCTAGGCTACAATCTCCACAAGATAAGTGTGGAATGTGCTTCTGGCCTTCATCTGTTGCCCTGCTCCCTCAGGCCTTCCCCCACTCCTTCTTATGGCAACTCGGAAACAGGCATAGGAATGATTTACGAATTGACACTATATTCTTTTGAGATAGGGTCTTCAAAGGGAAGCTTAAAAGGAGGAATATTTTACCATAGTGAGAAATGTATGTGTTAACACAGAATATTGGATGTGATTATTGTGGTGGACCATCTGAATTCACGTACCATCCTGGATCATAAACTAACCCAAAAAGACAGGAATGTCAGCCCATGGTAATCCACTCCCATGTTGGGGAGAGGCACAAAACTGGCCAGGATTTAGCTCAGGCAAACTCATATTGTGTGAATGCACCATCTCAGTCTTTACCCGAGATGGTTCAACATGTATGAAGGAAAGCCATGATCTGCAGAGAAGACCAACCAGGATGATTAGGGGACTGGGGGCTAAAACATAAAATGAATGGTTGCAGGAACTGGGCTTGGCTAGTCTAGTAAAGAGAAGGACCAGGAGAGACAGGATAGCAGTCTTCCAATATTTGAGGGGCTATTTTCTAAAGCGCCTGTAGGCCAGACAAGGAATAATGGATGGAAACTGAACAAGGAGAGATTTAACCTGGAAATGAGGAGAAACTTTCTGACAGTGAGAACAATCAACCAATAGAATAGCTTGCCCTCGGAAGTTGTGGGAGCACCATCACTTGAGACTTTCAAGAAGAGATTGGACTGCCATTTGTCAGAAATGGTGTAGGGTCTCCCGCTTGGGCAGGGGGTTGGACTAGATGGCCTACAAGGTTCCTTTCAACTCTGATTGTCTGTTATCTGCTGATGGAATAAATAGATATTGACCAAAGATATTAGGCTGAGCTTACCTTTGATCAACATCTATTTCTTCTATCAATAAATGGTGTATTGGCTGAGTTGATGCCTTCCCATAATATGAGTTTGAATCCTGTTCTGCTTTGTGTCTGACAGTACACCAAATAGATGTTGACCAAAAGTAAACTCAACCTAAAGTCAAGATGTTTGGAGAGCATCGCTGAGGTGGCCACACCAATATCCAACCGCATCATTCAGAAACGGAGAGCGTTCGTCCCACTTAGAGACACCTGCAAGTTTTGCTGTGTGGAGAACAAGTCGAGGAGGAACTCATTTCGTTCCTCCTAGTCTTCTCAAAAACATCTAAGATTAAAGGCAGGGTGTAACCCTGCACCTCCTCTTAAGACAAGATTGTGATCCCAACTAATTGCTGCAAACATGAGAAATAGGTTGAGGTTAATTATCAACCTGTGGTTGAGATTGGGTTTTGTAGTTCAAAGCTTATCGTGATGGAAAGCCATGGAGGACATGATAGTAAGAGGACATGAGAATAAGGAAACAGGAGGAAGAGTTGAGGTTGGATTAGAAAGACTAAAGGCCTCTCTGATTCTCTTCCATTCCTTGGTGGACCAAGCAGAAAGTTCTCACAAGGGAGATGTGAAGGACATCAAAACTTCTCACCTTGCCAAGGGAGAAGGTCTGGCACAAAGTCATCCAAGGAACATCCATGGTTGAAGTTCTGGATCTCGGTAAACTTCATTCATCACCCTTATCCACTCCACCACATCAGTTTTCACAATTCATATATTATTGTTAAATTATTATTTAAATCAGATAATAACGTTACTACATTCCAATAAATTACACCTTCATAAATCACTGTAAACCATGATGCTTATTTATTTGGATGGACAAGCTTGCTTTAGGAGTCAGTATGAAGGCTATAGTGGTTTATTTAAGGTTTATATTCTTTTCCCAGTGAAACAAATCTAATTTGATCTTTCTATATGAATCAGAGTTTTTTTAAAGTTATAAAGAAAGGAGTCTTTGATGAAGAGTGGACAGTTTGAACTCAAAAGACCAGATGTCCAGCATTGGATCAATTTGATTCCAATTAGAAATTTAATTAATCTGAATTGGTCTGATTTGGAGATCTCACTCTAACGAATCTGATTTTCTGAATTGGGGCAAATGTTTAGATTAAATCAGATCTTCCAACGCAACTCAAATATTCAAACTGAGTCATATCCCTTTCCCACACTTGTATGAGAGGGCTCCAAGTTCTATTTATTTGTAATTTGTGAATAAATATTTCTCCCACCACCAGTCAACTTGAAAAAATCTGAGAGAGAACGCAAACAATTATCAGCAATTTAGAACAAGCTTTATTTGCTGTGAAAATAAAGAACATGACAACACCCAACACAAAGGGCAGATTTCTCTAGGTGAGATGAAGAAAACGAGGACAATGGCATGTAGAATGGAGCTAGCAAAAGTTGATAAAAGTTTGTGAAAACCAGACCTTCATGGTCTCCAAAAATCTCTTGGATAACCCATCCATATCGGTTTGATTGCACTGAAGAAAGGAGAGTTTCTGTGAACATGTGTTGAGAAGGTGGATCTTGGTTGTTCTTCTACAGCATGATGGAATGTGGTCTAGATTCCCGGAAAAGAGGGGGTGCATTCCAGAGGACCAAGAAGCAGTGGCAGTTTAGTTGGAAGGAAGAGTATTAAGGTGACTCCTCCCTAGAGAATTTCAGCGTATATCTCTATCGATGCCTGCAGTTACTTCAGTTGGGCAAGATTCTGTCTACCGGCGATAAAGGAAGCTGCATAGTAGTAACTCTACACGTCTTTCTTAGCTTGGAGGGGCCTGACAAGAGCGAGTTAATAAGGGCCACAATCATTGCAACGATCAGAGCTGCGACTCCAACATCCTGAAGAGTAGGGGGATTCGGAAGAGAATGCGTAAGGGTCATAAGAAATGGGTCGACAGCTATAGCGTCGGCGTTCTGCATAGCGTGGCTGACAGGACCAAGAGTTGTAGCCACAAGGATCATTGCTGTACCCGCAGCGATAGGTGTAGCCATGGGAGGGATAAGAGCTTCTGCCATAATTGGACGGATAGTTGTAAATACATGGATCATAGCATCTTCTACTATAGCTTGGAGAATAGCTATAGTCACATGGATTGCAGTATCTTCTACGATAGCTATAGAGATACTCCAATCCATATGGATCAGAGCTTCTTTGGACATCCCTGGAGAGGTACCCATAAGTGCATGGATCATTGCGGCCTTGGTTACTGTTGAAGTTGTACCTGTAATTACATGGCTGATAGCCACTTCTCCAATCACTGGGTGAGGAACTATAGCCACAGGCCATGGACGGGTCAGAAAGGTAGCAACTGGAGCTAAGGTCAAACAGGTGGCGGTATCTACGTGGTATGTAGCACCTAGCTGCGGTGCCAGCTAAGGAACTGTAGGGTGGACAGATGCTGGGATTGGAAGCACTTGGCCCGTAGGTGGTTGGTGGGCAATAGACGGCTTTGGTGCCACCAGAAGGGTCATTGCTCAGGATGGTAATGCCGATCATATTTGGATGGAAGGGCACCTGGAATCCAAAACACAAGGTAAGTTGAGGATGAGAAGGTCCCTTTTCACCCCACAAGTGGTTTGTTTATTCAAAAACTTCATCTGGCTGCCCACCATAAACAACTCTGCGCAGCTCACAACAACAGTCAAACCAGTAACTCTAAAACAACCATAAAATGGCTCCCAAGTTCAAAAGCACCTCACTTCTGGTGGTCTCTAGAACAGGGTCCCTGAAGGCCACCAGAGATTCACAAATAACAACCACTACACCCCTAACCCCTGCCATGGAGTCATGGCTGGTGCCACTCTCAGTACCCAGGAGGACACATTTCAGAGAGAAGAATCATCCCTTCCAATGTCCAACCAAGTCTCGGTGATGCAAGCCAGGTTGGTTCTCCTCCTAACCATCCTCAGATCGTCGGTGAGGTGAGCTTTACTGAAGATCCAATTATGGAAACCAGGTTTTGAGGCCAAGCCCTGAGGGCCAAAATGCAGCATATCAAGCATGTCATGGTGGACCTCCATCCTTATCTTTCCACTCCTTCTTCTATTTTCCTTCCTGTGTCAATCACACCTCTTTTCTTTTCTTCCTCTTGGTAACACAAATCCCACCGCTGGCTCTAAACGATAGCCGTAACCATCTTACTAAAGGGGGATTTTGCAATCTCCTAGGCTAAATACTGTTCCTCCTGGGCCACGACACCTCTCCGTTGTGTTCCCAACCATCTTACAACATGGCGAATGCTGCGCCTCAGATTTGCTATTAGAAGGAAGTTGGCTGGATGCTTCAATTGCCTTGGGGACGCTCTAGGATTTGTTCCAGGAATGCTGAGTTATACAATCTGATGGTGGAAGCCTTTGTGGGTTTTTTTTTATTCCTGAGTTGCTTTTTTTAAAAAAAAAAAAAAAATTGAAGCACTATTTAGTTGCAAGGATGAACTGAGTAAGCAAGCTCTGGAAATTGTTCTTCAGATACCACGAGGTTGTCTCTTTATCTACCCATCCGTGTATCACCAGCTCTGTCTACCTCAATCACTAAAGGGCTGCTTCGTTATAGCTGCGTCTTGTTATTTCCATGGTTATCCTCTGTTATCTGAGGTTTGCAAAGCTAAAAAAAAAAAGTCAGACATTCTAGATCTGGAGCGATATGAGAAACGGGAAGCGAATGGTTTGAAGGAATTTGAATTTATCTCACTTTCCCTTTATGAAGGCATGAACCGGGTTGAGAAAACTTTAAACTTTTCTGAAATGAGCCATGCCATTTGCAGTTAAAACCTGTCTCTTTGAAAAGAAGTGGATTTTTAAAAAAATCATATTGTTGAAAAAGCAAATTATAGTCAATAGATTTCATTAGCAACAAAGAAAGCTTTCCTTCCTTCTTTCTTCCCTCCCTCCCTCAATCTTCTTCCTTCCTTCCTTCCTTCCTTCTTCTTCCTTCCCTCCCCCATCTTCTTCCTTCCTTCCTTCTTTTTTCCTTCCCTCCCTCCCTCCATCTCCTTCCTTCTTTCCTTTCTTTCTTCCTTCTTTTTTCCTTCCCTCCCTCCATGTCCTTCCTTCCTTCCTTCCTTCCTTCCTTCCTTCCTTCCTTCCTTCCTTCCTTCCTTCTTCTTCCCTCTCTCCCTCCCTTCATCTTCTTATTTATTTATTTTATTTTATTTTTATTTTATTTTGTTATTTATATACCGCCCTTCTCCCGAAGGATTCAGGGCGGTGCACAGCCAACCACAAACCCCATTACAATATACAAAAGTTCTTCCTTCCTTCCTTCCTTCCTTCCTTCCTTCCTTCCTTCCTTCCTTCCTTCTTTTTTCCTTCCCTCCCTCCATCTCCTTCCTTTCTTCCTTTTTTACCTACCTACCTACCTGCCTGCCTGCCTGTCTATCTATCTAGTCATCTGTCTATCTCTATCATACATGCCATTTAAAACACAGGACTTAAAATCAAATAGAAACAGCTGTTCTACTGCTGAACGCTTTCCTACAAACACGAGGTTAAAATTCACAGATTCTCCCCCATCTTTAAAAAAATGTTTTTAAGATCAGTTGCTCCCCCACCATCAGCTGAAAGTCCCCCCCCCAATGAGTCATTTTGCCAACCAAATGAGACACATAGCACCTACCTAGAAGTCTGGATAAAGAGACAAAATTTGAAAGAAGGTTCAAGCAAGAGTTCCCTTTTTTTCTATATATACATCCTCACCCATAGCCAGAAGACTTCAATCTTTAAAGGGGAGAACCTAATTATATGCCAACTCCAGATGTTGTAGTCCTGCTACAAACCAGTTTAATTACTTTGATAGCGGGTTGTTAATCGGCAGTCTGTATATCGTTCTCCTCTTCTGTGTAATTTTCAATTTTTAGCTCAGGCATATTATGCTTTTCTACACCCTTCTAATTTTAACGTCGGAGGAGAAAAGGTGATGTGTTAGCAGCTTTTTATTATATTAATTGCTGTCCTGGATCTGCATAGACTTCAGCCATGATATGATCCTAGGAACACACCATGTGCTCTTCAGTGAATTCAAAGGGAGAATTATTGGAGAAATCCTGCATCCTCCTTCTCCTTCTCTTTTTCCTTCTCCCCTTTCTTTTCCCTTTCCTTCTCCTGGTCTATCTTCTCCTTTTCCTCCTTCTCCTCCTCCTTCTTTTCTTTCTTTCTTTCTTTCTTTCTTTCTTTCTTTCTTTCTTTCTTTCTTTCTTTCTTTCTTTCTTTCTTTCTTTCTTTCTTTCCTTCCTTCCTTCCTTCCTTCCTTCCTTCCTTCCTTCCTTCCTTCCTTCCTTCCTTCCTTCCTTCCCCTTTCCCTTCACCTTCCTCCCTCCCTCCTTCCTTCTTTCCTTCCCCTTCCCCTTTCCCTTTCTCTTCATCTTCCTCCCTCCCTCCCTCCCTCCTTCCTTCCCTTTTCCTCCCTCCCTCCCTCCCATCCTCAACCATTTGATTCCAAGAATATTTATTTCAAACTCCACATCAGACCCGCTTTTCACATTGCATTCAATCTTCGCTCTGCACTGTTCTATCCAAGCGAACCTATTTTGGGATTTTGAGCAAATGAGAAGTCTGAGGCTGAAGTTGTGGCAGGAAGCCCAACAGAACATATATTGCCTGCAACATTCTACCATCTGTCATGACGTTACAAGTGGAAATGGAGACTACTTGATACAATGGACTTAGTCCAACTTTCAGTGTAATGTGTAGCCTTGCCCAACATTGAAGAATCCTGAAGGACCGGTGTATTTCTTCTCCACCTTTCCTTCTGATTGCAAGTCTTCTTCATAAAACCACCAAGAAGGCCTGACGCTCTTCTAAACCTGATCCATGCATAGTTTGGACAGGATTTGGGTAGAGATGTACTTGTCTATAGCGTAATCTGATAGGAATGTTCCAAAGCAGCAACCCAACTATTAACGAAATAATACGGTCTTTGGGGCCAGAGCTGTGATCTCTTACAGAGCATGATTAAGTCAAATGGTCATGCCCTTGAGAGATGCCATTTAGTCAACATCCCGCTTGGATTAAAAATAATTAAATAAATTGAGAATCAAATACTGACGTTCCTCAAAGAAGAAACCAACATCTTGGCTTTTCTATAAGAAGCAGGTGTCACCTGTCGTTTTCCAAAAAAGCAGAAGGTGCGACCAACTGTAATTAAATCTGGGTTCATCACAACATTGTAGGTCTTGCTTTAGGCCTGGAGAACCCCAGGGTGCTGGTTAATTAAAGAATGGGCTTTTTTAAATGGCATGGGCTAAAATTCTTAAATGAATAAAAACAGATACAGGCAGAAGGAATATAATCTTGTTTTTCCCAAGAGGAACATCAATGGTGAAATATCTTGAGGTGTTTTTGGGTGATGGGGTTCCAAATAAGTCAACGGACACCAAAAAAGGGATTTTGTGGAATGAAAGAAAGTTATGACTATAAATAGTTGTCTGGATTGTTATAATCATAAGCTTAGGATAAAATACAAACTTCCACTGGCAGGCAAGTCAGAGTCTTTTGACTAACAAATTAGAAAATAAAGGTATAATAAAGATAAATAAAAGTAAAACGGAAGGGACCCTCCACCCAAGTTCTGAGATTTGGGAAGAAATCAGGCTGGTTCAGTTTTAATGAATAACTAATTGCTTAATTAAATGCAACTAAGTTACACTATTTCTTCTCTTTCAAAAGTTTTAAAGGCAGTGGTCCAGTTGCAAAATGTCATCAGGGGAGGAAAGTAGAATAGATACAACAACAACAATAACAATAATAATAATAATAAATTTCACAAACTGACTATCTAGAATGCCATAACTGAGTTGTTAAAGCCATTCATTGGAAACTGGATTTGAGTATAATAACAACTAATCGGAACATCAGGTTGAGAAGGTTCTGGAGAATGAAAAAGTCGAGATCTTGCGGGACTTCAGAATTCAGACGGACAGGCACATTGGCCCACAACACGCCTGACATAACAATAGTTGAGAAGAAAAAGGTTTGGTTCATTGACATTGCAATGCTTGGTGATGCAAGAATTGAAGACACACAGAAAGAAAAATAATCACAAAGTATCGGGACTTACAAATTGAGGTTGAGCGACTTTAGAAAAAGAAATTGTGTGTTATCCGAATTGTAATTGGAGCCCTTGGAGCAATACTTAAAGGGCTGCCTCACTATTTGGAAATTCTGAATTTATCAGACTTGAATACCCTGATTCTACAAAAAAACCACCCTGCTTGGAACAACTTATATCCTCTGATGCTACCTTAACAGTTCCTAGGTCCTTGGTTAGGACTCGAGCTACCAACCAGCCCCAAAAGCTGTGAATCTCACTAAAGATATAATAATAATAATAATAATAATAATAATAATAATAATAATAATAATAATAATAATAATAATAATAATAATAATAATAATAATAATAATAATAATAATAATAATAATGGAAAACTGTTTGCAAGGGGTGTGCCATGCATTTTGCAAATTCTTTCCTTGGTCTTCCCTGGAGCTTTGCTCTATGCTGACATAGAAATGAGATTCATTAGAAAATGAGGAAGCCCAAAGCCATGGAAAAAAAGATTTCTTCAGGCTGGTCACAATCCAACATTGTGAGGACCACAGGTTTGGATGACGTCGCTCTGAAGGTGCCCAGAAATTGTCCAAAGATCAAATGTTTAAGCAATTGTTAGCAGGGCCCATGTACAGAGAATAACCGAGTTGGTAGGGTCATTGGAGGTCTTCTAACCCCCTGCTTAAATAGGAGATTCTATGCCATTCCAGACAAATGATTGTCCAATCTTTTCTTAAAAACCTCCACTGGAGGAAGCCATTCCACTGATTAATTGTTCTCACTGTCAGGAAATTTCTCCTTAGTTCTAGGTTGCTTCTGTCCTTGATTTGTTTCCATCTGTTGCTTCTTGTTCTGCAATGCACCTCAACGCTCCTCTTGGGGGATGAGATATTGGGGACTGAATCAAGAGTCACCTGATCAAGCTGGTGGACTTTCCATGACATCCAGTTAGATGTTGAATGAATGCTTGAGTTGAAGAAAAGCCTCATCCAACATTATTTATATTATGTCATTCATATTTCAACTATGGTCCAAATGTTGTGTTTATAAAAGGGTTCTAGGAAAGGATGGAGATCATCTTTTATCTTTGAAGTTGTGGGGAACTTTGAAGATAATGGGGAGTATTCTGAGACAGGTGGACTCAAGGCATAACCTAACCTGGTATAAACCACCTTTGGACATTATATGGATTATTATTTCTTTATATTTATATCCCATCTTGATCCTTGGGAGATGTTATGAAGACCTTTTCCACTCTGTGGACTAGGAATGGGCTCCCTCTGTCCCAAATCTCCCCAGAGGGTCATGCCCCTGTCAGAGTCTGAATCCGAAGAGGAAGATGAACAGCTGACAGGAAGCAGGAGTGTCGTTCTGTTGGCTGTGGAGGAAACTGGGGAAGGGCAAAATCGGGCAGGGCAGAACAGCGAAGAGGTAGAACAAGGGAGAGGGAGTTCAAAGGAAGATCCAGGCCCACCCCCTCTTCATCCTAGGGCACGCAGGGAGGAACGGAAAAGGGAGCAACGGGGGTTGCATGGCTTATGGGGGAGGAAAAGGCCCTGATTCCCTTCATTAACCACATCTGGAATGAGAGTTTAAAAGAGATGCAAGCTGAGTGCAACGTCTTCTGGGAACAAACATGAGTTTACCTTGTGTTGACTTTGATTATCTGCGTTCCTGTCATCCTCCCAACCATGTTGAATTACGGCCGTTCCTTCACATTTGGAATTCTTTCTCTTGACCTGCCTGGACTAATTATCTCATTTTGCCTTGATTGGACTTTAAGTTACAGTTTTTGTGGATCATGTTTTGGATTTGATTCTCTGCAGCCCAAGGCTGCTTCTGGGAGAGTTTTTTTCCTCCAGCCAGAAGATAACCAGGACATTGGGGGCAAAGTTGGAGCTAATAAAGGGACTCCTACTGATTATCTGACTGTGTTGCCTTTGTGCCACGCCCCTTTGGGTCGTCACACAGAGTCTTCTTAGCAGACCATTGCAAACATCTGGATGAACACAGGTGGATTGCAGTGGTAGCTCTAGGTATGCATTCCCTACCATCAATAGCATCTTGTCATTCCGTAGGTCACCCTATGGCTTTGAGTCAACCTCTTGTTCTCCTCATCCACCATCACATAAGGCTCACATGAGAATCCTCAGACCAGCTGCAACTCTTAATTCCTAACAATTAAACAGCGTGAGGGTGTGTTCCAATGAGCCAAAATTACTTTTTGAAGGTATCAAGGGAATTAAAGTTCCTTGAAATAAATCAGTGGTAATGTCGGGCTTCCGATGTATGAGTTGTCCAGGCTCCCTTCCAGCACCGAGGAATTCTATAAAAGGTCAGTGAAATCCTGAGAGGTTCCAGAGATCCCTTCATACTGTCTATTGTCTATGGTCCAGGTAAGTCTTTTCTGATTTCTCTGGAGAGCTGTAATCTGGATGGCGTATCCACTTCTGAGTAAGCTTTTCTGTCTCTAGGCTTCCCCTCATTCAGTGTCCTTCTTTTCAGACCTACCTTGATCTTCTCGAGATGATCTTCTACACACCTCAGCAATACTTGGACCTAGACAGCTGGGACATCAACTATGAAAATGATGACAATTCCCTCTCTGAATATTTCTACACTGATGATCCCACGAGCTTCGTCTTAGATGATACGTCCAGACGGGATTCTCCTTCCTACAGCTGTAGCTCTGACCGCTGTGGTCCTCGCGTCAGTGCCAGCAGTGGATCATGGTCCAGATGTCGCTGTTGGTCTCCTTCTTGCCAAGATCCCAGCTGTTGTCCTCCCTCATCCGGATGTGGCTCTTGTAATCCCTGTTATAGCCCCCTCTGTAGGTCCCAGCCTGGCCGGTCAAGATCTGCTCCTCCCTCCATGGGCAACTGGGGACCTCAAAGTTCTAGCTCCAGCTGTTGTCCGCCTTGGTCCAGATGTGGCCCTGGTAACCCCTGTGCTCCTTGCGGCCGTTGTGGTTCTCCATCCGTGTCCAGACGGGGATCTCAAGATTCTACCTCCCCCTGCAGATACTTTCCTCCTTCGTCCAGATGTGGCCCTTGTAATCCCTGTGCTCCTTGCTGCCGTTGGAGTCCCCCATCCATGTCCAGACAGGGATCCGAAGACCGCAGCTCCTGCTACCCTCCTAGGTCCACATGTGGTACTTGTAAACCCTGTTACAGCCCCATCTGTAAGCCTCGATGCCGCAGTCTCAGGTGTCCTCCTCCCTCCATGGACTCTAGCTGCTGTCCTCCTCCTTGCCGTTGGTCTCCTCCCTCCATGAACAGGCGGGGATCTCAAAATCCCATCTCCAGCTGCTGTCCTCCCTGGTCCAGATGTGGCCCTTGTAATCCCTGTGGTCCTTGCTGCCGTTGGAGTCCCCCATCCATGTCCAGACAGGGATCCCAAGATTCCAGCTCCTCCTGCAGATACTTTCCTCCTTCATCCAGATGTGGCCCTTGTAACCCCTGTGCTCCTTGCTGTCGTTGGAGTCCTCCATCCATGTCCAGACAGAGATCCGAAGACCGCAGCTCCTGCTACCCTACTTGGTCCACATGTGGTACTTGTAAACCCTGTTACAGCCCCATCTGTAAGCCTCGATGCCGCAGTCTCAGGTGTCCTCCTCCCTCCATGGACTCTAGCTGCTGTTGTCCTCCTTGCTGTTGGTGTCCTCCCTTGAGGCGGGGATCTCAAAATCCCATCTCCAGCTGCTGTCCTCCCTGGTCCAGATGTGGCCCTTGTAACCCCTGTGGTCCTTGCTGCCGTTGGAGTCCCCCATCTATGTCCAGACAGGGATCCCAAGATTCTACCTCCCCTTGCAGATACTTTCCTCCTTCGTCCAGATGTGGCCCTTGTAATCCCTGTGCTCCTTGCTGCCGTTGGAGTCCGCCAACCATGTCCAGACAGGGATCTGAAGACCGCAGTTCCTGCTACCGTCCTAGGTCCACATGTGGTACTTGTAAACCCTGTTACAGCCCCATCTGTAAGCCTCGATGCCGCAGTCTCAGGTGTCCTCCTCCCTCCATGGACTCTAGCTGCTGTCCTCCTCCTTGCCGTTGGTCTCCTCCCTCCATGAACAGGCGGGGATCTCAAAATCCCATCTCCAGCTGCTGTCCTCCCTGGTCCAGATGTGGCCCTTGTAATCCCTGTGGTCCTTGCTGCCGTTGGAGTCCCCCATCCATGTCCAGACAGGGATCCCAAGGTTTCAGCTCCTCCTGCAGATACTTTCCTCCTTTGCCCAGATGTGGCCCTTGTTATCCCTGTGCTCCTTGCTGCCATTGGGGATCTCCATTCACATCCAGACAGGGATCCGAAGACCGCAGCTCCTGCTACCCTCCTTGTTCCACATGTGGTTCTTGTAACCCCTGTTACAGTCCCATCTGTAAGCCTCCAGTCCCCAGTCTAAGATGTCCTCCTCCCTCCATGGACTCTAGCTGCTGTTGTCCTCCTTGCTGTTGGTGTCCTCCCCTCATGAACAGATGGGGACCTCCAGCTTTTAGCTCCAGATGCTATCCTGCCATCTATTATTACCCTTGCTATTATTGTTGATCTCCCGGCTCCAGGTGTGACTCCTTTCCAAGGTTCCTGCCGTGCCTCTTCTTGCTACAACTCCAAGACTGATCATTGGTCTCCCAGCTTTGTTTTTCTATGGTTGCCCTTCAGGAAGAGCCTTCAGATCCAGCAGCAACTTCTGGGATGGCACTTTAGAACCTCAACAGGATGCAACAAATAAAATAAAAATTGAGAAGTCACACTGCAACTTTCAAGACAAGCAACAGATACTACCATCACTTATGTTGATTGCACCTGGCTTTCAACGATCTTGGATTACTCCTATTCAACAACATACTCCATCTGATGCTAAGTATCTCTGAAATTCAGACCCTACTCATTGCAACTTTGACCAAATATCACTTTCCAGTCTTGTCTTCTTATCTTCCTTTATCCTGTGGATGGGGAACCTATTCCTCTCCAAGTGCTTTTGTCACAGAAACCCCACCAGGAAGCTCTCAAGAACATCTGGAGGGCTACAGGTTCCCCACCCCTGTTGATTTATTTTTTTAAAAAAAGGGAGATTATGTCAATTTTTGGTTTTGATCATAAACGGAGGAAGCAAGCAAACCAAGAAGAAAGATGCCAAAATGTTTTGTACCGTGGTTTTCAGACTGTATTGTAAAGAATCTCAGAGTCTCTGGAAGCTTATCATGAAACCTTCAAGGAAAGTGATTCTAAGTAAGCCACCATCTGTGAAAATTACCTTAAAGTAAGGAACAGAAATATATATCCACCTTCATCCCTATGCAAAAAAAAGAGAAGAACTCGTCTTCTTCTCTTTTATTTGCCCAACCAGCAAGAGAAATGTTGAAAACCACTGCTTTCCAAACTCAGAAAAGTGTCCCAGTTTCCAAGAATGACCATTAACTGGAAACTAGTTGACATATAATTAGGGATAGCATGCTAAGAATTCTACCTCTATGTCAGTAGCAGGATGTCTGCTTTGATCAATAGATGTTCCTGGAGAACTAACTAAGGGGAGACATCTTAACACCTTTCCTGTTTGTATCTCCAGAAGGGATATGGCTGGGCCTTGTAGGAAACAAAGTGCTAGAAGATTCTCCGAGGTTTCTTCCAGCATGGCAAGCTATATCCTTGTTTAAATATCTACAACTATCTTGTATTCATCAACTGAAAAACTGAAACTGTTTTTTCTGTATCTCTATTTCTCTGTCCTTGATTAAAGTTTCTTCTGCATCGAATTCTGTGCTCTGTGGTTGTTGTTTTTTAAATCTTTGGGTTGACATACACATCTATAGTTGAAGAACATCTCTTATTTTCCATGTTTCTCCAGTGCCAAATTGAAATGTAGCAGTGGTGGGATTCAAATATTTTACTGCTGGTTCTGTGAGCGTGGCTTGGTGGGCATGGCAAGGGAAGGATATGTAAAATCTTCATTCCTTCTCCACTCCACTAATTTATTATTTTTATTATTTTATTTTTAGGTTTTATATACCGCCCTTCTCCCGAAGGACTCAGGGTGGTGAACAGCCAACTAAAATACATATAGACAAATATAAATTATTAAAAAAGAATTAAATCCTAGGCTGTCCCTATAAAAATCTAAAAAACCCCAATTAAAATAAATTAAAACTTTGTACCCCATCCCATCTAAAAACCCCATTTAAAAATCCCATTTGAGTCAGCTCAGGCCGGCCTGCTCGAAGAGCCAAGTCTTCAGGTCACGTCTGAAGGCCCTCAGGTCACTGGTCGTTCGTAGCCCCGGGGGCATCCCGTTCCAAAGGGTGGGTGCCCCCACAGAGAAGGCCCTGTTCCTCAGGGTCACCAGGCGGCACATAGAAGGCGTCGGGACCCGGAGGAGACCCTCTCTGTGGGAGCGCACCGGTCGGTGGGAGACTACTGGCAGAATGCGGTCTTGTAAGTATCCTGGTCCGATGCCATGGAGCGCTTTAAAGACCAAAACCAGTACTTTAAAGCGAACCCGGAAGGCCACCGGCAACCAATGCAGCTCTGCTTTCCAGCTCCGTTCTCCTGTGCAGGGCAACCAAAGGAGACCCAGCCAATCAGCTGGGACTCAATGGGAGGTGGAGAATAGATGAGGTTGGCAGGGCCAGTCAGAGGCGGGATTGGCCGGTTCTCCGAACTACTCAAAATTTCCATTACCAGTTCTCCAGAACTGGTCTGAACCAGCTGAATATCACCTCTGGAATGTAGGCAAGGAAAAAAAGCCTTGTACAGATGAAAAATTAAACTTCACCAGCCACCTAAAATAGCACCAGGTTTCTTATCATGGCCAGCTACAGAGACAAGAGTTCACATACATTGCATTTTTTCTTGAACTTGGTTTATAGGCTGTCTTAACTGGCTGACTTTGCAGGACACATGAAGCCCAGCTTAAACATCCATGAAAGCTTAGCATATTGCATGAAACCAACATGGGAACTCTTGATTTCCAATTGTTTCAACTTCTGCAGTTCAAGAAGTAGGTACTCTGAAGGTATTTTTCTTATGCCATGTCCTATTTTTCTCTGGTGTTCATTCTTACACCTTCCATTGGCATGATTTGAACCATCTCTGTTCCCTACAGACAACTCCTCTTCGTTTACAGTAGTCTACTCTACACTGAGTCAAAAAATGGTCTTCTCTTTCAGAAGGCAATTGTGGCTCAACTCAAGGAGGGGCTCTGGATGCAATAGGACACATTCCCATCTTCACCATCCCTCTGATGGACACTAGGATCTAATGTGGATCATAAATCCACCGAGCTGCACAATTGTCTGGATCTTGAGGGGCTGGGGTGTGAGTTATGGGGTTGGTGAATCAGAGCAGGGAGAATTCGAGGTCATCCATTTACACTTTTGGAGATAGGCAGAAGTTATTATACGTCCTTCAACTTCTGTTTGGGTCCAGCTTGCCTTCATTTAAAATAAGAAGAGGCTCATGACCAACCTTAAGCTACTTATCTCCTACACAATATGCAGATTCTCGTAGATCCTGTTATATTTAAAGTAAATAGGTCTGTGCTGTTAATTAACTAAATGACACATCAGCCATCTTGGTTTTTGATCTGGTTGCAATTTCACAGTTCAGCTGAGGCGATTTTTTTTAGTGATGTACAAGAAGGTTCAGATCTTTGGCATCACTGATGGAAATTGGGAGATGCCTTTTCCTGTCGCTTGAGATAGAACCAGATTAGACAAGATCAAAAGTAGGCATTGACGGAGGGAATCCTATCTCACTGCTCTTCTGCCACTCAACAAACTTGCACAGTTGTTAATTTTGGGATTGTCATGAGTATATATCTCATGGGGAGCTGACTACTGTATGTTTCCACCTAACATGCTACTGATGTGAGTCAGAGTAAAATAGGTTGTGTAATTACATGTTGAAGACTCCTTACAGGTGGTTCTTCACAGATATGAAGTGTGTTTTGCAGGTTACAAGGAAAGGAACCTGCAGAATGGAGTCAACTGAGGTTGGATAACTTCTCCCTTCTTCTTGAAAACTCCAATGTTCAACATGAGCTTGATAATACAATTGTAGGATTGGAATTAGGGGTATAATTCAAATTGTGGCTGTGATTTGCAATTAGACCCATTAATATTTTGGGGTGCCCTTTCAACACGATTCATTTTTGATCCAACCTTAGTGGGAAAATATTTTGATTTGGTCTTCGTTGGTCATTGAATACCTCTTATATTTTCATGAGGTCCTCATATAGTTCTGCCTCACCCAGATCTTTTAACACCCTTTTTAATTTACTCTTTATCCTTAAGCTGATCATTTTTAGACCAAAATGCCATTAAAAGTGTATCACATATGGATAAAGCGATGTCATTTTTGTACAGTCTGTTTTCATTTTTACAATTGGCAAGTCTTCAAGTGGCATCTTTCCACCCCCATGATATTCGGTTTAAACATTCAAGGTTCATCTTATCTGCAGATGGACTGAATATTTGAGTATTTTTTTTTTTATAAAACATTATTGCATATAATTGCAGATGAAACCATCGGTGGAGAAATCAAACCTGATTTTGTATCTTGGAACCTAAGATTCCCATCTTATCCCCGAGTATTGATGATAATCTAATTTTCAAAGTCATATACTGAAGGTTAATGATGTTTGTTTGGTTTTTTTGCCTGTAATACTGAAGTCACTCATCAAACGAGGATTGTTTGTTAGCCAAAGCTATATAAGCGATGAAGATAATAGACGTCCCTGTATAAATAATTTTGGGATGCACAATATAGAGAGGAACGTTTACAGGACTGGACTATAATAAAATAAAACAAAAATGTAAGACATACATTGGTGTGACAATTTTGACTGATGATGAAGTGTGAAAAACTCAAGTGGGAAGGATGGGCCAGTTGCCTGGCTGGCACAGAAATGTTCTAAGCCACATTGTACCCCCAAATCTCTCTCTCTCTTTCTCTCCCTCCCTCTCTTTCTCTCTCTTTCTTTCTCTCTCTCTCTCTCTCTCTCTCTTTCTCTCTCTCTCTCCCTCTCTCTTTCTCTCTCTCTTTCTCTCTCTCTCTTTCTCCCTCTCTCTCTCTTTCTCTCTCTCTCTCCCTCTCTCTCTCCCTCTCTCTCTCCCTCTCTCTTTCTCTCTCTTTCTCTCTCTCTCTTTCTCCCTCTCTCCCTCTCTCTCTCTTTCCCTCCCTCCCTCCCTCCTTCCCTCCCTCTCTCTCTCTCTCATGCATTCTCCCTAGAGGGTGCTAAATTGAAGAAACTTCCAGAAGAGTTCTGAGAGAGCTGGGCAGTCTCTAAATTTGACAAATTAATAAAAACAAAGTAAAATATGTGTAGATTTAAGGCAGTCTGATCAAAGTTTCATACCAACCGCTACAAAGCCAATTCCCTCCCTTTATTTATTTATTTGTTAAAGTCATACAGCCACCCCCACTTAAACCCTGCCTTACAATAAGCCCAAAAATCCCATTAAGATGGAATAGAAAAAATTTAAGAAGCGTCTGGGATTCATCATTTCTCTTCTTCTCCAGATGAAACTCCAGACCATTCAAAAGACAAAGTAGAATCCAGGTTTTTTTTTCATACCTTTCTAAAGGACAATGGGAACTGGGATGTCCCATCGGTTGGTGGGAGGGATTGTTCCAGAGCTTCAATTTTTTAAAAAAATTTATTTACATTTATATGCTGCCCTTCTCCGGAGACTCAGGGCGGCTTACAGTCTATGGAGCACCATGCTAAATGCTCAGCAATAGCCTTCATTCCATTGTATATGCCTGCTTATTAGTAGGGCTTTTGGCCCCCCAAGCGGCATTTTTACAAAGTCAGCTTATTGCCCCCAACAATCTTGGGTCCTCAATTTACCTACCCCGAGAGGATGGAAGACTGAGTCAGCCTGGTGGGATTCGAACCTGCACTAATTGCAGGCAGCTTGCACTAAGGGCTAGATGATGAACAGCCTGTACCACCAAGGCTGAGATGAATGAATGTTTTCCCCTCTGACCCACATCCCCGCTAGAGTGTCGTCATTAAAACAATGCACAATAAACGTGATAGTAATAGAGGAGATGGTTTGATATTGAGGTTGAGATTTTATTGCAGGAGAAGATTACAGCAAGACTGTCTGGTTCCTCACTAAGCTCGTTGGATATTGTTAAGAAGGTGGCGTGAAATGTGACCTGTTCCTCCAAGCCATGTTCTTCTTGTGAAAAGATACGGTCTCGAACACATGCAGTGGCCACAAAGATGGACAAAAATGGGATGTGGGGTTGGGTCACCTTTCATCCTGGGAAAGAACTGGGCCCTTTTTGGCAATCAGAAGGACTAAGCCAAGTTTGATGCCTTCTAGATAAACCGAGACTACAGTTCCCATCATGGTTGACTCACAACCCACTCTCCCCAACCTGGAGAAGCCATACTTCAACATCTAAGAAAGGACAAGAGAGCTGCTTATCTTCAGCTTTTCAGAAACACCAGGTCCTCTGTGGCCACCTGAGATGGTTGCTGTATCTTCAATCTTCTGGAAGGTCTACCTGGAGTTTACCAGGGTTTGGGGTAATTGTATCTTCTGGATGGGAAGTTGCGCCTGGCTCCGTAGCCCATCCGGTAGTTCCAAGGTTCGTAGCAGCTTCCTCTGCGGGTGTATCGGTAACCGTAACTACAAGGTGATGTGGAACATGTGTTTAAACCCCCACAACCATAGCCGTATGGCTGATAACCATAGTTGCAACCACTGCCTGGGTCACAATAGCTGGTCCCAGTGCCATAACCATACTGGGGATAGCAAGGAGCATAACACGGTGGATAACACGAGAGATAGTATGGTAGATAAGAAGAGTCAATGGATTCTGGTTGAGTGTAGAAGTTCATGTTCCTGGAAGCAGAGATAGACCTGAAAAGACAGGATTTCATATCAAGTGAGCTTCATATTTTTCATCTATTTCCTTTCCTTCCTTTCTGGGCACCACCCGCAAACCCTTTGGCTCAAAGAGATGGAAGGACGGGAATAGAGCGTGGTCAAATCTTGATGGAGAAAAGCCAACTGGAGACCATGGCCGATGACAACTGTAGACCAACCTCATCTCCAGGAGGTCTCTCCCATGGCTTAGAACAGTGGTTCTCCACCTGTGTTCCACGGACCCTTATGGGGCCATGTTGTCATCACAAGGGGTTCTCAAAGGCATGAAGAGATGTTGTGATTTAAACCTTACGTCTTGAGGGCAGGTTCGTGGCCATGATCCATGGCCACAGAAGGCATTTAATGGGGGTTGTGGCAAAGAAAGGTTGAGAGCCACTGATTTAATCTCTCCCATGACTTCACATGAGGAAACAGAAGGCACCTCTCTGTTCAGGTGTGCATTTCACGGGCGATCCAGAGATGTCAAGAGCACGAGTGTATGATTGTGTCAAGTCCGCCCATGTAGGGTTCATTCAATAAACAATTACTTATGCAAATGTGGTTGATGGATCTCATCCTCAGCAACCTTAATTTGACCTGTTCAGATCTCCTTACTGCACGCTTACCAATCACGCCTACAAGATTTCAAGATTTTTTTTAGAATATAGAATAGAATACTGGAATAAAAAATAGAATAGTGTTAGAGTTAGAGTTAGAGTAGAGTAGAGTAGCGTAGCTTAGCATAGCATAGCATAGCATAGCATAGCATAGAATAGAATAGAATAGAATAGAATAGAATAGAATAGAATAGAATAGAATAGAATAGAATGATAGAAGAATTAATAGAATAGAATAGAATAAAGAATGGAATGGAATGGAATAGAAGAGAAGAGAAGAGAAGAGAAGAGAAGAGAAGAGAAGAGAAGAGAAGAGAAGAGAAGAGAAGAGAAGAGAAGAGAAGAAAGAATAGAATAGAATAGAATAGAATAAAGAATAGAATAGAATAAAGAATAGAATAGAATAAAGAATAGAATAAAATAGAGGAGAAGAGAAGAGAAGAAAGAATAGAATAGAAGATAGAATAGAATAAGAGCTGGAAGGGACCTTGGAGGTCTTCTAGTCCAACCATCTGACAAGGCAGGAAACCCTCTACAATTTCACACAAATGTTTGTCCAATCACTTCTTAAGAACAATGTTGGAGCATTCACAACTTCAGGAGGCCAATTGTCCCATTGATTAATTGTCCTAGCTGTCAGGAATTTTTTTTAGTTTTCTCTTCTCCTTCTTGGCTCCAGAGGCAGCCGTATTCCTGGCTTGGTTATTGTGGTCAATTGCTTTGGGGCGTTTTGTTGTCATAGAGATCTTTGTTCCTTTCCAACTTTTTGTCTTGGAAGGCCAGGAAGGCAAAACAAAAGACTTGGAACTTGGTACTCCTAAATTGACTAGAAGAAGCAAGTCTTTAATTTAATTTAATTAAAATTTTTCATTTTGTATTGCTATGGTCCAAGAATTCATAGAATGAGCCAGTTGGACATGTTTTTGGGCAACAATTCCCAAAAGGCATATGAGCTTTTGGAAACGACAGGTATTTTCATGAAATCCTTGAAGGGAGGGAGGGGTAATTCTAATTGAGAAACATTTTTTTTTAAAAAATGTTGCCAACTTACCAGATGTTGGAAAACAACCCGAACCAGTTTCCAAACATCAGTGGAAGGAGAAAAGCCTTCAAAAGCTGTTTAGAAAACAATTAGATTCCACCTCCTAGGAATTCTGAGATGTTCAAATGGCTTTGCACATGTATTACAATTTCACTCTATGTTCAGGTCACCCAAATTGGCCCACCTATAATTAAATGAACTTACATTGCACATATCTATATCTATGTGCGTAGTGTAGGTTCATTTATTTATAGATGGGCCCATTTGGGCCAATTTGGGTGACCTGAACATAGAGTGAAATTGTAGATATATCTCTATCTATCTCTATCTCTATCTCTATCTCTATCTCTATCTCTATGTCTGTCTGTCTGTCTGTCTGTCTCTCTCTCTCTGTCTCTCTCTCTCCATGTCTTGACAAATCAGGCTAATAGTTGTATATTTACTCCCTGAATATTGAATTTTTACAAAAGTTAGTCATTTGTTCAAAGAGTTCACAGATATATTTCCATTACAACCATCATTTACCAGGCTGTTTTCCAGCTATTGTCCATGTCCTTCAAGCCCCCTATATTCAAAAAGTTTCCGTCTGGATTAATGTTCAAAAGTAATATTTAAAAGGGATATAACGATCCTACAGTAATCTAAACTATTCTAAGGACATCAAGCATAGCTGCGTTTGATTTCTCGTCTCACAGACACAACTGTCCATTTTTCCTGGCAGAAGGTTTTTTCCCCGCTGTCTTCTTTTCTTCATCTTCTTCTTCTTTTAACTTACAATTAAAATTGGAATTCCCAGTCTGGATCTCCTGGTGGTCTCCAGATCGGAGGCTTCCTGAGGTCCCTTCCATCACTATGATTCTATGTTCTATATGAGAATTGTTAGGTGCTGCCCTCTACAGGGCTGGATTCCTCAATGTATTATTTATTTATTTATTTGATTTATATACTGCCCCCTCTCCCCGAAGGGACTCGGGGCGGTGAACAGCCAATAAAAACACATATACAAGGTACAAAGTATGAGACAACATAAAATATTAAAATTTAAAAACTGAAATACAATATGGCTCTAATAAAATATAAGCAAGTATTAAAAAGATTAAAACCCGATTAAAATTTAAAAACCCCTAGGCCAGTCCAGCCTGCCGAAATAAATGCGTTTTGAGCAACCGACGGAAGGCCATGAGATCGGGGGCGGCCCTTATCTCCGGGGGTAATTCATTCCAGAGAGGGGGTGCTCCCAATGAGAAGGCCCGCGCCTTCGGGGTCGCCAGCCGTCCAGCCGGCGGCACCCCGAGGAGGCCCACTCTATGGGAGCGTACCGGTCGGTGGGAAGCCGATGGTGGCAGGAGGCGGTCTCGCAAGTAACCTGGTCCCGAGCCATGGAGCGCTTTAAAGATAGTGACCAAGACCTTGAAGCGCACCCGGAGGGCCACCGGGAGCCAATGCAGCGCGCGTAGAAGTGGCATAACATGGGAGCCCCTAGGTGCCCCCATTACCACCCTCGCGGCTGCATTCTGCACCAACTGGAGCCTCCGGATGCTCTTCAAAGGCAGCCCCATGTAGAGAGCATTGGCATAGTCTAGGCGGGAGATCACCAGGGCGGAAGTGACCGTGCGAAGCGCATCCCGATCCAGAAAGGGCCGCAACTGGTAGATCCTACGGACCTGTCCAAAAGCCCCCCTGGCGACGGCCGCCACATGATCTTCCAATGACAGCCGTACATCCAGGAGGACACCCAGATTGCGGGCCCTCTCTGTGGGGGCATGTAGCTTTATTTATCTGTGAATTACATTCCTCTTAAAATCAAAGAGTTTTACTCTTCATGAAGTGGGGTTTCTTTTTTGGGAGCTACAACCCTAACTGTACCTACCTCGAAGGGCACCGTGGATGAATTAAAGGATCTGTTGAAAAAGAAATATTTAAATGAAGATGCAGTGAATCTGTCCTATGATGATTTATTTATTTATTTATTCTTTTATTTATTTATTTATTCTTTTATATTTTATTTTTCTTATATGTATCCATGTATTCATAACTATGTTTTATTTATACCTATTATCTTGTAAGCAATTGACAAATAAATAAATAAATAAAATAAAATAAAGTCTCCAGACATTTTTAGTTTGCAAAAGAAGCACAGATGGGAGAAAAATATTACACCACTGGAAGTAAAGGCTTGAAATAGAGAAGGGAGGAGGATAACTGACACTTGCTCAATAAATGTGTTTTGCCCTCCAAAAGATTGAACACATTCCTGGGAAAAACCTGTAAAAGAAAAAGTTGCCTAAACCAGATACATAGGAAAATGGCGAAGAGTAAAAAGCCAAGCAAAGAAGATTTATTTATTTTTTTGCTAAAGAAATGAATCAAACAGACTTACCAGCTTCAGCGCAGAAAGAAGGAATATTTTTTCAGCAAAATATGTTTAGCGTCCTTATATGTCTTACTCGGGAGCCTAAGGGGGGGATATGAAACACCCTTTGTTATTTAATTAGCTGGCAACCATTAAAAGTTCCAAGTAAAACAATTGCAATTATTTTCCTCTGGAGTCAAAACGAAGAGCTGATCTGCCAAGTTTTCCATCACCCCAGGAAAATTTAATGGCTAAAAATAATAATAAATGCAAACGATTAAATCAAAAGGAGGGAGGGGTGGGGGGGAGAGAGAGAAAAGACCTTTTTTTTAGCAGCAGCAATGAAAGAAGCTTATTGTTACTCCTATAATTTCTGGAGCATTTTCAGAAGATCACTCATTAAGATGTATTAGCGTAGATAATAAGGTGAGGATGAGACAACTGAATAAAGGAAGGAAGCTTAAAATGCAAATATCTTTGCAAGAACTCGTTTTGTGCTCCAGAGGGGGCAAAAGTACGTGCAGAAAAGTCGCATGTGATTTAATTAGATAATGGTTGGTAATTTTAACTGCTGCTGTTTTGTTTTGTTTTTAAATCATGCTGGTATTTCTGATCGTTCATCCTGTTAGTGTAAAATACAGAGCAAAGGAAGGAAAATATTTGAACTTCAGATATTTTTGAACAGTGGACCCAGAAGTTAATTTTTACTATAAATAGATTCTGTTTAAAAGAGGTTACAGAACCAGAACAAGAATCTCTTACTTGAGCAGGGGTTGGACTAGATGACTTCCAAGGTCCCTTTCCAACTCTGTTATTCTGTTAAGTATTATCTGACAAAACTGAGGCTGGATTTAAAAATGAGACATTACAAAACGGCATGGAATATTGGACATACAAAGCAAACGTATTTCTTTTCTTTACTACATCCTTACCTTTTCTGTTCTTTTCTTTTTTGCACTTTCTGTTTTTTTCCCTTTTTGTAACAATCTTTTTTTCTAAGCTGCTTTTAAAAAAGGAAAAACTCTTTAGAAAAAAAAAACAGAGGGGCAACATGATGGGAGTTAATTCTCCATCCCACTCAAAATTATGAAAATATTAAGAATTTCTCGGAATTTGGTGAAGCTTATTAGCTGAGGAAGTTGCTAAACCTGATTTAAAGGCTGACATGTTTTGTTATTTTGGGAGGAGCTGAACAAATTTTGAGAGGGTGTGGGAGATGAAATACAGACCTTCCAAAATATTCCCAGGGAAAGAGCTTGCAAAGAAAGTTGCAATGTCCATCTCTGATCGCTATCATTATTGGGAAAAGATAGATCTTTTCAGAGTTCTGTGAGAATTATTTTCACAACTCCAAATGAGATTGAACTTTTGATTTCTGCATTTTCTCTAAACAGCTCAGAGCCCTTTTAGTATGATGTACAGATAAATCACAGCCAGAAATAGATACAAAAATAAACCCATTGCTCATACTTTTCAAAGGTTGGTAACTTGCTACACAGATTTCCATCCCATCCTAGTAGACTATTTAGATTTAATGTTTGGTACCTAGAAGAAATCTAGTGATAGAACTAAAGTGATAAAGGAGGAGGAGGAGGAGGAGGAGGAAGAAAAAGAAGAAGAAGAAGAAGAAGAAGAAGAAGAAGAAGAAGAAGAAGAAGAAGAAGAAGAAGAAGAAGAAGAAGAAGAAGAAGAAGAAGAAGAAGAAGAAGAAGGGAGGAAGGAGGAGAAGATCTGGAAGAAAAAGGAAATATGGAAGCCTTGAGGTCTCCTGGTCTACTTCCCTCCATCTTCTCACCATAAATGGTTCGTCTGGCTGGAGTGGAGATGGTGTATCTCTCAAAAGATAGCGTCTGGGAGATATTCCTAGGCATACACCCCAGCTGGATATCAGATTTCTCTTGACATTGAAAGGAAGTTGCTCACAAGCCAGGCATCTTTCCACATTCAAATGTCAACAAGTTACAGAACATGTCCATCAAGAACTCCTTTTATCTTTTGACTCATCTGGTTTATCTGTCACCATTGTCATTTGCAAAGAATGAGATGGCCTGATTATTTTCAACAGCAGCTACTGTCCTCCTTCTCTATGACTCCCCAATCTTAAGGAAAGCATTGTTCAATTCCATCTTGATTTCAGGAACCGAAGCTCTCAAAGTCTTGGGTAGACTATCTTTCATCCTAGACCAAATTAAAGCCAAATTATAGCCAAATCTGTGATTGGCTGTACACCGCCCTGAGTCCTTCGGGAGAAGGGCGGTATATAAGTATTAGAAATAAATAAATAAATAAATCCCCAAAACACCAAAGGATTCTTCTTCATTCAGAAAAACCAGCCATCAATAGACACATAGAGATAAATTACATTTACATGCCATTCAAAAGAGAGCATTAAAACATAATCTCTCCAGCAGGCATATTCTCTCCAGCAGGCAACACCCAGATAAGCAGAGATTAATACCAGTCAAACAAGCAGAAAACAGTATCCTGATCAAGGAACTAGCAAGAAAAAAAATACCACACCTCCATCAACACTGGTAGGACAAGCTACTGTAGATAAACAGGGAGCAAACTCCACACTCCCTCACGCTGATGATGTTACCTAGTAGGTTAATGAGATGTCTGCAAGCAAACAGCCAAGTTCAGATAGCACTCCGCAGTTCAACCCTAATTATCGATATTATCTCCTATTTCAATCTTTCTCCTTCCTCCCTCCCTCCCTCCCTCTTTTCATCCCTCCACCCATTTCCTCCTTAGCAGCAAAACAAACAAACAAACTCAATTCAGGAAAAAGATTTGGGGGAGGGGCTATCTGTATTGTTTATCCTAACCGATGAACAATCAAAGGAATCCCTACTGGATATTAAAATTTCTTGAAAGGAAGTTAAGCAGATTGCAAGCGTGAGAGCAGCGAAAAGAAAACCCACTTCTGGATCAGGCCTATCAAAATACAAATACCTGGCCAGGTTTACACCATGGATTGAACCGTGGTTAGCCAAACCACTGTTTCTTGAACAAACCTCCATTGTTTCAAGTTTGCTGGCCAAAAAGCTAAGCCATAATCTCTATCTAATTTCTACTCTATCGAATGCTTTCCCCACCGTCCTCTTAGAGCAATTTTTATGGTGGTGTCGATGTTTAACTGTTGGTACAAGTCTCCAAGCTGATGGCATTTAAGCAGGAGAGCATCTTGGAGCTGCCTTCCTGATTAAAAGAAGAAAGAGAACATTGGGAGAAACTGGTTTTATTGCAAATGAAGTATTTTGTTCCAGAAGAAACAGACCATGCTTAATTATATTTTATAATGGTCTCAGAAGGGAGAGGCAAGCGTAGAGAAGGAAAATGAAGATGAATCACAATATAACAAAGTGGAAAGATCAGGCGCAACAAACTGAACGAGAACAGCAGAATATAACATTAATTGGTCTCTGGACTAATTTATGACATTTGTAGTCCTCAGAACAGGGAGGTGGATTTGGAAGCATTTTGCCCACACCTGCAAAACATAGGAAATTTGGAGACAAAATACCTGGGATTGGAGCCAACCAACTGCTTCTTGAAGACTTCCATAGAGGGAGAACTCAACACCTTTCCAAATCTGGTCAGATATGTAAGATATCGGCATACATATTTGCAAGATTATTTTTTGGAGGGGGGAAGCCAGAGAATATCATTACCTCCGTGAATGTGTCAAAAGATTGAACCATGGCAACTGGACCACGCTTTGTTAATCTGAGAGGTTTTGTTGCTGATGTTCTGTTGGTACAGTCCAACAACTCTCCGACTCTCTTCCTAGATAATTTTGCTCTGACAGCTTATTTTCCAAAGCAACCTGGAATTAAGGAGAAACTTCCTAACAGTGAGAACAATTAACCAGTAGAACTGCTTGTCTTCAGAAGTTATGGGGTGCTCCCTCAATGGAAGTTTTTAAGAAGAGACTGGACAGCCACTTGCTTAAAATGGTACAGGGTTGGACTAGAAGACCTCCAAGGTCCCTTCTATCTCTGTTCTATTCTGCTGAAATTGCTTGAATGAGCATCGGAATGTCTCAGATTCACAAAGTTTGCTCCAGTTGCCACGACATCTTTGGCCTGGATGATTGACATGCCTCTATGAATAATTTCTTACATTGAATGGAATTAGTTGTCCCTTTCCTGGTTTGGCTAAATTAATTTTTAGACATGAATTTAAAAAAAAAATAAACGGGGGGGGGGGGGGGGGGAACTAAAATTTGGGGGAAACCAAAGAACTGGTAGGAATAACTTGTCATAAAGGGAACAATACCAACCCAGCATCCTAGATGGAGAACAACACGTTTGCTTCATCCTGACTACACAAGTTAACCGGATTTGTGATTCATTTTAAATTCAGTTGCGTGTGAAGCAATGTTGGTGTGCAAATTCTCGCTAAAACCAAACAAACTGCTGTCTTGTCCCGATGCCAAATTATTACCAGATTAAGTAATTTTTTTAATGAGTCAAAGGGACACTAATACGGGCAGGTCAAGGGCAGGAGCTGAAATTAATGTTAATGAGAAATGAGTTAAAAATAAATTATAGGTACCCTAGCCATTCATTGCTGTTAATAGGTTTGCGAAATGATTTCCCCAATCCATCATTCCTTGGCGTGAGCTCACGAAGTTGTGTGTAGGATCTGGAGAGGGCTTTCTTGTCCAATTGGATGGAGCCAAATGAGTTGATCTTATAATTCATGGGGATTCCCCTTAGCAATCCCAACTGAATTGATGGTTGGGTTAGCTCATTCCCTTCTAATGATCTAATTTAATAATTGTAACCATTTATTGACCAAAACACAACAAAGTGTTCTCGTACAAACCATGGCTTATCAATCACAAGGTCATGCAATGCACTATTCCAAAGTCAAATGAAGCATGTTTTGTCAAGAAGGCCACCATATCAGCTAAATTGATATTATGGAAAGCCACCCAAGAGATTGTATTCAACCACACGGTGATGGCACCTTGGTGGCCGCCATAAGCAATGTTGGACTAGATGGACCTTCAACAATGTGTTGGACTTCAACCAGGGGAATAGAAGTTGCCTCCAGAAGTTGTGGGTGCTCCATTACTGGAGGAGATGGAGAAGAGACTGGACAGACATTTGTCTGGAGAGGTCTAGAGTCTCCTGCTTGAGGAAGGAGTTGGACTCTAGAAGACCCCCAAGGTCCCTTCCAACTCTATTATTCTGTATTCTCTTCCAGTGTTTAGTCCACCAAGTTTGGTGTGGGATGAACCCTTTGATGGAACTTCCAAACAGCTATGAAATTAAGTCCAGTCATAAACTCCCTCATGTGAAAGCAGTTGAGGGTGTTAGTTGGCATCATGCTGACTTTACAGCAAGATGCCTTTGATAAACTAATGGCATCAAAGAAGGAGAGAAAAAAACAAACAATTAAAGCAATTAGGATGTTACCTGCTCAACTTATCAAGATTTATAATGAATTGAGATTAGAAAATCTAGTATGCTAGAGCTGCCTCATGATCAGAGAAGTATAAAAGGAGAAGACAGACAGGAGAGCTTCAACAGCTTCCCTTGGGCTTTCCGACCTTCTGATATCCAAGTAAGTTCTTGTAAGAAGTCTTCTTTACTAAGACTTCACCTGTCCTCTTATGCTCTTCTTTGCTTGGAGAATTGCCTCAATTCTCAACTGTCCTTTGGAATGTCTACTCTTGGGTCTGTTGACAAGAACGTCTCAAAATGAACAACCCAGGGTTGCCCCCCGGAGAAGTTGCCTTCTGTGGATGGAAGGCATGGGTTTCCACCAGGATGTTTAATTGGACCCCTTCTAAATCATCTGATGGTGGCTGAGGAATTTGGGGAGTTGGAGTCCACCCTTTTGGTTCTGGTGGGGATGACAAAAGTAGGAACGTTAGAGGAATGAATGAGGACATGTCTCTTCCTTCTGAGATCCTTCTCCAACTCAACAAGGGTTCTTCTGAGCTGAAAGTGATCTCCTTTCATTGTTTTGTGTCTCGTTTCAGATCTACCCATCTTCTTTAAAGCAAGATGTCCTGCTATCCAAATCAGTCCTGTTATGATCCAAGCCGTCCCAGGCGTTTCTCCTCTGGAAGTAGTGGGTTGAGGCGTAGAACTCGCTGGAGTAGTGGAAGCTGCTATGGTAGTTATGGCAAGGGTATCCGTTACTTTCCCTCTTGTGGTTATGGTTATGGTGGTTATCAAAGCCCGGCCTACGGAGGTATCTGCTATCAGCCCATAGGTTACGACTGCGGTTATGGTTACGGCAACAAATATTGCCCACCTGTGTGCTATGGAGGCTACGGTTCTGGAGGTTATGACTATGGATGTAGATATGGTGGTCTCTATGGCCGTCGCCAATCCATCTGCTACGACCCCTGTTATGGCCCTAGGTATCAATATGGGTCCAGGCGTGGCAGCTTCTGTGGGCCCTGCTAAGCTCTGAAGAATCCATGAAGATGCTGAGTGACACGAGAAGCTCTTCAAAGGTGGCTTCCCAAGAGGCCAAGTCTTCAGAACTTCCTGAAGGAACATATGATGGCTTGGTGCTTCTTGAAAGGCCCTTCATCGTCTGCTTTATTTTCCCAGGACATTCTTCTCCAGATCTCTGTCCTTCGAGGACTTACTGACCCACTTTTAAGGGTGCATGTGAAAATGTTTAATCTCTCCTTTGATCACCCACCTGGTCTCTATCATCTGTCTTGATGCTTATTTGTTATTTCTGCTCTGGATTGAATCAAGACGGGGCATAAAATAAAGCTTGCTTTGCATGACAGTTTTGGTCTTCTTCGCGTTTTGTGATGTGATCCATGTTTACTATCAGGTTCTCACTCCAGAGTGAAAGGAACAGAATAACAGAGTTGGAAGGGACTTTGTGTTCTGACCAAGGCTTCCTGAGACCATAACTAAGCACACGCTTAGTTAAAACAACTCTTGTTTTATTTCAACGCTGGGAATTATGTTCATTCCCAGCCTGTAGTGAGTCTCAAACAGTCCCTCGAGATAAGCACCCACCTTTCTCACCTTTGAATTGCTGTCAACAACTAAATTAGACAAATTAACTATAAAAAATCAATTGAAGTACAAAGTCCACACAGAGCTTCAAGGATTAATCTGAACAGAGCGAATGACCTTGCTTCCTGCAAAGGTTTCTTCACCATTGCCTGTCCTTTAGACCTTAGGGGAGGGGCAATCACCTCCAAGCCTTACTCCCAAGTTGCCCCTTTTTTGTCTCAGCTGCTCTTGCCTTCTAGCAGTTCTGTGCACACTCACACTGGGAACAGACTTCCCTTGTTCCTCGGCCTCGCTGCTGCCAGACTCTGGAGGCTCCAGAATCAGCACACAACACCCAGATTGTCCTGGCTCTATCTCTGTATCGGATGCAGATCCCTCATCTGAATCCTTCCCAGACTTGCGGACTGGTTCCCATTCTTCCCCACTGTCTAATTCCATCGTTGTCTGCCAAGGCTGCCGGTGAACCACAACACTTTGCAGGTCTTCTAATCCAACTCCGTGCTCAGGCAGGAGTTGTCTGACAAATGGTTGTCCAATCTCTTCTTAAAAACCTCCAGTTTTGGAGCACCTTCAACTTCTGGAGGGAAGTCGTTCCACTGATTAATTGTTCTCACTCTCAGGCAATTTCTCCTGAGTTCTAGCTTGCTTCTCTCCTTGGTTAGTTTCCATCCATTGCTCCTTCTTCTGCCTTCAATTGCTTTGGAGAGTAGGTTGAGTCTCTCTTCACACAGACAAGAAGATCTTATCTAGGTTTCTTCCCAAAGTCCTGCCCCGTTGGAGGGTCACCAAGCAATCGATGGAGGAGATGGGTCCATGAAGATTAGAACCTAACTTCTGGATACTCCACCCTCATTTTTTCATGTGACAAGATAGGAAGATATAGAGAGGGTCCACCATTTGCATTTGGTATTAATTAGATAAATGAAATTCAACTGAGACTTTGGTTCTCAGTTTGGCTCCCTTTCAGAGAGTATTGTTTTAAGGCTAACTACAGCCCTTGGCCAAAAATATGGTGCCCTTCAAGTTTTAGATGGACCTTAAGGACAAGACTCATTATCTAAATGGTACCACTTGCAATTTGCTCACCTCAATAAAGAAGAATATTTGTAGCTCAGGGTCCTCCATATTAAAACTTATGAAGAAGGTTGCAGGATTTGGGCATGGGCAGTCAAGAGAAAAGAAGGACCTGGGGTGACATGATACTAGCCTTCCAGTATTTGAGGAGCTGCCACAAAGAAGAGGGAGTCAAGCTATTTTCCAAAGCACCTGAAGGCAGGACATGAAACAATAGAGGGAAACTAATCCAGGAGAGAAGCAACCTGGAATTATGGAGGAACTTCCTAATTTTCAAAACAATGAGCCAGTGGAACAGCTTGCCTCCAGAAATTGTGAGTGCTCCATCACTGGAGGTTTTTGAGAAGAGACATAGGACACAACCACTTTTTTGAAATGATACAGGGTCTCTTGCTTGAGGAGGGAGTTGGAGTAGAACAGCGGTCACCAACCAGTGGGCTGGGGACCATTGGTGATCTGTGAGAAAATTTTGGTGGTCTGTAGAGAAATGTCACCCCCAAAGCAACTTACCCCACTCACCGCATGCACCTTGCCTGGCCACTGGGCTGCTTCTTTCCACTTCTTTCTTCTTCCACTTTTGGCTGCACGCAAGGAAAGCAGCCAAAGTCTTTCTTTCTCTCCCCCAAACTCCACCAGAAATGAGTCTTTGGGATCCTGAAAGGCCTCCTGCTCCAAGAGGCTGCGCCGGCAAAGACTCATTTCTGGCAGAGTTTGCGGGAGAGAAAGAAAGACTTTTACTGCTTCTGCTGTTTTCCTTGCATGAAGCCAAAAGTCTCTCTCTCTCTCTCCCTGAGAACGGAGCTGGAGAGGAGATCCTGCAATCCAAATAAAGAATGATCCATCGGTAGGAGAACGGGGTTGGGGATTTTCCTGCAGATTTTTTTGGGGATTTTCCACGGGATTTAAAATTATGATTTGGTGGTCCCTGCAGTCCAAAAGGTTGGTGACCCCTGCTTTAGTCCCTCCAGTTCTATTCTGATTGATTGACTGATTGAAGATAGTGAACTTTGAATATCAGGGGAGAAAACTGATATTTGGACTTTGGATGAGGCCCAGAAATAATTAATTGGGAGGTGGGTAGGGTTGCAAGGTGATCTCCAGTTGAAATTGTGGATCGATACAGCTTGGACAGAATTAAATAGAACACAGGTTTAATGTTTTATTTAAGGGGAAAAATGCTTTGGAGCCAGCCTCTTCCCAATCTTGAAATCTCCCCACCCTGCTTTGCAAAATGTTTATGCTGATCAAATCTCCCCTTCACCTCTTGCAACGAAGCCTCACTCTGCATGTGCTCAAGGTGCCCCATTTTTTTGCAACTCATGAATTGCACACTTAATCCTGACCTTCGGTGTGTGTTTTCTTACTCTGAGAAGAAAAGCAAGGCGTGGGGAGGGAAGAGGAAAAAAACTGGCTGTATTCTTAAAATTCTTGTCGTTATTGTGCTCTGAAACGCAAATGGTTCATGAAGAATTCATTCACAGTGGGGTTCGAGCTCTTTCCATCCAAAATTGATCAATAAAAACTGGAAATGTCTGTTCAAATGCTCTTAGTAATACCTATTTGTTCCCTATATTTTTTTTATACTTAACCATCTAAATATCATCTAAATATAACATCAGGGATATTATAGTGAAGTGTCAGCCTGACCTCTGGTGGATCCTCTTTGTATTTCCAGATTTATTTCTGATTATTTTAAGGTGGGTCACAGATATGCGATACTTGGCAAACACCAGTAGAGGGCAGGAGCAGACAAGGAGATAAGTTTAAACTAAAATTCCTAGTCCTTAAGATAGTTACGGTTTTGGAGAAAATGGTTCCACCGAGCATTTGAGAAGTGAACCGAAAGGATTAGGATTCACTGAATGAATTAAGAATATATCTTTTTTTTTTGCAGGAATTATACTTCTGGGAGCTGCACTTTTAAGCACGCCGTGTATGTGTGTGTTTTGTGTGTGCCTTTCCTGTAGTTACACTACTACTTCCCACATTTGGTAGTAGTAGAGTGGCTGTGGTTCCCGGCGCCCCGATATAGCCAGTTGACTCCGTCGCTGGCTATTGGGGGGGAAATTTTGCCCCCCACAGAGAGGGCTCGCAATCTGGGAGTCCTCCTGGATGTGCGGCTGTCGCTTGAACACCATGTCGCGGCCGTCTCCAGGGGGGCATTTCATCAGATCCGTCGGATCTACCGGTTGCGGCCCTTTCTGGATCGGGACGCCCTGCGCACGGTCACTCAGGCCCTTGTCACCTCTCGCCTGGACTATTGTAATGCCCTCTACATGGGGCTCCCTGCGGGGAGCACCCGGAGACTCCAACTGGTGCAGAATGCGGCCGCGCGGGTGATCATGGGGGCGTCGCGTAGCGCCCACGTGACGCCTCTCCTGCGCGAGCTGCATTGGCTGCCGGTGGCTCTCCGGGTTCGCTTCAAGGTTCTGGTTCTGACCTTTAGGGCGATCCATGGCACTGGGCCAGGTTACCTACAGGACCGCATCCTACCGGTGATCTCCAGCAGGCCAGTGCGTGCACACAGGGAGGGCCTTCTCCAGGTTCCGTCGGCTGCCATGTGTCGCCTGGCGGTCCCGAGGGGTAGGGCCTTCTCTGTGGCGGCCCCTGCCCTCTGGAATACTCTGCCACCGGAACTGCGTACCGGCATGGACCTGAGGTCCTTCAGGCGCGCGCTGAAGACCTGGCTTTTCGAGCAGGCCGGCCTGGGCTGAGAGAGGGTCTTAATTTATCTCCATTGCTTTTTAGTAATTTTAATTTGGGGGTTTTAAGGGGGTGGGGTGGGCTTTTTATATTCGGCCAAATATTCAATTTAATTTCTTCTTAACTTTTGTATCATTGTCGGGGTTTGGATTGGCTGTACACCGCCCTGAGTCCCTAGGGAGAAGGGCGGTATAAAAATTTTATAAATAAATAAATAAATTTTGCCGTACAATTCTGGGCTAAAACACCGAATAATAACAACAGCAATACGTATACTATGGAAACAACACCAAGCTGGATGAAAAACTGCCGCTTCATTTTGAAATGGGTTTCTAGTCCTTATGGTGTGTAATCCTGGCTTAGTTCAAAGGCCTTTTTGCACCTCTGTCCTGCTGCCTAAACTTTAGGAACTTTCTCCTGAGGTCCAACCAGAATCCTGGCCCTTTTTCATCTTCCTGCTCTCGTCATTTCTGCAAAATGACTGTCTGCATTTTCTCGCTTTTTTTTTTTTGGTCTTGTAGGTGTTGCAAATTTCAGCACTCAAAAAGACAAGAGAAATAGGGAGAGTGGCTGGCCCTCAAATCCACTGTGTGCCTCTCGAGGTCGGGCTTTCGTTCCCGCTTAAGTTGGCAATCCCACATCCCAGCGACAGCCTTCAAGTTGGCAATCTGTTTTAATTCTGGTTTCTGTACTATTATTTGGACAGTGAAGTAGGTTTCTCGTAGGCGACTGGAGACAAAAATGCCTCTTGTCCCAAAGCATTGGGCAACAGATGATCCGCTGGTCCTGGCTTATCTAAACCAACCCTGGGATTTATAATGGGCTCACACATTCAAAAAGGAGACTGGCAGATCTATTTTTCTCCAGCTGTTGATATTTATTGATGGATTGATCGATGAAGATGTTTTTAACCACGAAACTCACTCTCAGTGACTCTGGGCACCTTACACTTTACATATGCATCAAGACAAATTTGTTATGTGTCTAATCACACTTGGCAAATAAAGAAGAAAGAGAGAGAGAAGGGGAGAGAGAAAGAAGAAAGAAAGAAAGAAAGAAAGAAAGAAAGAAAGAAAGAAAGAAAGAAAGAAAGAAAGAAAGAAAGAAAGAAAGAAAGAAAGAAAGAAAGAAAGAAAAAAAGAAAGAATAATTGTATATTTCCTGGGTCCTCTATTCCAGTTCAATCTGAGGATTGACAAAGAGAGAATCAATCAACTTTTTCTAGTTTAGGTTTCGAACTTAAGTATATTTGAATATTAGGAACTAGTTGATCGTTGGGCTGAAGGTTTGATCTCCGAGCTTGGCCATTTGGTTGCAAACATTTCATCACCGTTTGAGGAGACATCATCAGTGTGCTTTGACTTGTGCTCGTCTGACAAGCCCAATTCAACGCGCATCGACGATGTCTCCTCGAATGGTGACCAAACGTTTGCAACCAAATGGCCAAGCTCAGAGATCAAACCTTCAGCCCAGGTTTCAAACTCTCCCTGTTTGCAATTGTTTTGTGCCCGAAATTTAATGTGGCATGAAAGTTTCTCTCGTGGGGTGATCTGTAAATCTTTTCTGTGGTTCCTACTCAGTCAGATTGAGTCTACAAACGGTCCTTCACTAACAATCCTTTGTTTACGACTGGTTGTAAGATGATATTTTGTGTGCCTTCGTAACTTTCAACGCACAGTTGGAATCTGGCTGATTGGAGAAGGAAAGCAGGAATGGAGTAATCTGGGTGTAACTGCTTGATCAACGAGTAGCAATTATTTTCCCCTGGGCTAATCACAACCGCCACCTCTTGCCTTTGATATTATTCTGTCCTGAAAGTATACTCCCTTTCTTCAGAAATCCTATCTGTGTTTTACATGCTCCTTGACTTGAAGATGACATGATAGGATTCTGGGCTTAGGCCATGCTGTGTAAATGGGAGAATCAGCCACAGGGAAGGCCCTGAGTTGCATGCTGCAATACACAAAGATTTGAATCAAAATAGAGCTGGAAGGGACCAGCCCAAACAAGAGACCCTATAGTATTTCAGACAAGTGTCCAGACTTTTCTTCAAAACCTCCAGTGATGGAGCATCTACAACTTCTGAAGGCAAATTGCTCTCACTATTATTTTCCTTAATTCCAGGTTGCTTCTCTCCTTGATTAGTTTCCATCCATTGTTTCTTGTCCTGCCTTCAGGGGCTTTGGAAAGTAAGTTGTCCCCATCTTCTTTGTGGTAGCTTCTCAAATACTGGAAGACTGCTATCATGTCCCCCTTACTCCTTCTTTTCTCCAGACTGGCCAGACCCAATTCCTGCAACCTTCTTCATGTATTTTAGTCTCCAAGACTTTAAATTGTCTTAGTTGCTCTTCTCTGCACTTTTTTTTCCCAAAGTCTCCAGCTCTTTTTTGTAATGTGGAGACCAAAACTGGACACAGTAAGTATTCCAGTCATATCTCCTAATTCTTTACTTGCCAAGGCTGCATCATCAGGTCCTTGTAGGTACAGAAAGTCAGGGTGAGAAAGAACTTTAGTTAACCTTTGCTCAGGAGAAGAATCCACTCTAAGGTCTGATGGAAGGAACCTTCACCACTTTTGATGGACACTGTCAAAAAGGGCCCTGCTAAATCCAAGCTGCTAAATCACACTTGCTTGGATTTCTGAGGTCACTCAAGGTTAAGACCTTCACATCCCACCAATGTGTAGGGAGAACAATCTTGTGATGGCCATCCATCCATACTTTTTGGACGGTAGACTGATTAATTTCCTTTAGTGAACTACCATTGCTGAGTATGGAACCCTCTGTGATATCTGCGGACTGATCTTTGGACCTCTGCATGAAAAATACAACCTCATGATATATTGCTTCTCGTCTTGACCCAAACGGAAAGATTGGGGACTTGGTAGAAATACAACCACAATCCAACTCTTTCCCAGTTAGCAAAACATCATTGTGAGTCCTACTACAGAAGATCAAGTTTGGGAGATCTTGCCACCTCAGGATGGACAATTTCATTCTAGTTCGTAGATCATCTAAGATCCGGCCAAATCAGCCAAACTCCAGATAATCCTCCTAGAGTTTTGTACTGCTCCCTTTCTAGAATCCAAATCTTCAAAGATCACTTTCTTTTCCAATGCTGAGAACATATTTTGAGTTTCCTCCCTTACAACATCATCCAAAATTTCAGCATGACACCCCCAGTAGGAGAGGACAATCCAGGCCAGACAGGAGACACCCATGTAATGTTTTCTTTGTTTGATTGTCACGCCAACGAAGGGGAAAAAAAATGACATATTGTCCTTCAACCTGTAGTAGTGTTGGACCATTAGAACACTAAACATCACATTGGTTCGTCAATAGAGCAATTTGGAAGTCTTGCATGGATAGCAGGTTTTAAATGATCTGTAATTTCAGGCTTCGTCATCGCACACTCTCAAGAGAAGGTATAAAATGTCCTTTGCTGGAAATTATTTGTAGCGTCCTCACAAACTTACCAGCGACTCCATTCTGATCTTCTCCTTGGTGAATTTGGTAAGTGAATTTGGATTCATGAAGCATGTATGGGGTCAACTCATAAAACATCTCTATGCCTGCTTTAGAGTTGCCATGAACAGAAAGGGTGGGGAGAAATTTGAAAGTGCAGTGCAGCAGTTTAAAACCGAAAGAACATTCCATTCTTATCTTGCAAAGATTATAGCTAAGCTACCGGGATTGGCTTATGATTTAATTAGGGCAACTGCTGGAGTCCTGAAATATGGTTCATTCTGGTTGAAAGAAATTCCATCTATCTTTCATAGAAAGACCCCAAAGGAGGGATGGGTCACCTTGAAATAGACCTGGTGTTGTATGTTGGGCTATTTGATCTGGGTTGTTCTTGTTTAAATGGGTAACAGTATAATAACAGAATAACAGAGTTGGAAGGGACCTTGTAGGTCATCTAGTCCAACACCCCGCCCAAGCAGGAGACCCTACACCATTTCTGACAGAGGGCAGTGCAGTCTCTTCTTGAAAGCCTCCAGTGAGGAAGCTCCCACAACTTCCGAGGGCAACTTCTGTTCCATCGGTTGATTGTTCTCAGAAAGTTTCTCCTTATTTCTAGGTTGAATCTCTCCTTGTTCAGTTTCCATCCATTATTCCTCGTCTGGCCTTCAGGTGCTTTGGAGAATATGTCTAGAATAGTGAAGTCTCTTTCAAGTTCAGATGACTTTAAGGACAAGTCCATATATTTGAGGTGGGGGAGATATATCAAAATGTTCAGCTACTGGTTCCATTGTATCTTTTAGCAATACATACCAGTCATTAATTAAGGTGGCAGGCAAGTGCAACAATAAGATTAAGATAAGTCAATGATGAAAAGTAGATTTGTCTACTTGGAGAAGATGTAGGAGTGGACTGTGGTCTGGGTAGATGTCTCCAGATGCAAAAGCAATAGTCTTAGATATTTCAAGGGGTGCAATTTTGGAATTTATGAGTGTGTGGGTTGATCCACCAAGATTCTTCTGAACTTCCTTTGTTTAGAAGAAGCTACCAAGACCAAAATGTCCCTTGTTTTCCCTCCAAACTCCAACCATGTCATTGTTTCCTCATCTCCATGAGTCTGATCTCCAACACCAGCAAGAATTTTTGGTATATCTTAGGATACTCTTTATTAGCAATCTGTTTATCTAAGATCTTCTCACTCTGGAAAGGTTTCCTGGAAACCAAAGGGATTAACATGAGAAAACAATGCTCCAATCAAGAAACTACTAAGAGAAACCCATACTTTTACCGACAGTGGCAGGTCAAGCTACCATATAAACAGGTAGCAAAGCCAACAGTCACCAGAGTGATGATGTTATCTAGTTGGGTAATGAAACATCTACAAGCAAACAACTAAGCTTACAGGGCACCAAGGACTCTGTAGTTCAACCTTGAGCTACATAGGTTCACTTCTATTGAAAAGATTGGTCTTCTTCCAATTATTTCTGGAAGATCTCACATTCCTATCTATCTTCTTCTTCAGGTTTTATCCTCCCTGTTGCAAGATGGCTTTTTGGAACCACAGCAGCTTCAATTCCAGGCTCTGTGGCATCAACGTGTCCTGCATCTCCCAAATTCCATCTTCAGAAGTGGTCATCCAACCTCCCGCAGTTGTTGTGACTATTCCAGGACCCATTCTCAGTGCCTGCACTGAACCCATTGCTATAACACAACATTCTCCCTGTACCTTTAGCGGTGGAGAATGTGACTCTCCAAGTTATGGCAACAGATCTGGCAAAAGATACCATAATAGGATTGGGGCACGCTCTGGTGGTGCTCAAAAGTCTTCCTCTGGCAATGGTGGACCTTATTAAAAAAAAATTGGGAAATTGGAAAAAATAATTAGAAAGTCATGCAAAAGTATTCAGAAATAATGAAAACTCTTGAGAACTATTTCAACTCCTGAAGTTATTTTCATTGGTTCTTATTTATGTCACATTTTTAGACTTTCTCTTATCTTGTAGAATATGTTCTTTGCTTGCCTCCAATGTTTAATTTTGCTTTGACTTAATTTACATTTGAGTTCTTCTTTATCATCCATTAAAACTTCAACTTTACATCCTCAATAACTGGCATTTCTGGTGTCCTTCCATATTGCCCAACATAACAATCAAAAGCAGAGACACATCAAATCCATGTTATTCTTATCACTAAGAGATTTGCTCAAGAATTCCCCTCTTCCCATGGTTTTAGTCAACTGATGTGGTGGGAAGCATTGGCAGACAGTTCTCGGTTCCATAAATCAAGCCAAATGCAGCTTAGTGTAAAAAGTGGATCATATCAAAGGAAACGGTCTTTTAATGGGTCTTTTCATGAATATACTAGTTGACCTTTTGGTCCAGCTCATTGCTCAATGACAATAAAGGACAACATCTTTTGCTTGACATATCCACCTACCTCCGGTGTTCCATTCTTAAGAAGTTGTAAGTTTGGTCAACAATAATTATGGTTGGATCTCGTTGTGGTTTTGGTTTTCTCCATGCGGTTGAAAACAAAATTTATGGTTTGCCCTCATTTCTGAACCACAGAAGATCCAGTAGGAGAAAGGAAGGTAGGAAGGTAGGAGAAAGGAAGAAGATGGACCTGAATGTTAAAGGTTGGAGATATCTAAATAGAATCTTTAGTCAAGGGATTATTCATGGCTGGGTATTCCAGTTTCATAGTGGAGGGAAGCATTCTTTGAGGTTCACTCCTTCAAGGATGGGGCAGTCTTAGTCCCACACCTGGCTTCCAACAGTACCCATGGCCTACCATCGTTTCTTAGAACACGAGGTACTTCTGAATAAGGCCTGGCACTGTGGCAAAAATGTAGCCACTGTGTTTTGGTTGGGTGTTTCTGAACAGAGACTCACCTTTCCCGGAGGCCACGGGAGAAAGACTTGATAAGATCTCAGATGCTGTTTGCCCACAAGTCCTGTGTTCTGCATTTTCCCACGCTCTTTTACATGAGCTCTTGTAATCCTTGTTTAATAAGCTTAGTTATGTCCTGGTATGGCCCATCATTCATGGGAAGGCCCGCCCAGTGTCCTTGCAATGGCTTTCTTGACCTCTTCAAAGAATGGAGAACTTTGATTGCATGAGGACTTCCCTAGCTAGCTTCTGTTGTTAGAGATTTCCCTGGCAAACTTCTACCCACTTCCTCGGCGTTGAAGTTCCAGGAATTCTAAAATTCCAGACATGAACTTTGGGCCCAGAGCTTTGCAAACACCTTCATGGCTGTGCCAAAAAAGAAAGAAAATCAAAACAAACATTTATTTCCCCTGGAGATATTCTCCGTTGAGCAACACTTTCCCAATTAAGCTCTTTCATATCCATAAACATATTTCATGTTTAATTTCTTTTAAATGACAAATTTCTTCTCCAGAGAAGATCTGCTTCAGATCAGAGATCTATGGGGTTACTGTAAAGAAGTGTTGTTTATCAATTCATGTGGTGTGAGGCATTGAATGTGTAAATGAATCTTCTTTAAATACTCAGAAAGGGAAAATCTGTAATGGCAAAATGCAATGGGATTCCAACTTCCATCAACCTCGTTGGCTAAGAATGATGGGAATGGTTGCTCAGAAAGCCCAGCAGCTCCCCCTGCTGGATTGTAGAAGAACTTGATCATATAAATAGTTGTGTTGACCCAATCTGATACTACACTTTGGATAATCCATGAATGTAAGGAAGGAAATAGGCTGAGTGGCCCTTTAGCACCTATTTTAACCTTAGGTTTCCTTCCGGTAGAATGCAAAGTTACTATATGTGAAGAGGTGTGGTGTATGGCACCATGATCAGGACAAGCTAGAAAATTCAATGACCTGGGTCAATGTGGGTCATGTGAAGTCAATCCAGGTGTTCCAAGGCTGGATTCCAACCACTTGAGATGATGTGCTAGAGAACTAAGAAAAATAACATTTTGTTCTACAAATTTGGCTCACTCAGATGAAGGAGCTATCTCAGTCTATTGGAAGGAAGGAAGGAAAAAGAAGGAAGGAAGGAAGGAAGGAAGGAAGGAAGGAAGGAAGGAAGGAAGGAAGGAAGGAAGGAAGGAAGGAAGGAAGGAAGGAGAACAAAAATGGTGGAAGGAAGGAAGGAATAGAGAAGGAAGGAGAACAAGAAGGAGAGAAAGAAAGGAAAGAAGGAAAGAAGAAAGGAAGGAAAGAAGAACAAGAATGGAGGAAGAAAGGAAGGAATAAAGAAGGAAGGAAGGAGAACAAGAATGCTGGAAGGAAGGAAGGAATTTTAAACATCCTTAAATTTAGGTGGACTTAATGACTTACAAGTTAACTGGCTGGAAATTTAAACACAGTATTCATTGGCTTCTTTAATTTCTGGAAGTTATTTATTCCTCTTCAGAAGCATCTCCTGTATACCTTTACCCAAATCACCTGACATTCTGCAATAAGCAGGATTTGGTAGCCCTTAAAAATCTTGGCCCGAGGCCCATTTTCTAATCAACCTTGGAAATACCAGCTTTTTCTTTCTCCCTCTTGTTCTTCCAAAACAGGCACCCCCCCCCCCATACAAAACTCCCCATGGATTTTGCCATAAGCAGTATCTGTTGGTGTTGGTGAGGAAAGTCTAGCTGTCTCAAAACTTTGCCAGCGAGAGAGAGAGAGAGAGAGAGAGATTGGCGAGTCCCTGAAACTTCGCTCTGGTTCTGTTGCTGCAAGACAAAAGTTTGGACATCAACTTTGGCACCACAATAGAAGCAGTTTCAGTTGTTGCAAGATCAGCCCATCTTCAGGGTGTAACATTTCTGGATTGATGTAACCCGATGTAGATAATCCAACAGATGCCGAACGGCCAGAGAGATAAACAAAATCGAAAATGATTTGATAATTTGTTTCATCTCTCCTCCTGTCCTCTCATGAAGAAAGGCCTGTGTGGGGGAGGGGTTGGCACGCCCATCTCCCACCCCATACGAGGTCAAGAGGAGCATATAAAAGGACTTGAAACACAAGACTTCGCACAGTAAGCATCCACCTTCCTATCACCTTCTCCATTCTGTTTCTCCAAGAACCAGGTAAGCTAAATTGAAATCCATCCCTTCTGCAGGAGTTGGGTTGGCTTTCTCCATGTCTCTGTTTGCTCCATCGTCCATGGAGTTCTGGCTGTGTGCATCTCTCCTTCTCCATGAAATTTTTATGGTGGGGTTTAAGAGGTTTACCTGGGACCTCTTGTGAAGAACATCAAGAGATCCCAGGTGGGTTGGATCTGAAGTCTCTCCAGGAGGCTGCATTTGGAGGCTTCAAGATCTCAAGATCTTTTCAGTCTCACTTGTTGCATCTCTGATTTCATCCCTCAAATCAAACCAAATCAAGCTTTAACATGGTCCTAGGGGAGGGTAAATCATAGTTTTGGCTGGGTGCATTTCTCCTGCCCGTGAAATTTATATGGTGGGGATTAAGAGGTTCTATGTCCTAATGAAGAACATCAAGAGATCCCAGGGGGGGTTAGCTCAGAAGTGTCTCCAGAAATGAAGAAGAAGGGAGAAGAATGATGGAAAAGGAGGAGGAGGAGGATGATTTGTGGGGTCCTTGGAGCTGTTGCCAACGTTTCATGACCCAACTAGGGAACATCATTAGTGCTAGAAGGGAATAGGGTTTGCAAGGAAGAGAAGGAGAAGAGGAAGAAGGAAGGAGAACAAATGAAGGGAAAAGAGGAGGAGGAAGAGAAGAAGAATTGGGGGGTGTTCCTTGGTGTTCTCTAGCATGGTTGTTTCCTTGTAGACATTTCATGACCCAACTAGAGAACATCATCAGTGCTAGAAGGGAGTGGGGTTTGCTCTGTATTTGTACAGTGGGAGTGGGAGTTTGGTTTTCTCCTTGGCAATGCCTCGATTCGGTTGTTGTTTACTCTCTGGTTGTTAATCCTCTAACTTCCCTTCCCATTTTAAGTAACAAACCCATTGCTACTTCACCCTTTCCATCTTGGTCTTCACTGCTCTCTCTCTCTCTCTCTTTGGTATCATCTGCCTTCCAGAACACCCCCAAGATGTCTTATTGTGGGTCCATCTGCCATGTGCCTAATGCTTCCAATAGTGGATCCTGTGCACTGGTCTCATCGTATGGATCCGGCACCCTCACCGGTCTTGCCGCCAACTACTACACCGGGGGCCACGTCAATTGTTGCAGCCAACTCACCGGATCAGAACTCATCATCCAACCTCCGGCTTCGGTTGTGTCCATCCCAGGCCCCATTATATCCTCCACTCACGATCCAGTCTCTGTGGGCCAAGTGACACCCTGTAGCTACACTCACCCACTGAACTCCTACGGGGCATACGGCCGGCTTGGATACTGGGGCTACGGGAACTACGGGAACTACGGGAACTACGGAGGTTGGAGAAGATACAGCCGCAAATGCCTGACATACAACTGAGAACTTTGCAAAGGGTCGACTTCCCACGATGTGGAACCACCTGGAAATGAAAACAAGATCTCCATTTTGGTCTGTTGTGTTGTTCTCGGTGTACGTGATGCTTGCTAAGTTCTTCCAGCCCCATCCTTTCCAGTTTGCGCCGAAGGTAGAGATGGTGTGCTACTAAAGCTGGAAACTTCTCTCCCCAGTTTTTGCTCCTCCTTTACTCATTTCAAAAACACTGTTTGTAACTTTGAATAGCTGTGAAAAAAAACAAAAACCAACAGAACAATATTGTCCATTTCTGCCTTGTGTACATTGTTCCTTAGCACATGTATCACCTTCTGATCTCACACTCTTTCATAATAAAGCTTATTGCAGCATCATAACTTCTATTTCGCTCTTTCTCTCTCGATATATATATACATATATATATATTTAAGGTTGTCTGTCAGAGTGTATATTTGCATATTGATTGAGATGGGTGGCTATAGGAATCCGATAAATAAATTAAATGATCAATCCAGTTATATCTCAGATGGAATAAATATTTCCTTAACAGACATTGGGTGACCCACTTCAACCTTCTAAATGCAAGTAGCCCTTGGCTTATGACCACAACCGAGCCCAAAATTTCTGTTGCTAAGTGAGACATTTGCTAAATGAGTTTTCCCCAGTTCACAGCGGTTGCTAAGTGAACCACTGCAGTTGTTAAGTTAGTCACACAGTTGTTAAACAAATCCAGCTTCCCCACTGAAGATCAGAGGGTCGCAAAAGAGGATTCCAGGACATTGCAACCGTCATAAATCCGGGTCAGTTGCCAAGCATTTAAAGATGTGACTGTGGGGATGCCACAACAGTTGTAAGTGAGAAAAACCCACCATAAGTCACTTTTCTCTTTGGCATTGTAACATTGAACGGTGGATAAATGAACCGTTGTAAGTCAAGGAGTACTGTATCCTTATCTAGAGAGCTTTCTTCCTTTTATCGCTTACAACCCCAGATATCTTGATGTCGTTAAAAAAGAAATTGAAGAGACCAAAATTAAGATGCAACATTTTATTAAGAAGGAAGGGTCAAAGATTCTTAAACAGGGCATGGAAAGGAGAAAAGCATAGACAGAGAACACACTGGACAATTTCCCTTCGGAGAAATTTCGTGGTGGAACAAAAACAAGAGTTTCTCTTGCCCAAAAATGTCATCTTTGCGTGGTTCACCAGGAGAAGCACAACGAGCTCAGATCCCTTTAAAATGTGGGTTGTGCAAAAGAGCTGAGAATAAACCATCCACCAGAAAAGGACATGCTTCAAAAAAAAAAAAGTGAGAGAAAGAATACATTCAGGCTAAGGAAAGATGAGAGAGGATGATATGGAGTGAGGAACCTCTAGTAGATGTTCTCCTTGGCACCAAAGTTTCCTTGTTCCTTGCGGGTCCTCTGTCTTCCCCATCTTTGGACCATCCAGGTGAGTTTAACAGGGGGTATAACAGATGCTGCCTCGGTTACCGACAAACCCGTAACGGGCGCCCAGGCGAGATTGGCCTCCAAGACTCAGAGGTTGGCCGAAACCTCCAGCAGGAGCACATGGGGTGTTGCCTCCGACGGCGACGGGTTCACAGCTGGCGGACAGGATGGGACCAGGGAGGGTGACCACAACTGCAGGGGGCTGGATGGTCACCTCGGAGGCTGGGATCTGGTTGATGCAGGAAGGGATGATTCCGGCCAGTGTGCCCAGGCTTCCTGAAGACTCAGCGAAGGGTGAGAGACCCAAACTTCTGGGAGCCAGGCCTCCCAAACCGGCAGATCCAAACCCAACAGATGGGATAGAGGCACAAGAGGGGACGGCACAGGATGGTCCACAGAGAGCCATGGCGGTGGGGATGACCTGAAAGAGCCCAAGAGAAGAACCATGGTTATATTATAATTGAGTAGCGTTGCAACGCCCATGGAGAAGAAACCTAGTCCTGTTCTCCATGGACCAGGTCTGTCTCCATCACCCACTCAAAGAATGGAGAGAAATTGGGAGAAGACGTTTCTCTTCTTCCAGCAGACTCGACTCAACTCAACCTTACCTGTTTTGGAAGCTTGGAAGCTGAGAGGTTCTGGTGAAGCTGTTGAGAAGACAGTCCAAAGCATGGGCTTATATACTCTCAGAGGTCTCCTCCCCCATGGAACTGATGAAGCCTGAAGCTTTAATTAGGCATTAACAAATTGTATCATCAGCATCACTTATAACAAATTACTTTAATAACCGTGAGGATTCAGGACAAATTTGGCTTCTTTAATAACCCCGTTTCCAATTTTTTAGAAGCTTACATTTTCAAGCTTTGTTTTCCTTCCTTCCTTCCTTCCTTTTTCCCTCTGTCCTTCCTTCCTTCCTTCCTTCCTTCTGTCCTTCCTTCCTTCCTTCCTTCCTTCCTTCCTTCCTTCCTTCCTTCCTTCCATCCTTCCTTCCTTCCTTCCTTCCTTCCTTCCTTCCTTCCTTCCTTCCTTCCTTCCTTCCTTCCTCTGTCCCTCCATTCTTCTCTCCCATCCATCAATATTCCTTCTATTTTTCCTCCCCAGAAACTAAGGTTTATTTTCTCAATATCAATCTGGAGATCAACTAACCAGCTTCTAACCAGATTCAACCAATCAATTTTTGCTCATGCTTCCATTTTCCCCATTTCACCTAACCTTGTCATGAAATTTACCCACAATCTCTTAGAAGGTTATATTTTCAAGCTTTGTTCTCCTTCTTTCCTTCCTTCCTTCCTTCCTTCCTTCCTTCCTTCCTTCCTTCCTTCCTTCCTTCCTTCCTTCCTTCCTTCCTTCCTTCCTTCCTTCCTTCCTTCCTTCCTTCCTCCCTCCCTCCCTCCCTCTGTCCCTTCATCCCTCTATCCCTCCTTCCCTCCCTCTCATCCATCAATCTTCCTTCCATTTTCCTCCCCAGAAACAATGGTTTATTTTCTCAAGATTAATCTGGAGATCAACTAAACCAGCTTCTAACCAGCTTCAACTAATCAGTTTTTGCTTGTGCTCCCATTTGCCCCGTTTCACCCAACCTTGTCATGAAATTCACCCAATATATCTCTGCACTGGTCTCTAAGTGAATCAAACTCAGAGGATGTAGCCCCCACAAAACCATGGTTAAGATTGATAATATTAGGAAGTCAGTCAAAGGAAGATGCTGGTTTAAGTAATATGATTCAGCACATTGCTCAAGGACAGACTAAAAATGCCTTTTTCTGAACTCATTTGTTTACAGAAAGGATGGTGGATTTTCCTCTCCCCAAAAATAAAAATTAAACAGAGCAAACATCTAAAAAAAGGATCCATTTGTATAAACTTGCGGTAAAGATCTCAGGTTTCAGGTGAGGATAACCCCGAAACCTCCTTCCTTCTTGTGGTTTGTGGTTAACTTTAAAAAAATAATAATTAAAACCTACCCTGAATGCTTGCAATCAAGGATGTTTTTCATTTTCCAAGCCTTTTTTCCCCCAAAGATCAAAGTATTCCTGAAAGCCAAGCTCATCTGAATTCTTCCTGCGAAGGGCTAAAGGCTAGCCTGAAAAAAAAAAATCAACTTTAATTGCCCATTGTCCATCTCTTGAAAGCCCAAGCTGATGTCTCAGCAACCCACGAGAAAGCATTAAAACTTGAGCTTAAATTGCATGTGACTCCTAGCCGAGTTTATAGGTATCACCCGCGTATATTTCAGCTGACCTGGATTGTTTTCCTAATTCTGTTTTTTTTTTAAAAAAAGGAGTTGAGTGTTACGCTTGCTTAACAAACTTCATTCCATAGAGGTAGATCTTTGTAGCTCAGAGTTGAACCATGGGGTCCTTGGTGCTATCTGAGCTTTGTGGTTTTCTTGCAGATGCCTCATGAACCATCTAGGGGACATCATCAGGGCTAAAAGGGAGTAGGGTTTGCAGGGAGAGGAGGAGGAGGAGAAAGAGAAGGAGAAGGAGGACTGTGGGGTCTTTGGTGCTCTCTGAGCTCAGTGATTTTCCTTCAGACATTTCATAACCCAACTAGGTAACATCATCAATGCTAATGATGTTCCCTAGTTTGGGCAATGAAACATCTGCAAGAAAACAACCAAGCTCAGGGAGCACCAGGGACCTCTCAAACTCAAATCTTTTTAGGCTGAACAAACCCAGAATCTGAATTAATTCAGAGACCCAACTTGAAAGGGGATGTACGAATGCCACCGTTGGTTTCTTTCACTAAAAATCTTTTTATCTTTATTTGAGTTGGGATCCTCATGTTGAGCGTTTTGTCTTCCAATTCAAGGAAAAAAAGCCAGGGCAAAAAAAATCTCCCTTAATTTCCTCCCTCAGTAAAGCATTATTTTGCAATTAAAATATGTTAAACTCGGAAGGGAAAATGCTACGCACGGTAGAATTGACTCTTAGCTCCAGGTGGGGATTGAAATGCCATCCTAAAAGAAACCTTATGAAAAGAGAGAGAGAGAGAGAGAAATTAAAGGATGCTAATTTTTGTGATTCACAAAGCTATGAGATGATGACAATGGAAACTTTGGGGGGTGATTAAAATAATTGGGGCCTTGATGAATCCAGCAGAAGTCAGAGATGGAGTAATTATGAATTAATGAAGGCCAAGGGGAGGGATTTGAAGGTGTATATAAGGTGTTAGACCCTCTGCAGTTCTCATACAGCTTCACACCTCACCTGAATCAGGTAAGCTTGTCTGACGAACCTTTGCTGAAATGTATTCGCAACTGAACCAGTGGTGGGATTCAAATTTTTTTCCAACCGGTTCTATGGGCGTGGCTTGGTGGGTGTGGCTTGGCTTGGTGAGCATGGCAGGGGAAGGCTACAGCAAAATCCCCTTCCCTTGCCTCTCCACTGACCTGCTTTCCAGCTCCGTTCTCCTGTGCAGGGCAACCAAAGAAAACCCAGCCAATCAGCTGAGATCCAGGAAGCAGAGAAGAGATGGGGGAGGGGCCAGTCAGAAATGGTATTGGCCAGTTCTCCAAACTACTCAAAATTTCCGCTACCGGTTCTGTAGCACCGGTCCAAACCGGCTGAATACCATCTCTGAACTGAACTCGACAGAAATTTAATTGCACTCTCGGGAGGAATCGTTGCCTTTTTAAAAAATTTTCCATGGGAGGCTTTGATTTCCCAGATTTTAGGAAGACCTTGTGAATTCTGGAACTCTGTTAGCAAGGCTGGGTAAATTTGGATGCTCGGCTCAGGATGGGAATTTAAAGACGGCAGGTATTCTTTTCCTAAATTTTGAAATTAAGAGGTCTGGGGATGGAGGACGTGTTCCGCAACATGACAAGAAATATTTGGGTGTATATTTTTCCTGCTTGCTTTGCAAAGGGAGGGATTATTTAGTGGATCATCTGCTAGAAAAGAGTGGGGGAAAGTCTCAAAATGAACCAAAAACTCCTGGGTTGTCTTGAATCAAATTTTGTGGCAGAAAAGAAGAGTACATTAGTCGGAGTCTTGATAGGGATCCAATATTTTCCGGGGAAATAGGATTTCATGCTAGGAGATTAATTTTATGCACCTATATAAGTGATGCCCTTTAGTATTTTTGCTTTGGACTTTCTCTTGTCCCATTAACATGCTAGACTTTGGGCTTCTAAGCGTGCAAAAATTGTGAGAAAGGGTGGGGGAAAAAACCTAGGAAGGAATCCCAAGGAGAAGTGAAGAAGGATATTGGGATTGAGTTGGCCAATGACAATGGCCCTCACGTATTTTGTAACCCTGGTTCTCTTCTTGGGCTCTTTCAGCTCATCTTCATCACTCCACCACCATGGCTTTCTGTGGACCTTCCTGTACCGTCCCCTCTTGTGCCTCTGCCCCAAGCATTGGGTTTGGATCTGCCGGTTTGGGAGGCCTGGCACCCGGAAGCTTGGGTCTCTCACCCTTCCACTTGGCTGAGTCTTCAGGAAGCCTGGGCACCTTGGCTGGAATTGTCCCCTCCTGCATCAACCAGATCCCACCAGCGGAGGTAGTCCTGCAGCCCCCTGCCTGTGTGGTCACCCTCCCTGGTCCCATCCTGTCTGCCAGCTGTGAGCCCGTCGCTGTCGGAGGCAACACCCCATGTGCTCCTGCTGGTGGTTTCGGCCAAGGGTTGCCCACTGGTCTTCTAGGAGGTGGTTTGCTCGGGTCTCGTCCTGGTCGGCGTTTTAACTTTGTCGGGAAAAGGGGCAGCATCTGCTATTCTCCTTGTTAAACTCATCTGAGTGGCCCACCAAAGGATGAGTAGAAGATTGGTGGCCCTGAATTCTTTTCAGGGTGTGCATTTATCATTCTGGACTCTGTTTTCAGTCTTGATTTCACGATCCTTTCTGGTTTATTAATGCAGCTCAGGAAATGAGCCTCTAAAACCTTTGAGCTTTCAAAATAATCCCTTCCGTTGAATTGGAGCTGAATTACAACGGAGACGATGCAGAATGTTCTATAAATATGAATCGTCTCCCATTCTCAACCCAACAGTAAAACAAAAGCTGTTTGCTTGTTTTCTTGTCTTTTGTCTGTGCAAAATCCTGTTGGCTGCAGTTTTTTCCCACATGGGCTACTCTTTCTTAATAAAAATTTTTTCTTTGGCATTGTAACTGGTCTTTGATGTCTTCTTCTGAAGAATCGCTTGTTGGGTTGGGCCAAGGCACTGAGGAAATTAACTTGTTCTTCCTGGTTCAAATAATATATCGAAAAGAAACTAAGCACTTATTACAAATAAATAAACCAAGATTGATGTGTTGGGCTTAACAGCCAATCCCTGAACTTTTTTTAGCCTGTGGACTTCCTTGCCACAAGAAGACCCTTTAGTGTCTCCTTCAATGATGGAGAAGTGGAAGAAACCTCAAGAACTTAAACTTCCCACTCTTTCCCTCTCGTTTTAGTTTCTCTTCTCTCCATCTCCTCTTTCCAGCTCTATTTTTCTTCTTCTTCTACAGCCCTCTTGACATACTCAGAGGCTACGTTCACATAAGGCTTTCTGAAGGATCCCATTTTTTTCTAGCTCAGCATGGTAGATAGAACCCTCATTCAGCGGGGTAGCTTCACCTATCCTGCTTAGGCACACAGCCCAACAGAATACAATTTTGTGTTTTGTGTGAATATAACTCTTAGACTTTTGCTGATCTTCTTAACCCAGAGAAGTTCAGATAATAAAAAACTTTTTTTTTTTAAAAAAGATAGGTTGATAAATCTGACACCCCTAATGGGATATCTGGTTGGTTATCCCTTAAGAAGGAGGAAGAAAATAAAGAGAAAAAAAAATTAAGGAGACAGGAATATTTGAGAATTTACCCATTGGGATCTGTAAACTACAATTGTTTTGGCTTGGTCAACAAACTCTGATTCAAAGAAATCGAGTGTAGGATAGTCTATGAATCCAGCTAAAATTTCCTTTTAAACAATTGGTAGATTATTTTAATGTTTTATTGTATTGGTGATGATTTAAAAGGAAGAAAAAGGAAATAAACAATACAGATTGGCTTTCTAAAAAAATGTTGTTTTGATGGGACACCATTAGCAAAGGGAAGAATTCTATTTCAAAATGGGGATAATCAATGAATGATAACTTCTTTCTGCAGCATCAAATTTTGAACTTCAGCCCAAAACATCTTCCTCCTCGTTCTAAATAAACTTCGGAAGTGTATAATGGTTTATAGGAAAGTTGACTTAGCAGCTTGAGTCCACTATGGGGCGGCAAAAGGCTTCGCTCTCGAAAGGATGAAGATTTTGCAGCCAATCTAGGCAATTCATTGTTTGGCTTTAAAACAGTGGTGAGGATGTCAGCCGATTTCAAGGCATGAATGAAAGCAGAAAGAGAAGGGATGATGAAAGAAAAGTGAAAGGAAGAGGGATGAAGGTAGAGAGGCAGGAAAAGAGGGAGGAAGAAATGGGAACGTGGAGAAAGAAGGAAGATGATCAGAGGAAGGAAGGAAGGAAGGAAGGAAGGAAGGAAGGAAAGAAGGAAGGAAGGAGATGGAAATGAGGAGAAAGAAGGAAGATGATGGGAGGAAGGAAGGAGATGGAAATGAGGATGAAGAAGGAAGATGTTGGGAGGGAGGGAGAGAGGAAGGAAGGAAGGAAGGAAGGAAGGAAAAGAGAGGAAACTATGGCTTGTTTAATTGTTTTGTATGAATTCAGGCCTTCTGATCGGAAAAAAATGGTCCAGACCTTTCATAGAATCACACAAACTGCTTCACCCATCATGGTTTATACCTCAACAGAGACAACTTGGCCAACTTTCACTTTCCACCCTTATCCCACCCAGCCTACTTGGAGAAATTCTCCACCGTCACCCAAGACAAGAGTTTCCCCACCTTCAAATCACAACCAAGCAAGAGCCACCAGTTTATCATGCAGAATCACATTTATTAAGGGGGCAAAGAATGAACATGGGGGCAAATCATTAGGTCTTCCAAGCAGACCAAAGCAAACAATCATCTCTCCTTTGGCAAGTAATTTCACATGTCGGGAAAGACACAAGGTCTCCTAGATGTTGGCTGATCTTCTTTCCTTCCAACTTCACATGAAGCTCTGGACCAATCGATTGAGAAGAAGGAGGAGGAGGAGGCTAATTGGTGCTAAGGGTTGTTGGAATCCCAGGAGAGAACAGGGGTAATTCTGGAGTAGAAAGAAGAGAGTCATAAAAGCCACCAGCAGTCCAGAAAAGGCTCAGATACACCTCAGCTGATCTTCTTGAATCCGTTTTTTGGTCATGGAGAGTCCAGGTTGACTTAACAAGGGAGGTTGCAGATGCTACCTCTGCGCCCAAGAGCACAGAGGCTGCCACGGCGACCAAGACGGCCTCCGTAGAAGCCACCCAGGCGGCCTCCAAAGTAGCCGGAACCCCAGCCTCCGATGCCTCCGATACCTCCGGGGGCACATGGGGTGTTGCCTCCGACGGCGACGGGCTCACAGCTGGCGGACAGGATGGGACCAGGAAGGGTGACCACAACTGCAGGGGGCTGGATGGTCACTTCAGAGGCTGGGATCTGGTTGATGCAGGAGGGGATGATTCCGGCCAGGGTGCCCAGGCTTCCTGAGGTTTCGGCCAAGGCACCAGCTCCGTAGCCGTAGCCCAAACCGCGGCCATAACCATAACCCAGACCATAGCCGAGACCTCCCCAGCCGAGACCACAGTCAAGACCTTTGGAACCAGCTGATCCAAAGCCAACAGCTGGGGCGGAGGCACAAGATGGCACAGCACAAGAGGGTCCACAGAAAGGCATGGCTGGATGGAAGAGCTGTTGGAAGAAGAAGAAGAAGAACCATGGGTTTTGTGATTCACCCCCAGAGCATGAATGGCATCCAAGAAAAACAACAGAAGGCTCTTCCTGGTATGGTGGCCTCCAACGTAGGACCACAATTGAGACTGTCATAAATGCACCCAGTTGCCAAGCACCCAAATATTGATCACATGACTGCCAGGATGTTGCTATCATGGTCGTAAGACTGAGGATTGGTCACAAGGCACTTCATCAGGAATACTGCAACAATGTTTAGTCTGCTGTTAGGGGGAATCCCATTAGTGGACAGTGATTGCCCATCTTGATGGAAAAGCCTAAGATGGCTGATCCATTTTGTACAAATCTGGACGTTTTTGAATGAAATATAAGTACAGTGGATACATCATACTGAGATCAAGCATGTTTTCTGGATACTGCTTTTAGGTCAGAATGAAACATTCCTCTAGGCTCTTCCTAAGAAGAGACAGAATTCTTTCAAATCCTTCCTTCCTTCCTTCCTTCCTTCCTTCCTTCCTTCCTTCCTTCCTTCCTTCCTTCCTTCCTTCCTTCCTTCCTTCCTTTTATCCTTCCTTCCATCCCTCCTTCCATCCATCCATTCATCCTTCCTTCTAATCTTCCTCCCTCCTCCCCTTCCTTCCTTCCTTCCTTCCTTCCTTCCTTCCTTCCTTCCTTCCTTCCTTCCTTCCTTCCTTCCTTCCTTCCTTCTATCCTTCCTTCCATCCCTCCTTCCTTCTAATCTTCCTCCCTTCTCTCTCTCCACCCTCCCTCCCTCCCTCTCTTCCCACCCCATTCCATGAAACCAAGACCCATAACAATCTAGAAAGGCATCTCAGATGCAAGGGACTTACCAGAGAGACTCTTGGAGAAGCAGTCAAGAGGAGGAGATGAAGCTGATGGAAACTCTCAGCAGGAGAACCTCTTTTATACTGTTTTTCTGTCCCCACCGCTAGCTTAGAGACGCCCCTTTTGGCTCCAGGGTTTCATTCTCATCAAAGTGCCCCAAATTACTTTAATGATAGGAAATAAACATGAGTTTGAAGACTTGGCGTTTTGTTAGACTTGTGTGACATGGTTGTCATTTTGATCTTATCTTAGCTTCCCCTTCTGCTCTTGTGTTCTTTCCACAGAGATAAATGCACTTCATGCGTAGCCTTGCCGAACACAAAGCAGCATTCATATACTTTGTTTATGATTTCAAATTCCATTCAATTATTAAATTGCTACCGACATTTCTTCTTTCTCCTCATCCCTGTTGCACCAGGAGCGATGATCGTCCCTGTTGCATCATTCAGAATCATTGATCTGGCTTTCTATAGTCTCTCACAGCGTTATTCGATAAAGATTGGTTGGATTTTTAATGTTCAGAGGAGAGGGTTTGGAGAGAAAAGGAGAAAAAGAGAGTATCAAAGAGAAAGGGAGAGAGAGAGGGGGAGAGGAAGAGAGGGAACAACAGGCTTCTATATGAAATCCGAAAGTCTTCACAGAGTGGTTGGATGATCAACTGATGAATTTATTGCAATAGATCCTGCACAGAAAAGGAGGTAAGAATAAAGGAGTCCATTCCAACTCTGTGATTCTAGGAAAGAAAGATGGGATAGTCATATTAACTAAGGTTTATCAACAAACCATAGCTAGCAGGGCTTGGGAATCTGTCAGCCCAAACAGTAACAGGTAATATGATTCCTTTTCTCACCACCACACCATCACTACCCCACAGCTTGACTGCTACACTGTACTCAGCATGGGGCTGCCCTTGAAGACGGTTCCAAGAGTACAGAATGCCAGACTGCCAGTAGGTTGAACATTATTCCTTGATCACCCTATGGGTCAAAGTCTTCTGGACTGAACTCCAAGCCCAGTTTATGATAGTCCTGGGCAGGGGTGGGATTCAAATTTTTTAACAATCGGTTCTTTGGGTGTGGCTTAGTGGGTGGGCATGGTTTGGTGGTTATGTTATTGGCTGGGTGTGGCCAACTCAACATCATTCATATCAAGGCATACATCTCCTCGCCTGGCCTCTCATGACTGTGGGGATGCTGCAACAGTCGTAAGCGTGAAAAATGGTCATAAGTCACTTTTTTCAGTACCACTGTAACTTTGAATGGTCCCTCCACACAAGCAAAGTACCAGCAAAGGAGAGGAAAAAAACTCCAGAGACGTTCCTGAGACAGGAAGTCTTGTCCTGCCACGAATGGAATAAGGGTTAATGGAGAGGCAGTTTCTATAAGCAACACCAGAATGTTTCCTTCCTGCCTTGTTTACAGGATTAGGCCAGGAATTTCTTCTAACAACCGGTTTTCTGAACTGCTTAGAATGTTAAGAACTGGTTTTAATGAATAGGTGCAAATCTGTAGAATCCCACCCCTGGTCCTGGGTGATGAAGTTTAGAAAAGCCATCAAGAACCATCTTCCCCCATGGGAACAAGAGGACGGTCTTAGAAGTCCTCTGATCTTCATACCACTCCAAATGTGCTCTAGAACATTCATGTTTTCATGGCTCTTGGAAAGCTTACTAAAGTTGGATTGGTTGAAATATTTAGGACAAATAGCTTTGGAATGAAGGCCATCATGGAGAAAGTTGAACACTGAGGCTCTGGAGCTGACGTTCTTATGGTGATGGCATCTTCAGGATGCTTTATCCTCCAGACATTACTGCAGAGTAGATTCAACCCAGAGCAGGGGGTCTCAGGTCCAAAGTGAGTTTTGGTTACGACTAGTTTTCAACAAGACCTTGGGAATGTTACTTTTTCCGTTTTCCCATGTATTGGGTAGATTTAAGAATACCTCCAGGGTCACAAGCTCCCCACCTTGAAGTCAAAGTTATCTGTGAGCCTCTGTGCTGATTCAAGGAAAAGTTGCCCATTTTTGGCGGAGTTGCTACTGAGGACAACAATTCGGCTTTGATCTTACCTTCATCTCTGTGGGTGTTGTTCACTTCCACAATCAGATAAACAGAAACATTTGGCTCGAGGTCAACTAACTTGAAAGGGAGCACAGGAGAAATAGTTTTTATTTTATTTATGTTGACAAGATTATTATGCCTCACAATGGTGATGCGACATTTGTGCTGAATGAAGTCCTTTTTTTTTACTCTTTTAAATGCCGGAAAAGAAAATTGTTGGAAGCCAAATGAAGTTTTATGAGCCCCAGTTTCCTGGGGACGCCATCCAAATCATATAAAAGCCCTCTCTGCTCTCTGAAGTGCCATCAGCTTCTGGTTGACGCTCCTGTCTTCACTACTTCTCTCCGAAGCAGGTAAGGCTATCTACTTAGAGAGAATCCCTCCTGGTTGTGAGCAGATAAGGTAGATCTTCCAGCCAGAATCTGAGATTCTGCAAGATTTGGACCTCATCAGGTGCTAGAATGCTTCTGAATGCTTCTGCTTTCAGAGCCAGCTTCACACTTTCTATTTGAAGGACTAGGATGGGCTTCATTTTGAATTTTTCTCCTCTCCTTCTCTATTTGAGCTTACCATCCAAAGAGTTTATGGTTAGGATACCGGAAAGCCATCAGTTCTTTTTGAGTTAGCTTGGATGGTCATGCTTATAAAATCCAGGTTGTAATGACGAATGATTGAGGGTCTCCAGTTAACCTAACTGATAACTAGAATGAGAGATTGAGACCCAACCTTGACTTCTTACTCAGAAGTCATGAAACCAGTTGAGAAGTCGAGAATTAATCTTAATTTTGGAGAGGGCGATAAGAAAAAAACTGGGAGGACCTTTCTCCTGATCTCCTTGAGGTTTGGCCACCAGTTGACCAAAAAAAGAAGCCCATTGTTCAGCCTTAAACAAATGCATATGGCTCAGAGCTAATACTGACAAGGCATTTTTATGATTGAAGAAGTCAGGAAATATATAAATGCAGATTCATATCAAAGGTGAAAACAATTGAGCCTTTGATTTGATGTTACATTGTCTCTTGTTTCTTCTAAAACTTTTTCCTTTTGACTTCTCACTGTAGTCAGAAGACGTCATTTGATCAAGGACCATCATGTTGGGTCCAACGTGGGCTTCCAAAAGGAGGAGAAGTTGAGGGAAACTGAAGTCTTGTCTTCAATTGTTTTTCTTCTTCTCCCTTCTAATAAAAAATGGTCGATTTTCCAGGGCCCCCTCCCTTCCAAATTTCATGGCTCACCCTAGTGAATCACTGGGCTATTTTTATGTTGGGGAAGCTTATCTTGAGAAGATCAGTTAGTTCAACTCAGTTCTAGCTGATCCTGTTGAAGTATTTGCTGGTTGAAGGACGAGGGAGGAGATGGAACGGGGAAGCTGAACGCAATGCAATTCTCAGGATGTCTCCCCATTTGTTTTACACTAGATTCACTTCACAACTCAACATAATGGCCTACTGTGGACCTGCCTGTGCTGTACCTTCTTGTGCCTCTGCTCCAGTTGTTGGATTTGGATCATGTGGTTCCAGAGGTCTTGGTTGGGGTCTTGGCTACGGTCTGGGCTATGACTACGGCTTGGGCTATGGCTATGGCCGTGGTTTGGGCTACGGCTACGGAGCTGGTGCCTTGGCTGAAACCTCAAGAAACCTGGGCACCCTGGCTGGAGTCATCCCTTCCTGCATCAACCAGATCCCAGCATCCGAAGTGACCATCCAGCCTCCTTCTTCCGTGGTGACCCTCCCTGGTCCCATCCTGTCCGCCAGCTGTGAGCCCGTCGCTGTTGGAGGCAACACCCCATGTGCCCCCGGAGGGCTGAGAGGAGGCTGGGGCTATGGAGGCTGGGGCTATGGAGGCCTTGGCTTCAAGGGTTATGGTGGTCTTCTTGGGAAAAGGTACCCATGGAACCGTAGAGGAAGCATCTGTCTGAGCCGTCGTGGTAGCATCTGCCTGTAGATGGATGACATTGGCATGGAAGATCCCTCCTGATACTACAATGGCATTGGACTCATTCCTCTTGTTGGTTTTCCCTACCTTTGCTTTAAAATGCTCAGGTTACCAGTCCCTTTGCATATATATATGTGTGTGTGTTATATATAAAACATACCTTCACCAGCTCTTGCATGTTCCTTAATGTTGCTTCTTTCTGTTTTCCAATAAAATGAAATGTGAATCATTTGAAACCCACGTCTCTGTCTTCCTTTGATCTCCATTAGCTCTAGCATGGGTTGCAGTGAATTAAATTCCCACAAGGACATTGATCCTTGTCTTTAAAGCCAGGTCTGCCTTCAGACAATCCAAAGAACTTAAGAAGAGCTCAGCTGAACCAAGTCAAAGTCCTTCTTAATCTAACACAGGGCTCTTCAAAACTTGACAGTTTTATGAATTGTGGACTTCAACTCCCAGAATTCCTCCTCCAGTCATGTTAGCTCAGGAATTCCGGGAGTTGGAGTCCATAAGTCTTAAACTTGCCAAGTTTGAAGACCCTTGGTCTACTCTCTCTCCCTCTCCTTCTCTCTCTCTCTCTCTATCATCTATCTATTTCTATCTCTCTATCCTATCATCAATCTACCTACCTACCTACCTATTGATAGTGCTATCTCTCTCTATCGTATCATCCACCCACCCACCCATCCACCTACCTACCTACCTATCATGCTATCTCTCTATCCTATCATCCACCTACCTACCTACTTATTGATAGTGCTATTTCTCTATATTATCATCCATCTATATCTACCTATCTACCTATCCACTTATCTGTCAATCATCTATCTATCTATCTATCTATCTATCTATCTATCTATCTATCTATCTATCTATCTATCTATCTATCCTATCTATCCTACCTTTCTCTTTCTCTCTATCTATCCATTCTCTCCCTCTCTCTCCCTCTTTCTATCTCTCTTTCTCTCTATCTATTCCAGGGGTCTTCAAACTTGACAGCTTTAAGACTTGTGGACTTCAACTCCCAGAATTCATCCTCCAGTCATGTTAGGAATTTTGGGAGTTGAAGTCCACAAGTCTTAAACTTGCCAAGTTTGAAGACCCTTGGACTAACAGTTGGTTTCTGCCAAAGGTCAACCTTCTTGGTGCTTGCAAACTGACGTCATAGCATATAGAATAGAAGATAGAATAATAGAGTTGGAAGCGACTTTGGAGGTCTTCTAGTCCAACCCCCTGCTCAAGCAGGAGACCCTATACCATTACAGATAATTGGATGTCAAGTCACTTTTTGAAAGCCTCCAGAGATGGAGCAGCCTCAACATCTGAAGGCAAGATGTTCCATTGGTTGTCTATGGAAATTATCGGAGAATTGAAGAAGCTTCTTGGATGAAAAGTGAAATGTCTTCAAAGAAAAACTAGAAGGCCCAGTTGCTTCTTGAAAAAGCACTTTGGATTCCATTGAAAGGCTCTCACCTTTAGGAAATTTCTAGGTTGCTTCTCTCCAGGATTAGTTTCCATCCGTTGTTCCTCCATCACTGTCAGATTCTATTGCTTGTTTTTGCAGGCATGTGTAAGGCATCCAGAAAGTATCCATGATATCAATCACTCCGAGACATATTCTCTCCAATTGATTTATTTAGGAACAGATCTGATAAGTCTAAGGCAATTTCCCAAAGTGAAAGTATTTTTGCACGTTACACAGAATCCATCTTTTCTCCTCCTACTTCTACACTTCATAAATCATGAGAATCAATTAACTGCAACTGGAATTTCAACTCCTCCATCCCCGCCCCCCCCCCCCTTTTCATTATGTGGCAGCTGAATTTCAAAGCTGACAGCATGTCTCTTTCATGCCATCACAGTCTCCCATCTCTGAAAGTAACATTGAACTGTCAAGACTAATAGCTCATGGTTGCCTTCTCCTCCATGGTGGTATCTACTTCCCTTTTAAAACAATTAAATGGCCCATCACCAGATTATACCATCTTCTCTCTTTCTCATAACAGGACTTTAGATATGTCTTTGGATGACCCAGCTCATTCAGACGAACAGGTTTCTGGTGAGTTTCATCATCAGTTGGAAATATTTAGATGAACCTCTCCCAAAAGAAATGGCCAAATAAATCATGGAAAGTTGCACGAGAGGGGATCTCTTTCCCAGGGAGAAAAGACACCATGAAGCTCAGGAATCTTTGGTATATGCCAGACTATCCCAACAGTTCACAGGGCATCTCTAGTAGTTATGCAAATAAGCGCTTTAGTCTTTTTTTTAATATGTATTTTTTATTGTTTACAACTGTAAATATACACACCCCTCACAGTGCACTGCACACCGGAACAACTAGACACAAGGACAGTTTTTTTTCCCGAATGCCATCCCTCTGCTAAACAAATAATTCCCTCAACACTGTCCAACTATTTACAAATAGTTGCACTACTATTACAAACTAGGTAACATCATCAGTTCTAGAAAGAAGTTGGGTTTGTGGAGAGGAGGAAGAGGAGGGGGAAGAAGAATTGGAAGAACAAGAAGGCACTGTCCACATCTCTTCTAAAGATAGAAGATATTTAGGAGAATTAAAAATTTATTGAGTTAGGGGGCATCTTTGTATCTCTCTTGACAGGAGGAGAAGGATGACTATGGGGTTCTTGATGCTCTCCGAGCTTGGTTGTTTTCCTACCGATGTTTCATTACCAAACTAGGTAACACCATCAGTCCTTGTCTCATTATTGTCTTTCATTCATTCAATTACTCATTCATTCATTCATTCCCTCATTCAAAGGAACCACAACACCTGGCCCACAACAGAAGGTCTCCTGCTTGAGCAGGGGGCTGGACTAGAAGACCTCCAAGGTCCCTTCCAACTCTGTTATTCTATTAACCTTCCTGGGAACTCCAGAATCTTCTATGACCTCCAGAACCTTCTATTCTTCTTCTGGACGCTGTTCATCCCGCTGTTCTAACAAAGCTTAGCTTCTTACACAAATGTAGCAGCTACATCGTTCCTTGACCAAGCTAAGGTATTGTGCAAATGTGGTTTCTCCACCAACATGGTTTTTCCACCAATAGCTTGAAGGAAGGGAGTCCCCCCTCCCTATTGTTAGTGTATGTCTTGTGTGTTTTGAGGTACAATGCCCACAAGGAGGCACTATGTGACCAGTTTCATCCGTTTTGGCAGACCAGCCACATGTTTTTTGATGAGAGGTCCAAATCGTCTTTTGAGAATTCAACTCATTCATGTTTTGGATGACTATATATAGTGAATGAAGCTTGAGGGGGCATCAAGATCTTGCATATCACACCCGTTATTCTGCTCACAGCTTTGTGGCTATAGTTCATGAACGTGTTCCCTTTCCTTTCTTTTATGGAGCTGAAGAAAAATCTGATGTAGACAATACGTCCAGTTCCTTTGTCCTGTTCTCGTAGGACACAACCTCAAGCCCCTGTGTCTTCTTTGCCACCTTCTTCTGAACTATCTGCAGGCTAAATATCCTTCTGGAGATGTGGTACCCAGAACTGTTCTCCAGGTGGAGTCTCAAAATAGAGGGAAGGAGAACCAGATGTCAGCCTTGGAAGCAGAGGTGGTCTTCAGCAGATTCTGACCAGTTCTGGAGAACCGGTAGTGGAAATTTTGAGTAGTTTGGAGAACCAGCAAATATCACCTCTGACTGGAAATTTTACAGTATCTTTCCCATGCCACGCCCACCAAACCACACCCACAGAACCGGTAGTAGAAAAAATGGAATCCTACCACTGCTTAGAAGCCATATTTTACTTAGAAGCTTCGAGACTGCCACATTCAGTGCCTGGGAATTTGGGAGGGGGGATTTCATAGAGAGGCAGAAGATTAGACTCAACAACATTCTTTCCAGAGAGTCAAGGACAGGTTGCCCTGCACCTGGAAAGGAACATGTAGAGGAATGTCTCCAGTTGCAACGAAGATTTGATGGGGCCATGTGATGGACTGATGGGTGCAAGGGATGGATCTTTGAATTTCTTTGGGGGAAGGGAAAACCCAGAATTCTCAGATGCAGGTTTTCCCAGATGTGCCAATATGACAATTCTAATAAAATGGAGCTTTGAGAAAATGCCTGCCTTGGAGTTTGTTAGTTGGAACAAGCCAAGGAACTAGCCAAGGAACTAAGAACTATGATAGTCCTTCTAGCAGCCTTGACTGAGGCCCGGCCCGGTTTATATGGATGAATGCAAAGGGCAAACCCAACCAATGATCTGCTCCACCCACCATGGCTTAATCATCATCAGGGGAACCTTGGCCACTCTTCTCTTTCCACCTCTACCCCACCCAGGCTCCATGGAGAAGTCGTCACCCATCTTCAAATGACAACCAAGGAGAACCACAAGTTTGCAATGCAGAATGTTTTTTTTTTATTAAAGTGCCAAGAAAGAACATTGTAAGAAGCCATCTAGGATTCCAAATAGTGCAAAGAAATGAAGACCTCCTTTTTAGACAAATAATTTTAGAGGAAATGAGCCCTAGATGTTTGGAGAGCATCGTTCGTTCACGTGAAGCCCTTGACCGGTCAATTTGGCAGGGGGCTAATTTCACAGTGCTAACTGTTGTTGGAATATCAAAGAAGAATACAAGTGGTGGAGTAACTCTAGAGTAGATGGAAGAGAGCTGTGAAAGCTAAATGCAGGCCCCTGGAGGGCCCAGACACGCCTTAGCCAACCTTCTGAGATCCGTTTTGGTCAGGGAGAATCCAGGCTTATTTAACAAGGGTTGCAGGGAAGGGCGCAGATGCTCCCTCGGCGACCGAAACGCCCCAGGCGGCCTCCGTAGTAGCCACCGTAACGTCCATAACCTCCAGGGGCACATGGGGTGTGGCCTCCGACGGCGACGGGCTCACAGCTGGCGGAGAGGATGGGACCAGGGAGGGTGACCACAACTGAAGGGGGCTGGATGGTCACTTCAGATGCTGGGATCTGGCTGATGCAGGAGGGGATGACTCCAGCCAGGGTGCCCAAGCTTCCTGAGGTTTCAGCCAGGGCTCCAGCTCCATAGCCCAGTCCAAGACCTCTGTAGCCGTATCCCCAAGGTCCACATCCAGATGATCCAAGTCCGACGACTGGGGCCGAAGCACAGGATGGGACAGCACAAGAAGGTCCACAGAAAGACATGTCTGGTGATAGGGCTGAAAGAAGAAGGAGACAGTGTTGACGTACACCAACCAAGGGTGGCCCAAAGGAATTGTGGAAGAACATAGTTATGACATCCAATCCAGGAGTGGTGGGTGACTTCCAAAGTCAATAAAATTAGGGATCTTCTGAATTATCCATTTGGTTTAATTTAACTGGTCTGTGAACGTTTGAAGCTCTTTTGGCATTATACCAGAGCATCAGAGACTTTCAAGAAGAGATTGGACCGCCAATTGTCAGAAATGGTGTAGGGTTTCCCACTTGGGTGGGGGGTTGGACTAGATGATCTACAAGGTCCCTTCCAACTCTGATTATCTGTTATCTGTTAGATCCAATGTTCTAAGAAAGTCAACAATCTCTAAGCCTACTTGGCATAGGAAGATCCAAGTCCTCCAGATTGTAATTAGTCTAATACACCAACTTTAGATGTTCTCCAATATTTATACATTGTATTTTCATACAATGTGTAAATATTTGTAGCACACGTGCACCATCAGAATCTCCCATGTTAGAACCTAAGGCAAATGTAATAGTAGTGCCATAACATCTCCTATCTTGAGTTCTGAATTACCCCAAAATTGGAGGCGTTTGGTTGGGTTTGAGAGCATCTGAGGAGCATTAAGAAGCATTGGAATTTATAAACTTTAAGGAATAACTAGGCTCATTGAGGGCTGACAGAAAGATACTCTTCAACCTCTTCTTCAAAGCAGCAGAAGACAGAACAAGAAGTAAAACTAACTGAAGGAGAAATTCAACCTGGAACTAAGGAGAAACTTCCTAACAATGTGGACAATTAACCAATGGAACTGCTTGCCTTCAGAAGTTGTAAATGCTCCAACACTGGAGGTTTTAAAGAAGAGATTGGACAGTCATTTGTCTGAAATGGTTTTGGGTCTCTTGCTTGAGCAGAAGGTTAGACTAGAAGACCTTCAAGGTCCTTTTCAACTCTGTTATTCTATTATTCTGATACTGTAATTTAAATAGTTATTCAGGCTGAGCTCAGTTCCTGGTGGCTACATGGCCAGAATTGCATAGTTTTCATGACAAAATCACACAAAAAAGATTCGTCGTTGCTTTTCTCCCGAGTGTCATTCCAACTTTCCAACCTAGTCTACCGATTTCATGGTGGTGTCCCATCATAGATTCCCTGACTTAATCCTGTTTAGCCTTCCAAGCAAATTCAGACAGACAGATTCTACTACCCAAGTCTTGAGTCTTCCAAAGCTATCAATAAACTTTCTGTTTCCTACAAAGGTAAGAGAGATCAGCTTACCTGTTCCTCTCAGGAGAAGAAGGCAAGAGAAGGCGAAATGTGAAGCTGTTGGAAATCCTGTGGAAGACTGGCCTATTTATACTACCTTCCTAGCGTCCCCAGAGAGCAGACAAGAATGCTTTCACCTCACTAACTGGTAATTAATCAACATTAAAATCTGCTCTTCCTGTCCTTTGAAAAAAAATCACTTGAAAACCCTGAAGGCATTCCATGGAAAAGATTCTGCTGTTGTCAGCACAGAAAGACACAAAGGGCCTGAAACATGTTAGATAACTTGCTTCCTTCCTTTCATTTTTACAGAAGCTTGCAACTTTCAAGATGGGAAGTGGAATGTAGGAAGAAGGTTGAGATTTGCAAATGGGCGAAAACTCTGTAGGACCTTTCAATTGAATCCGAGAGCAAACAATGGGATTGAGTTCCTTTATGTATTGTTCCTCGTGTATCACATCTAGCCTCCTTAGTTTTGACCATGGTTTGTTGAACAAGCCACAATCGGTTCACAGCTGCCTACCTGATTTTGTGTCAGCCAGTGGGTCACGGTTAAAAGGACATTGTAGAATTATCAGGTCGACGAAGCTTTGGAGAATCACCTCCAACAATGACTATGTAGTAGCAGATAAGTCAATGTTTACATGTATTATGGAGCGCTGATCCTTCATTTTCTGGAGAAGTACCTGGCCCACTGTAGAGAAATACACCATATCCATGAATGTCCATGTTTCTTTGTTGTGTCCCAATATAAAGAGTCCCATCTGGAGGCTAAATTTGAATGATCTGGAACTTGCACTCTCTCTGAAGCCATATTCACACAACAAACTCCATCTAAAATAGGGTTGCCTAGGTTTTGCTTCTATGTGCTGAACAAACGTAGATATTCTGATTGACCAATCAATTGACAGAGTGTGTAAACCCCAACAATTGGGACCTAGTCCATAGATCAGGGTCAAAGAAGCCATAGTTTACTGGAATAAGTTTTAACAATAATGATATGGGATGCTGTGTTTCACAAGTACATTAATGTAGAATCCAGGTCTGATTCTAGAAGGAAGGTGGATCCATTACTCAAAACCTACCAGCTCCATTCACACAATTGGTTTCCTGAGTGCTCACAATACATACACCCTAAATGAACTTCATCAACTGGATTTGTTCAACACGCCAACACAAAAGTCCTCCCTGCACTTAACACTAACCTAGTCATAGAATGATGGAACAATCTTGAGAAACATCTAGTCTAACCCTCTGCAATATGAAGAAATACCAACTAAACCAGACCTGAGAGGTGGACGTCCAGCCTCTTCTCAAAAGTTTCCAGAGATGGAGAACCCACAAAGAAATGTGTCGGCGTTCCAAGTAGTGCATCCATAGAAAACAAAATGTTTTACTGGTGTACAGAACTGACCATGAAAATTCTAGATGGCCAGCTGGGGGGGAAAGTTATGGCAAATCTAGACAGCATATGAAAAAGCAAAGACATCACCTTGCCAACAAAAGTGCATATAGTCAAGGTTATGGTTTTCCAGTTGCAATGTATGGCTGTGAAAGCTGGACCATACGAAAGGTTGTAGCACCAAAGAATGGAGGCCTTTGAACTATGGTGCTGGAGAAGACTCCTGTGAGTCCCTTGGACCGCAAGGCGATCAATCCGGTCAGTCCTAGAGGAGATCAACCCTGACCGCTCTTTAGAAAGTCAGATCCTGAAGATGAAACTCAAAGACTTTGGCCACCTCATGAGAAGGAAGGACTCCCTGGAGAAGAGCCTAATGCTGGGAAAGATGGAGGGCAATAGAAAAAGGGGATGACAGATAATGAGGTGTCTGGATGGAGTCACTGAAGTAGTAGGCATGAGCTTAAATGGACTCCAGAAGATGGTAGAGGACAAGAAGGCCTAGAGGAAAGTTGTCGCGTTGGGTCGGACACGACTTTGCAACTAACAACAACATACTTTTTTGCTTCTGATCCTTCTTTTTCTTCCATGGAAAAGAATTCCTGATTATCTTCCCTAGGACATTCTGAGCACGGATGTTTTTTGCAGTACCTGACAGAAGTGCATCTACTGGTTATTCATGTGATTCAAGTGGTATCAAGAAATACAGGCTCAAAAAGTGTAAAGGGTTGCCATATAAGTCCAAGCTTGAAGTTCTTGAGAAGAAGGGTCTCCTCACTGAGGTTCTCCTTGGTGGTAGGACCTTTCCAAAGCCCTGCTTTAGCTTGAGAAGAGGGTGAAGAACCTTCATTCTCCAAGGTTGTGGGTTGATCCGGACATCTCGTTATCAGGCTGGGCAATATCTTCAGCAAAGTTTAAGAGATGTCAGTGTTCTTCTGTTTATAAGGTCTTCAGGTGTGGGATTATCAAGTGAGGGTCTTCTGATGGGTCAGGTGTGAGTCATCAGTGAGTCTTGTGATGGGTCTTGTGATAAGGAGCTTGCATCAGGTCAGAGTCATTGGGAGATAAACTGCTGGTGGGGAGGGGGGGTCTTGTGTGGGTTGGTTGAGGGTCAATGGTGCCCCTAGTTGGCGGTGGGGTTGATTTGGATTCTGAGGGGTTCGTAGGCTGGTTGTAGGTCCCTGTGTCTCTTGATGGAGTTGCTTGTGGAGTGCCAGGCTTCGATGAACTCACAAGTGTGGTGGGTGGTAGTGTGGCCAATGATTGTGTTGCTCACAAGATGCTCACTTGACAGAACTACAAACCCTTATAAACAGAAGAACACCAACCCAAAAACTCCACTAAAGATGGTATCCAACCTGGTAATGAAACATTTGGAAACCAACCCACAATAGCACTTTGCAACAGCACTTAGACTTATACACCGCTTCATAGGGCTTTTATTGCCCTCTCGAAGCGGTTCACAAGCTCAAAGGATGAGCCTTCATCCTACACCTGAGCTACAGATAATCTATGACTATTGCAAACCTCAGAGCCAGATTTTGGGGACTCCTTTCTGGAGAAACTAGCTAGCCTTAATGTTTTTCTCTTGGAGAACTTAATCCTACACAGGATTATTCCGATAGTATGACTTCCCAGAATTAGAATTCAAGTCAGCATCACTTGAGTAAATTGACAAATTCTTTGCGGTGGGAACTATTTGCCTCCTTTGAAGTCCTGCACTTCCTTTTGGGTGTTGCTAGCTTTTTTATTATTATCTATTTCCTGGTGGAACAGCCTTAAACAGTTTTCCAAAAATGTTGATATAATCGAAATTAATCTTAAGTGTTTTGACCCCTGTAGCAACCTGACCTCTGTTTCAGGTAGCATCTTAGTGATAATTAAAGGCGCGGGACCTGTTATATAATTATTTACTCGTAAAGGAAATGGGTATGAACATATTTGTAAAAGCTTGGCAATGGACCATGTCATTTACTGTAGCAGGTTGATCTGTACTGTGATTGGGAAGATTAAAAAAAAAATAGGAATGTAAACTTCTATGAAGTTTTCCTGAGATGCTTAGCTGAGCCACATTCCAATTAAACTGGAGATATTTTTTTTTCCCTCCAGGTAGAATGAATTCAGTCATGCCACAACACATTGGTGAATCCGTATTGGGATGGAAGTGGGGTCAGAGGTTACCGTGTTGAAAAGGGATAGAAACAAAATTGAGTGGGGATGAGGCAACGGGAAGAAAGAAATGGACAAGTTCACTCAGATCCAGAAAGAGTGAAACTGACTAGCTGTGCAATCTCTTCCACTCAATGAGTACCTATGGAGATTCTTAGTCATCCAGGTCATAGTCCCAAAGGTGATTTTTCAAGAGACAACTGGACTTCCTTTGTTTTTCCTTGAAGATGTTTCACTTCTCATCTGAAAAACTTCTCCAGTTCTTCAATTTAGAACTGAAGAAACTTCTGGGATGAAGTAAAATGTCTTCAAGGAAAACAAAGGAAGTGCAGTTGCCTCTTGAAAAAGCACCTTTGAGACACTCAACAAGTAGGAAGAAGCTCACTCAAATCCAGAAAGGATGAAATTGACCAGCCATAAGTCTCTGTTAATCAGCAAACTAAGAAGGAGCCCACTCAGGTCCAGAAAGGGTGAAATTGACCAGCCATAAATCTCTCCTACTCAGCAAAATAAGAAAGAGCCCACTCAGGTCCTGAAAGGGTGAAATTGACCAGCCATGAATCTCTCCTACTCAGCAAAATAAGAAGGAGCTCACTCAGGTCCAGAAAGGGTGAAATTGACCAGCCATGAATCTTTCTTTCTTAGTAAACTAAGAAGGAGCCCACTCAGGTCCAGAAAGGGTGAAATTGACCAGCCATGAATCTCTCCTACTCAGCAAAATAAGAAAGAGCCCACTCAGGTCCAGAAAGGGTGAAATTGACCAGCCATGAATCTTTTTTTCTTAGTAAACTAAGAAGGAGCCCACTCAGGTCCAGAAAGGGTGAAATTGACCAGCCATGAATCTCTCCTACTCAAGTAAACTAAGAAGGAGCTGACTCAAGTCCAGAAAGGGTGAAATTGACCAGCTATGAATCTCTCCTACTCAAGTAAACTAAGAAGGAGCCCACTCAGGTGCAGAAAGGGTGAAATTGACCAGCCATGAATCTCTCCTACTCAAGTAAACTAAGAAGGAGCTCACTCAGGTCCAGAAAGGGTGAAATTGACCAGCCATGAATCTCTCCTACTCAAGTAAACTAAGAAGGAGCTCACTTAGGTCCAGAAAGGGTGAAATTGACCAGCCATGAATCTTTCTTAGTAAACTAAGAAGGAGCCCACTCAGGTCCAGAAAGGGTGAAATTGACCAGCTATGAATCTCTCCTACTCAAGTAAACTAAGAAGGAGCTCACTCAGGTCCAGAAAGAGTGAAATTGACCAGCCATGAATCTCTCCTACTCAAGTAAACTAAGAAGGAGCCCACTCAGGGTCCAGAAAGGGTGAAATTGACCAGCCATGAATCTCTCCTACTCAAGTAAACTAAGAAGGAGCTGACTCTGGTCCAGAAAGGGTGAAATTGACCAGCCATGAATTTCTCCTATTCAAGTAAACTAAGAAGGAGCCGACTCTGGTCCAGAAAGGATGGAATTTACCATCCATGTGATCTCTCCTACTCAGCAACTCATCTTCAAAGGCTTCCTTACTGTTTACAGTCATTTGTACCTCCCACTTACTTAATCATTTTAAGCACTATCTTCGACATTATCTCCTGTTCTTCTTCGCACATGTACGCCATCCCCACCCTTCGTCAGTAGTTAGGAAGGGTGGAACCTCTTGTTCCCAGTGTGTAAACACAAACCATTTTCTCATGGACACACAATTTCATTTGGGCTGAGTCAGTGAATTGCAAGGCACAACCTGGCTTCAAAAGGGGAAGCTGGATAAACTAACCATTGTAGAGCAATTTAATTTGCATCGAGAGTTATGACTTCCATTATTATTCATAAAAATAAGAATTTGCCTCACCATTAAATCCCCATTTGGTGGCAAATATTATTGAGCTTGAAGTAGGGAGCTGCACTGAAGGTTTCCATGGCATTTAATTATACCTCTTCCTCTTATATCAAGCTGAGGCTATGCCCAAACATTGAACTTTTTCAAATTTACAGATAATAAAATTTAAAAACCAACAATGTCAAATGTGTATTTTTATTTGTTAAGGGTAAGATATTCCTTGTGTCCATGATTGGCAAAATGCCCACTGCCACATGTGCTTTTTCATCTGACCTTCATCTATCTTGAAAGAAAGAAGAGAAACAGGTGTATTTGTGTCGATAAATCAAAATTAGGCCTTAAAAATTGACCTTTGGGTGAGCTCACATGCCAACAAAGACTTTCAATCATCTCTGGGTTCATTAAATGATACAAAAAAAAAAAAAAAACCTAGTGAATTTTCCCCCTAATATAATTCCAAAATGTATCTAATATGAAACAGATAAAAAATATAGAACATTATGGAGCAAGAGAATAGATTTATTTAAGAATGACCACCTTAAAACAGGATGTTTTACATCTACGCATCTTGTGAACTTGTGAAGAGACAGCTTCGAGGGCTCCTGGAGTGAGATTTGGGGTACAAAGATCTAGATGTCCATATGTGGCCCTTGGAAACCATGTCCTAACTCTCAAGTTTTTATTTATTTATTTATATGTATATATAAATATCATATATGTAGAATAGAATAACAGAGTTGGAAGGGACCTTGGAGGTCTTCTAGTCCAACCCTCTGCTTAAGCAGGAAAACCTAGACCACTTCAGACAAATGGTTGTCCAATCTCTTCTTGAAAACTTCCAGTGTTGGAGCATTTACAACTTCTGGAAACTCAATCATCACCTCCTTCTTCTTCCTGCTCCTTCTCCTCCTCTTCCTCCTCCTCACAACCCCCCCCCCCTAACTTCCAGCCTTCATGATGTTGGGTCTACAAAAAAAACAGCCAAATTTAGAGACCACCAAGGATCCCACAGTTTTCTCCTCCTCGTCCTATCAAGAAAGAAACAAAGATATCCTCTAAGCCCACTAATTCAATACATTTTTAATTCTCCTAAATGTCCTCCATCTTTGGAGGAGATGTGGAAAGGACCTTCTCATTCTCCCAGCAGGAGAAGTGGGCCAAAAAAGCAGGATTTTTTTCCTGCAACATTTGGGGCCCAATTTTCTTCCTTTGCCAATACTCTTTGTGGCAACTCTAAAAGACCAGACAAATATTTTTGCGTTGACATTGAATGGGGGTGGATGCTGGAGCCCTGACACTTTGGAATTTCTTCAATTCCACTGAGTAGTCACCAATTTGGAAGGAGGATCCTGTCAATAAGATCCTATCTCAGAGTTTTCTAGAAGAGATAGACATCTGACCACCGGAATGTCATTTTTGTCAACCGTTTATTTTCTCGGTTCTTTTCCTGCTGACGTGTTCCTCCAAGGAAATTCAACCAGCCCAATTGGAGATGGAAGCTAGAACAGGGAAAGATGGATAATTGCAGATTGCAATTCCATGGTAACTCTTTGATGTCTTCTGTTGTTTAAATGAGTTGGAGAGAAGACAGCTATGTGGAATGGCAAACATCTCGTCCACACAGACCTGTTCAGGCTAAACGACTTGTGAAAAAATCCACACAGGTCAGCCTTTCGCATTGATACACCTATCATCCGCATACAACATGATGGTGGGCCACGAAATAAAAGCCAAACAGAACTCTATTATCCTTTTCCACATGGTATTTGCCCCACCAAGAATGTCTTTAGCACTGATCCAGGGAGATTGTCTTTATTTCATTTTTTCTTTGGGCAAAATTATTTTAATCTTACCGAAACTAAAGATAAGTAAATCCTCTTTGGATTTACATTCAAAAGTCCTGTGATTTTTCTGGGAATCAATGCGTATTTAAAGGAAATTCAAACCATCAAATGTAGCTTGAAGTATATTTAGTTAAAAAAAAAGCCCACCAGTAGATTATTTTTTTTGTTACCAACTCGTCTGCACTACTATTACTATTAACCTTCTCATCCCTCCTTATCACCCATCCCCACCCACTTGTGACTATATGACTGTAACTTTGTCGCTTGTATCCTTACGATTTATATTGACTGTTTCCTCATATGATTTAATTGCTATGATTATTATTAAGTGTTGCACCTGATGATTCTTGACTCTTGATGAAGGTATGTTTTCTTTTTATGTACACTGAGAGCACATACACCAAAGACAAATTCCTTGTATGTCCAATCACACTTGGCCAATAAAGAATTCTTTTCTTTTCTTTTCTTTTCTTTTCTTTTCTTTTCTTTTCTTTTCTTTTCTTTTCTTTTCTTTTCTTTTCTTTTCTTTTCTTTCTTTCTTTCTATCTATCTATCTATCTATCTATCTATCTATCTATCTATCTATCTATCTGATTTGATTGCTTATTGTACCCTATGAGTATCAACAAGTGTTGCACCTAATGATTCTTGATTCTTGACGAATGTATCTTTTCTCTTATGGACACTGAGAGCATTTGCACCAAGACAAATTCCTTGTGTGTCCAATCACACTTGGCCAATAAAGAATCCTATTGTCTATTCTATTCTATTTGTTTTTTAGGGAGTTCCTTGATACATCTCATACATTGTAGGTTGTGCGAGTCCATCATTCTGGTTTCTTTGGTTCTGGAAATGGTATGGTTGTGAGTTGTGTCACAACACTGCCCCAGAGGGAGAAGAGGTGGGGATTATTTTGTTTTTACTTCCCCCTAACCCTCTTTTTAAGTTTTAGGTTTTGTTTTGTTTTCAGCCTGAAATAGATGACAGCAAAAACTTGTGGGTAGCAATAAAACTCCATGTCCCCAAAGCATCTCATGTCAATCTTACATTCAGCTACAGAGCTGTTTTGAAGTTGTTGATTAATCTCTGTTGGCAGCAGAAACAAGGGAAACAAAGGAAACAGGCCTGAACAAATGAAATGGCACCCCTATTTTAAAAAAATAAATAAATTTCAGAAGTGGAAGAGAAATGGGAATAATGTTATGTGTGGATTTCCCCGAGAGAACCAGGATTTAGTTACAGCTGCTATTCCTGTTGGAACGAAGAAGCATAGAGTTTTCAGGATTTAGATCTGGAGATTCCAACACCATCCCCTTGAGGAAAAAATCTGGAGATTTGCTCTTTCCCCAAGTTAATTTGTTTAATCTTGAAATTTTGTTGATCTTTCTCCTTCCTTTTGTTCTACTTCTCCTTCTCTTCAACTTCCTTCTCCTTGACTTCCTTCTCCTCCTTCTCCTCATTTTCCTTCTCCTCCTCTTTCTTCTGCTCCTCTATTTCCTTTACCTTTTCCTTCTTCTCTTTTTCCTTCTCTTCCTTCTCCTCATTTTCCTTCTCCTTCTCCTCGTTTTCCTTCTCCTCTTTCTTCTGCTCCTCAACTTCTGTCTCCTTCTCTTCCTTCTCCTTCTCCTTCTTCTTCTCCTCCTTCTCTTTCTTCTGCTCCTCAACTTCCTTCTCTTCTCCTTCCCATACCAAACCCATCCCAGATCCTGATTTCATATTCCGTAACCCTTACCTATTTCTTACTACAATGGATTGAGAGGGTCAGTGCGAGAAAAAGAATCGAGAAGCAATTCTCAATCTTTTCCTATTCCTCTCCTTTGGAAGTCAAAAGAGTGAATCCCCTTGGCTCCTACTGTGGTGAGACACACCCCATAAGATGAGATTTGTATCAAATATCCGTAAACCTCAAACAACTGAAAAATAGAGGAACACCCACACGGCATTCTAAGCAACAAAAATCATAATTATTATCTTGACATGTTATGAGTCAGACTGCGTTGGCGGTTCATTAAGGTCTGTGGGAAGTCTTCTTCAGATGCCACCAGAATGGTATAAAAGCCCTCTCTACTCCGGGAGATCTTCACAGCTTCTCTGACCAGCTTGCTCCCTTTCTACTTCTTCTCCTCTGAGCAGGTAAGTCAATTTCTTCACTGGAGCGAGTTAACTTAGAGAGTCGGAACTGCCGAATAGGATAAGAGTGAGACTTAATTAGCTCTCTAACTTCTAGCTAGGAGGAACAATCACTGTGAAGGAAGATCTGGAGGAGAATAACTTTTGGGGATTCGTCTTAATGGAGAAAAATTGGAGCCCAGGACATTCTTCTGATCAGAAGTTAAGATCTTAGAAACCTCTTAGGGAAGGAAGAGCCCTTCACTAAGAAAGATGCTAGAGCACAGACCAAGTTCTCAATGATAAACAAAGATAGGATATTTAGAAGGGCACTTCATATCTTCACAGTCTCTATGTCAGAAGATCTCAGAGCTTCTCCAAAACATATTTACGTGGCCTTCAGAAAAATGCAGATCATTTATACTAGATCCTCTGGTAATTCTTTCCTGTAGTGGATCTTCACAGATCTTGGAATTCCAGATGGACCCTTTCTTCCATTTTAGTTTAGGTTGTTTTTCTGAATGACAAAGACTGGGTTTGCTTGGTGGAGCAAGGTTGAAGATCTAGTGTTTGCAGTCATACAAGATGCTAAGCTTGCGTAGTTGGAAGCTGTGGTTAATTCGGAGGGGGGGTTGACTTTATGATTCATTATTCTGTGCACGTAAAGGATGGATTATCATCTAATTAATCATGCTGTGCAAAACCAGACGGAAGATTGACATGAGTCAAATGAACAAATGTCATTTGTGCATATGGTCCCATCCTCTGGAACCTTCTCTGAGTCTTCATGATTCTTTGGCATGCTCTCTCTCCTCCCATGGTCAACTTGGTTGTGTAAATGTTTCGTTTCAGACCTACCTTAATTGTCCTACAAAAATGGCTTGCTGTGGACCATCTTGTGCTATTCCATCTTGTGCTTCCGCCCCCGTTGTCGGACTGGGGTCAACTGGCTGTGGACCATGTGGATACGGCCCATGGGGATACGGCTACAGAGGTCTTGGTCTTGGCTACGGTTATGGCTCTGGTAGGTTCGCTGAATCCGCTAGGAACCTGGGCACCTTGGCCGGAGTCGTCCCATCCTGCATCAGCCAGATCCCAGCATCTGAAGTGACCATTCAGCCCCCTCCAGTCGTGGTCACCCTTCCTGGTCCCATCCTGTCCGCCAGCTGTGACCCCGTTGCCGTCGGAGGCTACACCCCATGTGCCCCCGGAGGTTTTGGACGTTACGGTGGCTACTACGGAGGCCGCCTGGGGCGTTTCGGTCGCCGTGGCAGCATCTGCTCTGTTGGGCGCAGAGGTAGCATCTGCACCCTCCCTTGCTAAGTGAACCTGGACTGTCCATGACCAAAAACGGATGTGAGAAGATCGACTAAGTCCTATCTGAGCCCTGCTCTGTGTGCATACAGCAATCACAGCTCCCTCTACTCTAGGGTTATCCCATTGCTTGTATTCTTTTCTGGCATTCCAACACGCACTTAAGGCAGATAAGTTATCAGTCAAGGGCTTCATGTGAAGAATGAAAGCTCTGCAAACATCTAGGTCCTCTGAGATTATTTGTCAAAGGGGAGGTATTCATTTCTTTGCATTGTTTGGAACCCCTGATGGCTTCTGCCAACATTCTTTCTTTGCACTTTAATAAAAGTCATTCTGCACTGCAAACTTGTGGTTCTCCTTGGTTGTCATTTGAAGGTGGGCGAAGTCTTGTCTTGGTGGAGGTTTTCTCCAGGGAGCCTCGGTGGGTTAGGGTGGAAAGAGAAGGGTGGGCAAAGTTCCTCTGCTGATGAATAAACCATGGTGGGTGAAACAGATCGTTGGTTGGGTTTCCCCTTTGCTTTCATCCATATAAACTGGGCCAGGTCTCAGTCAAGGCTTGTAGAAAGTCTATCACAGTTCTGGTTTCTCCTTCCCCTCGATTCTGCCTTGCTGACAACACATCTGGAGAAGTTTGCATAGTTCTGGGCATCACATATTGAGAAGGATATTCAGTTTGGTTCATATTGAGCAGGTTCAGGGCAAGGTGACAAAGAAGACATGGGAGCTTCATTGGTATAGATTATCCTACTTGAGCAGGGGATTGGACTAGAAGACCTCCAAGGTTTCTTCCAACTCTATCCTGCTTGATTGATTGGCTTGAGGACATGTCTTATGAAGAGAGGCCAAAGGAACATGAGATGGTCAGTATCAAGTCAGCAAACCTATGGGAACCACCATAGGTCCACTCTTGGATCAGTTCATGTCCATGATGGGAAGGTACAATCAAAATGTTCATGCACCATCTCTTATGGGCCCAAAACCAGAGTAACAAGTACAGGTTGTCAGATCTAGATGGCCTCTAAAATTTAATTGATCAGATATAGTTATCCAAAGCATGAAGGCCAATGAGTTAATTCCCTGAAGAGGCTTTTGACTCCCATAGAAGAACATCTTGCTACTCACCTCTGAAGATGCCCTATAAAGATGAAGCAGCTAACGTCATACTTCCTATGGTCACTTTTTTCTGAGACACACAGGATATACACTATGTTTAAAATGAGTAATGTCTCCTTCCTCAAAGATGTTGGCAGAGGGCATCTCATGGTGGCCTGACCCAACAATAGGTCAACCTATTCTCCACAGCACCTCCAAGGACAAGAAACAATGGATGGAAACTAATCAAGGAGCGATCCAACTTACAAATAAGGAGAGTTTTCCTGATAGTTAGAACACTGAATCAGTGGAACGGTTTTCCTCCAGAGGTTGTAAATGCTTCATCACTGGAGGTTTTTAAGAAGAGACTGGACAGCCATTTCTCTGGAATGGTCTACAGTCTCCTGCTTCAGCTAGATCAGAAGTCTTCCAGGGCCCCTTCCAACTCTGTGATCCTGTTATTTCTGTTAAGGACCAGGGGTGACATGATAGGAGTCTTCCAATATCTGAGGGGCTGCCCCAAAGAAGAAGGAGTCAAGCTATTCTCCAAAGCACCTGAGGGCAGGACAAGAAGCAACAGATGGAAACATACCAAGGAGAGAAGCAACTTGGAATTAAGGGGAAATTTCCTAATAGTTAGAACAATAACCCAGTGGAACAGCTTCCCTCCAGAAGTTGTGGATTGTCCAATACTGGAGGTTTTAAAGGAGAGACTGGACAGCCACTAGTCTGAAATAGTTTTGGGTTTCCTACTTATTTTATTTATTTATTTATTTAATTAAATTTCTATACCGCCCCCTCTTCCAAAAAGGGACTCGGGGCGGTATACTTGAGCAAGGGGGTTGGGCTATATAACCTCCAAGGTAGAGGTAGTATTCAGCTGGTTCTGAACAGTTCTGGAGAACTGGTAACAGAAATTTGGAATAGTTCAGAGAACCGGCTACTACCACCTCCAACTGGCTCTGCCCCCATCTATTCTCTGCCTCCCATTGAGTCCAAGCTGATTGGCTGGGTCTTCTTTTGTTGCCCTGACAGGAGAACGGAGCTGGAAATCAGATTAGTGGGGTGGAGAAGGAATGGAGATTTTACATATCCTTCCCCTGCCATGCCCACCAAGACATGCCCACACTATGCCCACCACGCCACACCCACAGAACCAGTAGTAACATATTTTGAATCTCACCACTGCTCCAAGGTCCCTTCTGTTATTCTGTTATTGTGTCATTCTGTTAATACAGCATGTGGTATCTCTTTCCCATTTCTTTGTTATCAGAGATTAAGGGAGGTTGCCCTGTAGTTGCTATTCTGGCCTGACTTGATTATTCAGAAGAGACAAGATACAAAGAGCTTGTGGAATTCATTGTTACTGTAGACAATCATGATGACCAGAGAGTAAAAGGTTTCAGCAGGAATGAGGTCCTATTGATAGCTGTTCTCCAGGATTACTCATCAAAGCTTGAGAACATAGAATTTAGGATAACATTTCAATTCTTTCCTCTTTTGTAGACTCTCTGGAGATATGCTATGGCCTTTGTAACGAGACCATGTTTCCTAGATCCATAGGGTGATCCCTAGGTAGAGTCTCTTCAGGGAAAGGCTGTGCTAAGGAACTGCACCCTGAGTTGGCTGAAGCCATCATGGAATGAAGGACCTGCTACATTTTCATGATGTGCGAAATCTGTTAGAACAGATGGATGAACAAGGATTGGAAGAAGAATGGAACATTCTGGAGTTCATGGAATCTTCAGGGATTCTCCAGAAGAATTGTCTGACTGACTAAATAAATAAATAAATAAATGTGTTTTGTTTTAAATTAAGAATTGTACATGCAATGGATTAGAGACCCTCTGAATATTTTGACATACCTAATCTCTTCCCCTCTCTGAAAAAATTAATTCCTGGAAAAGACTTGGCTAAATGACCCATCCAGAGCAAACTATAGACTGTATCTCTTGCATGGATAAATTCTGATTCTATCATATTTCCAAATCAAGGCAACTATTCAATTTTTTGATCCAAGCGGGGAAGAACCAGCAGGGGTCACTGTTGGAGGAAAGGATCAGTGGTGTCTCTACATGATTTGGGTTCCAACCTTCTGCCTAAATCCGTGTGTTTTCTGAGAGGTTCAACCAAACCATTACCAACTGAGGGTGAACCTCAACAGATATTCCTTTGTCTGAATGGATTCAGGTTCTAGGCAGCCCAAAGGCAAACCTTGAAGACCTGAGAGGGCAAGAGAGGGAGAGAGAAGATGGTGTAATCTGGTGGTGGCCATTAAGTAGCTTTAATGGTGAATTGAGATGCCACCATGGAGGAGATGCCTTCTACGAGTCTTGAAAATTCATCATTAGCTGCAGGGAGACCATCCATCCAATGTACTGTAGTGAACTGTGGTGGCACCAAAGGAGCAGACCTCTAAGCTTCTCTTTGCAATCATCATAGAGGTTGACCTTTGGGAGAAACCAATAGTCGGACTTAGAAGGACCTTGATTTGGTTCATCTTAGTGTCTTTGGAAGCCCCTCAGGCAGACTCTTGTCTTTTGAAGACAAGAGTCTTCCACTTTAATTTAATTCATGGTAACGCATGCTACCAAGGATGGAGCACAAAGGACGACAGAGACGTGGGTTCAAATAAAGCAAATTTCATTTTATTGGAAGACACAGAAGGGACATTAAGAGAAACACAAGAGCTGGTGAAGGCTTGTTATATATAAGCAAAGGGAGCAGGATGTGGAGCTGTTTTAAAGCAAAGTTGGGGTGGGGGACGTAGAGTAGGAGAAGTCCAACATGGTCGTAAGAGGTTTTCCACCCCAATTTTATTCATCAAAAGGCAAATGCAACAGATTTGTCAAAGATCGATTGCAGTCCAGAACAAGGCTCAGGTACGCTTTATCCAATCTTCTGGGATCCGTTTTTGGTCATGGAGGGTCCAGGTTGAGTTAGCAGGGGAGGTTGCAGGGCAGAGCGCAGATGCTGCCACGGCGACCGAAACGCCCCAGGCGGCCTCCGTAGGAGCCAGGCACCTAAGCGTGCGATACCACCGGGGGCACATGGGGTGTTGCCTCCGACGGCGACGGGCTCACAGCTGGCAGACAGGATGGGACCAGGGAGGGTGACCACAACTGCAGGGGGCTGGATGGTCACCTCGGAGGCTGGGATCTGGTTGATGCAGGAGGGGATGATTCCGGCCAGGGTGCCCAGGCTTCCTGAGGTTTCGGCCAAGGCACCAGCTCCGTAGCCGTAGCCCAAACCGCGGCCATAACCGTAGCCGAGACCTCCCCAGCCGAGACCACAGTCAAGACCTTTGGAACCAGCTGATCCGAAGCCAACAGCTGGGGCGGAGGCACAAGATGGCACAGCACAAGAGGGTCCACAGAAAGCCATGGCTGGATGGAAGAGCTGTTGGAAGAAGAAGAAGAAGAAGAAGAACCATGGGTTTTGTGATTCACCCCCAGAGCATGAATGGCATCCAAGAAAAACAACAGAAGGTTTTTCCTGGTATGGTGGCCTCCAACGTAGGACCACAATTGAGACTGTCATAAATGCACCCAGTTGCCAAGCACCCAAATATTGATCACATGACTGCCAGGATGTTGCTATCATGGTCATAAGACTGAGGATTGGTCACAAGGCACTTCATCAGGAATACTGCAACAATGTTTAGTCTGCTGTTAGGGGGGAATCCCATTAGTGGACAGTGATTGCTCATCTTGATGGAAAAGCCTAAGATGGCTGATCCATTTTGTACAAATCTGGATGTTTTTGCTGATATTTGAATGAAATATAAGTACAGTGGATACATCATACTGAGATCAAGCATGTTTTCTGGATACTGCTTTTAGGTCAGAATGAAACATTCCTCTAGGCTCTTCCTAAGAGGAGACAGAATTCTTTCAAATCCTTCCTTCCTTCCTTCCTTCCTTCCTTCCTTCCTTCCTTCCTTCCTTCCTTCCTTCCTTCTTTCCTTCCTTCCGTTCTTCCTTCTATCCTTCCTTCCATCCCTCCTTCTTTCTAATCTTCCTCCCTTCTCTCTCTCCACCCTCCCTCCCTCCCTCTCTTCCCACCCCATTCCATGAAACCAAGACCCATAACAATCTAGAAAGGCATCTCAGATGCAAGGGACTTACCAGAGAGACTCTTGGAGAAGCAGTCAAGAGGAGGAGATGAAGCTGATGGAAACTCTCAGCAGGAGAACCTCTTTTATACTGTTTTTCTGTCCCCACCGCTAGCTTAGAGACGCCCCTTTTGGCTCCAGGGTTTCATTCTCATCAAAGTGCCCCAAATTACTTTAATGATAGGAAATAAACATGAGTTTGAAGACTTAGCATTTTGTCAGTCCAACAAGATCCAGTTGCCACTTTGATCTTTTTCTTTCTTTCTTTCTTTCTTTCTTTCTTTCTTTCTTTCTTTCTTTCTTTCTTTCTTTCTTTCTTTCTTTCTTTCTTTCTTTCTTTCTTTCTTTCTTTCTTTCTTTCTTTCTTTCTTTCTTTCTTTCTTTCTTTTCTTACAAATACACTTTATTTCTAGCCTTGCTGAACACAAAGCAGCATTCACATACTGTATCCTGTTCATAATTTCAAATTCATTCAATTATTCAGTTGCTGCTGACAATGTTTTCTCCTCATCCCTGTTACATCAGAAGCAGTGATTAAGCATCAGTAGATTCACTGATCTGATCTACTAATAATAACAACATTCAATAAAGATTTATTTTGATTTTCAGTCAACCTGTTCATTCAGAAGATAGAGGACAGATTTTGGAAAGAAAGGGAGAAGAAGAGAGTGCCAATGAGAGGGTGGGAGGGAGAGGGAGAGGGGGAGAGAGGACAAAAGAGAGGGGGAATAATGGGAGAAAGAGAGAGAGAGAGAGACAGGCTGGTACATAAGGTTTGGAAGCTTTCATAGGGGGCCTTCAAAGAAAGGTTGAATGATCCCCTCTTAGAGTGATGTAGTGGTACCTGTATACAACAAGTGTGGGAATATAGAGGTCCCTTCCAACTTCATTGTTCTAGAAAAGAAAGTGAGATTTATCTACTCTGCTAAGCCATGTTAAGTAATTTATTTGAACAAACCATCATTACCAGAGCTTGGGAACTTGTACGCCAACAGCAGTATGTGTTCTTCACGTTGCTTCCAGAACAGACATGTTTTCATGGCTCTATGAAAGTTTAACTAAAATTGGGTTGCTCAAAATATTTGGGTTAGGTAGTTCAGAAAGGGGAACCATCATGGACAAAGTTCAACTTTGAGGTTCTGGAATTGGTGATGAGACCTCCAGGATGCTGTTCCTCCCAGTCTTCACTGCAGAGTAGAGTCAACCTGGAGCACGTAGCTTCAGGATCAAAAGGAACTTGGGTGGACAGGTTTTCAACAAGGCCTTGGGAATACTCTTTTTCTATGTTCCCATGTGTTGGGTAGGTTCAGGGATACCTGCAGAGTCACAAGCTCTCCACCTTGAAGTAAAAGGTATCCTTGGGTCTCCGTGCTGATCCACAAAAATGTTGTCATTTTCACAGAGTCACTGCTGACAACAACAACCCGGCTTTGATCTTACCTTCATTTCCACCCCATGGGTGTTGCTCACTTCCAAGATCAGATAAACAAAAACATCTGACTTGCATACTACAAAGGAAGAACAGAAGAAGTAGTAGCTTATTTGTGGTGACATGATTATTGCACCTCACAATGTGACAGTTTGTGCTGAATGGAGTTTTTTTTTTTTTCCTTTTGAATGCCGGAAATGCAAATTGGAGGAAGCCTAATGAAGTTTTATGAGCCCCAACTTCCTGAGGACGCAGAGGGAATGGTATAAAAGCCCTCTCTGCACTCTGAAGTGCCATCAGCTTCTGGTTGACGCTCCTGTCTTCACTACTTCTCTCTGAAACAGGTAAGGCTATCTACTTAGAGAGAATCCGTCCTGGTTGTGAGCAGATAAGGCAGATCTTCCAGCCAGAATCTGAGATTCTGCAAGATTTGGACCTCATCAGGTGCTAGAATGCTTCTGAATGGTTCTGCTTTCAGAACCAGCTTCTGGAGTTCTATTTGAAGGAGTAGGAAGGCCTTGTTTTGAGTTTCAAAGCTCAAGGTTTGGAGAGAAAGGGAGAAAAAGAGTGTCAAAGGGAGGGAGGGAGGGAGAATGGGAGAGAGAGGAATGAAAGCAATCTAGTCTTTTTGAGATAGCTGAGGTAGATCTTCAAATCAAAATCTGAGGCACTTCAAAATATGGACCTCATCATAGGCCATAATTCTTGTTCAATGTTTCTGCTTTCGAGAAGTCATTTTGGGGGCTTGCTATTTGATTTTTCTTGGCCAGATTATAGAACCAGGGTGCCTCTGCTTTTTTCCAGAACCATCTTCTCTTTTTACTTCACACCATTAGCAGTTGAAGCCAATTGGCCAAGATCCAACACATTGGATCCAAATTGGACTTCTGAAATAATTGGGTAGCTAAGAGAAAGCCACATTTTTAAAGTCTGATTATTCCTTCAAATTTCTCTTCTCCCCTGTAAGAAAGGGAAGGCATGGGTTTCCAGCTCTTCCTCCCGAAGTTCATGGCCCCTACTGGTGAGCCTCTTGACCATTTCAGGTTGAGGAAGCCTAGCTTGAGAAGACTAGTTAGAGGCTACCATTCACCCCAGTCCTAGCAAATCAAATCCGATTAAAGTTATCATGTTGGTTGACGGAAGAAGCAAGGGATGTGTTGGTAAAAGGGAACGAATGCAATTCTCACAATCTCTCCCTATTTTGTGCAATAGACTCACCTCACAACTCAACACCATGGCTTTCTGTGGACCCTCTTGTGCTGTGCCATCTTGCGCCTCCACCCCAGCTGTTGGCTTCGGATCAGCTGGTTCCAGAGGTCTTGACTGTGGTCTCGGCTGGGGAGGTCTCGGCTACGGTTATGGCCGCGGTTTGGGCTACGGCTACGGAGCTGGTGCCTTGGCCGAAACCTCAGGAAGCCTGGGCACCCTGGCTGGAATCATCCCCTCCTGCATCAACCAGATCCCAGCCTCTGAAGTGACCATCCAGCCCCCTGCAGTTGTGGTCACCCTCCCTGGTCCCATCCTGTCCGCCAGCTGTGAGCCCGTCGCCGTCGGAGGCAACACCCCATGTGCCCCTGGTGGTATCGCACGCTTAGGTGCTGGCTCCTACGGAGGCCGCCTGGGGCGTTTCGGTCGCCGTGGCAGCATCTGCGCTCTGCCCTGCAACCTCCCCTGCTAACTCAACCTGGACCCTCCATGACCAAAAACGGATCCCAGAAGATTGGATATAGCGTACCTGAGCCTTGTTCTGGACTGCAATCGATCTTTGACAAATCTGTTGCGCTTGCCTTTCGATGAATAAAATTGGGGTGGAAAACCTCTTACGACCATGTTGGACTTCTCCTACTCTACGTCCCCCACCCCAACTTTGCTTTAAAACAGCTCCACATCCTGCTCCCTTTGCTTATATATAACAAGCCTCCACCAGCTCTTGTGTTTCTCTTAATGTCCCTTCTGTGTCTTCCAATAAAATGAAATTTGCTTTATTTGAACCCACGTCTCTGTCGTCCTTTGCGCTCCATCCTTGGTAGCATGCGTTACCATGAATTAAATTAAAGTGGAAAATTAAAGTGGAAAACAAAAGACAAGAGTCTGCCTGAGGGGCTTCCAAAGACACTAAGATGAATCAAATCAAGGTCCTTCTAAGTCCAACCATTGGTTTCTCCCAAAGGTCAACCTCTATGATGATTGCAAAGAGAAGCTTAGAGATCTGCCCCTTTGGTGCCACCACAGTTCACTACCATACATTGGTACATACACTACCATACCATACACCATCTTCTCTCTCCCTCTCTTGCCCTCTCAGGTCTTCAAGGTTTGCCTTTGGGCTGCCCAGAATCTGAATCCATTCAGACAAAGGAGTATCTGTTGAGCTTCACCCTGTTCAGTTGGTAATGGTTTGGTTGAACCTCTCAGAAAACACATGGATTTAGGCAGAAGGTCGGAACCCAAATTATGCAGAGACACCACTGATCCTTTCCTCCAACAGTGACCCCTGCTGGTTCTTCCCCGCTTGGATCAAAAATTTGAATAGTTGCCTTGATTTGGAAATATGATAGAATCAGAATTTATCAATGCAAGAGATACAGTCTATAGTTTGCTCTAGATGGGTCATTTAGCCAAGTCTTTCCCAGGATTCTCTAACCCATTGCATATATAATTCTTACTTTAAAAAAAAAACATCCATCCATTATTTATTTATTTATTTAGTCAGTCAGTCAGTCAGTCAGTCAATTCTTCTGGGGAATCCCTGAAGATTTCATGAACTCCAGAATGTTCCATTCTTCTTCCAATCCTTGTTCATCCATCTGTTCTAACAGATTTCGCACATCATGAAAATGTAGCAGGTCCTTCATTCCATGATGGCTTCAGCCAACTCAGGGTGCAGTTCCTTAGCACAGCCTTTCCCTGAAGAGACTCTACCTAGGGATCACCCCTGGCTGAGATGAGGGATCTAGGAAACATGGTCTCCTTACAAAGGCCATAGCATATCTCCAGAGAGCCTACAAGAGAGGAAAGAATTTAAGTGTTATCCTAAATTCTATGTTTTCAAGCTTTGATGAGTAATCCTGGAGAACACCTATCAATAGGACCTCATTCCTGCTGAAATCTTTTACTCTCTGGTCATCATGATTGTCTACAGTAACAATGAATTCCACAAGTTCTTTGTATCTTGTCTCTTCTGAATAATCAAGTCAGGCCAGAATAGCATCTACAGGGCAACCTCCCTTAATCTCTGATAACAAAGAAATAGGAAAGAGATACCACATGGTGTATTAACAGAATGACACAATAACAGAAGGGACCTGGGAGCAGTGGTGAGATTCAAAATATGTTACTACTGGTTCTGTGGGCATAGTTTGGTGGGCATGGCAGGGAAGGATACTGTAAAATCTCCATTCCTTCCCCACCCCACTAATCTGATTTCCAGCTCTGTTCTCCTGTGCAGGGCAACAAAAGAAGACCCAGCCAATCAGCTGGGATTCGGGAGGCAGAAAATAGATGGGGGGCGGGGCCAGTCAGAGGTGGGATTTGCTGGTTCTCTGAACTATTCAAAATTTCTGCTACCAGTTCTCCAGAACTGTTCAGAACCAGCTGAATACTACCTCTACCTTGGAGGTCTTATAGCCCTACTTGCTCAAGTAGGAAACCCAAAACTATTTCAGACTAGTGGCTGTCCAGTCTCTCCTTTAAAACCTCCAGTGTTGGACAATCCACAACTTCTGGAGGGAAGCTGTTCCATTGGGTTATTGTTCTAACTGTTAGGAAATTTCCTCTTAATTCCAAGTTGCTTCTCTCCTTGGTATGTTTCTATCTGTTGCTTCTTGTCCTGCCCTCAGGTGTTTTGGAGAATAGCTTGACTCCTTCTTCTTTGGGGCAGCCCCTCAGATATTGGAAGACTCCTATCATGTCACCCCTGGTCCTTAACAGAAATAACAGGATCACAGAGTTGGAAGGGGCCCTAGAAGACTTCTAGTCTTCTAGCTGAAGCAGGAGACTGTAGACCATTCCAGAGAAATGGCTGTCCAGTCTCTTCTTAAAAACGTCAGTGATGAAGCATTTACAACCTCTGGAGGAAAACCGTTCCACTGATTCAGTGTTCTAACTATCAGGAATACTCTCCTTATTTGTAAGTTGGATCGCTCCTTGATTAGTTTCCATCCATTGTTCCTTGTCCTACCTTCAGATGCTTTGGAGAATAGTTTGACCAATTGTTGGATCAGGCCACCATGAGATGCTCTATGCCAACATCTTTGAGGAAGGAGAAATTTCTCTTTTTAAACATAGTATATATCCTGTGTGTTCTCAGAAAAAAGTGACTATAGGAAGTATGACGTTAGCCGTTTCATCTTTATAGGGCATCTTCAGAGGTGAGTAGCCAGATGTTCTTCTATGGGAGTCAAAAGCCTCTTCAGGGAATCAAACTCATTGGCCTTCATGCTTTGGATAACTATATTTGATCAATTAAATTTTAGAGGCCATCTAGATCTGACAACCTGTACTTGTTACTCTGGATTTGGGCCCATGAGAGATGGTGCATGAACATTTTGATTGTACCTTCCCTTCCGGGACATGAACTGATCCAAGAGTGGGCCTCTGGTGGTTCCCATAGGTTTGCTGACTTGATACTGACCATCTCATGTTCCTTTGGCCTCTCTTCATAAGACATGTTCTCAAGCCAATCAATCAACAGAATAGAGTTGGAAGAAACCTTGGAGATCTTCTAGTCCAATCCCCTGCTCAAGTAGGATAATCTATACCAATGAAGCTCCCATGTCTTCTTTGTCACCTTGCCCTGAACCTGCTCAATATGAACCAAACTGAATTTCCTTCTCAATATGTGATGCCCAGAACTATGCAAACTTCTCCAGATGTGTTGTTAGCAAGGCAGAATCGAGGGGAAGGAGAAACCAGAACTGTGATAGACTTTCTACAAGCCTTGACTGAGACCTGGCCCAGTTTATATGGATGAATGCAAAGGGGAAACCCAACCAACGATCTGTTTCACCCACCATGGTTTATTCATCAACTTTGCCCACCCTTCTCTTTCCACCCTTACCCATTGAGGCTCCCTGGAGAAAACCTCCACCAAGACAAGACTTTGCCCACCTTCAAATGACAACCAGGGAGAACCACAAGTTTGCAATGCAGAATCGCTTTTATTAAAGTGCACAGAGAAAACATTAAGAGAAACCATGCAGATGTGCCAAAGCAGTCCAAAGCCATCCACATTTCCTGTTTGAGAAAGGGACGAGACAAGGCCCTTCATAACTTCATTTGAAAACCTTCCTTGCTCAATTTAGCAGGGGGCTCATTTCACAGGAAGGCATGATACTCGCTGCTGAAGATGGCTAGGAGACAGATGAAAGAGACTTGTGAAAGCTAGATGTGGGCTAATGTAGGATCCAGACATGCCTTAGCCAATCTTCTAAAGTCCGGTTTGGTCATGGAGAGTCCTGGTTTACTTAACAGGGGAGGTTGCAGGGCAGAGCACAGATGCTGCCACGGCGACCGAAACGCCCCAGGCGGCCTCCGTAGAAGCCAGCACCTAAGCGTCCGATACCTCCAGGGGCACATGGGGTGTTGCCTCCGACAGCGACGGGCTCACAACTGGCGGAGAGGATGGGACCAGGGAGGGTGACCACAACTGAAGGGGGCTGGATGGTCACCTCAGAGGCTGGGATCTGGTTGATGGGTTGTGGGTTGACTCCAGCCAGGGTACCAAGGCTTCTTGAGGTTTCAGCCAAGGCACCAGCTCCGTAGCCGTAACCCAAACCAGAGCCGAGACCTCCATAGCCGAGACCTCCATAGCCGAGACCTCCCCAGCCGAGACCACAGTCAAGACCTCTGGCTCCAGCTGATCCAAAGCCAACAGCTGGGGCAGAGGCACAAGATGGCACAGCACAAGAGGGTCCACAGAAAGCCATGGCTGGATGGAAGAGCTGTTGGAAGAAGAAGAAGAACCATAAGTTTTGTGATTCACACCCAGAGCACGAATGGCATCCAAGAAAGAAAGAAAATGCTCTTCCTGGTATCCAGGACAGGAAGCCCTCAACATACATAATAAGAGTTGGATGGGACTTTGGAGGTCTTCTAGTCCAAGCAGGAGACCCTCTACCATTTCAGACAAAGGACTGTCCCATTTCTTTTTAATGAACTCCAGTGTTGAAGCATCCACAACTTCTGGAAGTCAGTCACAATCACCCTTGGGACTGTCATAAATGTGTGCTTGTTTTCAAACACTCACATTTTGATCCCATTGCCAAGTGGAGCAGTTCTTAAGTGAGTCACACTTGTTTTTACAACCTGTTTTGGCTTGGTCATTAAAAGAATCCAGGTTTCCCTGTTGGCTTTGCTTCTTGGAAGTCACCTAGAAAGCTCATAAATTGTGACCATATGAAAGCCTGGGACATCCTACCTGGTTAATCATGGGATCAAAAAGTAATTGTTTAGTCTTTTCTCAAAAACCTGCAGAGATGGAGAGGCTACAACCTCTATCAGATGGCTGTTCCACAGTTCTACAAATCTGGAAAATTTCCCTAACATTTGAATGAAATATAGGTTGTGGAACATTCATTCTGAGACAAACATGTTCTCTGAATGCTCAGATCTCTGAAAGGGCAGAGCAAAACAATTTTCTAGGCTCTTCCTAAGAGGAGACCCAACCTTCCTTCCTTCCTTCCTTCCTTCCTTCCTTCCTTCCTTCCTTCCTCCCTTCCTTCCTTCCATCAGATTCTGAGTACAATATATTGTCAATCTTCCATGCCACCCCATTCCATGAAACCAAGACCCATAACAATCTAGAAAGGCATCTCAGATGCAAGAGACTTACCAGAGAGACTCTTGGAGAAGCAGTCAAGAGGAGGAGATGAAGCTGATGGAAACTCTCAGCAGGAGAACCTCTTTTATACTGTTTTTCTGTCCCCACCACTAATTTAGAGACGCCCCCTTCTTTACCACAGTTTCATTAATAAGCAGTTACTGCATAGCTTCATCTCTCTGATCCAAATTATTTTAATAAGTAGAAATAAGTAGTTGAAGACTTAGCGTTTTATCAACCACAGAAGTTGCGATTGTCCCTTTGATCTTTTCTTTTCTTGTTTCCATGAACATCATTCATTCATTCAAAGTACAATGAATGAATGAATGAATGAATGAATGAATGAATGAATGAATGAATGAATGAGATGAGTGAGTGAGTGAGTGAGTGAGTGAGTGAGTGAGTGAGTGAGTGAGTGAGTGAGTGAAGGCATGACACATGGAAATTGCTATTGAGGGACCTGGTCTATTCCTAGCATTACCATCTCTCTTCATGTTCTTACAAGGTGAAGGCAGCAATTGAAAATGACAGAAAGGGTCAATTCTTTTCTCAATATTTAAGATCAAGTAGAATTGGCATTCATCATGCCATCATTTGTTCCACAAAATCAGAAATTTCCCAGCGGAGGAAGCTCTGCTGATGGATTTCCATCACTAATTATAACTTTAAAATAATCTACTAGTATTCCTTGTTCATTTATTTACTGATTCTGGCTTATAGGCTGCTCCAGTCCCAGAAGAAACCAGCACAAAAAGAGACAAAAGCAATAGAAACAAGAACTATTCTATAGATGATCACACCAGACCCACAACCCATATCTCAGATCTTCACACCACTCCAAATATGCTCCAGAATCCATGTTTTCACACTTCTTTGAAAATTTAGTAAAGTTGGGTTGGTCAAAATATTTGGGATAAATCAAATATGCAGACAGGGGGACTATCATGGAGAAGGTTGGACGATGAGCTTCTGGAGGTGACAAGACCATCACGAGAAAGTTGAACACTGAAGTTCTGGTGGTGACACTCCATTCATGATGGGACCTCCTGGATGCTTCCTCCTCTAGATATCACTGCAGAGTGGGATTTATCTACCCTACTAAGCCATGTTATCTAATTTATTTGAACAAACCATCATTATCAGAGCTTGAGAACTTGTGTGCCAACAGCAGTATGTGTCCTTCACACTGCTTCAAATGTCTCCAGAACAGACATGTTTTCATGGCTCCATGAAAGCTTACTAAAGTTGGGTTGGTCAACATTTTCAGGTTAGATAGTTCAGAAAAGGGGGCTACCATGGAGAGAGTTCAACTCTGAGGTTCTGGACTTGGTGATGGGACCTCCAGGATGCTCCTCCCTCCAGACATTACTGAAGAGTAAAGTCAACCTGGAGCAGGTGGTCTCAGGTTCAAGGTGAACTGGTTTTCAACAAGGCCTTGAGAACACCATTCTGGCATCTTCCGATATGTTGGGTAGTTTCAGGGATATTAACTACCCACCTTGAAGTAAAAAATATTCTGTGCTGATTCAAGGAAATGCCGTCATTTTCATGAAGTTGCTACTGAGGACAACAACCCAGCTTTGATCTTATCTTTACGCCCGCCCTGTGGCAGTGGCACATTTCCAAGATCAGATAAACCAGAGCGTTTGACCTGAAGTTGGCAAACTTCAAAGGATCCACAGATCACCCAGTAGCCTATTTGTGGTGACATGATGATTGTACCTCAGAATGCCAAGGTGACAATTTTTGCTGAGGGAAGAACCTTTTTTTTTTCTCTTTTGAATGACCAAAAAAAGAAAATTGTAGGAAGCCAAATGACGTTTTATGAGCCCCAACTTCCTGGGGACGCAAAGAGAATGGTATAAAAACCCTCTCTGTTCTCTGTAGCACCATCAGCTTCTGGTTGACTCTCCTGTCTTCACTACTTCTCTCCGAAGCAGGTAAGACTATCGACTCAGAGAGAATCCCTCCTGGTTGTGAGCAGATAAGGTAGATCTTCCAGCCAGAATTGGAGGTTCTTCAAAATATGGACCTCATCATAGACTAGAATGCTTCTGCTTTCAGAACCAGCTTCTGGTGTTCTATCTGAAGGAATAGGAAGACTTCATTTTGAGTTTGAGAAGTTAGAGGTCAGGATTTGGAGAGAAAGGGAGAAAAAGAGAGTGTTAAAGGGAGGGAGGGAGAGGGAAGGAAGAGAGGGGGGAGAATGGAGAGAGGGAGGGAGAGAGGGGGCAACAAAAGCAATCCAGTCTTTTTGAGATAGCTGAGGTAGATTTTCAAGTCAGAATCTGAGGTTCTTCAAAATATGGACCTCATCATAGGCTTGAATTCTTCTGCTTTTAGAATCATGCTTTCCATTTGAAGGACTAGGGTGGGCTTCATTTTGAGTTTCCCCCTTCTCCTTCTCTATTTTTAGCTTCCCATCCTAAGAGAACTGACTTTATGGTTAGGATACTGGAAAACAATCAGGTCTTTTTGAGATAGCTTGGATGGTCATAAAATCCAGGTTGTGATGACAAATGATTGCGGGTAATCAGTCAACTCAACTGTTAACTAGAATGAGTGATTGAGACCCAACCTTGACTTCTAACTCAGATGGCATGAAACCAGTTGAGAAATTGAGATTTAATTTTAATTTCAGAGTTAACTAAAAACAAAATTAATTTTGTCCCAGAGTTATTCCTCTTAGGTATAATAAAAAAAAACCTATAACAGAAAGACAAAATATCTTATATTACATATATTAACAGCAGCAAGAATTTCATATGCTCAGTATTGGAAGAAAAACTCCATACCAGCAGAAGGCTTAATAATAAAAAAAAAATTAGAGTGCATGGAAATGGATAAATTAATTATGGAATTAAAAGGGAAACAGACACAGAATATAATGCAATATGGGAAACATGGTTTATTTGGATTGATAATGGATATAAGAAGAGAAAATGTAAATAATGTATATAATAAATAAGAGGGTATGAAAGTATTATGTATTGTAAGTTTTGATAGGACACATAAATAACTGTTTAATAACTATTGGGATTATGTATACATGGAAAAAAACTCAATAAAGCATTATTTTAAAAAATGAGTTTCAAAGAAGATGACAAGAAAAATATGGGAGGACCTTTCTCCTGATCTCTTTACGATTTGGCCATTAGTTGGCCAAAGAAAGAAGCACACACTTCAGCCTTAAACAAAAGCATAGGGCACAGAGTTGGACTAGTATTTACAGAGTATTTTTACACTTCATGGACCTGAGACACAGAAATGCAGGTTTCTCCCCTACTTTATATCTGAGGTAGAAACACGGAGTCTGTGATTTGATGTTGAATCTTGGTGACCATGCATTTTTCTTCTAGAATGTTTCTTTTTTAGTTCTCCCTGTAATCCGAGGAAGTCAGTTGGCTGAGGACCATCATGTTGGATCCAAAGTGGGCTTCAAAAATAATGGGGCTGCTAAAGGAAAGCCAAGTGCTTAAAGCTGGACATTTTCTTCAAAAAAAATTTCTCCCCCTCTAAGAAAAGGAAGGGTTGGGGTTCCAGCTCTGCCTTCCAAAGTTCATGGCCCCTAGTGGTGAGCCTCCTGACCATTTCAGGTTGAGGAAGCCTAGCTTGAGAAGATCAATTAGAAGTTACCATTCACCCCAGTCCTAGCAAATCAAATCCTATTAAAACTATTGTGTTGGTTGACGGAAGAAGCAAGGGATATGGTGATAGAAATGAATTGAATGCAATTCTCACAATCTCTCTCTATTTCTTACATTAGACTCACTTCACAACTCAACACCATGGCTTTCTGTGGACCCTCTTGTGCTGTGCCATCTTGTGCCTCCGCCCCAGCTGTTGGCTTTGGATCAGCTGGAGCCAGAGGTCTTGACTGTGGTCTCGGCTGGGGAGGTCTCAGCTATGGTCTGGGTTACGGTTATGGCCGCGGTTTGGGCTACGGCTACGGAGCTGGTGCCTTGGCCGAAACCTCAGGAAGCCTGGGCACCCTGGCTGGAGTCAACCCACAACCCATCAACCAGATCCCAGCCTCTGAGGTGACCATCCAGCCCCCTTCAGTTGTGGTCACCCTCCCTGGTCCCATCCTCTCCGCCAGCTGTGAGCCCGTCGCCGTCGGAGGCAACACCCCATGTGCCCCCGGTGGTATCGCACGCTTAGGTGCTGGCTTCTACGGAGGCCGCCTGGGGCGTTTCGGTCGCCGTGGCAGCATCTGTGCTCTCCCCTGCAACCTCCCCTGTTAAGTAAACCAGGACTCTCCTTGACCAAAAACAGATTTCAGAAGATTGGCTAAGGCCCTATTTTGCCCTGTCTGCAGTTTTCACAATATTCCTCTGCCTGCTCCAGTTTTCTCTAGATCCCATTGCTTGTATTTTTCCCCCCAGTTTTTTCACAACCAGCAAAGAACTACATCCTTCTGTGAAATTATCTCTCCACTAAATTGATCAGTCAAGGTATCAAGAAGCTGTGCAAACATCTTGGCTACAGAGGTCCTTCATTGGGTTATGGTTATGGATCTGGTGCTTTGGCTGAAAGCTCAGGCAGCATAGACCCCTTGACTGGTGTCATCCCTTCCACCATCAACCAGACTCCATCAATTGAGATCATCATCTAGCCCCCTGCTTCCATTGTGACCATCCTTGGTCCTATTCTCTTCATCAGCTGTGAGCCCATTTGCATTGGAGGCAACACACCATGTATAATCTCTGGTTCTTTAGGGAAGTGAAGCCTGGGCTTATGGCTTCGGGAGCACATGGACACATAGACAAAAAAGAAGGTGTCTTCCAAGATATTGTGGAGATGTCTACTTGTCTTTGTATTGCTCTGGAAAAAAAAGATTGGTCTAACATGCACCAAGAACATGAAGGTTATCAGGGCTTAGAAGCTGAAAATTCTTCTTCCACTGGACTGGCATTTCTTCTTTCTTGTCTCAAAGTTTTAGGGCCAAGAGAAAAAGTGAACTGAAGTTATATCGTTTCTCTTTATTTGCTTTTATGTCATTATTGTTCCTTTGATAATTGTCCACTCATGCTTTTGTTCCTATTTCTTCATTAAAACTCATGCTGCACTCTCAATTCTGAACCTCTGGTTTGTTTATTTTTTTTACCTCTGGGTGGTTTTTAATTTGATTTATTTACTGGTTGATTACAAGTGTATTTTGTCACTTCCCTGTTTGGATACTAAGCGGATCTCAAGCAACAATATGCTTGTCTATAGTGAGTCCCCCAAAATCTGTATTAACCAACAAGGAACTGCAACAAAACATTTGAATTACTCAACTGTAACATGATAGAACACCAAACCACAAAAATTTATCTTGTACAAATGTCCCTGGACTGACTCATATTATTAGAAGCAACTTAGCTATTAAAAGGAGTTTTGGGCTTCAGATGTGGCAGGAAGCTGTAGTAGAAAAGGAAGTTCTTGAAGTCCATACTCTTCTCATTACATCTTCTGAAGAGTGAGCATTCTCAGTACAGTAGTTCTTCTGTAGAGGCATCCAATCTGCCTGACCAGGCTAGTTTGAGTTCCTACATATTATATGGACCTCCAAACTCATTCCATATCGATGTGAAAGTACATTTGAACCCCAAACCCAACCAGGTTGATTATGGGTCACACCAACTTCAAACCTAGTCAACCAGGGGGGGGGACAGTGTCTCTCTTCCATCCAGTCATTCCTTCAATGAAACAATACAGAGGTGCAGAGTTGCCCACAACACAAGATGGTTGATTGCTAAACCCAACAGGTGTTAGAATACTTATTGGCTACTGCTCCCGAGTTCCGCCTACTTGTTCCTCAAATGTCCAATAGGAAAGGGGGGATGTAATGAAGTACCCTGAAGGAAAAGGTTATGACCTGTTTCAGTTTGTTGGCATTGCTGGTTGGACGAAACCCAGGCATGGTGGTTTGTTAAGCATCGATTGGGACATGAAGTCTATTCATTGTGGCTCAGGCAATGAACTATGGCTAAGCAAAAGAGGGCTATGATATTGTGTTCTCTCTATTTTGCCTTCTAAGAAGAACCTTCTTCATCATCAGATCTTCACTAATGGGCCTGAGAATACAAGAGATCTTCAAAAGAGGTTATATTAGCCTGGAAGGACTTTTGAAGAGTTGACTGACCTCAATCTGAAAAGGGTTCTTGAGAACTCCAGAACCCTTGCTCTACAGGTTTACCTTACCTTGTTTTTCCACAGCTGTGACAAAATGCACAGATGTTCACACACAACAGGTTTCACCAGGTGTGATAAAGATCTCTCTGTTGTATTCAGATCTCTTGTTATATTTTAGGATTATGGCTTATTGTTCTGGGCAAGCAGAGGTGGACTGACCAAGTTAAATCCATCATCATCCTAATCCTGTGACATTTTTATGGTTTACTTTCAAATTTGGATCTGGATGAGTAATTTCTGAACATCTTCTGAACCTTAAATCACATTGTAACCTTTATGCAAGCAATAAAGATGAATAAACAACTCCAACAGGATGTCTGTGGGGCCTCACAGATTTAATTCTGTCTTAATTGTGTTTAATTTTATTTTTCTAATAACACCACAGCCAACTTGTATTTTTCCCTACCTTTCTTTCTCGTTACCTGGATTTAAACCCAGGTAACATATTTCTTTTCAACAGGAGACCTATTTTCAGATAACAGATAATCAGAGTTGGAAGGGACCTTGTAGGTCATCTAGTCCAACCCCCTGCCCAAACGGGAGACCCTACACCGTTTCTGACAAATGGCAGTCTAATCTCTTCTTGCAAGTTTCAAATGATGGCGCTCCCACAACTTCCTAGGGCAACTTGTGTTCCATTTGTTGATTGTTCTCACTGCCAGAAAGTTTCTCCTTATTTCCAGGTTCATGAGATTTGTTTATCTGTGCTTTTAATTTTTTTTAATTTTTCATCATTTGAGGATTATTTTTAATTTCTCTCTCTTTTTTTTTTATCCTGAGGGCAATCATTCAGGGACGCTTTCTGCTACAAATTAAAAAAAGAAAACATTTGCATCAGCAAACGTCAAGCCAATTTTGCAAATATAAGCTCGCGGGCATAAGAGAAGGTGAATTGTTTATTGTTGTTTCAACAAGAAACTCCAGGCGTCTCAGGGATGCTAATAAGGGATCAAGGACAAGGTATGCATTTCCCACTAATTATTTGATACGCTGAATTCTTTGTGAGCTCAGCTTTGTCAAACATTGAGTCAGCAGAAAAGATCGAGAAAAACATTCTCGCACCGTGCTGAGATAGAGAGGGCTACAATTTTTAATTTCAATTCCTCTGCTTTTTATGAGTGTCTACGATGACTCTTGGAGTCTGGGATGCAGGTTCATAATTTTGGGGTGCCCAATTTAAGATATCCCGAATTTTCAGGGCCTTTCAATTTCATCCGAGCTGGTTTTCACCATCCAGACGAAGCTTTGCAATCATATTTTAAACTGGGGTCACTTTCAGAATTTAATCGGACAGAAGAAGTTTGTCTATCCAAGTTTCTTCCAGATTAGACCTTAGCTTTTATAGACTGATGGAGGAGAAAAAAAATCAGGAATTATATTTTCCTTACTCTCCAGGTAAGATTTTTGAAAATGTTCTCTTGCCATCCCCTATTTGACTTTGCTCTGAGCCATGAATGGATAAATGGATGGATGGATGAAGTACCAGATTTTGGAATGTGTGAACTCCTCCCTTAGACTACTGTTTTCTACATTGCCTCCACCTTGCTACAAGGAAGAGGAGATCAAAAATCAAAAGATCAACCAAGAGACATGGAGTTACGTGCCTGGAGATTTATTGAAAAGGGCAGTGAAGCAACACAGTGGGTGAAAAAGCCATGAATTTCACAGAGAAAAGGAGCTGGGTCCTGAGCAGTTCAAAGGATGGGGGAAAAACAGGGAGAGAAAAGCAGAAAGCCCAGACCTTCTACAGAAGGTCTTCCAGTCCAAATCTTCTCAGTCCAAGACCAGCAGAAGCAGGCTCATCGTTCCTGTAACCATGAGGATCCATTCTTTGGGTTCTACCTGTCCATCAGTAACCACAAGGGATCAAAATGACATTTCCACGGCTGCCCTGAAGATTCCTCCCACCGAGCAATCCTCTACTTGGGGCTGAGGGCCTTCCTAGGATCCCGGATCCAGGAGCAGCACATGGTGTGCTGCCTCCAATGGCAACAGGGTCACAGCTGGCAGAGAGGATGGGACCAGGGATGGTCACAATGAAGGAAGGAGGCTGGATCACAACTTCTGCGGGTGGGATCTGATTGATAGGTTGTGGGACAATTCCGGACAAGGTTCCAAGTTCTCCAGAACTTATGCCTCCTCCGAGAAGACTACCTCCCAGGCCACCCATGCTTCCTCCTTGAAGGCCACCCATGCTTCCTCCTTGAAGGCCACCCATGCTTCCTCCTTGAAGGCCACTCATGCTTCCTCCTTGAAGGCCACCTCCAAGACCTCTACCACCAAGGCCAAGGCCACCAGCGGAGGCACCTCCAGAGCCACCAGCAGAACCAAGACCAAACTGTGGGGTGGAGCAACAAGATGGGATGATGCAGGATGGAGGACAGAAAGCCATTGCTGCAATCTGGAAACAAGATCAAGAAGGAAGCAAGTCAAACAAAGGAGAAGAAAACAAATGCATGTATCTTCATCATTTATCATATTTCTCTCCTATCAGTTTCCCAAGATAAGTTCTCCTAATTTTACAACTTTTCCTCCTAAGACACAAAAACTTTATCCATGGATCTTAGGAGGTACCAAGTGTGGAAAATTTCAGCTACCAATTTTGGAAGACCAAGCTGGTCGTGAACACACAGAGCCATTCTCACAAAAGGTGTTGGCGTTGAGAAGAATCAGAAGACCTTACTGAATCCTCAAGCACACATTAGCTAAGCATGGACATTTCTCCAAGAACCATGGCCTCTTACCTCTTCTTCTGAGATCTTCTCGTGAAGACAGGAGAACTCAAGTGAAGCTGTTGAGATACCTGAAGAGGCCAAAGCTTTTATACCATTCTGCTGGCCTTCTCAAATGTCTAAGACGCCACCTCTTTTGTCTGATGTTCTTAGTTTGCAACACCCATTTTTACCCTTTTTCCTGAGTCAGAATACTTTTATTAAGAACTCAGCAGAATTAAGGTGCCATCAGAGAAAGCTAATAGCCCATCAGCCACTTCCTTTCCTCTTCCTCTCGTCTTGCATTGATCTTCGCGTTTCCTTTGATTTAAACGCCAGGGAAGGAAAATAAATAAATAAATGGATTACAAATACCCTGGGGTTCAAGGAATCATCTAAACCCTCCCAAATTTCTTCTGACAGCTCAGAAATTCTTGCTTGTAGGCAGTGTGGCTACCAATGGGATTTGTAATGCCATGAGATCAAAGGATTAACTCCCTGTGGATTGACCAGACACATTTTGCATCATTCTCTTTTATCTGATTTAAATCCAAACTTTTTTTAAAAAAGGAGGCCTGATTTAAGTCTAATTTTACACCTACAGACTGTCCTCATGTAGCACCAAAATCCCGACTCAGTCATTAATTGAAGCAATGGCTGTGTATTTACAATTAATTGAAGCAATGGCTGTGTATAATGTGTATTTACCCAAGTAGTATGGCTGTAGCATTATTATTTAACAGAATAACAGAGTTGGAAGGGACTTTGAAGGTCTTCTAGTCAAACTTCTGCTCAAGCAGGAAACCCTATATACCATTCCAGACAGATCTTTTCTTAAAAACCTCCAGTGATGGAGCACCCACAACTTCTGGAAAGAAATTGTTCTACTGATTGATTGTTCTCATGGTCAGGAAATTCCTTCTTAGATGTAGGTTGCATCTCTCCTTGATTAGTTTCCATCCATTGCTTCTTGTCCTGCTTTCAGGTGCTTTGTAGAATAGCTTGACTCCCTCTTCTTTGGGGCAACCCTGGAAAAATTTGGAAGGCTGCTATCATGTCTCCCCTAATCCTTCCATTCATTAAACTAGACACATCCAATTCCTGCAACCGTTCTTCGTATCATGTTTTAGCTTCTAGCCCCATTTAACCATTTTTGTTCCTCTTCCCTGCACTCTTTCAATGTTTATTTATTTTTTATTTATTTTATTTGGTTTGTCAATTACCTACAAGATAATAGGTATAAGTAAAAACATAGTTATGAATACATGGATACATATAAGGAAAATATAAAAGAAACAATAGGACAGGGACGGTAGGCACGTTGGTGCGCTTATGCATGTCCCCTACAGACCTCTTAGGAAAGCGGCGAGGTCAATAGTAGACAGTCTAAGGTTAATGTTCTCAACATCCTTTTCATATCATGGTGGCCAAAACTGGATGAAATCAAGGCTTTATAAAGAGGGAATTAAAACCTCACATCATTTTGATTCTATCCCTCAATGAATGCAACCATGGAATGCGTTGGAAGGAAGGATAACCAAAGTTGTAATACTGGAGGGAACCTTGCACCATAGACAAATTCCTTCTTTGTCTCATCACACTTGGCCAAATAAAATTATTCCACTCAATTCAGTTCCTTAGAGAGTCATTTGATCAACCTAACAAAGCAGATATTTGTAGCAATTTCCTGGGCTGGCTTTAAAATCAATCCTCTCTGATGGATCCAGGAGGACAGGATAAATTTGAGCCCCCACCTCTTTCCCCCCAATGCAGGAATCCAAGGAACTAGAGAAATATGACTTTGAGATGTCCTGGTTTCTTGGTATTGCAAGAACATGCTTGGTCATTTGATCTTCACTTTGGCTTCAGGTTGAGCAGTAAAATTAAGATGCAGATTATGATACCTGAAATATACTATACTCAGCCTTCCTTATGAAGCAATTTTCAGCATGTTAAATCATTAATGGGCCAATTCTTTGAAGTGGCCTCATATTGCAATCATGATCTCATGTTAACACCTAGATTTTTTGCTAATCACCCAAGCATGATGTGCCTTGGGACTTTAATGAATTGTTTTTGAAGTAGTTGGATTATTTCTGAGGCTTCCTTAGGAATTGCAGCTTTAGTTATCCTTCCTTCCTTCCTTCCTTCCTTCCTTCCTTCCTTCCTTCCTTCCTTCCTTCCTTCCTTCCTTCCTTCTTTCCTTCCTTCGCTTTCCCTTCTTCTATTTCCTTCCTTCTTCCATTCCTCTCTTTCTTCCTCCCTCCCTTCCTCCTCACCTCTCAAATACAAAACAACCAAGGCTGACCACTATGCCAATCAACAAATTGGGAACATTAAATAAAGCAAAGGGATTTATATATTTTTTTCATGATGGCAGCTTAATTCTCCTGTGTTTTCTGCTGAGCTATGCTAGATCGCCCACATGAAAAGAAAACCAGCCATGGCTCACACAACCTTTAAGCCGGAAAAGAGGCAGAGTGTGACTGTTCCAAACCAGTCCAGGTACCAAGACAAGAGTATAAAAAGCCCAGCTCCTCTTTCCAAAATCCAACAGCTTCACTTGACCCTCTTGTCTTTGTAACAAATCCTCAAAGAACACATGTAAGTTCATTTTTCTTCTCCAGGTTTGTGTAGGAAACTGGTGGGATAGCTAGAGGATCCAATGAGGTCTTCTGATTCGTCTCAACTTCAACACCTTTTGTGAAAGAGGCTCTGTGCTTGTGTTGTCACAACCATTTTGATTCTTCCAAAATTGGGAGCTGATAGTTTTCACACTTGGTACCTCCTAAGACCCAGGGAGAAAGTGAGTTTTTAATGGCTTAGGGGCGACAGCTGGAAACTGGTAGAAGAGCAACGATGAAGATACATGCATTTGTTTTTTTCTCCTTTGTTTGACTTGCTTCCTTCTTGACCTTGTTTCCAGATTGCAGCAATGGCTTTCTGTCCTCCATCCTGCATCATCCCATCTTGTTGCTCCACCCCACAGTTTGGTCTTGGTTCTGCTGGTGGCTCTGGAGGTGCCTCCGCTGGTGGCCTTGGCCTTGGTGGTAGAGGTCTTGGAGGTGGCCTTCAAGGAGGAAGCATGGGTGGCCTTCAAGGAGGAAGCATGGGTGGCCTTCAAGGAGGAAGCATGGGTGGCCTGGGAGGTGGTCTTCTCGGAGGAGGCATAAGTTCTGGAGAACTTGGAACCCTGTCTGGAATCGTCCCACAACCTATCAACCAGATCCCACCCGCAGAGGTCGTGATCCAGCCTCCTTCCTTCATTGTGACCATCCCTGGTCCCATCCTCTCTGCCAGCTGTGACCCTGTTGCCATTGGAGGCAGCACACCATGTGCTGCTCCTGGATCCGGGATCCTAGGAAGGCCCTCAGCCCCAAGTAGAGGATTGCTCGGTGGGAGGAATCTTCAGGGCGGGCGTGGAAACGTCACTTTGATCCCTTGTGGTTACTAATGGACAGGTAGAACCCAAAGAATGGATCCTCACGGTTACAGGAACGATGAGCCTGCTTCTGCTGGTCTTGGATGGAGAACATTTGGACTGGAAGACCTTCTGTAGAAGGTCTGGGCTTTCTGCTTTTCTTTCCCTGTTTTTCCCCCATCCTTTGAACTGCTCAGGACCCAGCTCCTTTTCTCTGTGAAATTCATGGCTTTTTCACCCACTGTGTTGCTTCATTGCCCTTCTCAATAAATCTCCAGGCACATAACTCCATGTCTCTTGGTTTTTCTTTGGAATTTTGATCTCTTCTTCCTTTGCAACAAGACAGCCAACATGGCCACTATCTAAAACTGTTGCCTCCATGGCTCAGAATTAGAAGTAGCTCCTACTTAAACCCCAAATCTAATGAATGAACTATAGTTCTGGAACGTTTTTCATCATGACTGGGATACCTCTGGGGAATAATAGCTAGCAAGTGGTTTTGATTCCAAAGATATGTGTAGGGGATCTGGAGTGACAACATTTCTAATCAAACAACAGGGTTCACACTGTATCTTACCACAAAATGCATTTTTACCAGACCTCAGTAAGATTTTCTCACATCTTGACAGCAGAAATGGTGGCATAAAAGCGTAAATTTAATAAATAGCACTTCATAGCATAAAAAGCAGCATAACATATAAAGTAACATGTAAAATATAACAATATAAAATAGAACATAAAACATAATGTAACCTAAATGATAACATAACATAAAACATGTCATAAGTATTTATGGGCTAATTGTCTGTCTAGTCATCTCTATCAAAATCCTTTTTAAAAGAAAAAGAATAACAATTTTGATAATAACATTGTTAACAATCAAGCTAATATCCAGTTGAGGAAATACATAGGAGAAAGTTTCCTCTTTCCGCTATGTATTCAAAATGGGCAGTGATTTATATATGTATAAAAAGCTACCCCGAGGTACCTACAATCCATAAAAGGTAAGATTGAAAGGACGTTGGATTTGAGAACTTGTCTGCCACTGATTGCTTTAATGAGAAGATAAGCAGAAGGTTGATGGTTCTCCATCCATCTCTTGGATTAGGTCCATCTCCAGAATAACTGGCTTTGGTCTGTGAGTCAGGTTAGTCCACAGAAATCTCGGTGAGATATTGCCCATGATGGCTCAGAAAATATCAGCTCCATAATTCATGGTGGCCTCCTTAATGCAGGTAAATCCAGAGACCTCAGGTGGATCCAGTGTTGGTTTTTGCATGGATGTCAACTTGTAAAATGTTCCTATGCCTGTTTTTAAGTTGCCATAAACAAGGGTGGGAGGGAATCTGAAGAGCAGTACGGCAGTTTAAAAGCAGAAGTACATTCCACCCTTATCTTTAGAAGGTTGTAGCTAGGCTACCGGATCTTCTGCCTGTGAAATTCCTTCATTGGAGAATGTGATCGTTGACACCCAGCCCTGTGAATGTGCTTCATTCGAGAATCTGATTTATGATACACCTGGGGAGGGGGCGGAAACAGGGTCACAGGTGACTGTAAATCACGTATGCCAGAGTTGGTTTCATTTACGTTAATGCCGGCATGTTGCTCCTAATAAATCTTTTGAACATTTTTGAAGCTTGGCTTGAGACTCATGATTTAATTAGGGCAATTGCTGGAATCCTGACAATGGACTGAAGCCATATGGTCCTCAGTTGGGTTTGGATTTGTGCAGTGGGGGAAATTGACTGCTGCTGTGTATCAGTTATGGTTTAAGATTTAGAGGGAAGTGAGAACCTAGTCCTCATGGCTGGCCCTAAGCCTACATTATGATTTAATGTAAGGAATGGCTCTAACCCTGCTGGATCCAACTTCACCGTAAAAGATCCTTCTTAGCCCTGCCTGTAGACATCCAAGAACAGGATCGTTTCAGCCTTAAATTGTAGGAACCCCAAGTTCCTACTTCAGGAGAAAAACAATTTTTCTATCTGCAAAAACAAGCAAGCAATGTTCTTTTGATTTCTTGATTCAGGAATATGCTCGTAGCCTGTGGAGATGCGGGCATTTCTTTGGGTTGGAGTAATCATGATCAAAGGGTGCTTTTCTCACACCAATTAAAGAGAGACAATTTGTTATTCATCTTCTCCTTCTTCAAAAGATGGCAATGAACAAAGGAGAATGAGGAGGTGGCTTGACAGGGAATAAATCATGAGTACATCTCAAATCTCTTATATCTCCAAAGAAGTGTAGACTCCAATCCCCCAAATTTCTGCTGGCTGAGGAATTCTGGGAGTTGAAGTCCTCACAAAGTTATTGAGGTTGAGTAATAGCGATCTAAAGACTTCTCACAAGGCCATAGGAAAGGGATTAATTCTGACTTTTCTCCAATCTACAGGTGTGCAATGTCCAAGAAATTTTAAACTGGGAATGCAGCTTCCATACTACTCTCTTCTGTCATGGGAACGTCCAATGTTTCTGGTACTTTCATAAACCCAAGTTCCTAGATCTCATGGCCATAGGTGGGTGGTGATGACATCCAGGAAGAAAAGCAGTGTGGAAACAGGAAGACTTTGCTTTAAGTCAAGAATGATTGAATGAATGAATGAATGAATGAATGAATGAATGAATGAAATAACAGATTTTGAGATACTGTGTGAACTCCTCATTTGGTCAGCTATATTCTATCTTTTCTCCATCTTTCTACAAGAAAGAGGAGATCGCATATGAAAAGATGAACCAAGAGACATGGAATTACGTGCCTGGAGATTTATTGAAAAGGGCAATGAAGCAACACAATGGGTAAAAATGCCATGAATTTCACAGAGAAAAGGAGCTGGGTCCTGAGCAGTTCAAAGGATGGGGGAAAAACAGGGAGAGAAAAGCAGAAAGCCCAGACCTTCTACAGAAGGTCTTCCAGTCCAAATCTTCTTCATCCAAGACCAGCAGAAGCAGGCTCATCGTTCCTGTAACCGTGAGGATCCATTCTTTGGATTCTACCTGTCCATCAGTAACCACAAGGGATCAAGGTGACGTTTTCACGGCCTCCCTGAAGATTCCTCCCACCGAGCAATCCTCTACTTGGGGCTGAGGGCTTTCCTAGGATCCCGGATCCAGGGGCAGCACATGGTATGTTGCCTCCAATGGCAACAGGGTCACAGCTGGCAGAGAGGATGGGACCAGGGATGGTCACAATGAAGGAAGGAGGCTGGATCACGACTTCTGCGGGTGGGATCTGGTTGATGGGTTGTGGGACGATTCCGGACAAGGTTCCAAGTTCTCCAGAACTTATGCCTCCTCCGAGAAGACCACCTCCCAGGCCACCCATGTTTCCTCCTTGAAGGCCACCCATGCTTCCTCCTTGAAGGCCACTCATGATTCCTCCTTGAAGGCCACCTCCAAGACCTCTACCACCAAGGCCAAGGCCACCAGCAGAGGCACCTCCAGAGCCACCAGCAGAACCAAGACCAAACTGTGGGGTGGAGCAACAAGATGGGATGATGCAGGATGGAGGACAGAAAGCCATTGCTGCAATCTGGAAACAAGATCAAGAAGGAAGCAAGTCAAACAAAGGAGAAGAAAACAAATGCATGTATCTTCATCATTTATCATATTTCTCTCCTATCAGTTTCCCAAGATAAGTTCTCCTAATTTTACAACTTTTCCTCCTAAGACACAAAAACTTTATCCATGGATCTTAGGAGGTACCAAGTGTGGAAAATTTCAGCTACCAATTTTGGAAGACCAAGCTGGTCGTGAACACACAGAGCCATTCTCATAAAAGGTGTTGGCATTGAGAAGAATCAGAAGACCTTACTGAATCCTCAAGCACACATTAGCTAAGCATGGACATTTCTCCAAGAACCATGGCCTCTTACCTCTTCTTCTGAGATCTTCTCGTGAAGACAGGAGAACTCAAGTGAAGCTGTTGAGATACCTGAAGAGGCCAAAGCTTTTATACCATTCTGCTGGCCTTCTCAAATGTCTAAGACGCCACCTCTTTTGTCTGATGTTCTTAGTTTGCAACACCCATTTTTACCCTTTTTCCTGAGTCAGAATACTTTTATTAAGAACTCAGCAGAATTAAGGTGCCATCAGAGAAAGCTAATAGCCCATCAGCCACTTCCTTTCCTCTTCCTCTCGTCTTGCATTGATCTTCGCGTTTCCTTTGATTTAAACGCCGGGGAAGGAAAATAAATAAATAAATGGATTACAAATACCCTGGGGTTCAAGGAATCATCTAAACCCTCCCAAATTTCTACTGACAGCTCAGAAATTCTTGCTTGTAGGCAGCGTGGCTACCAATGGGATTTGTAATGCCATGAGATCAAAAGGGTAACTCCCCGTGGATTGATCAGACACATTTTGCATCATTCTCTTTTATCTGATTTAAATCCAAAGGTAGCCAGTGATGCTTTGCATGTTGGTTCTCATTTAAATCTCACTTTACACCTCTATGCTGTCCTTATACAGCACCAAAATTGGGAGTGGCAACTCAGTCATTAAATGGAGTGATGGCTGGGTTTATGGTCCAGTTTTAGTTTTCCTTGGCTTTACAGATCTGGGAAGGTTTTCAACGTGAGGATTTGTCATAAAATTACAGAATTGTTTCATTGCCTTTGTAACTGCAGACACTCACTAAGAGTAAGCAGTTGCTAAATGTGAATGGCCTGTATTTTATTTTCATGTCTTCATTTAGATAATGTTCTTTTCTGTATCTTTGAACTTAGACTGAAATAAAACATTGTTCGATCAGATCCTTCTTGGAGATCATAGGAAGTCTTTAAAAAATGAGGAATTGGTGACATGTCACACACAGACTTCCAGCTACAACAATTAGATGGAGGGACAGTTTCTCCCTCCAGGCCGTCACTCTGCCTAACACTTAATTCTCACAGTGTTGTATAATGTCTATGTCAGAGTTCCCAAAAACCTCCACTCCAACCAATAACTCCAAGACAGACATCTTCTCCAAGTTTCCTTTTATTAGAGTAACCTAATCTTACGTAGCTTTTTCTCTAGTAATATCACACTACTAACTAGAACATACAAAACATTTGCTAGACCAATACTTGAATACAGCTCACCAGTCTGGAATCCACATTACGTATCTGATATTAACACAGTTGAGAAAGTCCAGAAATATTTCACAAGAAGAGTTCTCCACTCCTCTACTCGTTGCAGAATACCTTATGCCACCAGACTCGAAATTCTGGACCTAGAAAACCTAGAACTACGCTGCCTTCGGTCCGATCTAAGTATAGTATATCAAATGATTCATTGCAATGTCCTACCTGTCAATGAATACTTCGGCTTCAACTATAACAACACAAGAGCAAACAATAGATACAACCTTAAGGTTAATCGCACCAAAAATACGACTTCAGCAACCGAGTGGTCAATGCAGGAAATACGACTTCAGCAACCGAGTGGTCAATATCTACTGACTGATCGTTCTCACTGTCAGACAATTCCTCCTTAGTTCTAGATTGCTTTTCTCCTTGATTGGTTTCTAACCATTGTTTCTTGTCCTGCCGTCAGATACTTTGGAGAATAGGCGGACTACCTCATCTTTGTGTCAACCCCCTGAGATATTGGGAAGCTGCTATCATGTCCCCCACAATTCTTTTCATTGACCTAGACATACCCAATTCCCACAACCGTTCTTCGTATGTTTTGGCCCCCAGCCCCTTAATCCTCTTTTTTACTCTTCTCTGCACTCTTTCCAGACTCACAATATCATTTTTTTTATATCCCGGTGATCAAAACTGGATGCAATATTCCACCTGCGGCCTTATTAAGGCCTTATAAAGTGGTATTAAAACCTTGCATGATTTTGATTCCATCCCTCTATGAATGCAGCCTAGGACTGCTTTGGAAGGAAGATAACCAAAGTTGTAATACTGGAGGGACCCTTGCACCAGAGACAAATTCCTTCTGTGTCTCATCACACTTGGCCAAATAAAATTATTCAACTCCTTAGAGAGTCATTTGATCAACCAAACAAAGCAGTTATTTGTAGCAGTTTCCCGGTCTGGCTTCAAACTCAATCCTCTCTGATGGATCCAGGAGGACAGGATAAAATTTGACCACCCCCCCCCGAAGGCAGGAATCCAAGGAACTAGAGAAATATGATTTTGAGATGTCTTGGTTGTGTAGCTCCTAGTCAAGCAGCCATCTTGGCATTCCAGGAATATTCTTGATCAGAGGTCTCCAAACTTAGCAACTTTAAGTCTTGTGGACTTCAACTCCCAGAATTCCACAGCCAGCTATGCTAGCCAGGAATTCTGGGAGTTGAAGTCCACAAGTCTTAAAGTTGAGGACCCCTGTTCTTGGTCATCTGATCTGCACTGTGGCTCCTGGTCAAGCAGTAAAATTAAGATGCAGAATTGGGGATGATTATGACAGCTGAACTACACTCAGCCTTTCTTATGAAGCAATTTTCAGTGTGTTAAACCTTTAATGGGCGAATTCTTGGAAATGCCCTTGTTTTGCAATCATGTTCTTATGCTAACACCTAGATTTTGCTAATCATCCAAGCATGATTCACCTTGGGAAATTAATGAATTGTTTTTGGAGTAATTTGATTATTTCTGTGGCTTTCTCAAGAATTGCAGCTTTAGTTATCCTTCCTTCCTTCCTTCCTTCCTTCCTTCCTTCCTTCCTTCCTTCCTTCCTTCCTTCCTTCCTTCCTTCCTTCCTTCCTTCCTTTATTTCACCTTCTTTCCTCCCTCCCTTCTCTTTTTCTTTTTTTATCTTCCTTCTTTAGTTATTTTTTCTCCTTCCGCCCTTCCTTCCTCCCAAACTCTCAAATTGAAAGCAGTCAAGGATGACCACTATGCCAATCAAAAACTGGGAATATTAAATAGAGCAAAGGGATTTTTTTTTCATGATGGCAGCTTAATTCTCCTGTGTTTTCTGCTGTGCAATGCTAGGTTGCCCACATGAAAAGAAAACCAGCCATGGCTCACACAACCTTTAAGCCGGAAAAAGGGAGAGTCTGACCAGTCCAAACCAATTCAGATACCAAGACAAGAGTATAAAAAGCCCAGCTCCTCTTTCCAAAATCCAACAGCTTCACTTGACTCCCTTGTCTTCGTAACATCTCCTCAAAGAACAGGTAAGTTCATTTTTCTTCTCCAGGTTTGTGTAGGAAACTGGTGGGATAGCTTGAGGATCCAATGAGGTCTTCTGATTCTTGTCAACATCAACACCTTTTGTGAGAGGCTCTGTGCTTGTGTTGTCACAACCATCTTGATTCTTCCAAAATTGGGAGCTGATATTTTTCACACTTGGTACCTCCTAAGACCCATGGAGAAAGTGAGTTTTTAATGGCTTAGGGGGAACAGCTGGAAAATGGGAATAAATGATGAAGATACATGCATTTGTTTTCTTCTCCTTTATTTGACTTGATTCTTTCCTGACCTTGTTTCCAGATTGCAGCAATGGCTTTCTGTCCTCCATCCTGCATCATTCCATCTTGTTGCTCCACCCCACAGTTTGGTCTTGGTTCTGCTGGTGGCTCTGGAGGTGCCTCCGCTGGTGGCCTTGGCCTTGGTGGTAGAGGTCTTGGAGGTGGCCTTCAAGGAGGAAGCATGGGTGGCCTTCAAGGAGGAAGCATGGGTGGCCTTCAAGGAGGAAGCATGGGTGGCCTTCAAGGAGGCAGCATGGGTGGCCTGGGAGGTGGTCTTCTCGGAGGAGGCGTAAGTTCTGGAGAACTTGGAACCTTGTCCGGAATCGTCCCACAACCCATCAACCAGATCCCACCTGCAGAGGTCGTGATCCAGCCTCCTTCTTTCATTGTGACCATCCCTGGTCCCATCCTCTCTGCCAGCTGTGACCCTGTTGCCATTGGAGGCAGCACACCATGTGCTGCTCCTGGATCCGGGATCCTAGGAAGGCCCTCAGCCCCAAGTAGAGGATTGCTCGGTGGGAGGAATCTTCAGGGTGGCCGTGGAAACGTCACTTTGATCCCTTGTGGTTACTGATGGACAGGTAGAACTCAAAGAATGGATCCTCATGGTTACAGGAACGATGAGCCTGCTTCTGCTGGTCTTGGACTGAGAAGATTTGGACTGGAAGACCTTCTGTAGAAGGTCTGGGCTTTCTGCTTTTCTCTCCCTGTTTTTCCCCCATCCTTTGAACTGCTAGGACCCAGCTCCTTTTCTCTGTGAAATTCATGGCTTTTTCACCCACTGTGTTGCTTCACTGCTCTTTTCAATAAATCTCCAGGCACGTAATTCCATGTCTCTTGGTTTTTCTTTGGATTTGCAATCTCCTCTTCTTTGCAACAATACAGCCAACATGGCCAGTATCTAAATGTTGCCTCCATGGCTCAGAATTAGAAGCAGCTACTACTTAAACCCCAAATCTAATGAATGAACTATAGTTCTAGAAGGTTCTTTCATCATGGCTGAGAGGCTGGGAGTTCTAGTCAACACCCCTCCGGGGGAGAACACCTAGAGGGTGGTTTTGATTCAAAAAATGTGTGTAGGGAACCTGAAGCCACAATATTTCTAATTGGCTTCTCAAGGCATCTTACCACTAAATGCATTTTTAGCACCTCTCACTAAGATTTTCTCGCATTTCAATAGCCAGATGGGTGGCATGTAAATTTAATAAATAGCACAATATAGCATAAAACATAGCATAATATAAAATGTAACTTATAAAGTATAACATAAGATAAAACATAAAACATAATGTAAAATAACCAACATAACATAAAACATGACATAAGGATTTATGGGCTAACTGGCTGAGCACTCCTCTCTATCTAAATCCTTTTTAAAAGAAAAGGAATAACCATTCTAATAATAACACTTAAAAAAATCAGCTGGTATCCAGTAGTGGAAATATAAAGGGGAAAGTTTGGACAGTTATTAATACACACAGAGAGAGAGAGAGAGAGAGACAGATTCCTGCTGGCTGGGGAATTCTGGGAGCTGAAGTTTGCACAAAATTGCTAAGGTTGAATAATAGTGATCTAAAGTCTTCTCACATGGGATGTAGGAAAGGGATTAATTCTGACTTTTCTCCAATCTACAGGTGTGCCACGTCCAAGAAATTTCGAACTGGGAATGCAGCTTCCATACCACTCCCTTCTGTCATGGGAACATCCAATGTTTCTGGTGCTTTCATAAACCCAAGTTCCTAGATCTTGTGGCCCCAAAGACAATGGTGGGTGCTAATGGCAGCCAGGAAGAAAAAGAGTCTGGTGAATGGGCTTTGATTTATGTGGACAGACATAGTCTGAACTCCCGGGATTCTTAGAGTCTCTCAAAAGCTTGGAAGCTTATGACTAAAATTGTAATTTTTCAGAAAGCTGAAGGGAAGGATATTATTGAAGAGATGAAAAGTATTTCTGCCAGCCTTCCCGGGTAGACCAGACAGGAAAACATCAGTTAATTCTATTTATTCTAAGGCTACATTAATAGAATTTTGCAGGCCTGAAAGTATATATCTTCCACTGTCCCCTTTATACAGCCTGAGAAGTTACAATAGTTCATTTCTCAGTTTCTTTCTTCACCTATTATGCAGTGGAGGGCTGAGCTGTCTCTTATCCAACTGTTCTCTAAAGCTACATTAATCAAATCTTGTAAGTCAGAAAGTACAAATCTCCTCCCCCCCACATCTATTTTTATAGCCCGAGAGAATGTCTCTGTCTCCTAAGATTATTTCTACATGCCACTTTATTTAGAACATACATTGAAGGAACAGACTTAAATTTAATCTTTGTTCAAATTTTTCAGGATAGGACCTTGGGCCTAGAACTCCTCCAGGGTGGGCCATAATGGGTGATGTTCAACTCTTCTATTCTCACAAAATAGACAGACAGACAGTCAAAGAGAGAGCGAGACAGAGAGACAGACAGACAGACAGACAGAGATAGAGAGATTATAAATAGAGAGTGATAGAGAGGGAGAGAGAGAAAGAGAGAGATTATATAGAGAGAAAATGATAGAGAGTGATAACGAGAGAGAGAAAAATAGAAAGGGAGAGAGATGATAGAGAGAGAGTGATAGAGAGAGAGAGAAAGAGAGAGGGAGAGAGAGAGAGCATGGTAGTTATACACTTTTTCTTAAAGAGCAGGCAACAGAATTTCATTTTTAATATGGGCTAGTATGCTCAGAGCAAAAAAAAAAAAGACAATAAAAGTTATCTTATCTAAAAAAAAAAAGTTATATCTGAGTTGATTGACCAGATGATGGTCTTATGTTCTTGCAGACATAAAAGGGGTTGGACTATAAGACCTCCAAGTCCACTCTATTATTCCCCATAGACTGCTTCTACTTGACTCAGTCCAATGTTGCAGTGGAAACATCTGGAATGAGGCAGTTCCTTGACCAAATGGATAGCTACATAGGTCTACATAATGCAATTGCTGGTTTTCAAACCATACAGGCTGAATTTATACCAGAAGGTCCCAAGCAAGAAGATCATAAAATATCTTATCATTTGTCTGGTCTAAGAATGCTACCTGTCAATCTATTCTCATAATAGCTAGATTTTATACATCATGCTAAACCATCATGTTGACAAGGGTTCTCTTTGTGTTTTGTGTTTGAACGTCACAGCCTTGTGCATATAAGACATGGTGGATGGTGTTTAGAGTGCGCTGTCAACCCAACAGATGGGGCTCTGTTAAATAAGCCATGATTAAGCAAGCCACAGTTTGCGGTGAGTGAGACATGGAACAAAACTGGAAGGAGACAAGAAGCTTAAAGTACAGTTTGAACTTTAATTAGGATGCAGGAAGAATTTAACAGACAATCCTCTAAAAAGTTGAAGATCAACAACCCAGACCAACAAGAACAAAGGAACACAAATATAAATACTGCTTAGAACTCCACTTTGGCTCTGGGAGTTCAGACAGGAAAGGAGAAAGAGCAAAAATTTGGCCAAAGTTGCAGAAGAAGCTGATGTCTTCAGAATTGGTCCCAGAAGTTCAGCCTTACTTGTCCCAAGACCAAAGACTCAAGGACAGATCTTCATTCTCTTGGCCCATTAACGCTCGTTCCAAAGATCAGATGGACAGGGTTTGCAAGATGACAGATCTACAGACAGATATTCCCACGGCTTCCCAGAAGAGATTTCCTACCCAATAGGGCACCCCTCCTCAGCCCCAAACCCAGGTTTCCAGAAAGAAGGTTTCCATAGAGGTCGCTTCCTACGATTCCAGAACCAGAGATGGCACAGGGTGTGTTGCCTCCAACAGCAGTGGGCTCACAGCTGGCAGAGAGGATGGGACCAGGGAGGGTGACCAAGACGGAAGGGGGCTGCAGGACCACCTCTGCTGGTGGGATCTGGTTGATGCAGGAAGGGTTGATTCCGGCCAAGGTGCCCAGGCTTCCTGAAGATTCGGCCAATGCACTGGCTGCAGGGTTGTAGGGCAGAATCCCATAGCCAAGACCCCCAGCACCAGCTGAGCCAAATCCAACAGTGGGGCTGGAAGCCAAAGATGGGACTGCACAGGCTGGTCCACAGTAAGCCATTGTTCGATGGAGGTCTTTCTGGAACCAAACATGAGAACATTCAGTCAATGGAGCATCCAGGAAATGGGGGGAGACCTTTTGGTTTGGGGTTCCTCAACTCTGGAATCTTCTATGAGGTGGACTTGGACTCCCAGAAGGTTCAGCAATGGCCATGCTGAGCAAAGGATTCTGGGAGCCAAAGCCCATTCAACTGAGGCCTCCTAAGTTGGAGAAGACCAAACTGGCTGCTAACTTCCAAAGCTACTCAAATCATTTTACATTCTCCTTTGTGTTTCTCTGAAAAAATACAACGACGGATTAAATCCTACCCCACAAACCATCTATGCCCTTTCTTGAGAGTTGCAGCCTGGATCCATCGGTGACTTTTCCTGAACTACTTTGCATGGGGGGGAAAAACAAAGAAGTTTAAGCCTGAAAGGACATTTCAGTGATGATGAACAACAACAACATCTTCCAGTGACTTACCGAAGTCTCTAAGAGAAGCGATTAGGAGCAGGAGCTGAAGCTGTTGGAAGATCTCAGCTCAAGAAGCCCTTTTATACTGATTTTCTCCCACCCATCCAGCTACCTTAGACATGTCCCTTTGTGCCCTGGGCTTTCATTTGCAAGTGGCTTGTGCACAGCTTCATCCCTCCGGCCCAAATTATTTTAATAAGAACGAAACATCATTTGAAGACTTCGCGTTTTGTCAGGCTCGCACAATGCAGACGGTGGCTTTGATCTTCTTGTTATTCTGCAGGATTATTTTGCTTGTTTGGCAGGGGAGGTCGATTCTTTTCTTCCAGGTTGCAAAAGCGAGGGGGCTCATTTCTAGCACCGTATTTATTATTCTCCAGGAAAGGAAGAACATGAAAGGAAGGGAAAGAGGAAATTAGGAAAGGGGAATAAGGGAAGGGGAAAACAAAGGAAAGAAAAAAGGGGGAAGAGAGAAGATAAACAGGAGAGGAGAGGAGAAGAGAGGAGAGGAGGAGAGGAGAGAAACAGAAGAAGAGAAGAGAGGAGAGAAACAGAAGAGGACAGAAGAGAAGAGAAGAGAAGAGAAGAGAAGAGAAGAGAAGAGAAGAGAAGAGAAGAGAAGAAGGGAGGGGAAGGGAGGGGAAGAAAGAAGGAAGGAGGGAGGGAAGGAAGGAAAGAAGGAAGGAAAAAAGGAAGAAAAAAAGGAAGGAAGGAAGGAAGGAAGGAAGGAAGGCAGATGTCCAAAATAAAACCTGCCCACAAAAGTCTGATTTTATATTTTAGAAAAGATGGTACAGATGAGTGTGCAATTGATGGATCTGAGGCCAAATCGAATGAATCCCCCTCCATCCCTTTCATGAGAACAAATAGAATTCATTTTTTGAGGATCTATCGTGGTCCAACTCATTTGAAGGTGTGTGTGTTTTTCCTCCTTGCTATAACAATAAAATAGCGATAGAGGAGTCCGTCTGTGAGTGAGAGGGGCGATTTTAAAATGTGATAGATAAATAAGGGGAGAAATTAAGGGGAAATGGAGGAGGGGAAAGCCATAATTTAGCCTCCCTTGTATTTCAAGACCCAAGTTAGCTTCGTTTCCTGGTGGAAATCCATCATCCGTCCTGGAAAATGCCTAGGCTGGATTCACCCAGGTTTTCTCTTTCTTCCAACCTTACCCTCAGAGCTTATTTTACGCTAGATCTGATTACAAGAGTTGTAATTGCTTTCTCGGATAATGGCCCGGCACTATGTAAACAACCAGGAAGGTCTCTGAATGTTTGTCGGTTGAAGGCAGATCAAGGCCAACACCAGCTTCTCGGGGAAGAGAGAACTGGTCCATCAGCAAAACAGATCCCTGAGTCATTCTCTGGCGGAGAACATGCTCCTGGGCAGGGATGAAGCTGGGCGAAGTATGGATTGACTAAGCAATGTTCTACCAGGAGAGGACCTCGTGTTGAAGGTGCCTCCTGGGAAGGGGAAGAAGATTGATTTATTTTATTTTATTTAGTTTGTCAAGCATGCACGAGAAAACAAGTGTAAGTATGAACACGACATATAAACATCTAAGTCTAAACAGGTTGTCAAGATTCCGCAAGTTCCCCCCATTTAAATCATGAGTCTCGAGCCAAACTTCCAAAACCCAAAAAGGATTTATTGAGAGTTAACATGTCCAGCACTGCCTGGGTGTAGCCGACTCTGAGGCGCATCATTCATTGTCACCCTGGACCCTGGTTTTCCCCCCACCACCCTCTGGGTGGTATCTTAATTCATATCCTCCAATGGGACATTGCAGTGTCCCGGAAGTCTGGTCCCTTTGGTGACCAGATTTGGGAGGTCAAATCCACTGAGCAACCGTGTGTCTAATTTAACAACTGCAAGGATTTACTTAACAAATGTGGCAAGAAAAAACTGCGGTTGTAGGCCGTGGACTACCTGTATTTAGCACTAAATTCAGACTAGTTTTCAGGTGGGGCAAAATAAGAGTGTCAGCTAATTCACGGGACACAGTGGGAATTAGTGGTTATTCTACAAAGCAGATGGAGGCTTTATGTCAACTCTGCGCCTCTTAAAATAATTTGAGCCAAGAAGCAGAGAAAAAACAAAAGACACAGACAAAGTTAATTAAAAGCCCAATTCTGAAGGGGCGTGTTTTAATCACAAGGGATGTCAACAACATAGCATAAAAGCATGTAGCCTCTTGAAAAGTTCTCTCCGTTCAGCGTCCTTAAGACTAGAAGTAACTCCTCCAGAGGGTTTGAAGACACAGGTGCAGTTCAGAAATTCACGGTGGAGAGCAGAGGGAAAACCAGTTGTTATAATGGGAGAACTTGGTTTTTGTTCTGAAACCCGGATGGCCCTGCTTGTTCTTGTGCACGAGCTGACGTGCATCTTCAGAAAGGCATCCATTATGGGGTTCTTCCAGAGAAAGGAGGATGTAGAACCAGTTGGGGAAAGAAAGAAAGAAAGGAAGGAAGGAAGGAAGGAAGGAAGGAAGGAAGGAAGGAAGGAAGGAAGGAAGGAAGGAAGGAAGGAAGGAGGGAAGAAGAGAGGAAGAGAGGAAGGGAGGAATAGAAAAAGGGAAGGAAGGAGGGAGGGAGGAAATAGAAAGGGAGGGAGAGAGGGATGAAGAAAGGAAGGAAGTAGAGGAAGAAGGGAGGGAGGAAGAGAGGAAGGGAGGGAATAGAAAAAGGGGAAGGAAGGAAGAAGGGAGAGTGCGAGTAGAAGAAGGAGGGAGGGAGGAAATAGAAGGGGAAGGAAGGGAGGGATGAAGAAAGGAAGGAAATAGAAGAAGGGGGGAGGGAGGAAGAGAGGAAGGGAGGAAATAGAAAAGGGGAAGGAAGGAAGGAAGGAAGGGAGAGTGGGAATAGAAGAAGGAGGAAGGGAGGGAGGAAATAGAAGGGGAAGGAAGGGAGGGATGAAGAGAGGAAGGAAGTAGAAGAAGGAGGGAGGGAGGAAGAGAGGAAGGGAGGAAATAGAAAAAGGGGAAGGAAGGAAGGAAGGAAGGAAGGAAGTAGAAGTCTTAGGTATTCAAATTGTCCACTAGATGACAGCAAAGGGACACAATTGGCTCTAGACCTTGGTAGGCTCCTCCTGAGCTTCACTGGAGAACTGAAGAAAAGGGTGATAGGTGGATAAGCCTTGGAAAACGCGACCCGGTTGGGTGTTGAAGTATTGGAAGCGATGCATGGCAATCACAGCAGAAGTGGTCGTCCCCATGCAGGAGCCCCGTGAGATCGTCTTGGCCATGGCAACCTTCTACAGGTGGTTGTTGAAAGCTTTCTTGTCTTCTGGAATGCTAAAGATGGACTTGCTTGCTTGGGAAATTCTCTTCATCTTTTCTAGGTTTTGAGAACGCAGGCGGATGGTGACAATTTGAATGGCATGGCCTGGGACCAGTGATGATGATGATCCTCCTTCTCCTCCTCCTCCTCCTCCTCTGACACTGTATCTTCTTCTGCTCCTCTTTCTTCTGCTCCTCCTTCTTCTGCTCCTCCTTCTTCTGCTCCTCTTTCTTCTGCTCCTCCTTCTTCTGCTCCTCTTTCTTCTGCTCCTCTTTCTTCTGCTCCTCTTTCTTCTGTTCCTCCTTCTTCTTCTTTTCCTTCTCCTTCTCCTCCTCCTCCTTCTTTTTCTCCTCCTCCTCCTTCTTTTCCTTTTCCTTCTCTTCCTCCTCGTCCTCCTTATGCTTATGTGTCTTCTTCTTCTTTTTCTTCTTCTTTTTCTTCTTCTTCTTCCCCTCCTCCTCCCCCTCCTCCTTCGTCACCTCCTCCACCTTCTCCTCCTCTTCCTTCCCTTTGTCTTCCTCATTCTCTTCCTTCTCCTTCCCTTCCATAAAAGAAGGAACCATGTTCAAGAACTTATGAACACCCACCGAGTGTTAATTCCTGGGTGGGGGGAGGAGAAAAGAATGAAAATACAATCTTTGTGCCTGAAACGAAAAGACAAGACCAGCTGAAGAAGTTGCTTGCGAAAGAAGAGACACAAATCAATGTCCTTCTTATCGGTGAAGACCTACCTCCCGGTGTCCCCTTCTATTTTAAGAATAGTTCACTGGAGAGAGAGCAGAAGACATGACCAGAGTCTGGAAGGCTACGTTGATTATGGAAGGAAGCGAACCTATCAACCAAATATATAGCATAATGTCTACCAGACAGACGTATTGGCAGTTCATTCCACACCGATTAAAAATAGCACCAAGCAAATTTTAATTAACCATGATGGGGGAAAGACCATCATTTCCATGCCATAGAATATCTAAAGAACTTCTGAAAGGAATTATAAATCACCACAATAAAGTGAACAAAACATGACTGAACACCCATGACCGAGTGTCTGTGCTTCTGTGTGTTTGGGGGTATGTGTGTGTGTGTGTGTACACGTATATGTGTACAAATTTCCCATTTCCTGTTTTGTCATTCTTTCAGGGCATTAATCAAACAAGTCCACCTCCTGGTGGTCACTATTAAAACGCACACACAATTCATTTATGTTTAAAAAAAGTTTTGTTTTTTTTAATCTGGATGAAATATATTGCTTCAGAAGTCATGGGAGCTTCATTGCTGGAAGCTTTCAAGAACTGACTGGATTGCCACCTGTCAGAAATGGTGTAAGGTCTCCTGTTTGGGTGAGGGGGTTGGGACTAGATGATCTTTAACACTGTTTATCTGTTGTTTATTCTGTTCTTGGCAGGGTTTCTTTGTTTGTTAAGGTGGGTTTTTTTTTTAAATGAGTTATTTACACTCCGAACATCATAAATGGAAGCTTATGAAGCCATCGGGGGGGGGGGGGGGGGTGGAGTTGTGATTGGGAATAACAACAACAGCAATAACAATGGAACAGCTTATGCCAGGATCTAGGTTGAAGGGTTTCACTGCTATTCTTAAGCATTTCGTTTAAGGGAGTATTCAATCCAACCCGATTTAAATCCTCAACTTACTGACGCTGATCACTAAAACTTGGACTCCTCCTTAAAGGGGTGTCCAACTCCTTCAAAAGACTCCACCTGATATGAACTGCCCAAACCAGTTCGAGAGCTCACACGACGGAGGTGAAGTTTTTCCTAGGACTGTGATGGTGCCGTTGATTAGAATTCCAGGGGAATTCTAGTTGAGAGGGGGGGGAGGGAGGGAGGGAAGGAAGGAGGGAGATGGTAGAGAGAGGGGGAGAGAAAGAGAGGGGGAGGGAGGGAGGAAGAAGGAAGGGAGAAAAGAGAGGGAAGGAGAGAGATAGATAGAGGGAGGGAGGGAAGGAAGGAGGGAGAAAAGAAGGAAGGGAAAAAGGGAGAGATTGAGAAGAGTATTTTTTTTTCACTACTGTGAATCTTTCTCTGTCTTTCCCCTTCTCTCATCTTATTTAATTGTCTTTTTGTCTTCAGTAACATTCCTGTTGCATCTAATGGTATGTGGGACCTCAGAGAAGGAGGGAGTGGGAGAAACTGACTAGGGAACAATCAGATAAAGGGAGAGAGGGGAGCCCACAACTGCATAACAGGCAGAGAGAGAAAGAAACTCAGAAAGGATTATTTCTAAGCGATAAGGCTGTAAAAAAAAAAAGACAGAGGGAGATTAGTATTTTCAGACTTGCAAGATCCTGTTAATGTAGTCTTACAATGAAACAGAATTAGTTCTCTCTCTGGTTTTTTTTTTTTATATAAAATGTCGTTTTGTCTTCAATATCATTTTTGTTGCATCTAATGGTATTTGGGACTTAGAAAGGGGGATGGAGGAAGGGAGAGAAACTGCCTAGGGAATGATCAGATAAAAGGAGGGGAATCCCACAGCTGCATAACAGGCAAAGAAACTCAAAAAGGATTTTCTACCAGACTGTAAAATGAGAAAGCGAGAGACTTGTATTTTCAGACTTGCAAGTTTCTGTTGATGTAGTCTTATAATAAAGTAGAATTAGTTCTTCGGGTCCATTTCCTGTCTTCTCTCCTTGGAAAGGCTGACTCGGTGTTAGCCCACAATGACTATTGCATCAGATGATGAATAACAGGTACACCAAGTTCAAAGCCCAATTGCAACCACCAGCAACATGCAGAGGTTTGGTTAATAAAAGGAGAAGGAAAAAAAAAAAACGAAGAAAGCAGATTCAGCAAGGAAAAACAGGAACTAATTTGCACTGGTGGGAAAGAACACCCTCTCTCGAATTAAATTTAGGAATTCGCATGAGCACCTAAACTGGTCAGAACTGGTCTTTATCTGCAGATAAAAAGAGATTACAAAAGTGCTACGGGTTTTCTGGAAGAGCTGGATGCCTGGGACATGATATAAACTTGCTTGGCTATTCCTAATTAATTATACGAGCGTTAGCTAAATGAATATGCAGCTAGGAATCAGATATGCGCTGCTTCTGTTCCTTTTCTCCCTCTGGAAAGATAAATAATCCTCGAGATAGGACCAGTCAGTTAAGTGACCGCTCAAAGTTCTGATGGACTTCTCTTGGGTTTATTTACAACCTGGATTTCAAGTTCTGACAGATGCTCAGCAACTGGGTCACTTTCACAACAGTTTGCAGGATGCTAAAGTCACGTGACCTCATTTTGTGATGGTGTTGCTGAAAAGTAGCATTTGTTGTCCTAATTTTCTATCCAGCCGGCCCCGTTGCAAACAATTAGTTCACTTAAGGACCATGGTGGTTGCTTTACGACTGCCGTGTTCACTTAACAACCATTGCAACCATGTTCATGAAATCCGGTCGCTTGGGTAAGTGACTCACTTTATAATCATCATGAGATACGTGTCAGTATAGTTGCCAGTATGACTGTAATGGATTCTGTTATGGTTGTAACTCAAATGATCTTTTTCTTCTTCTTCTTCTTCTTCTTCTTCTTCTTCTTCTTCTTCTTCTTCTTCTTCTTCTTCTTCTTCTTCTTCTTCTTCTTCTTCTTCTTCTTCTTCTTCTTCTTCTTCTTCTTCTTCTTCTTCTCCTCCTCCTCCTCCTCCTCCTCCTTCTCCCATATCTGACATCAGATGTTGGCGATCATGTTGGCAATCATATTTTTATTAACAGCCACACAAGAAAGTGCTGTTGAATTTTGTCCAAATCAATCCCTTAGATTTTGAAGCCATGATATTCTTCTTCTGCCTGGATCTCATTTGACTTCAATTTTTTCCTGGAAGATTAAGGGAAGTATGCTATATTTTTCTGGGTGTCGCATCACATGACTAAAATATTCTAACTTTTGCTTTTTTTATTGTTTTAATGATTTCCCTTGGCTTTCCCAGGTGGCTTATCACCTCCTTATTTCTGATTCAAACATGACTCAATTACTCAAAACATTGTTCAAACATTACTCAAACTCAAACATTACTCAAACTCAAACATTACGCTATTAAAAAATGCCCTTTTTAACTTATTGGCCCTTTTTATGCAGGAGTTGGAATTGAATTCAGACAACCAAACAAACAGGTACATTTCCAAGTTGGGACATGAAGGGATCAGCCATTAATTTCTATGTGAGCCTATTCTCTGTGGTGGCACGAGATTTATTAATAAGCCTATGGACTTTCTGGAAGAACATGCTGAAAAAGGATGAAAGGCTTAAGCTAAGATTCAAATGAAGCAAATTAGGGCTAAAGTAATCTCGTGGTTTGGTTCTGCATGTTAGGTAAATCAGCCTTCTTTACAGCTGCGAACGTTGCATATGAAAAAAAATTGTAGTTATGTGAACAAGAGAGGAAAGAATTTACATCAGGGAAGTACAGTATGAAAAAAAGCCAGAAGTGGGGCATTGACTTGGCAAAGAATGACATTAGGGAAACTGAATCATAGATACGGATGAATTTGTCACTAACCTAGAAAACAGCCCCTTATGTGGCTAAGAAAGTCACCTATGAAAAGTAGTAGTTATGTTAAAAAGATAGAGAAGGAGCTTACAGCAAGCAAATTACAGGATAGAAGGGCCTTAGGGAGATATTAACTTGACAAACAACAACATTTGGGAAAATCAAATCATAGGTAGGGGTGACATTGCTGCCCTAAATGCGAAGTGAATATTTATTTTGCATTCCCATCCTTCACTAGAAAGAAATGAGGTCCACACTTCAGTTCAATTCAGAATAAAGCTGGAAGGGGCCTTGGAGGCAGGGGTGGGATTCAATTTTTTTAACAACCAGTTCTGTGGGCGTGGCTTAGTTGGTGGGCATGGCTTGGTGGTCATGTGACTGGCTGGGCGTGGCCAACTCAATATCACCCACATCGAGGCAGGCATCTCCTCGCCTGGCCTCTCATGACTGTGGGGATGCTACAACAGTCGTAAGTGTGAAAAACGGTCATAAGTCACTTTTTTCAGTACCGTTGTAACTTTGAATGGTCACTCCACACAAGCAAAGTACCAGCAAAGGAGGGAAAAAAACTCCAGAGAAGTTCCTGAGACAGGAAGTCCAGTCCTGCCAAGAATGTAATAAGGGTTAATGGAGAGGCAGTTTCTGTAAGCAACACCAGAATGTTTCCTTCCTGCCTTTCTTACAGGATTAGGCCAGTAATTTCTTCTAACAACCGGTTCTCCCAACTGCTTAGAAGGTTAACAACCGGTTCTAGTGGATAGGTGCAAACTGGTAGAATCCCACCCCTGGTTGGAGATCTTGTAGTCCAACCCCCTTCTGAAGTAGGAGACCCTATACCACTCCAGAAAAGTGGCTGTCCAATTTCTTCTTGAAAACCTCCAGTGATGGTGTAACCACAACTTCTGAAGGCAAGTCGTTGGAGGAATTTTAGCAAAATTCCTAGGACCTACAAGGAGTCTGAGAGCAGGAAATTGCAAATAAAAAATGGATTGATAGGCTCCATCAATTAGTTCCTCTAGGGATCCACATTGCAATTAATCCTTAAGAGATATTCTGTAAGAGGGATGTATTATTATTATCACAAAGAATTCTGTCATCACTTGGGGATCTGTGTATCCTATGAACAATAGGACAGGATTATTCCTAGTAGTATTTTACTAGCAGAAAGATCACAAAAGGCTTCCTGTAGCAATTCGAAAGTCCCATTTCCAGTGAGGAGATACCCTGAGCTTAACTTACAGGGAGAACTAAACATTTCCCAATTCTTTATCTAATTATGTTGATCACTTCACACATTGCGACAAGGTTTATCACAGCCAAAAGCCATCAATCAAGCCATTAATTTAAGACTTATCATAGCTGATCACTCACTCATCCTTGGAAACAATGCCCATAAACAAAGTAATTAAGTTTTCACCCCCAATCTGAATTTTCCAGGCCCACGTTCTGCATCTCAGCCTTGAAAACAAGAATCAGGATGCTGGGGTGAAGGTTTCCTGAGATATGGTGCCCAGGGTCAAGATGAACCCCTTCTCAAGTCTCATGTGGTCCTGAGAAGGCTACAAAAGGTCAAAGAAACAGATTCAAATCTTCCAAACTTGGTTTGGAAGTTGTCTGGGTGACATCCTGGCTTAATCCAGAGATCTTACAAGGGATGGTACCTCCAGTGGCAGGAAACAACCTTCTGAAGATGATGGCCTTCTCATAGTAAAGGCTATCAGAATGTGGATTTGATTGGAGAACATCAAGAAAGAAAGATGGAATTCAGAAAATCATCTGACACAAACTCAGATGAATTGTTAAAGTGAAGCACCTGTAATTCTCCAGATGTTGCTAAACTCCACTCCCTAGCCAATCAAGCAAAGGTTGGGTCAAAGTGGCTCCATGGAGCACACCTAGAATTAAGAGGTCAGACCACTGGCTCTTCTTAACTTGACTGGCCTTCTGGGCATGTTGTAATCCCTAGTTCCAACAACCCCAGATATCTAGCCCAATGAAAATTATGGGGAGTGTTGTGCCAACATAGCTGGAAGGCCAGCCAGGGAAATGAAAGCTAGTACCTGCAATTAAAATGGAGATGGAGGTGAATGTCCATTGAGCAAGTATTCCAGAGCAACAGTAGAGTGAGCTGTGAAATTTCTTCATGATGAAAAGGACTTGGACTTGTCAGGAGCAAGATGAGAAGTCTGCATGGGATAAGGTTGTTCCATAGGGAGGGGGGAGGAGAAGGAAGAGGAGGAGGAGGAGAAAGAAGGAAGGAGGAGGAAGAAGAAGAGGAAGAAGAAGAAGGAAGGAGGAAGAGAGGAGAAGGAGGAGGAGAAGAAGAAGAAGAAGAAGAAGAAGAAGAAGAAGAAGAAGAAGAAGAAGAAGAAGAAGAAGAAGAAGAAGAAGAAGAAGAAGAAGAAGAAGAAGAAGAAGAAGAAGAAGAAGAAGAAGAAGAAGAAGAAGAAGAAGAAGAAGAAGAAGAAGAAGAAGTTCCATAGGTGCATAACATTCTTCTCTTTAGTCTATACTTTTCATATTGCCTCTTTAGTCAATCTGAAAAGCTTTGGGCCTCTTCCTCTTCCTGTCCTGTCAGGCAGAACATCAAACTTATCTCTTTTCCATTCCATCCTTCAGTTCCTGGGCCTTAATTATGAAGCACACATTTAACTTTTTCCTGATATTTCTTGTCTCCCTGTTATCTCTTTGGAACAAGGAGACCCCTGCAGCCACCTCTCCATATCCCACAGCTTGTTACTCAACAGCAGGGGACTTTCACACTCCTAAACATCTCACGCAGGGGAAAACCCTCACCTATCTGCTTCTGGGAAGATTCTCATAAGTTCTTCCCTTCTAGCGACAGCATCTTGCCGTAGATCTGCCAAAGAAGAAGTCCTGATAACCATAATTGAGCCACTCCAAAACAACAGCAGCAACCACAACAACTCAGGGATCCAAGTTGGACTGTTTCAAGAGAAACATCTGAAGCTGTCAACCTTGATGGGTGAGCTGGAAGTTTCATTTTTGTACATTCCATGAACCGGTTCTCGATTATCTCTTGGACTTGGGTCAAGTGAAGATCCCATGAATCTTCACACGGACCTCCTCAGATTGCCCAAAGAACCAGTTTTAGAGTTCAAGCTCCTTAACTCGGATATGGTGACCTTCCCTTCCCCTTTTCTTCAGCCATTGCTAAAACCTTCACCGATTTCTTTCAAAATTGATTCACCACCATGGAAAGCCTTGATAAGAATTTGACGGTAGCACCCCTGAGATTTTCTGACTGGGGAGACCTGGAGGGAACCCAACCTCAAAATATCAACCCTGATCAAAATCAAGCCAGCTTCAGGTTTCCCAGCTGTGGTGTCCCAGTGGTGAAGCATTAATTGAGCCATCTCTTTGAAGACGAGTTGGCTTAATTGTAATTCTTTCCTCTTTGGGTTCCTGGGTGGGTGGGGGATAATCATGGTTAACACAATTATTATAATGTGACAAAGCTGCTTAGGTTGAATATTTCCCCCATGAGCTTAAAGCATAATGTGAACTTCCTTCCCATCCAAGCTGGTAGGTATGAATGTCCCTATTCTTAATTTCTACAGCCTTATGAAAGGCTGCTGAGGCCTCACTGAAATTTCAGTTCTTTGAGAAAAATCACTGCTTTCCTTTGATTTTCCTTGGAAAACCTAGAACATTTTGGAGCCTCAAATGGGGACTCAATCCATAAGTCGGAAAACGTTGGATTTCCAAGAGAGAAATACTGTTTGAAACAGCTTTCATGGAGACTAAAACCTTTCTACCAGAGTGGTATTCAGCAGGTTCTGACCAGTTCTGGAGAACTGGTAGCAGAAATTTTGAGTAGTTCGGAGAACCAGCAAATCCCACCTCTGACTGGAGATTTTACAGCATCCTTCCCCTGCCACGCCCACCAAGCCATGCCCCACAGAACCGGTAGTAAAAAAATTTGAATCCCACCACTGCTTTCTACCATTTCTTAAAGAAGAACAAGTTTTCCATGGCCTCTTCATCCTTAAAGAGTTCTTCTCTACAACCAGGAGAAGCTTCCAGATGCCTTGCCTTTTGGTTAAATATCTGGACCAAATGTCCTTTCAGGGACACTCACTGAAAAAAAAAATCCATCAATGCATAACTAAGCACTGTGTTAATCACATTATACGGGGAGGGCATTAAGAGGTTCTCCAGACCAAGAAAGTTCTTCTGTTGGACTTTGATTCAACAAGGTTTCTGACCTTGTCAGATGTTCTTGCCCCCATCTTGAAATCCAGGAATTTGCTTTGTAATAAAACCCAAGATTCTTAGGAAGGCTCATTTTGTACCCTCCTAACATGGGAGAAAACACTTGTGTTAACCATAGTTTACTTCCCTGGAAGCCACATGCATGGACAACTGATGAAAATCCAGCATGGTCTCTCAGTGTAGAACTGCATAAGATGTAGATAAAATGATTGTTCTTCAAGACCCTACATTATCTTCTACTTCTACTGAGAAGATGTCTTGTGTCTCATTGATACAATGGTGACCAGATACGATTGATTCCTGAGGAAGTGGCCCATGATATTTAAATTTTAATTGTTGTTCTCAAGCTTTGCTATAATGTTGCTAATCCATCATAATGTTAACCTTGGTTTCTTCCATTTATGTGTTATAATTTTTCTCCCTTCCTCCAAAGCTGGAGGGGAGAAGGTGGAAGGTGGAAAAACATGTGGAGTCACCCTTGACTAGATTTGACAGAGGACCTGTCTCCTAACATGCAATTATTTTCCATCACATCTGTCCCAGCTGGATGTCCCAGCTTGATTTAGACAGAATGCCACAAAATCATTTTCATTGTGAAGTTTCCTCTTTTGTTACCTCATCTATGCCATCAAACTTATCAATCAATTAGATTTAGCTTAAGGAGAAATTGTTGAGGAAAGGAATAAACGTAACCCTTTGGGTCGTTTATGGAATGTAGATCTTCCAAGTGTGGCATGAAGATACAGGTTCCAACATTGAATAAAGACAGATCATCCAACATTGAATGAAAGCAGATCTTCCAATGTTGAATGAAGACAGACCTTCCAACGTTGAATGAAGACAGACCTTCCAATATTGAATGAAGAAGATCTTCCAGCATTGAATGGATACAGATCTTCTTGTCATTGAAGGAACCCAAATCCTTTAATCATTTAATAAACCCAGATGTTTCAGGTTGCAGCGAGAAAAGAAACTGAGACCAGGATACTAGCAAACTTAAATGTTATGAACAATAGAAATTGATTGCTCGTTGATTAGCATATCCTCAAGACCAGCTTTTGGCTTCCTTGAGGCTCCCAACCACAATCTCCTGACCACAAAAGATTCCTTGAAATAATCTGCTCATCTCAAAGGACTGTTTCTGACAGTTGCTTTCTATCAACATCTTTACTCTGAACAAAAGTCAAGAAAGTGAATCCGACTCATTTCGTTTATTAATCTGTTTTAATACCATGCCCAAGAGGACTTTAGATAGAGTTGAAGGCCCTGATAGGAGATCCACTTACTCAGAGATCCACTCACTCGGTTCTTGGAAAAAAAGAGGATAATTAAAATCCCAGGAAAAAAAACCCAAGCTAAATGCCCAAGGAGTAAGTAAATAATAATTCTTGATGAAAGGGGAATCTGAGTGTCTACAAAGAGGGAAGTCAGCTGAAATTAAGACTATTAAAAGGAGAACAAAGCTCTTCTAGATTAAAGCAACTCCCGAGAGGCATCTGAACTTTGTAAACAGGCAGGTCGATAATTAAAACAATTTAAAGATACTTTGAAATGTGCAATCAGATTAAGGCTGGTGAACCCCGGCTGTTTTGTAGCCTGTGGGCTGTTGAACAGCTCATATAAAACATCTTTCTTGGCCCTGCTTCACTAGCTGTTGCTCCTGAACAACGTACAGACCAGGTAAGTCCTGCCCACTTAATGCCCCGTCTTTTGCGAGGTCTTCCAGATCACTTCCTTTGCCCCCAAATTTCAACCAGGGCATGTTATTTTCTGCTTCATTCTCAAAAGATTTGACATACTCCCCTCCTCCTCCTCCTCTCTCTCTTTCTGTCTCTGTCTCTGTGTGTCTCTCTCTGTCTCTTTCTCTGTCTTAATTTCTTTCTCTCTCTCTGTCTCTCTTTCTTTTCTCTCTCTCTCTGTCTCTGTATCTCTTTCTGTATCTCTCTCTCTGTATCTCCTTTCTTTCTTTCTTTCTTTCTTTCTTTCTTTCTTTCTTTCTTTCTTCTTTCTTTCTTTCTTTCTTTCTCTCTCTGTTTCTGTATCTCTCTGTGTCTCTCTCTCTTTCTTTCTTTCTTTCTTTCTTTCTTTCTTTCTTTCTTTCTTTCTTTCTTTCTTTCTTTCTTTCTTTCTCTCTCTCTCTCTGTCTCTGTATCTCTCTCTCTCTCTGTATCTCTCTCTCTGTGTGTGTATCTCTCACACACACACTTTGAGGTGATTTTGTTGCTGGGAGAGGCAAGGATGGGGAAATGTGGGAAGAAGGGAAAGTTGTTGTCCAAAGAGGAGGTAGACTATGGCAAAGCAAGCGTTCAGACCTGCGGAGCCCTTTCCTGGTGAGAACCTCTGCTTTCTTCTCCTTTCCATCAGAAGAAGATTTTTAGGTGAACGTTCTCTTTCCTCAGACTGTGCAAGGAAAAGGCAGGTAGGAAAATGTGTGCGAAAATTTAGGCCCAACCTTTTGGGAGAACTCTGACCGAGGCAAATCTGGCTGGTTTCTCAAGTTTTGCTCGAGCCTGTTCTTCAAGTTAATTTTCAGAGCAATTTTTGTTTCTGTTGACGCGTTGCTGCCAAATGAGAAATGCCAGGGCACCGTTTCATGTTATTTGTTATTTTGCTGATTCCTTGATTTCAATTTCAGAAAGCAGCTTTTGTTTTTCAATTCTGGCCACAAAGCTGAAGATGTAAAGATACTGTCTAAGTCAGGAGTTTTCTCCTACATTTTGTGGCAATGATTTCCTTTAATTGCGGAATATCTGTGGGCAAAATAATTGAATTGGGAGATCCCACATCTGAAGAACAGGTTTTTCCTGCATTAAACTTACTCCGGTCTTTATTTTTCAAAGCCAATATCCGAGACGCCTTTGTTTTTATTTCATAAAAATCTTGATATTTTTTTTTCTTTAGAGGATGGAAACTTGTGATTTTAAAAAAGAAACAGATGAGAAAGGGAACAAAATATTTGGATGTTTGAGTATTTTATCCTGTTTGCATCATTTCTTCTCATCCCTCAGCATGGATAAGAGTTGCAGGACAATTAGTACGATGGATTATTATTATTACTTTTGTCACAGTAAAAATTGTAATTCGGCCCTGGATGACTGGATTTTTCTCAGCTTGTTTTTAGATCAAAATTACCCATGCATATTTTTTTAAAAAACTCCCCACACAATTCTCATTAAAGGAGAAAGAAAGAGAGAAAGAAAGAGAGAGGGAGGGAGGGAGGGAGGGAGGAAGGAAGGAAGGAAGGAAGGAAGGAAGGAAGGAAGGAAGGAAGGAAGGAAGGAAGGAAGGAAGGAAGGAAGGAAGGAAGGAAGGAAGGAAGGAAATTAAAGAGGAAAGGCATATGAATTTTGATATCAGAATGTGGTTTTCAGTTTACCACATTCTCAGCATTGTCCATCTTGGCTGAGGAATTCTGGGAACTGAACTTCACATATCAGGGAATATCCATTTCCAGAATTCTCAGCAAGCTAAAACTTGGCTGGGGAAATTCTGGGATCCAGAGATCACACCCCTGGAAAGTTGCCAGGTTGGAGAAATCCACAATGAAGAACTTGGATTCAGATCAGAATGAACTGGTTCTAGATCTTCACCCTCAGATTCTTCTGAGTTTCTGCCATTTTGTAGGATTATTCTTTGGGGAAAGAGAGGGGACCAAGATATGTTGTAATAGCAAATTAAACTATGAACAAAAAACCATACTGGAAACCAATGACCATTTTCTCTTTTCAGAGTTATCTTCTACTACCTAACCATGGCTTGTCTTGGACTCTCCAGCTACAACCCAGCTTATAGCACCAGCCTGCCTTCAAAGTCATTCTTGCTGCAACCTCCATCCTTTGTGGCCAAAACAAGGTTAACAGACCTGGAAATCCTGGTTCCAGAACACATGCCTTGTGAAGTCCCAGATATTTGCTCACACCCCTGTAGCCCACCTGCCTTTTGGTACCACGAGCCTCCGATCGTGGTGGGTTTCTTCGAAACTACCCTGCATACGATATAAGCAGGCCAGACATAACATGCATTTGTGGAGAGGCCAGGATTGTGAAGGAAGCTACAGACCAGTGTAAGTCTGAAAGAGGAATCCAACGTAGATAGGGCTGGATTTAGACTCTTGAAACAACAAAATATGGAGTTCCTTACTCCATAGGGACCAGAGCAGAAATATTAGAGCATTTTGTATAGTTATATAGGTGTAGTTTGACAAATAAGAAATTATAATCATCACAGAGATTGTGAACGGTAGCCTGAGTCTTTCTTCATGGATTTATCCATCCGTGTCCAGAGCATGGACATGGACCTGTTTCTTTTCTTTTTTGAAATTTTGCTGATCATGGATCTAATAAATATTATTGGTTGATTGATCTTTCTGGATTTGTTCATCCGTATCCAGGACATTTGGGGTGGGAAAACACAAAACAAAGGGGAAAGCAAGAGTTAAGGGTCATTTTCCTCCCTTCAACCAAGGTGTAGAAATGTCTCAACCCAATCAATTGACCACTGCTGCCAATTTAGTCCTCCAAGAAAGAGAGGAGGAGATGAAAGAAGTCTTACCACGTTATCAAGACTAGTAGAAGAGAACATTGGCTGAATAGGTCAAACCACGCCTATTGCTGTCCACTGGCCAATGGAAAGGAGTAACCTTGAAGATATGCCAGTAGTTTCCCAGCCCAAAGGTGATGGATCACCCATTAAGAAGCAATACAATCCCATCGTAGGAAGGAGTAAAAATTTAGTAGAACTTATGTGCAATGTGTCAGTTAGAGATGAAGGAACTGTAATAACATGTACTCAGGAGTAGATAGGAAGTTACAAGACTGGCGACAAGAAAATAAGCAGCAGAAACCCCAAGTAGGGACAAAAGGACACGTAGAACCTATGACGTGTGTGCTCAAACAAGGTGTAACTCTGTAGACAAACAGACAACGTAGACTAAAAGCAAGGTAGAACTCCAGAAAAAAACAACGTAATGGCTTTGTGAAATGTTACTTCCTTATTTCTGGAAATCAACTGTGTAAGAGATCATGTGTTGCTGCTGTTCATGGTCTCAGCTCCCAAAATTGGAGTGAGACCCTTTTGCTGAAGCGTTTCAATAAACGGTTTGCAAAAATCCATCTCTTGTGTCTGGCTCTGAGTGGTTTCTGTGCCAGGCGGAACCAAATTTTGGACAAGAAAGGATGATGGGATACTAGGAACATTCCGGAGAAAGTGAGCACTTCTCTGTATGCCCACAATAATCTCCAGAAAGGAGATGTAACATAGTTGATGTCTGACTAGGATATTGTAGAAATAGATTCTCAGCTTTTTCCTTGTATGTCCATTTGTGTCTCTTGTAAGGGCTCCAACACATCCACCCTCATTCAAATCAAAAGTCTCTAGCCGCATCTCTGAAAAAGTAAATTGGTTTATTATTTACTGGTTTATTTATTATTGCCATGTTGGTGCATGGGTGGGTGCAACCAATACTAAATCACATCCTACATTTCCCCCTCGACCCTTGTCTTTCTCCCACCCCATGTGGATGTGACTTCTCCAATGGGACACATCCATCTCCAAGAGTCATCCATCATGCTCTCCAATAACCTTCTTATGCTCCGACAACTTTGGGCTGCCGAGGTGACTATCTAGGCATTTCCAGAATGCCTTGTTCTCCCCCACTCCCTTTTTCTGGCAGCTAAAAAGACCAAAGGAGTCTCTTTTTAGTTGATATCTCTGCTATAGTGGCATTTGAGAACGTCAAATAAACCCTACACCAGGGGTGTCAAACTCAAGGCCCGTAGCCAAATTTGGCCCATGGGGTGTTTAGATCTGGCCCATAGGGCCACCCTGGAAACAGAGAATGACTGGCCTGTAGTGCCTCTTCCGGTGAAAATGGAGCTCGCGACAGCCTCCTGCAGCCCTCTACCATTGAAAATGGAGCTCACATGGCCTCCCCGAACTGCGTTTTCACTGGCAGAAGGCTGCAGGAGTCCCGGGGAGGGGGCTCTGTTTTCGCTGACAGAGGGCTAGCAAAAGAAATTAAAGACAAAAGAAAAGGAGAAATGTTTCCCCTTTTGCATTTGAGCATCCAAGAAGGGACAGGAAAGGAGAAAGGGAAAGAGGAAAACCAGGAAAAAGAAGGGAAGATGGGAAGAGAACAAGGAAGGAAAAAGAAGGAAAAAGGGGAAGGAAGAAGAAAGGAGAAGGAAGAGGGAAGAAAAAGGAAGAAAGGAAGGAAGGAAGGAAGGAAGGAAGGAAGGAAGGAAGGAAGGAAGGAAGGAAGGAGGGAGGGAGGGAGGGAGGGAGGGAGGGAAGGAAGGAAGGAGAGAGAGGGAAGGTCTGAGGAAAGTCCTGCCTTAGCACTTGGCTACCACAGGTTTCCCCGACACGAGTGATGTCAAGCTGGCCACACACACCCTGCCCCCCCAAGGTCAAACACAGCCCTGATGTGGCCCCCAATGAAATTGAGTTTGACACCCCTGTCCTATACCATATATGTTACACATTGCAACACCATTAATGGCTGCAATAAAGGCTAAACCAGAAGTGAAAAGGGAGGGGTGTATTAGCCTCCCTGAGCTTTGTCAACATATACCCCAGGCCTGCTAGGAGAAATGTGGTTTTCTTCACCCTTCTTCACAAAACAGAACAGAGCAGAACATGGCAGCTTTCTACCCATCGTTGTGGTGGCCACATTTGCAACCAAGACGTACACGTGTTTCATTTGGCATCTGTGACCATCTATCTATCCTAAGTGAGGCCACACCTGGAATCCGGTGTCCAGTTTGGGTTACCACGTTACAAAAAAATGGTTTTGGGAAAAGTGCAGAGAAGAGCAACTAAGATGATTAAAGGCCTGGAGATTAAAACATATGAAGAACGGTTGCAGTATTTGGGTTTGGCTAGTCTAGAGAAAGGAAGGACTAGGATAAGATAGCAGTCTTCCAGTATTTGAGGAGCTGCCAGAAAAGAAGGGGATCAATTTATTTTCCAAAGCACCAGAAGGCAGGTCAAGAAACAATGGATGGAAACTAATCAAGGTGAGAAGTAAGCTAGAATTTCAGTATTGATAAACTTCCTAACAGTGAGGACAGTTAACCAGTGGAACTAGAGGTTTATTTATTTATTTTATTTATTTATTTATTTTTGTCAATTGCTTACAAGATAATAGGTATAAGTAAAAACATAGTTATGAATACATGGATACATATAAGAAAAATAAAAAATAAAAGAAACAATAGGACAGGAACGGTAGGCACGTTGGTGCGCTTATGCACGCCCCCTACTGATCTCTTAGGAAAGGGGTGAGGTCAATAGTAGATAGTCTAAGGTTGAAGTTTTTGGGGTTTGGGGAAGAAACCACAGAGTCAGGTAGAGGATTCTAGACATTGACCACTCTGTTGCTGAAGTCGTATTTCCTGCAATCAAGTTTGGTGCGATTAATCTTTAGTTTGTATCTATTGTTTGCTCTTGTGTTGTTATGGTTGAAGCTGAAATATTCATTGACAGGTAAGATATTGCAATGAGTCATTTTATATACTATACTTAGATCGGACCGAAGGAGGCATAGTTCTAGGTTTTCTAGGTCTAGAATTTCAAATCTGGTGACATAAGGTATTCTACAACGAGTAGAGGAATGGAGAACTCTTCTTATGAAATATTTCTGGACTTTCTCAACTGTGCTAATATCAGATATGTAATGTGGGTTCCAGACTGATGAGCTGTATTTGAGTATTGGTCTAGCAAATGTTTTGTTGTTCTGAAGTTGCCTTCAGAAGTTGTGGGTACTTCATCACTGGAGGTTTTTAAGAAGAGACTGGACACTCACTTGTCCTGTTTGAGCAGGGGGCTGGACTAGAAGACCTCCAAGGTCCCTTGCAGCTCCATTCTAATTGATTGGCCATCATCTCCTAATAATGCATTTTTTTCCTCTGGGAGAGCAGATGAGAAGCCCTTCAAGACATGGTCTACAGAATGTCCCAAAAATAAATTCCTCCACTCTTAAATGGCACCTAAAATGACAGGCATCCAGAAGTAGCCATAAAGGTATAACATGAATTATGACATCCTCACAACAAATGTCACAAATTATGTAACTCCTGGCAGTCATGTCATGGTGTCATCTTGCAAATTAAATATAGGGTGTCAATTGTGTAACTGGAAGAAGCTTGACAATGTGCACCGTGTCCCATGCCTCTTGTCCCATAACCCAAGGGTTGAAAAGTGTAGGTTGGGTTAGGCCAAGATTATACAATTGGGTGGCCATCAGAGATCTCTTAGTTAGGAAATCCCCATAAGCCTTTGGCCTTGGCCATCCCCTCTGCAGCTAGACTAATCACAAGTATCACAAGTAAGCTTGGACTAATCACAAGTATCACTCAAATGAAAAACGTATGTGTTTCATTTCAGTAGGAACAAGGGAGTAGCCCTTTGACAAAATTGGAAGTGTCATAGTTAAGCAGAATATCAATTTACAGTATCGACCTAGGTATATCTATCTATCAATCGATCGATTGATCTATCTATATCTAACATTCTCTCTCTCATCTATCTATCTATCTATCTATCTATCTATCTATCTATCTATCTATCTATCTATCTATCATCTATCTATCCATCTTTCATCTAACATTCTCTCTCTCTATCTCTCATCTATCTGTCTATCTATCATCTATCATCATCTATCATCTTTCTTTTATCTATATCTGTTACTATCTATCTAATCTATCTATCATCTATCATCTATCTTTCTTCTATCTATCTATCTATCTATCTATCTATCTATCTATCCATCTTTCATCTAACATTCTCTCTATCTCTCATCTATCTGTCTATCTATCTATCATCTATCATCATCTATCATCTATCTTTCTTCTACCTATGTCTGTTACTATCTATCTAATCTATCTATCATCTATCCATCATCTATCTTTCTTCTATCTATCTATCTATCTGTCTGCCTGTCTGTCTGTCTGTCTGTCTGTCTGTCTGTCTGTCTCTATCTATCTATTTATCTATCTATCTATCCTCCATCTATCTATCTATCCATCCATTCATCCATCCATCTGTCCATCCATCCATTGGGACTGCCCTCATTCCATTGTTCATTTATTAAATTCTCCATCCCAAATTTTCTGGGCTTCTCCCTTTCCAGACCGATGAGATCCTACCTGCTTAGCTTTGGGGGAATCTGTCAAATCCAGAGTAGTAGTGCTGCCACCTGTTGATGTTGTATCTCTAAAAACCAGCACCTGTGTCACAATGGACAGGATTCCCTAGGTCCCCCTGGTGGACCAGACTATGAAACCAATGTCAAGCATGATTTTAAGGCTGTTAGTTGGTTGTTACTGTAGTAGGGACACTTTCTCCTGTTCCAAAGCTTATCCCCTCTTCTCTGCTCTAGGACAGAAAGGTCATGGATCTTGTTAGGGTGGTCCTATCAAGGATGCGGTGGCTCAGTGGCTAAGACGCTGAGCTTGTCGATCAGAAAGGTCAGCAGTTCAGCAGTTTGAATCCCTAGGACCACGTCATGGAGTGAGCTCCCGTTCCTTGTCCCAGCTTCTGCCAACCTAGCAGTTCGAAAGCATATAAAAAAATGCAAGTAGAAAAATAGTCCCTTCGGTGGGACAGTAACAGCGTTCCATGCACCTTTGGCATTGAATCATGCCAACCACATGCTGTCTTTGGATAGCACTGGCTCTTTGGCTTTGTAATGGAGATGAGCACTGCCCCTAGAGCCAGAAACAACTAGCATGGATGTGCGAGGGAACCTTTACCTTTATCCAGGAGGCCACCAGGGAGGGAAGTCTAACTTAGAATGGAGTAATTTTGAAGGGCAGTTGATAAAACCAAGGAACTTCCAAGAAACCCCCAGAACAAGAAAGAACCACTTAAAAACTCAGGTTGATGCTGAAGTGAATCTTTAATGTCAAACAGAAATCCTAAAAACATTTGCCATGAAACTGTGGTCCAAAGCAAAGAATTGGAATCCCATCTGATGTTATGAAATGAAGAAGATGCTGGAGTCAGAAGAAGAAGATGAAGGCCAGGTTTGGGAATACTGTTGTCTAGATTTCCACCACGTTTCCAAATTCAAGGGATGAAATCAAATGAGAACCCTTATAGAATATGGGTTTTTCTCCACGTTTCAGAGTCACAGAGAGAAAGAGAGAGAGAGAGACATCCCAGGAGATGAAAGAAAGCAAAGAAGGGAAGAAGCATTGAAATAACACAACTTGGAAAACATGGAAAGATGTGGCTGTTGGAAAACGCGAGAGTTTGGCCCATGGTAGAGAGATTGAGGTAAGGATGCTTGAGACTACCGGCAACCAGATCTACAAGATCTTCATCGTAAACTCAGGTCGCAAGAGTCCATTTGCCGGCGATGCCTCTGGGAGCAGACATGTCCTTAGTTTCTACATGGGTTGCATGGAATGCAGGGGTAGTATCGCAGCCTTGAGCTTCCACCAGAAGACCCAGAAGCACACGCGGTGTATCCTCCCACACGAACTGGCTCACACGAGGCGGCAAGGACGGCTCCCGGAATGACAACAGTGACCGGAGCTGGCTGGATCACAAGTTCAGATGGAGGGGTCTGATTGACACAGCTCACGCTGGCCCCAGGAGCTAAGCCAAGGCTGGCTGCTGACATCGAACCACCACCTGAGCCCATTCCAAAGGAGCCAACACCACATGAGGTCAGGGACCCTAAGCCGCCCACTGGGTAGCAAACGGAAGGGCTGCAAGCAGGGATGCAGGTGGGTACAGCACAGGCTGGGGCACAGCAGGACATCTCGAGAAAGATGGAGGAATGTCTGAAAAGAAACACAACATAATTTCACTCGGGGAGGTTCGGGAGCAGGGAAGACCATTGTCAAACATGACATGGAAAATATTGAGCAGAGCATGAAGAAAGGTTCCTTCTGTGGGGTTCCATCTAGTTCCATCGGCCTCTTTTGAGAACATCATTCCAGCCCCTCTTGGCCATTGACTACATGCTACCATCCCACCCATCCCCATCCTGCTAAACTTCTCGTTTCTTTCTTTTTCCCTAGTTTCTCCTGTCCCTGTTTTAGCTTGCAACCTTTGGAAAAGATTGCATGAAGGAAGGTGCAGGGTGAATTCCCTCTCTCTGAACTATGTCCATGCCAGCTGCTTGCTCTCAAGGGGATTTCTAAATGAATAGAATAGAATAGCAGAATTGGAAGGGACATTGGAGGTCTCCTAGTCCAACCCACCTCTGCTTAGGCAGGAAACCCTCCCCCACTTCAGACAAATGGTTATCCAGTCTCTTCTTAAAAACTTCCAGGGTTGGAGCATTTACAACTTCTGGAGGACCTTGTCTGTAGGATTCCTTGCTTTCCTCTTCCCTCCTCATCCTTTTGTCCTTCTGTGCTATCCCTGATAGACAATACACTTCCACAGGGTAGTTCTTCATTTCTCCCTAGCTTGTCTTTTGGTCAAAACTGACAACAGAGATGAGGATAAACACACTTATAAGATCCTTCCTGATATCAGAACCGAATATAAATTTCTACCCAGCTGAATAAAATCCCCTAGGTAGTCCCAGGGAGTCCAATAGACAAACAGACAGAGAAAGAGAGAGAAAGAGAGAGACAGAGACAAAGACAGAGGAGAGAGAGAGAGACAGAGAGAGAGACAGACAGGGAGACAGACAGAGAAAGAGAGAGAAAGAGAGAGACAGAGACAAAGACAGAGGAGAGAGAGAGACAGAGAGAGAGACAGACAGGGAGACAGACAGAGAGAGAGAGAGACAGAGAGAGAGAGAGAGACACAGAGAGAAGAATTTCTGAAGGGAGAAACCAGCAGAGGTAATCTTACACTTACCAAGTTCTCAAAGGAGAAGATCGGAGAAGCAGAGAGAAGCTGATGGTGAGCTTGAGGATTAAGCGTCCTTATATACCATGCAAAAATTGAGATGGGGGCCCTGAGGCTCGCAAAAGACCATACTTAACCAAATAACCTGACACAACAATTTGCACCTAATTTCAACCCTGTGTAATTTACCCCTGCATGGTACCTATTAGGTGGATTATAATCCGGTGACATCCCTTTATCATGAGCTTTGAGATTATGCCTGCTTCATTTCCCATTATGTAGGAAATGTCAAGGGTTTGCACCCAGAGGAGCAACACCTGCTGTTTCATAGGGAAGATGCTGACGTTAAATTCCGTAGAGCTTGGTGGAACATCGTGGTAGTATCTCCCGATAGGTTTCTGAAGGGGTTTGACCGCAATGACTGATATTCTGGACTCAGTTGTGGTCCCAAGTCAAGTTCCGTAAAACTTGAGCGCACTGGGTGAATTTCTCTGAGAAAGTTCATAGCATTTATTTATTTATCTTCTAATGATGAAGTTTCTCAAGATGGAAATCTTGGAAAATGTGGCTCCAGACCCACCTCAGCCAATACCCACATAATCAGTTGGTGTGGACCTGCAAACACAACATCTATTTGGAGCCTCGGTGACGCAGTGGTTAAAGCGCAGTGGTTAGAGAGCTACTTCCACTGCAATTAGGGCAGATCGAATGCCACCAGGCTCAAGGTTGACTCAGCCTTCCATCCTTCCGAGGTGGGTAAAATGAGGACCCAGATTGTTGGGGGGCAAGAGGCTGACTCTGTAAACCGCTTTGAGAGGGCTGTAAAGCACTATAAAGCGGTATATAAGTCTAGGTACTTTTGCTGTTGCTATCTAAACACAAATCTGGGATTTTCTACCACATCCTAGAAAATGGAGCATCCAAGGCAGGGGTGTCAAACTCAAGGCCTGTGGGCTGGATCCAGCCTGCAAGGTGCTTAGATCTGGCCAGGGGTGGGATTCAAAGATTTTAGCAAAGAGTTCTTTGCCCAGTTGCTGGGTTGGCATGGCCTAGTCAGCCTCCTGTACCATGGTGGTGTGTGTTTGCCCTACCTGGGCTCTGGAGGTTTTCCTTGAGCCTCCAGAAGGGCGAAAATGGCCTCCACGGGCTACAGAGCTCTCTGGAAGATGGAAACGAGCCCATTTCCAGCCTTTCCAAACTTCCAGGAGGCCTGTTTTTTGCCCTCCCTGAGCTGCCATGTGGGCCCTGCATTCATCTGCATCCAAAACAGGCTACGTGGGGACTCGGGGGAGGGGAGGGGAAGGGTGGGCGGGGCCAGCTAGGAATGGGATTTGGGAGTTCTCCCAACTGCACAGAATCTTAACTAGGGGCTCTCCTGGACCCCTGTGAGCCACCAGCAGCCCACCCCTGGATCTGGCCCATGGGGCCACCCTGGAAACAGTGAAGGACTGGCCCGTGATGCTTCTGCCAGTGAAAATGGAGCTTTGAAGGGCTGCGCTGGCCCTCCGGGGCTCCGTTTTCACTGGCAGAATTCTGCAGGACGTCAAGCTGCCTACACTCACCCTGGCCATGTCCATCCCTGCCATGCCCATTCAGCCCCCTGAGCAGAGGTGGTATTCAACAGGTTCTGATCAGTTCTGGAGAACCGGTAGTAGGAAATTTTGAGTAGTTTGGAGAACCATCAAATACTACCTCTGACTGGAGATTTTACAGTCTCCTTCGCCTGCCACACCCAACAAGCCACATTCACAGAACTGGTAGTAAAAAATTTGAATCCCACCACTGCCCCCGAGGTCAAACACAACCCTGATGCAGCCCTCAATGAAATCGAGTTTGACATCCCTTGTCCAGGGTCATCGTAAGTAGATATGTCTACACAAAATATTTGCATTGATCAGCTTAGATGGTCATGAAGATGAAGGTTATTTGGCTTCTCAGATGACCCATTTTTGGGTTTGGCCTTCTTCCTGTTTCATTTCCTGAACATGAGTGGTCAACCCAAACATTCAGCCTTAAGGTGTTGGCTGACACAAGAGTTGTTCTTTCTTATTTCCACCCATAAAAGGAAGTTTCCTGCAATTATAAAGCAGGTGGATGGCTCAGAACCTTATGAAGACATCACTCATGTGAAAGAATCTTTGCCGAGAGGAGGTTTCATAATGTCAAAATAATTAAAAGGTGACAAGAAGGCAGATGTTCTTAACTAGATGACCTCAGGTTCCAATGTAAAACTAAGATGGAAAGGAGGCCACGTCACATGTTTATGCAAGCAAATCCAACCCTAGCATTTGGATATTTCGTGATGCCCCTAGCTGGAAAGGTTTGGCTCTTCTCATTCCATCCTGGAGGAGACTGGATTTGGGACGATGGCTGGAAGCAACGAAGCCATCCTAGATATTTAAAAAAAAAAGTTGACAAGAATGTCAACTTTGAGGGGAAGAAAATGTCTCAAAGCTAGAGAACAGTTGGATCACATGGCATTAGTAGTGGTATTCTACCAGTTTGGCCCAGTTTGAACGAACCGGTTGCTCCAACGATCATCTGTGAGCAAACCGCTTCGCTCTGATGATCAGCTGCTGGGCCCTCCCACCTGCCCCGACTCTATTTACATTTATTTCCTGCTTTTCAACCTCAGCTGCTTCGCGTGGCACAGCCGATTGCCACGCATCCACGGTTTTACACACAGGGCTTGCAGCAGAAGGTGAGTTGCAAACCCTGTGCACATACAAAGCCTGCAAAATGCTTGAAGCAGGCATGCATGCGCAAAGCACTTGCTCACCCCGAATCGGTAGGAAAAAGTTTTGAAACCCACCACTGCGTGGCATGGTTGACCAGTATTTCCTGAAAGAGAACCTCCTGCCCAGCTAGTACGATCCTGGGTTGTACAAACAGAATCGAGATCACGAGAAGTATTCGTGCCATGTTACAAAACCCTCGTAAGGCCACACCTGGAATACTGCAACTAATTTTGGTGACCCTACTACAGAAAAAGATGCTGAGGCTTTGAGGAAAGTCAGAGAAGAGCAACTAAGATGACCAAAGGCCTGGAGACTAAAACATACAAAGAACAGCTGCAGGTTTTGGGTCTGGCTAGTCTAAAGAAAAGAAGAATTAGGGGTGACCTGATAGCAGTATTCCAGTATTTGAGGGGCTGCCACAAAGAAGAGGGAGGTCAAGTTATTCTCCAAAGCACCAGAGGGCAGGACAAGAAACAATGGTTGGAAACTCAAAGAGAAAAGCAACCTGGAATTAAGGAGGAAGTTCCTAACAGTGAGGACAATTAATCAGTGGAACAACTTGTCACCAGAACTTGTAGGTGCTCCATCACTGGAGGTTTTAAAGAAAAGGCTGGACAACCACTTATCTGAGATGGTATAAGGCAGGGGTCGGCAACCCACTGCTCTGGAGCCGCTCTTTCATCCCTCTGCTACGGCTCCCTGTTGCCGGTCAGCTCCACAATTGATAGAGCTTTCGGTTAGGATGGGTAGAGGAAAAGGATGCCATGCTAGGAGGAGACTCTATGGTGGGGGGAACCAGACTTCTAGTCAGCTCCAGAATTGAACGGGCGGGGGGGGGGGGTTGATTAGAACCTTTGTTGGCTCTTTGAGTATTTAAGGTTGCCAACCCTGGTACAGTTCTCCTGCTTGAGCAGGGGGCTGGACTAGAAGACCTCCAAGGTCCCTTCCATCTCTATTCTATTCTATTCTAATTTGTGAAGTCGAGATTATCAGGGTCAAACTGGGGAATATAAAAAATATTTTTTTTAAAAAAAGATACTCTAAATTTTTGCAAAGAATCTCCCCAAATCTCATCCAGTTTCCCAATTGGCTCTTCCAAGGAACTCTAAGGGAAACCCCAACATCTCATTAACCTTCATTTATTAACTTCAACTTCATTTTGGAACTTCACAAGTCGTAAGTCCCCTAAGGTCATTCAGTGGTTCACCATGCCATTGCACCCAGTTTGACCACAGATTTGGCAGCCGTCATTAAGCAGATGTGGCGATCATTAAAGATACATCTCAGTCCTTAAGTGAGCACGACCGTTGTTAAGTGAATCCACTTGACTTTTTTTTTTTTTTAACCAAGCCATTTCCATTTCTCTTTTGGTTAGCATCTATCACTGCCATGAAAAAAACTTGACTTGTTGAGAAACATTTATTGCCTCTGGAAATTTCTTTCATTCTACAATTAAAATTCCTTTGCTCATACCTTGCCCAGCTGCTCAAACATTTTCTGAAGCAAATCTGGTGTAATTCTCCACTCCGCAGGTTGATCTACCAGTTCTCCCCTGTATTCTTACCACTTTGCCAGTGGTTGCCATTATGATATTATAATCCAAAAATTAAAATGTCTCAAATAAGACAAAATCCATCCATCCATTTTTTAATATCTGCCCTGAATGGAAGTCTTTCTTATTTATTTTATTTATTTATTTTGTCAAGCATGTTTTAGATAACAGATATAATTGAAAACATGATTAAGATTTATTTTATTTTATTTATTTTTATTTTATTTATTAGTTTATTAGAGTACATTAAATGAGTATGAATAACATGGGACATTACGACAGGAATGGTAGACACATTAGTCCTCTTGTGCATGCCCCTTAGACACCTCTTAGGAATGGGGTGAGGTCAACAGTCTAAGGTTAAAGTTTTGGGGGCTTGGGGAAGAGATCACAGAGTCAGGTAGTGCATTCCAGGCATTGACCACTCTGTTGCTGAAGTCGTATTTTCTGCAATCGAGTTTGGTGCGATTTACCTTAAGTTTGTATCTATTGTGAGCTTGGGTGTTGTTGTGGTTGAAGCTGAAGTATTCATTGATAGGTAGGATATTGTAGCAGATAATTTTATGTATTACGCTTAGATCAGACCAAATGCAGCGTAGTTCAAAGTTGTTTAAGCCCAAAATTTCAAGTCTGGTGATATAAGGTGTTCTGTTACTTTCAGAAGAGTGGAGGATTCTTCTCGTGAAATATCTCTGGACTCTCTTGATTGTATTAATGTCCGATATGCAGTGTGGGTTCCATCCTTCCATCCATCCATTTTTCCAACCAAGGCTTCCTAGAGGTCACCATTCCCAGGCCAACGAGTTCCTCTTCTGCATAGATTTGATCAGCTAAAATCAGTACAGTTTTGCCATCTATTGGTGGTGCATCTTTGAAAATCAGCACCTATGTCACAATGTTCAGGTTCCTTCATCATTTCCTGGTATTTCAAACTACAAAACCTATACCAATGTCTTATTACAACATTATTATTGCAAGGTCTTGGCAGGGACTCTACCTCCTGTCAAGACCCCATTCTGCCCACTATAGGATCAAAAAAAACATTGCTTTCGTTAGGATGATGTCAGGAGCAAATAATCAGGATTGTTTGTTGGGTTCAAAGTGCAGAAGACTTTATATTGCTTTGGCCTTTACACAAGAATCTGGTCCACTAACCATCAGTGCTACATTAAGTGCCAGATAAGGGTCAATGGCATGTGTCTCTTGTGGCAACACAACGATTCCAAACTGATGACATGTTTTACTCCTCCCTTCAGCTTTGCCTACTCTTCTCCTGCAGATAAGTCTAGCTCTTCTGATCCAGCCTTCGCAAGTAAAGATAAGCTGTTTACTCATGAGTAAAACAAACCCCTTTTTATAACAGGGGAGTAACAGTCTTTTATTCATGGGAATAAACAAAATATCAAATGCAATTAGTCCCAACAAATCTGGGTTTAGCCAAGGAATCCAAATTGCTTGGTGTGGACTAGAAATAAATGGTTGTCTGCGACAACCGGCCCCTCTCAAACCTCTCCTATTTATTTCCCAGGGAGGGGCTGGCTAGCATCTCTGTCTGCCTTTCCCTGAGAGCCGGGTTATTGCTTTCCTTTGCTCTCCTCTCCCTGTATACACGTATCTGGGATGGGTCCTATCTGTTCCTCCCCCTCACTCAGCTCAGGCCCCAAAGACAGCTGCCTCTCCACTAGGAGGCCCAGGCATTCCCTCTTCCTCCTCTGATTCTGCTGCTATCTGTGCTGGCAGCCAATGGGCCACAACACGAGCAAGGAAAGCCTGGGTTGGGGCAGAGTAGGAGATCTGATATAACCAGGAACTTGGATCCTCCAAGGAGGAGCTAACAAGAAAGAACCACAAAAGAAACAGGTATGGATGTTTCAGTGAATCTTTAATAGATAGAAATGTTGAGAACATTTGCCATGAAATTGTGGTCCAACTCCCAAGGAGGAGTGGAATCCCATCGGAGGCCAGGAAATCAGGACAAGGAGATGTTGGAGGCAGAAGAGAAAGATCAGAATCAGATTTGGCACTACAATTTTGACAAGCCCAAGGAGGAAGCGAAAGAGAATCCATGTGAGATTTTCTTCGTGTTTCAGAGAGGGCTACCACCAGGAGATAAAAGAAAGCAAAGAACGAAAGAAGCATTGACGTAAATAAAGCTTGAAGAACAGGGGAGGATTTTGGTCATTGGATAAGCACGGAGTTTTGGACATTTTGGAGAGATTGACGTATGGATGCTTGAGATTACAGACACCCAGGTCTATGAGATCTTCATCGTAAATTCAGGTCGCAAGAGTCGGTTTGTCGGTGGTCCCCCTGAGGACAGACACATCCTTACTACTTACAGGGACCACTTGGATTTCAAGGGGAGTATCAGAACCTTAAGCTTCGACCAGAAGAAGACCGAGAAGGAAAGGCAGGGTATCCTCCTACACGAACCGGGTAACCTGTGGCATCGAGGATGGGTCCTGGAAGGGTAACAACGACGGGAGATGGCTGGATCACAACTGCAGATGGAGGGATCTGGTTGATGCCACTCACGCTGGCCCCAGGCGCTAAGCCCAGGCTGGCCGCTGATATCGAACCACCAGTTGACGCCATTGCATAGGAGCCAACACCCTATGAGGTCAGAGACACCAAGCCGCCCACTGGGTAGCAAACGGGAGACTTGCAAGCAGGGATGCAGGTGGGTACAGCACAGGCTGGGGCACAGCAGGACCTCTCACGAAAGGTGGAGGAATGTCTGAAAAGAAATACAAGATTGTTTGATTCAGGCTGGTTCGGGAGCAGGGAAGACCATTGTCAAACTTGACATGGAAAATATCAAGCAGAGCATGGAGAAAGGTTCCCTCTCTGGGGTTCCATCTAGTTCCATTGGCCTCTTTTGAGAACATCATTCTAGCCCCTCTTGGCCATTGGCTACATGCTACCCCATCACACTAAACTTTTTGCCTCTTATTTCTAATGTCCCTTTATAGCTTGCACATTCTGGAAAACATAGAACCCTACACAAATGGTAGATCCATGTCTCATGTACTCCCAACTTGGCTCTACGATAATTGAAAATCATGGAACACATTGATTACTCATGATACCCCTCTGTTCAAAGAGAAGAAAAAGCAATCTTTAGCATAGTAATATTAAATTTATTATTTATTTATTTAATTAATTAAGTTTATATACCGCCCCCTCTCCCAAGTTGGGACTCGGGGAGGTGTACAGCCCAGCTAAAACAATATAATTACAAATATAAAATTTAAAAATAGATTAAAATGAATTAAATAAAGGCTGAAAGATTAAAACTATAATAAGATGATAAAACAGGGTAAAAAGTTACAAAAATTAAAACCATTCCAATGATGCTAGGCGAGACCGCTTTTTGGAAAAGATGGGTCTTCAGTGCACGCCAAAAGATTCGCAGGTCAGGGATATTCCGCATCTCCGGGGGTAACTCATTCCAAAGGGAGGGTGCTTCCGCAGAGAAGGCTCGCAACCTCGAGGCCACCAGCCGGCATCGCCCAGCTGGCGGCACCCCGAGGAGGCCCACCCTATGAGAGCGCACTGGCCGGCGGGAGGCCGATGGTGGCAGAAGGCGGTCCCGTAAGTACCTGGGTGCCAAGCCATGAAGTGCTTTGAAGATGACCACCAACACCTTGAATTGCACCCAGAAGGCTACCGGAAGCCAATGCAGCTCACGCAGGAGCGGTGTAACATGGGAGCTCCGAGAAGCCCCCAGAATCACCCATGCGGCCGCATTCTGCACCAGCTGAAGCCTCCGGATGCTCTTCAAGGGGAGCCTCATGTAGAGAACATTGCAGTAGTCTAGACAGGAAATGACGAGGGCAGAAGTGACTCTTAAAACCTTGCCATCTCTCGTCATCCCTTTGTGTTTCTGTGCTATCCTAAATAGACAATATACCTCCATAGAGTCATTCTTAATTTCGTCTTTTGGTCAAATGTCCATTGAGATTATGATAAGCACCTACACAACATCCTGATGGAATAAAGATTTCTACCCAGCTGAGTAAAGTCAGGAGTCCAAGTAGAGAAGCAGAGAGAGAAAAGAGAGAGACAGAGAGTCAAGGATTTCTGAAGGGAGAAACCAACAGAGCCAATCCCATCACTTACCAAGTTCTGCAAGGAGAAGAATGGAGAGGCAGAGATGAGCTGATGGAAAACCCGAGGACCAAACATCTTTATATACCGTGCAAATATTAAGGAGGGGCACCTGAACCTCACAAGTGACCATAAAAAATAATTAACTGAAGTGCACGACTCATTAATTTGTACCCCCAATTCAGATCTATATAATTTATTTCTGCATGGTGCCTATTAAGCCTGAATTACAAGCCTACCACGTCATTTTATGATAGTTTCAATGACCTTTCAAATGAAGGTAAACAATGACATGGTTAGAGAACACCTATATGATCTCAATGACTATAAATCATTAAGATCTGAAGGAACTGGCAGATGTTATCTCGGAATCATTGTACCATATCTTTCAAACATTTCCTTGGAGCACTGAGGAATTACTCAAGGGTTGGAAAAAAGCTGATGTGGTTTCCCTCTTCAAAAAGTGTTGGGGGGGGGGAGAAACAGACCCAAGAAACTACAGACTATCAGTCTAACATCAATATGTGGGAAGATACTAGAAAAGATCATCAAAAATCAGATCTGCAAACATCTAGAAAGAAATAAAAGTTATAAATAAAAGTCAGCACGGTTTTCTTAAAAACAGATGGTGCCAAACCAATTATATTTCCTTCTTTGACAAAGTGGCTCAATTGGTAGATGAACGAAATCCTGTGGACATAATATGCTTAGACCTCAGAAAGGCATTTGACAAAGTAGACCACAACCTACTTCTTGTAAGCTAGAAAAATGTGGGATAGAAGCATCACCATCAAATGAGCTTGTAACTGGCTGACAAACTGTACTCAACGAGTAGCGCTTAATGGTACCACTTCTACGTTTATTTTATTTTATTTCATCAATTGCTTACAAGATAATAGGTATAAGTAAAAACATAAGTATGAATACATGGATACATATAAGGAAAATAAAAAAAGAAACAATAGGATAGGGATGTTAGTCATGTTGGTGCGCTTATGCACGCCCCCTACTGATCTCTTAGGAAAGGGGAGAGGTCAATAGTAGACAGTCTAAAGTTGAACTTTTCGGGGTTTGGGGAAGAAACCACAGAGTCAGGTAGAGGATTCCAGACATTGACCACTCTATTGCTGAAGTCGTATTTCTCTTTTGAGAACATCATTCTAGCCCCTCTTGGCCATTGGCTAAATGCTACCCCATCACACTAAACTTTTCTTCTGCAGATATGTCTAGCTGTTCTGACCCAGCCTTCGCAAGTAATGATAAGCTATTTACTCATGAGTAAAACAAACCCCTTTTTATAACAGGGGAGTAACAATCTTTTATTCATGGGAATAAACAAAATATCAAATGCAATTAGTCCCAACAAATCTGGGTTTAGCCAAGGAATCCAAATTGCTTGGTGTGGACTAGAAATAAATGGTTGTCTGTGACAAGTGGCCCCTCTCAAACCTCTCCTATTTATTTCCCAGGGAGGGGCTGGCTAGCATCTCTGTATGCCTTTCCCTGAGAGCCGGGTTATTGCTTTCCTTTGCTCTCCTCTCCCTGTATACACGTATCTGGGATGGGTCCTATCTGTTCCTCCCCCTCACTCAGCTCAGGCCCCAAAGACAGCTGCCTCTCTACTAGGAGGCCCAGGAATTCCCTCTTCCTCCTCTGACTCTGCTGCTATCTGTGCTGGCAGCCAATGGGCCACAACACGAGCAAGGAAAGCCTGGGTTGGGGCAGAGTAGGAGATCTGACATAACCAGGAACTTGGATCCTCCAAGGAGGAGCTAACAAGAAAGAACCACAAAAGAAACAGGTATGGATGTTTCAGTGAATCTTTAATAGATAGAAATGTTGAGAACATTTGCCATGAAATTGTGGTCCAACTCCCAAGGAGGAGTGGAATCCCATTGGAGGCCAGAAAATCAGGACAAGGAGATGTTGGAGGCAGAAGAGAAAGATCAGAATCAGATTTGGCACTATAATTTTGACAAGCCCAAGGAGGAAGCGAAAGAGAATCCATGTGAGTTTTTCTTCATGTTTCAGAGAGGGCTACCACCAGGAGATAAAAGAAAGCAAAGAACAAAAGAAGCATTGATGTAAATAAAGCTTGAAGAACAGGGGAGGATTTTGGTCATTGGATAAGCACAGAGTTTTGGACATTTTGGAGAGATCGACGTATGGATGCTTGAGATTACAGACACCCAGGTCTATGAGATCTTCATCGTAAATTCAGGTCGCAAGAGTCTGTTTGCCGGTGGTCCCCCTGAGAACAGACACATCCTTACTACTTACAGGGACCACTTGGATTTCAAGGGGAGTATCAGAACCTTAAGCTTCGACCAGAAGAAGACCGAGAAGGAAAGGCAGGGTATCCTCCTACACGAACCGGGTAACCTGTGGCATCGAGGATGGGTCCTGGAAGGGTAACAACGACGGGAGATGGCTGGATCACAACTGCAGATGGAGGGATCTGGTTGATGCCACTCACGCTGGCCCCAGGCGCTAAGCCCAGGCTGGCCGCTGATATCGAACCACCAGTTGACGCCATTGCATAGGAGCCAACACCCTATGAGGTCAGAGACACCAAGCCGCCCACTGGGTAGCAAACGGGAGACTTGCAAGCAGGGATGCAGGTGGGTACAGCACAGGCTGGGGCACAGCAGGACCTCTCACGAAAGGTGGAGGAATGTCTGAAAAGAAATACAAGATTGTTTGATTCAGGCTGGTTCGGGAGCAGGGAAGACCATTGTCAAACTTGACATGGAAAATATCAAGCAGAGCATGGAGAAAGGTTCCCTCTCTGGGGTTCCATCTAGTTCCATTGGCCTCTTTTGAGAACATCATTCTAGCCCCTCTTGGCCATTGGCTACATGCTACCCCATCACACTAAACTTTTTGCCTCTTATTTCTAATGTCCCTTTATAGCTTGCACATTCTGGAAAACATAGAACCCTACACAAATGGTAGATCCATGTCTCATGTACTCCCAACTTGGCTCTACGATAATTGAAAATCATGGAACACATTGATTACTCATGATACCCCTCTGTTCAAAGAGAAGAAAAAGCAATCTTTAGCATAGTAATATTAAATTTATTATTTATTTATTTAATTAATTAAGTTTATATACCGCCCCCTCTCCCAAGTTGGGACTCGGGGAGGTGTACAGCCCAGCTAAAACAATATAATTACAAATATAAAATTTAAAAATAGATTAAAATGAATTAAATAAAGGCTGAAAGATTAAAACTATAATAAGATGATAAAACAGGGTAAAAAGTTACAAAAATTAAAACCATTCCAATGATGCTAGGCGAGACCGCTTTTTGGAAAAGATGGGTCTTCAGTGCACGCCAAAAGATTCGCAGGTCAGGGATATTCCGCATCTCCGGGGGTAACTCATTCCAAAGGGAGGGTGCTTCCGCAGAGAAGGCTCGCAACCTCGAGGCCACCAGCCGGCATCGCCCAGCTGGCGGCACCCCGAGGAGGCCCACCCTATGAGAGCGCACTGGCCGGCGGGAGGCCGATGGTGGCAGAAGGCGGTCCCGTAAGTACCTGGGTGCCAAGCCATGAAGTGCTTTGAAGATGACCACCAACACCTTGAATTGCACCCAGAAGGCCACCGGAAGCCAATGCAGCTCACGCAGGAGCGGTGTAACATGGGAGCTCCGAGAAGCCCCCAGAATCACCCATGCGGCCGCATTCTGCACCAGCTGAAGCCTCCGGATGCTCTTCAAGGGGAGCCTCATGTAGAGAACATTGCAGTAGTCTAGACAGGAAATGACGAGGGCAGAAGTGACTCTTAAAACCTTGCCATCTCTCGTCATCCCTTTGTGTTTCTGTGCTATCCTAAATAGACAATATACCTCCATAGAGTCATTCTTAATTTCGTCTTTTGGTCAAATGTCCATTGAGATTATGATAAGCACCTACACAACATCCTGATGGAATAAAGATTTCTACCCAGCTGAGTAAAGTCAGGAGTCCAAGTAGAGAAGCAGAGAGAGAAAAGAGAGAGACAGAGAGTCAAGGATTTCTGAAGGGAGAAACCAACAGAGCCAATCCCATCACTTACCAAGTTCTGCAAGGAGAAGAATGGAGAGGCAGAGATGAGCTGATGGAAAACCCGAGGACCAAACATCTTTATATACCGTGCAAATATTAAGGAGGGGCACCTGAACCTCACAAGTGACCATAAAAAATAATTAACTGAAGTGCACGACTCATTAATTTGTACCCCCAATTCAGATCTATATAATTTATTTCTGCATGGTGCCTATTAAGCCTGAATTACAAGCCTACCACGTCATTTTATGATAGTTTCAATGACCTTTCAAATGAAGGTAAACAATGACATGGTTAGAGAACACCTATATGATCTCAATGACTATAAATCATTAAGATCTGAAGGAACTGGCAGATGTTATCTCGGAATCATTGTACCATATCTTTCAAACATTTCCTTGGAGCACTGAGGAATTACTCAAGGGTTGGAAAAAAGCTGATGTGGTTTCCCTCTTCAAAAAGTGTTGGGGGGGGGGAGAAACAGACCCAAGAAACTACAGACTATCAATCTAACATCAATATGTGGGAAGATACTAGAAAAGATCATCAAAAATCAGATCTGCAAACATCTAGAAACCAGCCTGTGTTGTACCCACCTGCCTGGTTTCCTTAAAAACAGGTGGTGCCAAACCAATTATATTTCCTTCTTTGACAAAGTGGCTCAATTGGTAGATGAACGAAATCCTGTGGACATAATATGCTTAGACCTCAGAAAGGCATTTGACAAAGTAGACCACAACCTACTTCTTGTAAGCTAGAAAAATGTGGGATAGAAGCATCACCATCAAATGAGCTTGTAACTGGCTGACAAACTGTACTCAACGAGTAGCGCTTAATGGTACCACTTCTACGTTTATTTTATTTTATTTCATCAATTGCTTACAAGATAATAGGTATAAGTAAAAACATAAGTATGAATACATGGATACATATAAGGAAAATAAAAAAAGAAACAATAGGATAGGGATGTTAGTCATGTTGGTGCGCTTATGCACGCCCCCTACTGATCTCTTAGGAAAGGGGAGAGGTCAATAGTAGACAGTCTAAAGTTGAACTTTTCGGGGTTTGGGGAAGAAACCACAGAGTCAGGTAGAGGATTCCAGACATTGACCACTCTATTGCTGAAGTCGTATTTCTCTTTTGAGAACATCATTCTAGCCCCTCTTGGCCATTGGCTAAATGCTACCCCATCACACTAAACTTTTCTTCTGCAGATATGTCTAGCTGTTCTGACCCAGCCTTCGCAAGTAATGATAAGCTATTTACTCATGAGTAAAACAAACCCCTTTTTATAACAGGGGAGTAACAATCTTTTATTCATGGGAATAAACAAAATATCAAATGCAATTAGTCCCAACAAATCTGGGTTTAGCCAAGGAATCCAAATTGCTTGGTGTGGACTAGAAATAAATGGTTGTCTGCGACAACCGGCCCCTCTCAAACCTCTCCTATTTATTTCCCAGGGAGGGGCTGGCTAGCATCTCTGTCTGCCTTTCCCTGAGAGCCGGGTTATTGCTTTCCTTTGCTCTCCTCTCCCTGTATACACGTATCTGGGATGGGTCCTATCTGTTCCTCCCCCTCACTCAGCTCAGGCCCCAAAGACAGCTGCCTCTCTACTAGGAGGCCCAGGAATTCCCTCTTCCTCCTCTGACTCTGCTGCTATCTGTGCTGGCAGCCAATGGGCCACAACACGAGCAAGGAAAGCCTGGGTTGGGGCAGAGTAGGAGATCTGATATAACCAGGAACTTGGATCCTCCAAGGAGGAGCTAACAAGAAAGAACCACAAAAGAAACAGGTATGGATGTTTCAGTGAATCTTTAATAGATAGAAATGTTGAGAACATTTGCCATGAAATTGTGGTCCAACTCCCAAGGAGGAGTGGAATCCCATTGGAGGCCAGAAAATCAGGACAAGGAGATGTTGGAGGCAGAAGAGAAAGATCAGAATCAGATTTGGCACTACAATTTTGACAAGCCCAAGGAGGAAGCGAAAGAGAATCCATGTGAGTTTTTCTTCATGTTTCAGAGAGGGCTACCACCAGGAGATAAAAGAAAGCAAAGAACAAAAGAAGCATTGATGTAAATAAAGCTTGAAGAACAGGGGAGGATTTTGGTCATTGGATAAGCACAGAGTTTTGGACATTTTGGAGAGATCGACGTATGGATGCTTGAGATTACAGACACCCAGGTCTATGAGATCTTCATCGTAAATTCAGGTCGCAAGAGTCTGTTTGCCGGTGGTCCCCTGGGAGCAGACGCATCCTTACTATTTACAGGGACCACATGGGTGGCAAGGGAAGTATCGGATCTTTGAGCTTCCACCAGAAGAAGACCCAGAAGCACACGCGGTGTATCCTCCCACACGAACCGGGTCAGACGTTGCGGCGAGGATGGCTCCCGGAATGACAACAGTGACCGGAGCTGGCTGAATCATGAGTTCAGATGGAGGGGTCTGATTGACACAGCTCACGCTGGCCCCAGGGGCTAAGGCCAGGCTGGCCGCTGACATCGAACCACCACCTGAGCCCATTCCAAAGGAGCCAACACCACATGAGGTCAGGGACCCCAAGCCGCCCACTGGGTAGCAAACGGAAGGGCTGCAAACAGGGATGCAGGTGGGTACAGCACAGGCTGGGGCACAGCAGGACATCTTGAGAAAGATGGAGGGATGTCTGAAAAGAAATACAAGACTGTTTTATTCAGGCTGCTTCGGGAGCAGGAAAGACCATTGTCAAATGTGACATGAAAAATATCAAGCAGAGAATGGAGAAAGGTTCCCTCTTTGGGGTTCCATCTAGTTCCATTGGCCTCTTTTGAGAACATCATTCTAGCCCCTCTTGGCCATTGGCTACATGCTATCCCATCACACTAAACTTTTTGCTTCTTATTTCTAATGTCCCTTTATAGCTTGCACATTCTGGAAAACATAGAACCCTACACAAATGGTAGATCCATGTCTCATGTACTCCCAACTTGGCTCTACGATAATTGAAAATCATGGAACACATTGATTACTCATGATACCCCTCTGTTCAAAGAGAAGAAAAAGCAATCTTTAGCATAGTAATATTAAATTTATTATTTATTTATTTAATTAATTAAGTTTATATACCGCCCCCTCTCCCAAGTTGGGACTCGGGGAGGTGTACAGCCCAGCTAAAACAATATAATTACAAATATAAAATTTAAAAATAGATTAAAATGAATTAAATAAAGGCTGAAAGATTAAAACTATAATAAGATGATAAAACAGGGTAAAAAGTTACAAAAATTAAAACCATTCCAATGATGCTAGGCGAGACCGCTTTTTGGAAAAGATGGGTCTTCAGTGCACGCCAAAAGATTCGCAGGTCAGGGATATTCCGCATCTCCGGGGGTAACTCATTCCAAAGGGAGGGTGCTTCCGCAGAGAAGGCTCGCAACCTCGGGGCCACCAGCCGGCATCGCCCAGCTGGCGGCACCCCGAGGAGGCCCACCCTATGAGAGCGCACTGGCCGGCGGGAGGCCGATGGTGGCAGAAGGCGGTCCCGTAAGTACCTGGGTGCCAAGCCATGAAGTGCTTTGAAGATGACCACCAACACCTTGAATTGCACCCAGAAGGCCACCGGAAGCCAATGCAGCTCACGCAGGAGCGGTGTAACATGGGAGCTCCGAGAAGCCCCCAGAATCACCCATGCGGCCGCATTCTGCACCAGCTGAAGCCTCCGGATGCTCTTCAAGGGGAGCCTCATGTAGAGAACATTGCAGTAGTCTAGACAGGAAATGACGAGGGCAGAAGTGACTCTTAAAACCTTGCCATCTCTCGTCATCCCTTTGTGTTTCTGTGCTATCCTAAATAGACAATATACCTCCATAGAGTCATTCTTAATTTCGTCTTTTGGTCAAATGTCCATTGAGATTATGATAAGCACCTACACAACATCCTGATGGAATAAAGATTTCTACCCAGCTGAGTAAAGTCAGGAGTCCAAGTAGAGAAGCAGAGAGAGAAAAGAGAGAGACAGAGAGTCAAGGATTTCTGAAGGGAGAAACCAACAGAGCCAATCCCATCACTTACCAAGTTCTGCAAGGAGAAGAATGGAGAGGCAGAGATGAGCTGATGGAAAACCCGAGGACCAAACATCTTTATATACCGTGCAAATATTAAGGAGGGGCACCTGAACCTCACAAGTGACCATAAAAAATAATTAACTGAAGTGCACGACTCATTAATTTGTACCCCCAATTCAGATCTATATAATTTATTTCTGCATGGTGCCTATTAAGCCTGAATTACAAGCCTACCACGTCATTTTATGATAGTTTCAATGACCTTTCAAATGAAGGTAAACAATGACATGGTTAGAGAACACCTATATGATCTCAATGACTATAAATCATTAAGATCTGAAGGAACTGGCAGATGTTATCTCGGAATCATTGTACCATATCTTTCAAACATTTCCTTGGAGCACTGAGGAATTACTCAAGGGTTGGAAAAAAGCTGATGTGGTTTCCCTCTTCAAAAAGTGTTGGGGGGGGGGGAGAAACAGACCCAAGAAACTACAGACTATCAGTCTAACATCAATATGTGGGAAGATACTAGAAAAGATCATCAAAAATCAGATCTGCAAACATCTAGAAACCAGCCTGTGTTGTACCCACCTGCCTGGTTTCCTTAAAAACAGGTGGTGCCAAACCAATTATATTTCCTTCTTTGACAAAGTGGCTCAATTGGTAGATGAACGAAATCCTGTGGACATAATATGCTTAGACCTCAGAAAGGCATTTGACAAAGTAGACCACAACCTACTTCTTGTAAGCTAGAAAAATGTGGGATAGAAGCATCACCATCAAATGAGCTTGTAACTGGCTGACAAACTGTACTCAACGAGTAGCGCTTAATGGTACCACTTCTACGTTTATTTTATTTTATTTCATCAATTGCTTACAAGATAATAGGTATAAGTAAAAACATAAGTATGAATACATGGATACATATAAGGAAAATAAAAAAAGAAACAATAGGATAGGGATGTTAGTCATGTTGGTGCGCTTATGCACGCCCCCTACTGATCTCTTAGGAAAGGGGAGAGGTCAATAGTAGACAGTCTAAAGTTGAACTTTTCGGGGTTTGGGGAAGAAACCACAGAGTCAGGTAGAGGATTCCAGACATTGACCACTCTATTGCTGAAGTCGTATTTCTCTTTTGAGAACATCATTCTAGCCCCTCTTGGCCATTGGCTAAATGCTACCCCATCACACTAAACTTTTCTTCTGCAGATATGTCTAGCTGTTCTGACCCAGCCTTCGCAAGTAATGATAAGCTATTTACTCATGAGTAAAACAAACCCCTTTTTATAACAGGGGAGTAACAATCTTTTATTCATGGGAATAAACAAAATATCAAATGCAATTAGTCCCAACAAATCTGGGTTTAGCCAAGGAATCCAAATTGCTTGGTGTGGACTAGAAATAAATGGTTGTCTGTGACAAGTGGCCCCTCTCAAACCTCTCCTATTTATTTCCCAGGGAGGGGCTGGCTAGCATCTCTGTCTGCCTTTCCCTGAGAGCCGGGTTATTGCTTTCCTTTGCTCTCCTCTCCCTGCGTACACGTATCTGGGATGGGTCCTATCTGTTCCTCCCCCTCACTCAGCTCAGGCCCCAAAGACAGCTGCCTCTCCACTAGGAGGCCCAGGCATTCCCTCTTCCTCCTCTGACTCTGCTGCTATCTGTGCTGGCAGCCAATGGGCCACAACACGAGCAAGGAAAGCCTGGGTTGGGGCAGAGTAGGAGATCTGATATAACCAGGAACTTGGATCCTCCAAGGAGGAGCTAACAAGAAAGAACCACAAAAGAAACAGGTATGGATGTTTCAGTGAATCTTTAATAGATAGAAATGTTGAGAACATTTGCCATGAAATTGTGGTCCAACTCCCAAGGAGGAGTGGAATCCCATTGGAGGCCAGAAAATCAGGACAAGGAGATGTTGGAGGCAGAAGAGAAAGATCAGAATCAGATTTGGCACTACAATTTTGACAAGCCCAAGGAGGAAGCGAAAGAGAATCCATGTGAGTTTTTCTTCATGTTTCAGAGAGGGCTACCACCAGGAGATAAAAGAAAGCAAAGAACAAAAGAAGCATTGATGTAAATAAAGCTTGAAGAACAGGGGAGGATTTTGGTCATTGGATAAGCACAGAGTTTTGGACATTTTGGAGAGATCGACGTATGGATGCTTGAGATTACAGACACCCAGGTCTATGAGATCTTCATCGTAAATTCAGGTCGCAAGAGTCTGTTTGCCGGTGGTCCCCTGGGAGCAGACGCATCCTTACTATTTACAGGGACCACATGGGTGGCAAGGGAAGTATCGGATCTTTGAGCTTCCACCAGAAGAAGACCCAGAAGCACACGCGGTGTATCCTCCCACACGAACCGGGTCAGACGTTGCGGCGAGGATGGCTCCCGGAATGACAACAGTGACCGGAGCTGGCTGAATCATGAGTTCAGATGGAGGGGTCTGATTGACACAGCTCACGCTGGCCCCAGGGGCTAAGGCCAGGCTGGCCGCTGACATCGAACCACCACCTGAGCCCATTCCAAAGGAGCCAACACCACATGAGGTCAGGGACCCCAAGCCGCCCACTGGGTAGCAAACGGAAGGGCTGCAAGCAGGGATGCAGGTGGGTACAGCACAGGCTGGGGCACAGCAGGACATCTTGAGAAAGATGGAGGGATGTCTGAAAAGAAATACAAGACTGTTTTATTCAGGCTGCTTCGGGAGCAGGAAAGACCATTGTCAAATGTGACATGGAAAATATCGAGCAGAGCATGGAGAAAGATTCCCTCTGTGGGGTTCCATCTAGTTCCATTGGCCTCTTTTGAGAACATCATTCTAGCCCCTCTTGGCCATTGGCTACATGCTATCCCATCACTCTAAACTTTTTGCTTCTTATTTCTAATGTCCCTTTATAGCTTGCACATTTTGGAAAACATGGAACCCTACACAAATGGTAGATCCATGTCTCGTATACTCCCAACTTGGCTCTACGATAATTGAAAATCACGGAACATATTGATTACTGATGATACACCTCTGTTCAAAGAGAAGAAAAGCAATCTTCAGCATAGTAATATTACAACCTTGTCATCCCTTTATCTTTCTGTCCTATCCTAAATGAACAATATACCTCCATAGAGTCATTCTTAATTTCTCTTTTCAATGTTTTTTGGTCAAATGTCCATTGAGATTATGATAAGCACCTACACAACATCCTGATAGAATAAAGATTTCTACCCAGCTGAGTAAAGTCAGAAGGAGTCCACGTAGAGAAGCAGAGAGAGAAAAGAGAGAGACAGAGAGTCAAGGATTTCTGAAGGGAGAAACCAACAGAGCCAATCCCATCACTTACCAAGTTCTGCAAGGAGAAGAATGGAGAGGCAGAGATGAGCTGATGGAAAACCCGAGGACCAAACATCCTTATATACCATGCAAAGGTTGAGGAGGGGCACCTGAGCCTCACAAGTGACCATAAGAAACAATAATTAACTGAAGTGCACGACTCATTAATTTGTACCCCCAATTCAGATCTATATAATTTATTTCTGCATGGTGCCTATTAAGCCTGAATTACAAGCCTACCACGTCATTTTATGATAGTTTCAATGACCTTTCAAATTCTTGGCTCATCCACTTCATTTCCCCTGGTGTAGAAATATAGTTATGTGTTTGAAACCTATGGATGCAGCACCCGCACTCCAGTTTGTATGGTGCTAATGTTAAATTTCATTGAGTTTGGTGGATCATCGTGGTGGTATCTCACAATATCTTTGTGAAGAGATTCCAAAATGGTCAAGAGCTAATTTGGTGCAACTCTTTTACAGAAAGACATGTCCCAATTTGGGAATTTGTTCACTTTGACAGTTGACCTGCCTGCTGTTGTGTTTACATATTAACTTACAGTGGTCACTTAATGACTACCCCCAGAGATAAGGACCATCCCTAACCTCCAGACCTTCTGGCGCATGCTAAAGACCCATCTGTTTCATCAAGCGGGTCTGGCCTAGGTTTTTACTGGTGGAGTTTTAATTGGCTTTTAACTGCATTTTATTTTTTAATATGTATCTTTTAGTTTTATTAGCTTTTCAGGCATTAATTTAATTCATTTTAATTCCTTTTTAATATTGTGTATCTGTGTATGTGGTTTTTATCTGGCTGTACACCGCCCCGAGTCCCGATTGGGAGAGGGGGCAGTATATAAATTGAATAAACAAATAAATAAATGACTGTTCGTAGTTATGACAGAGCCCCTCAAAATTCTGGACTCAATTGTAGTCCTAAGCATTTTTTAACAAGCAGCTCTGTGGGTGTGGCTTAGTTGGTTGGCATGGGTTGGTGGTCATGTGACTGGGTGGACCTGGCTTGGTGGTCATGTTATTGGCTGGGTGTGGCCAACTCAATATCACTCACATTGAGGCACGCATCTCCTCACCTGGCCTCTTATGACTGTGGGGATGCTGCAACAGTCGTAAGTGTGAAAAATGGTCATAAGTCACTTTTTTCAGTGCCATTGTAACTTTGAATGGTCCCTCCACACAAGCAAAGTACCAGCAAAGGAGGGGAAAAAAAACTCCAGAGATGTTCCAGAGACAGGAAGTCTAGTCCTGCCAAGACTGTAATCAGAGTTAATGGAGAGGCGATTTCTGTAAGCAACACCAGAATGTTTCCTTCCTGCCTTCCTTACAGGATTAGGCCAGTAATTTCTTCTAACAACTGTTTCAAACTGCTTAGAATGTTAACAACTGGTTCTAGCAAATAGGTGTGAACTGGTAGAATCCCACCCCTGGTCCTCAGTCAAGGTGAGTCACTGAGCCTTGGTGGCACAGTGGTTAAAATGCAGTACTGCAGGCTACTTCTGCTGACTGCCAGCTGCCTGTAATTTGGCAGTTCAAATGTCACTGGGCTCAAAATTGACTCAGCCTTCCATCTTTCCAAGGTCAGTAAAACGAGGATTGTTGGGGGCAATAGACTGACTCAGTAAACTGCTTAGAGAGAGCTGTAAAGCTCTGTAAAGCAGCATATAAGTCTAAGTGCTATTGTGGTCATGCCCCAGTTGGAATCAGATTCGGAGGGGGAGACTGAGCAGCTGACAGGGAGTGGGGGGGAAGAAACTGGGGAAGCCATTGGCTGGGGAAGAAACTGGGGAAGGGCACATTCAGAGGAAGACCCAGGGCCACTTCCTCTTCATCCTAAGGCACACAGGGAGGAACGGAGAAGGGAGCAACATGAGTTATGGAAGTTACGGGGGAGGAAAGGGCCCTGATTCCCTTCATTAACTGCAGCTGGGAACACAGTGTTTAAAAAGGGAAGCTGCACACAGCAAAGTTGTTGCGAGCAAATTGTGAATTATCTGGTGTCGTAGAGGCTTATCTGGGGTCCTGGCATCTTCCCAACTGGGTAAGTTTTGCCGTGCTTTCCCGTCTGAAATTCCTTCTCCTGCCCTGTCAAGTTAATTAGTGCAGGTTGGTTTGTTTGGAGTTTAAGTTACAGTTTGTATATAGCTTGTTTTGGGCTGAATTTTCTCCAGTTAAAGGCTATTCCTGGGAGTGTTTTTCTCCAGCCAAAGGTAACCTGGACATTGGGGGCAAAGTTGGAGATAATAAAGGGACTCTTCTTGCTTATTTGACTGTGTTGCCTTTGTGCCACGCCCCAGGTCATCACATATTGCTATTGCTCTCTATATTCCATAAAACACAATTTTGCACGCTAGGTGAATTTAACGGTGGGGCCTGGAAGGTTCCAAGCATTCATCTATCCATCTTCTAATGAGGAAGAAGGTTCCCGGGATAGAATCTCAGAAAACGTGTCTCTAGACCCATCTCTGGCAATGCCCACATAATTAGTTGTGTGGACCCTCATCTGAACATCTCAACACAAATCCAGAGTTTCTTTCAACACACCAGAAGACAAAGTGCCATTGTTGCTAGAAATGTCTGCAACAAATTTTTGCACTGATCAGCATGTGCGAACATAATCAGAATAGCAGCAGTAAGAATGTGACTGAATCCTGATGTTTTAGATTACCACTAACTTTGCAGAAGATTGGGAGGCAACATTTGCAGTTCCAGAGATGACACCAGAAACTATTTTTGCAGCTTTTCTCCTGGAGCATCTCATCTCAATCATCTCAATCCCATTAACCTCCAGTCAACCTATCTCGTCCTATGGAGCTGAACTAAAAGGTGAAGCTTACCCAAATGCTAGCATGTTAACTTAGTAAGATTTCTATCAAAAGCCAGCCCAAAACCACTATCAACATCCCAAAGCTGGCCGGATACATGGTCTAAAGAGATTTGCAAAGTTAACAAAACTGAGTTGTGTATTTGGGTTTGACTTCTGTAAGTCACCCGGAGTTACCGTGGGTCATTTGGGCAGCCATAAAAAAACTTTGTTAATAAATAAGTAAGAGATTGGGCCATCATAATCATAAAGATTAGAGAGCAAGCTATTCCCTAGCATGGAAGTCACTACCTCTAGATTCTGAATCCTTTCTACTGACTTTTGGGTGAGACTTTCAACATCTCTTCTGGGGATGAACCATGGTGTGGTACCCATCAATCCTGACAAAAATGAGAGACTACGTCCACAAAAAAATGTTGTGGAAGTAAACTGTCATTACAGAGGTTCAGTGAGCAGAGTCATAAAATTCCTTAATCCCTTAAAGATCACAGAAACTTGAAGAAAGGCTTTGGTAATCTATCATTAATCTAATACCCAGGTTGGTCAAAAGCCTAGCAGGACATCCTCTTCTGACTTCTAATATTCTTCAGGGAGAGGAAGAGAAATAATAATCACTCTCCCATTTCCAAATTGAGAGGTGGACACAAAGCAAAGAAGGTAAACAACTTGCACTGTTTCTTTGAAGTGAGATAGAAGGTAATTGATGGATGCTTTTGATTGAAATCCCTTCTGCCTTCAGGGTTCCTGGGGTTTGTATAAAAGCTCCTGCTTCGAATCCACTCTCCAGCTGCTTCTCTCATCTCCCCTGAACTTCTCTTCTCCAGCTCTTTTGGTAAGTTGGAGCCAACGTCATACTAGATCCATAGGTCCAAGTACTTCCTGCTCTTGACTTTGGCATTATGGTGGATGAAGGCCTTTCGTAGCCTGGAAAACTATCCACTCTGACCACAGACCACTAAGTCTTTTCATTGGAAAGTGGCTAGTTGACCAGAATGGGCAATTGAGTGTTGTCCTCATCGAGATATTTGGTAGTGTACTAAACAGGGAAGGTGTGATAAACTGTTGAGTTGATGGACAGAGCAGAGTTTTATGACAGGAGGAAGAGAGGCTACCAGGGCTATAGTCAAATAACTGGGCGTGAGCCCACATCTCAAGAAAATAACTTGAGGAAACATCTAAGACAAGTTCCTACTTCACACACATGTAATGGAATGGTGAGAGGAATGGATTCAGACTTCCAAGATACTGTAGTTACAATGAAAACAGAAGTCCTGATCTACACAACATTGGTTTCTTCATTTGGTCGAAGCTACATGACTGACAGTTTGACGTTTCTTCTTGTTTCAGGCTACCTGCCCTCTTCATCTCCAGCAAAATGTTCCACTGCTGCATGCCATCCTGCCAGATGCGACACATTGCCCCGTTGTGTGTTCAGCCTCTTCAGCAGCCCTCCATCAGCATCCCTTGCAGCCCACCTCCATCTCCCATGCCACCATCTGTCTCCATCCCAGTCTTTTGTATCCCACTTTGTCGTAGCCAACCATCTCCCAGCTCTAGCCCTACTGTCTCCATCCCATTGTCCTCTATGCAACCTCCTCCTTCTATCTCCCTGGCCCCCAGTCAACCACCTTCTGGGTCCAGCCCTACTATCTCCATCCCGTTGAGTGCTCTCATTCCATCTCCTCCTAGGCAACCTTGTTGCATCCCACTTTGTCTACAGCCCTCCAGTTCTGGCCCTATCTCACTTGTACCTAGTCCATCTCCTAATAGCCGACCTCCTTGCTTTCTCCCACTTTGCCCTGGCCAAGGTTCTCCTTGTATTTCCCTTGTCCCTAGTCAACCATCTTCTGGCTCTGGTCCTATCATCTCCATCCCATTGTCTGCTCTACATCTTCCTTTTTCTATCTCCCTTGCCCCTAGTCAACCATCTTCTTCTGGCCCTACCATCTCCATCCCAATGAACTTTTCTCCTAGGTCTAATCCTCCACCCAGCTATTGTTTTCCTATTCCTATGCCAAGCTCCCCTTGTGTCATTTGCTGAACCTCCAAAGAATGGCTGCTGCCTGGTACAAGTTTGGTCAAGAATTGAGAATGTTATGATGGATCCATGGACTAACTCCTGGAAACTGGATACTGAAGCTTCCAATCATTCACCATTCCAGTGGAAGAAAGGAAAGAAAATGTATTCCATGCATTTCCTACTTCATCCATTTGGTATTCAGAGCCAGGATCCTTTCCTTAGTGACACCCTATGGTTGTTCAGTAGTGGGAATTTTTTTTTCCTTGATTAGTTTTTATAATTGCTCTGTTCAGACTCAAGATTTCTAGAAATGTCCTTCAATGTAGGTAGCTGAGCTTCCTGTCTTCATGCTAGGGTAGATTTGAACAACATGCTCTTTCTTCTTTGTCTACTTTTTTTTTTCAATGCCAGAGTGTTATCTTTCAATAAAGTCTACCTTAGTGCATGATAAAAACATGGTCCCTGGTGTTTTTTCGGGTTACCTTTTGTATAATCTTGGACATTTTCAAGTTGTGTCTTCTGGAAAGTCAGGCAGTTCATGAGGTTCCACCATAAGATTCCATTGTTGCATTGAGCGACAGGAAATTGCATGGTACCCATTAGACATGGATTATAAAGCTGGCACATCCTTTCATCATACCTTCAATGAACTCTGAGATCATTAGTTCACCCACTTCATTGCCCCTGTCCCAGAAATTGTCAGTGTCAGCTCCAACAAATCCATCCTCATTCAAATCAAAAGTCTCTAGCCACATCTCAGAAAAAGTAAATTGGTTTATTAGAGGTTGCCACGTTGGTACGTGCCTGGTTGCAGCCAGTACTAAATCGTATCATTCATTTCCCCCTCGACCCTTGTCTTTCCCCCCCCACCCCCTGGATGTGACTTCTCCATGGGACACATCAGTCTCCAAGAATCACCCATCATGCTCTCCAATAACCTTCTTATGCTCCGACAAGTTTGGGCTGCCGAGGTGATTATCTAGGCATTTCAAGAATGCCTTGTTTTCCCCCACTCCCTTTTTTCTGGCAGCTAAAAAGACCAAAGGAGTATCTTTTTAGTTGACAGTCAGGAGTTGAGCCATGGGGAGGACAGAACCAGTTCTCTAATTTGAAACATCAGGTGGAAGAAGTTTCCATTCGAAATGGCTCAAAAGGTTTCACTGTAATGAATTATCATCATGTCATTTCAGTTGTCAGGTTGTCTTCTCTTGTAATAATTGAGACAAGGAGGAAATCCACCTGAGGACCTATCAACATCCCTTCTTCCCATAAATGAGTAGGAGAAATATCTTTGATGTTGGTGATCCTTTAGAACTTCTAATTCCAACCTTGTGGATATTTATCTTGACTTGAGATAAAAGCCTGCTTCCCCTTAATCACCCTAGACTTTTTCATGACTCTGGCCTCAATGTACTTAGAACACAGAACATAGAGCCTAGAATAATAGAGTTGGGAGGGACCTTGGAGGTCTTCTAGTCCAACCTCCTGCTCAAGGAGTAGATCCTATACCATTTCAGACAAATGATTGTCCAGTCTCTTATTGAAAGATGAAGTCAGGAAACCAAAGGCTCAGAATGAACAAAGGCTTGCAACAAAAGTCAAAGATAATTTTTTAAAAAAGTTTCTTTTAATAACAAGAAAAAACCTTAAGGAAACAGTAGGTTCACTTAAGAGAGAAGGTGGCAAGGAAGTAACAGCAGTAGAAAAAAACCAGAGCTGCTTAACTCATTTTTTGCATCAGTCTTCATGCAAAAAGAAATGATAGCCCAACTTACCAAAAACCATAACTGTAAAAGACGGACTAGAAATAAAAATTAAAGTAAACAATGAAATGGTTAGAAAACACCTATATAATCTCAATGACTATAAATCATTAAGTTCTGAAGAAACTGGCAGATGTTATCTCGGAATCATTGTACCATATCTTTCAAACATTTCGTTGGAGCACTGAGGAATTACTCAAGGTTTGGAAAAAAGCTGATGTGGTTTCCCTCTTCAAAAAGTTGGGGGGGGGGGGGAAACAGACCCAGGAAACTACAGACTATCAGTCTAACATCACTATGTGGGAAGGTACTAGAAAAGATCATCAAAAATCAGATCTGCAAACATCTAGAAAGAAATAAAAGTTATAAATAAAAGTCAGCACGGTTTTCTTAAAAACAGATGGTGCCAAACCAATTATATTTCCTTCTTTGACAAAGTAACTCAATTGGTAGATGAACGAAATATTGTGGACATAATATACTTAGACCTCAGAAAGGCATTTGACAAAGTAGACCACAACCTACTTTTTGTAAGCTAGAAAAAGGTGGAATAGAAGCATCACCATCAAATGATTTGTAACTGGCTGACAAACTGTACTCAATGAGTAGCCCTTAATGGTACTACATCTACATAGAGGAAAATAAGTAGTGGGGAACCACAAGGTTCTGCCTTAGGTCCAGTGCATTTCAATATCTTCATAAATGACTTAGATGAGGAATAGAAGGGGAACTCATCAAATTTGCAGATGACACTAAGCTGGCAGGAATAGCCAGGATCCAAAAAGATCTTGACAGACTTGAACAATGAGCTCTAACCAACAAAATGAATTTTAATGTGGAGAAAAGGAAGGTTTTACACTTAGGCAGGAAAAACTAAGTACAGATTAGTCCAACTATCGACAAAGTCTGCACTAGAATAGAATAGAATAGAATAGAATAGAATAGAATAGAATAGAATAGAATAGAATAGAATAGAATAGAATACTTTATTGGCCAAGTGTGATTGGACACACAAGGAATTTGTCTTGGTGTAAATACTCTCAGTATACATAAAGAAGGAACATTCACTACTAATACTATTAATCTTCTCATCACTCCTTATCACCCATCCCCTCCCACTTGTGACTGCATGACTGTAACTTTGTCGCTTGTATCCTTACGATTTATATTGTTTCTTAGTATGATTTGATGGCTTCTTGTACCCTATGACTGTCATTAAGTGTTGTACGTTATGAATCTTGATTCTTAACGAATGTCTCTTTTCTTTTATGTACATCGAGAGCATTTGAACCAAGACAAATTCCTTGTGTGTCCAATCACACTTGGCCAATAAAGAATTCAGTTTAGTTTAGGCAAAACCTGACTAATTGGAAATTTCTCCTTAGTTCTAGATTGCTTTTTTCCTCATAACCTGAGAACGTGTAATTGGTCTAGAAACAAATCAGGATACCATAAAAAATTCTGGTTAAGCAGAGTTTTGTTAAACAAATTTGGAGGAGAATTAACTTTAGTGGGAAGGATTGGTTGGGCTAAGAGATAGTCTATCTTTTGGGTTGGGTTGGAATCTCACCTTAGAAGGTACCTTCAATCTACAGAGTTGGGTTACACAGCTGGAACAGAAAGAGACCACCGACGGACTGTAATTATGGGGCTGTTCTAAATTAAGGAACAGGTGCACACCAATACACCTGCCAACAATCCTTCTTGAACTACAATGTGTTTATCCTGCTATAATTTCCTCATGGAGGCTTCCAAAGTGGTTCTTGGAAATGAACGTCCTGCGAAGAGGAGATTGATGGCTTTCATGAATGTATGCGAATAGATTCTGTTTGTTCTGGATGATTACACAGAAAGAACTCGAGTTGCCCAAAGGATCTGCTGATAGTTCTTCAGAGGAATTATTGAGTTTGTCATTTGTACCTTTATAATTGTCTGGTTTGGCACAGCAACTCAACGGGACAGACACAGACTCCGGTGGATACTTAGGACTGCAGAAAAACCAATTGCAACCAGCCTGCCTTCTATTGAGGACACATATACTGCCGGAACCAGAATGAGGGCTGAGAAAATATTTACAGGCCCTTCAGATTGTGAACATAAACTGTTTCGACTCCTCCCTTAAGAATGCCGCTATAGGGCATTGCACGCCAAAACAACTAGGCACAAAGATAGCTTTTCCCCATGTCTTCACTCTGCTGAACACCTAATTCCCACAGCATTGTCTTATGCCTAACAATATCTACCCATGTAGTAAGCTGTATTGCTATTATCCTTGTCATCTTCCCATCTTTCTCACCTACTCATCTTTCCTACTACCTCCTCCTATTGGTATCTTATGATTTATCACTTGTTGTTTGTATCTTTTGATTGTATCTTATGATTTATGATCTGTGACTTATCACTTTGTTGTTTGTATTGTACCCTGAGAACTTCTGTGTCGGAGTTAAATTCCTTGTGTGCCCAACCACACTTTGCCTATTCTATTCTATTCTATTCTATTCTATTCTATTCTATTCTATTCTACATTCTATTCTATTCTATAGAGTAGAGTATACCCTACTCTATGCTACCCTACCCTACTCTACCATATTCTACCATACCATACCCTATTCTACCCCACCATACCCTACCCTACCCATATTCTATAATTTAAAAGGAAGAGGAGAGGACAAAAACACAGATAACCATGTTGGCATTGCAGGAGAACTTTAATTTCAGAGTAGAATAGCCAGAACATTTTACTCAACACACACTTCCAGTGAGAAGGCAATGCCCTGAACTATTCAGAATAGAATAGAAATGTCATCTGAAGCAAGGTAGCTCTTCGGGACACCTCGGGGCTTCTCTTCCATATGTCTGTAGCTTAAGCAAAAGAGCGGAGTTATGCAAGCAAAGAATCAAGACATCCGGAGCAGCAAATTCAGACACTGCAGATTACTGTGGTTCTCGGAGAAGCCACAGAAGCGGACATCTTGAAAGAAGGAGAATGAGGATAGCCAGGATTTCAGGCACCAAGGCTTTCAGGTCACTTCAGTTGGGTTCCTGGTTGTCCTCCTGGATGTTGATTAACTTCTGCAAATGTAAGGTCTACAGTTGTACATCATGGACCTTGAGGCTCTACCAGAGGAACCAGAAGGTCCAGTAGCACATGCCGTGTATCCCCCCACACGAACTGGTTCGCATGAGGCACTGAGGATGGCTCCTGGAATGGTAACCATTAAAGGAGCAGGCTGGATCACAACTTCAGAAGCGGGAATCTGGTTGATACAACTCACGCTGGCTCCGGGGGCTATGCCAAGGCTGGCCGCTGTGGTTGCACCCCCGCCTCCAGAACTCATCATGCCGCCCCCTGAACTCATCATGCCTCCCCCTGAACTGAGAGACCCAACACCGCCGACTGGGTAGCAAATCGGAGAGCTGGAGGGTGGCGCACACATAGGAATGCAAGTGGGGGCGGTACAGGTTGGGGCGTAGCAGGACATCTTGAGAAGCGTGGACGAAAGTCTGAAACAAAACACAGGAGGGTTTTAGCAGAAGAGAGAGAATGGTGATCATGGCAACCCTCATACCAGTAACAGAGTGGGAAGGGACCTAGGTGGTCATCTAGTCTAACCCAACTCTTGCAGGAGACCTACACTCTTTCTGATAAATGGCTGTCCAGTCTTTTCTTTAAATTCTCCAGTAATGGAACAAGCATAATTTCTGGAGGCAAGTCATTTTACTGGTTAATTGTTCTCACTGTTAGGAAATTTCTCCTTATTTCTAGGTTGCTTCTTTCCTTGATTAATAATAATAATGATAATGATAATGATAATGATAATGATAATAATAATAATAATAATAATAATAATAATAATAATAATAATAATAATAATAATAATAGTATAATTCAGACTCTGATAGAACGGTCTTTGGTCTGATTGGAACAATTGCTTTTGTTTGTACTGGATGACTCTGGCTTCGTATCTTTCAATTTTCCTTGCTATTGCTGTTATCTGCTGCTTCACAATTTCCAATGCTTCGTCAATTTTTTTTGTGCTGAGCCCATATTTTTTTTATCAGATGTTTCTTGATCTTGCTGTTCTTCAGCTTTTTCTCCTGCAAATGCTTCAAGTTGCTTGCATCTGCTCGCAGGCTCTTGATTTTTAACTCCAACCTGATTTTCCATCATCATCATCATCATCATCATCATCATCATTATTATTATTATTGCAGGTTTACAAGAAGGAGGGCTCCATTTCTTCCCCCTTTTAAAAACATCTTTGGGTTTATTTCAAGAAGGAATCCAACCCAACAAAACTCAAATGATCGATTACTTCTTATACAATTCTGCTGTCTAGGAATCAAAAAATTAATAATGATTGCATTTATTATTAGAATATAAATTTGAACCCTGAAAAAATTGGGGTCTCATTCCTTAGTATCTTGCACTATGTTGCTGTGAAAAACAGGATTTGCTGCTAAAAAAATTGTCTTGCTCCAAAGAGGAAAACAGAGAAGTAGCATACTCCATATCCACCTGGCATAGAATATAATTTTAAAACTAAATTCTATTTCTGAGAAACTTGAGATCATTGATTCCCCCCCCCCCTTCCTCTTCTTGTTTCAGAAATTGATATAGGGATGAAGACACCTCCTCTAGTTTTCCTCCCAAAAAACCTAACCTTATCGATTCTTCAATTCTGCCACAACATTACTAATAAAAGCCAGAATAATTCTATGCTGGATTGGAGCCCTATGGTTTGATGCCTGATAACCGATATCCCAACATATCCACAAAATGCAGGCTGTTACCACAATGCTGCATTTATTTTTTAAAAAGTCTTATTCTTACTAATAAATTAAAGTTGTCTGAGCTCAGAAAGTTAGAAGGAATCCCTGAAAGGAGCAACAAAAACAGTGAATATAGTCACTTACCGAGTTCTCAGAGAGACAGATCAGATGCTGTTGGAAGAATTGAAGAGTCAAATCCCTTTTTATATCCTTTTTGGGAGAGGATTTTGCTCCTTGGGGTTGGCTAAAGGCTCATATTTAACCCTGTTATTTCGATTTGGCATTTTGCAAACTGTGTAATTTACACCAGCTGTTACATATTAGATCCAGATTACACATTAAGGCTGGGTCCTTTGATCACAGCCTCAATTAAACCTTGAGGGAATGAATTGAACTAACTTTTATTTTTATTTTTTTCTTCAGGTGTACACAGCAGGTTTATCAAACTTGTGGTCAGTTGAACATGTAACTCTATAATAAAATTTGCAGATGACACCACGTTGGTGGGACTCATATGAAGAGAAGAGGTTCTCAGACTGGTTTTGTGGTGCAAGAATTAAAATCTCGTCCTGAACATCAAAAAGACCAAAGAATTGATTATAAACTTCAGACAATGCTAAGTAGAGCCTCTTCCACTATATATCAATGGAGATTGTGTGGAAAGAGTTCACAGTTTTAAATTTCTAGGAACTCATATTTCCGACAACCTTACTTGATTGGTTCCCACTATGGCCGCTGCAAAGAAGGCCCAACAGTGCCTGCACTTTCTGAGGCTGCTGAAAAAGAGGGGTCTGGGTGAGAAGTTGCTGGTTACTTTTTACCGTTCTACCATCGAGAGCATTTTGGCATACTGTGTAACGGTGTGGTATGCTGGATGCTCTGCGGTAGATAAGAAGATGCTCCAGAGAGTTATAAACACAGCACAAAAAAGTCATCGGTTGCTCTCTTTCTTCTTCGGAAGAGATTGCGAAGACCAGACTCCTCTCTAGAGCACTAAAAATCTTCACAGACCGTTCTCATTCTGGACATTCATATTTCAATCTGTTACCATCAGGGAGGCGTTATAGGTTTCTTAAAATGAGGACTAATAGACTGAGAAATAGTTTCTTTTCCAAGGCAGTAATTGTCTTGAATCAAACAATGCATATGTGATTTAGCCTTATGTATATAGTGGCATTTTTAAACTATCTAACTTACTATATGTTTTAGATAGGTTTTAGATTAGGTTTTTAATTATTATTATTATTTAATTATTTTAATTTTTAAACACTCTATAGTGTGATTGTGATGTGGTTTTTGGGGCACTGTGCTGGAATAACTTTCAAACTTCATTGTATTTGTAGAATGCAATGGCAATAAAGGTTATTCTATTCTATTCTAATCTTCTCCCATTCCCCTCCTCTGATGGGTTCATTTCCTCTCAGTGCTTCCAGACTACTTATTAAGGGACATAACGAGCAAAGACAGGATTAGTCCTTCGAGATTAAGGATCAACCTTTCATTAAAAATTCTAAAACTGTGTCAAAGCAGCCAGCAGGAACCCAACTTTCCTCTTCCCGATGAGATCAGGTGGCTCAACCAATTGAATAAGGTGGACTTTGTGATTCGCCAATCAATAAAGTGGGATCTGGTCTCACTCCAGAAGGAGAGAGATTCTACAAAATCGGAGTTGCAATTTCAGACAATTTCAGAGTTGGGAGTCAAAAAAAGACATGGGTGAACTATAATTATGGGTTTTGTCTGGAATGCAGGAACAGGTGCATGCTAACACACCTGCCAATAAACATCCCTTCAGTGCCACATACAGGATCAAATCCTGCTGATGCTTTTCTCAAGAGATGCTCCCATGTCCCGGGGAGAAAATATGGACAGTTTTCATGAGTGTGCCCAGGAACAGTTTCTATACTCAGTGAGGATTATAATAATCCTCATAGGGAGAAGAGTTAAAACAAACACAGAGGAACCATGTCAGAGAGTGTGTCAGAAGAGCATTAATCTCAGAGGAGAATAGGCAGAACATTTGACTCAGGACACAGTTCTAATGAGAAGGTCTCCAGAATTATTTAGAAGAAGATAGAAATGCCAGCAGAAGCAAGATACGATGGCGAGTGCAACCATATTTTGAAGTTCCTGTGGAAGGGGGGGAATCATAGTTTTTCTAGATACTTCTAGATGCCTCCACATATTTTGAAGCTTCTGAGGACAGGGGAAAAATTGGTAGTTTTCTGGATACTTCTAGGTACTTCTGCATATTTTGAAATCCCAGTGGAAGAAAAATTGGTGGTTTTTCTAGATCCTTCAGCATTTCACTCACAGTTACATGTATAGATGCAGCCTAAGAAGAAGAAAGAGTTGAACTATGCAAGGAAGGAGCCAAGAACCCCTTAGAAGCAACCACAAATTCAGAAGCTGAAGGTCACTTCTTTTCACTATGCGCAACACTACATGACCTTGAACCAGCAAAAGAATTTTATTTTGTCTAACTAGATATACTCAAATGAATTCCCTCCCTCCCACTTTCCCAGGCTCAATTGTGGCAGCATGGGAGCATTGGATCTCAATATGCCTTCCAAAGCTGACACAGAGAGAGAGAGAGACAGAGAGAGACAGAGAGAGAAAGAGAGAGACAGAGAGAGAGATACACAGAGAGAGAGAGAGAGAGAGAGGATATCTGAGTGGAGACAGAAAAACAATGAATCTGATGACTTACAGAATTCTTGGAGAAATCAATTAGAGAGAAGCTGATGGGAAAATGAAAGATTTTTGGACCATTTCAAGAAAATTTCTCAGCCCTCCAAAAGATCAGATTTTAGTCAGCTGAACACCTTGGCACCAAATTTTATAACCACCTCTACTTGGTTATATATCAGGTCTGAACTACTCATCTTTTGGCCCCTTTGATGGCAGTACAAATTAGACCTCATATGAGTTGAACTCATTTCATTATTTTATGTTGTCATCTTTCCGGTCAGTTGAAGCTGGGAGACTCATAACATTTTCCACATTCTTATTTTAGAGATTCATTTCTGCTCAGTCCTTCCACACCATGTATTAAGGTGTATATGAAAGGTGCAAACCACCAGACCCACAGGTGTAGAGTTCAATCTAGCTGCTTTATTGTTCTCTGCCTATAATACAAGAATCTTCTCAGACTAGCAGCTTTCACGTGGGAAAAACTAGAGAAGGCACAAAAGCATCCAAGCAGGATCAGACCTTGCCATTTGTGTTTACATAAGGAGTCCATGCTAATTCCCCACTTCACCCCTCCTTCTAAGTGAGATGGTTTCTCTCAATTTTTCACCCATTCAAAAAGCCAAAACAGAACCATACTGTCCACCTGTATTAAATATAAGTGTTTCATTTTAAAAAAAACTCATCAAAGAAGAAAACAAGAACCTGGCTGTTGGCCAAATTATGCATTGGCCCAGTCAAGTGCTGGTTTTGTTCTCCTAGTGGTAAGAGCCAAAGATCACACCCAAGTTAGGAAATTGCAATCTGTATATTCTACACAGAAATAAAGTGGACCTCCTTCTCCGAAACCATATCCAGAAAAGATCTTTGGAAAGCCTCTTCAGAACAGAGTCCCACCAACAGAACCTCAATTTCCTTCCTAGAGGCATTAACCATCTCCCATCTACCTACAGCTTCACATATGTCAGCTTTAATGGGATGGCTTGAAATTTTATGGAACCTAGATGACACGTTGAATCTCTTCTAGGAATTCTGGTTTCCTTTCCCAGAGAAACGTGATGTTTTTAAGGAATGAGACACCAATGGAAGGAAAAGCAAGCCAAAGGTCTGATACATGGATTGCAGGCTCATTCTCATTGGATTGAGATAGTATGTTTGGTCTTTTTCACTGCACGGAAAAATAAAAATATAAATTCCTGCAGCTTTCAGCCTTTGAACACTTCCCTCAGTTTACTAAAGGACTAATCAGAACAATCACCTTTAAGTTAATCATCAAACATGAGTTACTCTACTTTCTAATCTTTTTCAAGAAAGGCACATACAATTTAGGGCAGCACATGGAGAGCCAGCTGAGATTTTCCTGAACTTATCACTCAGATTAATTAATGGCTACTCCTAGGACCAAACTACACAGACAGTAGCAGGTGTTTCAATTTAGTCCATATGCATTGGACAAAAATTAGCCTACATTTGAGGTGGGAAAGGGGCTAATGGAAGAAGTCCAATCTGAACATTGTAATATCTCATCCTCATTTAGGAAACAAAGGATGTACCATGACATGATACTACCAACCCTGAAAATAGTAAAATGGTTGTGGTCTTCCATGACAGGTAGCCAGATTCCAAAAATCTCCAAAGATCTCTTAATTCTTCAAAGACAGTAAAGACTATAACAATTGGAAGAAAACCTCCAGTAATCTACTATTAATTTAATACCCGCCTTGATCACAAGCTTGGCAGAACATCCTATTCTAACTTCTAATATTCTTGAATGAGACAAAGAATATAATAATCATTCTCCCTCTCCCAATTAAAAGGTGAGCACAAAGGAAAGATTATGAGTAGCTTGAACCACTTCTTTAAAGATTAAATAAAAGGTTAATTATTGGGTGCTTTTGATCAGGACCTTTTCAGGGTGGTTGGAATTTGTATAAAAGCTCCTGCATTGAATCCATTCTCCATCTGCTTCTCCTGCCTCCTCTGAACTTCTCTCCTCCAGCTCTTTGGTAAGTTGGATTCAATGTTGCACTAGATCCATAGGTCCAAGTGCTTCTTCTTGTTGACTTTGGAGTTATGGTGGATGGGAGCTTTCCTAGCGCAGAAACTTATTCTCTGCAAGAATACTAAAGCTCTTCACTGTGAGCTAGCTGGTTTGCCAGGGTGGGCAAATGGGAGTTATTCTCTCCCAGGTCTTGGTAAAAGGGGTCGCCAACCTTTTGGACCTCAGGGACCACCAAACTCATAATTTTGAATCCTGCAGACCAGAGACACTGGGAAAATCCCCCCAAAAAAATTCTGCAGGCAAATTCTTCATCCTGTTTTCCTACCGATTGATCATTCTTTATTTGGGAATGTAGCATACCAACTCCAGCTCCGTTCTCAGGCGGAGAGAGAGACAGAGACAGAGACAGAGAGACAGAGAGACAGAGACTTTTGGCTTCATGCAAGGAAAGCAGCAGAAGCAGCAGAAGTCTTTCTTTCTTTCCCCCAAATTTTGGGGGTGCTTTGGGGGTGACATTTCCCTGTGGACCACCAAAATTTTCTCGTGGACCATCAGTGGTCCCCTGCCCACTGGTTGGCCACCACTGTCCTAAACAAGGAAGGTGTAATAAATTGGTGGGTTGATGGACAGAGCAGAGGGAATGGCCTAGAAGGACAGGAAGAAAAGATGCTACCAAGACAATGGTCAGATGCGAGGGGCCAAGCTCAAGCAAAACTGTAGGAAACATCTCCAATAAGTCCTTCTCTACTTCACACAAATTTAAGGAAGGAATGGGGGAGAAAGAGATTCAGACTTTGAAGATTCTCTCATTCCAAAAAAACTGGGTCCTGATCTATACGACTTTGGTTTCTTCATTTAGTCAACCCTGTAAGACTGACAGTTGGATGTTTCTTCTTGTCTCAGGCTACTTGTCCTCATCCTCTCCAACAACATGCTCGGCTGCTGTTTGCCACCTTGCCAGATGAGACCCAGCTGTTTCCAGCCCAGTGAGGGGTCTTCCAGCATGCCAACCATCAGCATCCCTTTCGGATCACCCCAGTCTTCCATGCCACCTGCCTGCATTCCAATCTGCCTTAGGCCACCAAGTTCCCCTAGTCAATCATCTTTTGGCTCTGGCTCTGGCTCTGGCTTTGGCTCTGGCTCTGGCTCTGGCTCTGGCTCTAGCCCTTCCATCTCCATCCCACTGAGCTCCCTCATTCCACCTCCTCCCAGCCCTAGCCCATCTTCTGAGTCTGGCCCTACCATATCGATCCCATTGAGCTCCCTCATTCCACCTCCCCCCAGGCCTAGCCCACCATGTTGCATCCCACTTTGTCCAAGCTCAGGACAGTCCAACTCTAGCCCTAGTATCTCCATCCCATTGAGCTCTCTCGTTCCACCTCCTCCCAGCCCTAGCCCACCTTCTGAGTCTGGCCCTACCATCTCCATCCCATTGAGCTCCCTCATTCCACCTCCCCCCAGGCCTAGCCCACCATGTTGCATCCCACTTTGTCCAAGCTCAGGACAGTCCAACTCTAGCCCTAGCATCTCCATCCCATTGAGCTCCCTCATTCCACCTCCCCCCAGGCCTAGCCCACCATGTTGCATCCCACTTTGTCCATGCTCAGGATAATCCAACTCTGGCCCTACCATCTCCATCCCATTGAACCTTTCTCCATCTCCTAGCTCTAATCCACCACCCACCTGCTCGATCCCTATTCCTATCTCAAGCTCCCCTTGTCCCATTTTCTGAACCTCCAAAAGACGGTTGCTGCCTACTACAAGTTTGGTCAAGAATTCAGAACGGTATGATGGATGCATGGACTATTTCCTGGGAACTGGGTGCTGAAGCTTCAAATCATTCAACATTCCAATGGAAGAAGTGGTCGGAAATGTATTCCGTGGATTTTCTCCTAACTTCGCTCATTGGGCACCCAGACCCAAGGATCATCTCCTTAGTAAAACCTGTAGTTATTAGAACTTTTCCTTGATTAGTTTTCAATATTGCTCTCCTCAATCTGAAGACCTCTGGAAATACCCTTCAATGTAGCTAGCTGACCTTCCTGTCCTCATGCTAGGGTAGATTTGAACAACATGATCTTCCAACTTTGTCTAGTCATTTTTCAATGCCAGACTGTTTACCTTCCAATAAAGTCTACCTTAGGTGCATGATATCAATATGGTTCCTGGTGTGTCTTTGTGTTTCTCTTTGGAAGTTTTCTTGTTGTGTTTCCTGGAAAGCCAGGAAATTCATGACAATCCATTGTTGCATTGAATAACAACAATTGGTTCCTCCAGAAATGTCATCCCCCTCCCAGGTCTTTGGTAATGTGCTAAACAAAGAAGTGGATTGGTGGACAGAGAAGAGGGAATATCGAGGGACAGGGGAAAGCGCAGCCACCTACACTTCGGCAAAAAGAACCCAAAGTACACATATAGACTGGTTGAAACCAGGCTCAACAGCAGGAACTTTGAGAGTGATCTTGGAGTCTTAGTGGTCAACCAGCTACTTTGATGGAGGGCTCGCTGCCCACTGCCTTGAAAACGGCAGTGGTGCGACCCCTCCTTAAGAAGCCCTCCCTGGACCCAACTCCTTTGAACAACTATCGTCCTGTCTCCAACCTTCCCTTCGTGGTGAAGGTTGTTGAGAGTGTGGCGGCAGGTCAGCTTCCCCAGTACCTGGACAAAGATACGTACCTGGATCCCTTCCAATCGGGCTTCAGGCCCGGACATAGTACTGAAACAGCATTGGTCGCGTTGGTTGATGATCTCTGGAGAGCCCGTGATAGGGGTTATTCCTCTGTCCTGGTCCTATTAGACCTATCAGCGGCTTTTGATACTATCGACCATAGTATCCTATTGCGAAGGTTGGGGGGGTTGGGGGTTGGGTGCACCGTGTGCGGTGGTTCGCCTCCTTCCTCTCCGACCGTCTGCAATTTGTGTTGGCGGGGGGGAGAGGTCCACCTCTAGGCCCCTCGATTGTGGGGTGCCTCAGGGGTCAGTCCTCTCTCCTCTCTTGTTGAACATTTATGTGAAGCCACTGGGGGAGATCATCCGTGGCTTTGGGGTGAAGTGTCATCTGTACGCTGATGATACTCAGCTGTACATCTCCACCCCAAGCCACCCCAACGATGCCATGGAGGTCATGTCCCGTTGTCTGGAGGCCGTGCGGAACTGGATGGGCGGGAACAGGCTCCGACTCAACCCTTCCAAGACTGAGTGGCTGTGGTTTCCGGCGTCCCGATATAGCCAGGTAGTTCCTTCGCTGGCTATTGGGGGTGAGATTTTGCCCCCTTCAGAGAGGGCTCACAATCTGGGTGTCCTCCTGGATGTATGGCTGTCCCTGGAAGATCACATTACGGCCATCTCCAGGGGGGCGTTTTATCAGGTTCACCTGATCCACCAGATGCGGCCCTTTCTGGATCGGGATGCCTTATGCACGGTCACTCATGCCCTGGTCACCTCCCAACTGGACTATTGTAACGCCCTCTACATGGGGCTCCCGAGTGGGAGCATCCGGAGGCTTCAACTGGTACAGAATGTGGCCGCGCATGTGGTTATGGGGGCGTCAAGGTTCTCTCATGTGACGCCACTCCTGCGCGAGCTGCATTGATTGTCAGTGGCCTCTCAGGTACGCTTTAAGATTTTAGTGTTAACTTTTAAAGCGCTCCATGGCATCGGACCAGGATATTTACAAGACCCCATTCTGCCATTTTCCTCTCACCGTCCGGTGCGCTCCCACAGGGAGGGTCTCTTGCGGGTCTCGTCGGCATCTATGTGCCGGCTGGTGACCCCGAGGAATAGGGCCTTCTCTGTGGGGGCGTCTGCCCTCTGGAATGGGTTGCCTCCGGAGTTACGTACAGCCACGGACCTGGGGACCTTCAGGTGTGCCTTAAAAACCTGGCTTTTTGACCAGGCCGGCTTGGGCTGATTTTAGACTTGGGTATTTTAATTTTTATATCAAATTTTAGGGTTTAAGCAAGGGGTTTTAATTGTTTTCAGCCAGGGTCTTTAATTTAATCTAGTTTTAACTTTTATATATTTAATGTTTTAATTGTATGGCTATGCACCGCTCCGAGTCCTTCGGGAGAGGAGCGGTATATAAATAAATATTATTATTATTATATGAGCTAGCAGTGTGCAGCAGCAGCCAAAAACGCGAATGCAATCCTAAGCTGCATCACTAGAGGGATACAATCAAGATTAAGGGATGTACTAATACCACTCTATAAAGCCTTAGTAAGACCAACCTAGAATACTGCATCCAGTTTTGGTCACCACATTATAAAAAAGATGTTGAGACTCTAGAAAAAGTGCAGATAAAAGCAACCAGGATGATGAGGGGACTGGAGGCTGAAACATACGATGAACAGTTTCCCCAGAGAGGAGGAGGTCAAGCTATTTTCCAAAGCACCCAAAGGCACCCAAAGGCCAGACAAGGAACAATGGATGGAAATTGAGCAAGGAGAGATTTAACCTGGAAATAAGGAGAAACTTTCTGACAGTGAGAATAATTAACCCATGGAACAGAAATTGCCTTCGGAAGTTGTGGGAGCTTCATCACTGGAGGCTTTTAAGAAGAGACTAGGGTGGCCATCTGTCAGGAATGGTGTAGGGTCTCCCGCTTGGCTAGGGGCTTGGACTAGATGACCTACAAGGTCCCTTCCAGCTCTGATTATCTGTTATCTGTTATGGTCAGATAAGAGGGGCCAAGCCCAGGCATAGAAAGCAACTTGAGGAAACATCTCAGACAGGTTTTCCCTAGTTCATTCACATTTAAGGAATGGAGACAGAAACAGATTCAGACTTCCAAGTTTCTCTTACTATAGTTGTTATCAAAAATAAATTAGTACTGATTGACACAACATTGTTTTCTTAGTCTGGTTTGTTTGATATTTCTTCTTGTTTCAGGCGAACTCCTCTCATCTCCACCAGCAAGATGTTTGGTTACTGTCTTCCTTCCTGTTATATGGGACCTATATAACCCTAACCCAGTCCATCCCACTGAGCTTTTGCCCACCTCCCAGCAACTCTTCCCGAACTCCTTACTGCATTCCACTTTGCCCGAGTGCACAATCTCCCAGCTCTGGTCAAACCACATCAGCTGCTCAGCCTTCTTACTGTATCCCAGTTTCCACTAGCCAACCTTCTCCTTCTATGTCCTTTTGTCCTGCTCCACAGTCTTCCAGCTCCAGACCTGAAATATCCATCTCCCTTAGCCCTAGTCCCTCTTCTGGCAGCCAAAGTTATTATATTCCATTTTGTTCTTACCCATCTCCTAGCAGCTCTAACCAACCTTCTTGTTCTATTCCATTTTGCTCCAGTCAAACTCCTTCCGGTGCTAACGTCTCCATCCCTGTGAGTTTGTCCCCATCTCCTAGCCCGAACCCACCTCCCACCTACTGTATCCCATGTAGCCCTTGTTTCTTGGTTTTCTAAACTTCCAAAGGATGTTTGCTATCTGGAACACGTTTGGTCAAAGATGGAGGACAATGCGATAGATCCATGCGTCAAGTTCCTGGGAATTCAAGGCTGAAGGTTCCAGGAATTCATCATTTCAGCGGAAAAAGAACAATCTATTCCATGGACTTTCTAGTTTCTTAGCTTCTTTGGCACTCACACCCAACCATCTTTTTTTTCTTTATATGATGGTGGAAAGAAACTCTCTTGGTAACTTTCAATATTTGCTCTTTTTTGGAATAAAAACATCTAGCAATTTTCCTCAACAATCTGAGCTTCTTGTCTTGATGCTGATGTAGATTGCAACAATCTTCCTTCTTTGTGTTTCTAAAGCAAAGGGTTTTTTTCCCCTTAATAAGGTTGACTTTAACGCATGGTAACAATATAATTCTTGGTGGATTTCTGTCGCTTCATTTGTGTCTTTGAACATTTTGATTTGGGTCACCTTAAAGGCACCTTCCTGTCATGAGTCATGGCATCCTGTTGCCTCTTAAACTGAAAAGATCATTTTAGTAACAAGAGGTCAGATGGGGTTGCAGGTAGTATGTGATGGTCCTTCTCTTCATCAGTCTCTCTCATTATCTGCCCTAGACTTGTAGATGCAAACAGATGGTACAATCTGCAACACTTTCATTAGTGTTCACCGATGAATTAACCAGGATAAAGATCTGGTTAGATCAAGTCAAGCAATATTTGGATGAGAAGTTAAAGGAGAGCTCAAGGCTCAAGAAATAGTTATGACAGGATAAGCAATGAAGAAACATTGTTTATGGCTTCCCAAGGTCACCCCAGTGACTAATTTATCCAACATTAGGACAGAGTTAGATCAGGGCAGGCATTGAATTAAGACCAGTGAAGTCTGTGGCTGATGTGTTTGCCTGCAGTGTGACCACACCAGAAGGCACCGATGTCTTTTCCATTATGATGTCACTCAGCGGTGGTATTCAAAAAAATTTACTACCGGTTCTGTGGGCATTGCTTGGTAGGTGTGGCAGGGGAAGGATAGTGTAAAATATCCATTCTCTCCCCACTCCAGGGGAAGGTTACTGCAAAATCCACATTCCCTCCCCAACCCACTAACCTGCTTTCCAGCTCCATTCTAAAAGAAGACCCAGCCGATCAACTGGGACTTGGGAGGCAGAGAAGAGATGGGGCGGGGCCATTCAGAGGTGGTATTCGGAACTACTCAAAATTTCCGCTACTTGTTCTCCAGAACTGGTCAGAATCTGCTGAACACCATCTTTGGTGTGATGACCTGGGGCGTGCCACAAAGGCAACACAGTCAAATAAGCAAGAAGAGTCCCTCTTATTATCTCCAACTTTGCCCCCAATGTCAGATTCTGACAGGGGCATGACATCTGGTGTCACTGCACATGGGATTTTCCTTGAGCACTCTCTTAACTTCTCCACCAGCTATTACTTGACCATCTAACTATCAGCCTCTTGGATTATTCATCAGTGACCATACCGGTGCCACATCATTTTTTTCAAAGTCATAACTAGCTGTTAAGCACTACAGTCACAAATCAGCAATCCACCTCTCCTTGAGAAATAAATAGAAGGAACCAAAACCAGGATGCAAATAATAATCTGTGGCCAGAATGTAAGGTTTCCAAAGCAGAATTCTCTCAAATTGCACACTGTTTTCCCATCAACCGGGCCTCAAGCCTCTATGACAGATCTGTAAATGACAAGGAACTTCCTCTTGAGAAACCATTGGTTATGAATATGTTTGATGTAGGATGAGACCCTGAAGATGGAAGGGTGATCAGCCTATGAAATACATGGCTGAAAATAGGATTCTACTCAGTGGTAAGAGCCAAAGATCCCACACAAGTTGGGAAATTGCAATCTTTCTATTCTATACAGAAATAAATTGGACCTCCTTCTCCAAAACCATATCCAGAAAAGATCTTTGCAAAGCCTCTTCAGAACAGTGTCCCACCGCCTCCTCTTTCAAAACCAACAGAACCTCAACTTCCTTCCAAGAGGCATTAAACATCTCCCATCTTCATACAGCTTCACATATGGCTCCATTAAAGGGATGGCTGGAAATTTTATGGAACCTAGATTCCACATTGAATCTCTTCCAAGAATTTCCTTTCCTAGAATCATTTGATGTTTTCAAGGAATGAGACACCAACCAACTGGAAGGGAAAGCAAGCCAAAGGTCTTTGATACATGGCTTGCTGGCTCATTCTCATTGGATTGAGATTGTGTGTTTGGTCTTTTTCACTGCACAGAAAAATGAAAAGATATATTCCTTCAACTTTCAGCCCTTGTAGTCTTCTATCCGTTGACTCTCTAGTTTACTACTCAGAACTATAACTTTTAAGTTGATCATCAAACATGAGTTACTCTACCTTCTAATTTACTTCCAAGAAAGGCACATGCAATTTAGGGCAGAACATGAAGAGCCAGCTCAGATTTTTCTGAAGTTATCACTCAAATTAATGAATGGTTTTACTTCTGTACTCCAGACAGAATCACCGTGGGTGGCCATATAAATATTCTTAATAAATAAATAAAATATGGGAGTGTCATGAACCTCAGAAAGCAACTGTTTCCTTGTCTGGAAGTCACCACCAAGGAAGGCCACCTCTAAACTCAGATCCCCATTTATTGAGTTGGATGAGGGACCTATTAAACATGTACCATGACATGATACTACCAACCCTGAAAATAGTCAAATGGTTGTGGTCTTCCATGACAGGTAGCCAGATTCCAAAAATCTCCAAAGATCTCTTAATTCTTCAAAGACTGTAAAGACTATAACAATTGGAAGAAAACCTCTAGTAATCTACTATTAATTTAATACCTGCCTTGATCACAAGCTTGGCAGAACATCCTATTCTAACTTCTAATATTCTTGAATGAGACAAAGAAAATAATAATCATTCTCCCACTCCCAATTAAAAGATGAACATAAAGGAAATATTATGAGTAGCTTGAACCACTTCTTTAAAGGTGAAATAAAAGGTTAATTATTGGATGCTTTTGATCAGGACCTCTTCTACCTTCAGGGTGGTTGGAACTTGTATAAAAGCTCCTGCGTTGAATCCATTCTCCATCCACTTCTCCTGCCTCCTCTGAACTTCTCTCCTCCAGCTCTTTGGTAAGTTGGATCCAACGTTGTTCTAGATACATAGATCTGAGAATTTCTATTGACTTTGGAGTTATGGTGGATGGGAGCTTTCCTAGCACAGAAACTTATTCTCTGCAACTACAGCTTACTAAAGCTCTTCACTGTGAGCTAGCTGGTTTGCCAGGGTGGGCAAATGGGAGTTATTCTCTCCCAGGTCTTGGTAATGTCCTAGCCCAGGGATCACCAACCTTTTGGACCTCAGGGACCACCAAACTCATAATTTTGAATCCTGCAGACTAGAGACACTGGGAAAATCCCCCAAAAAAGTCTGCAGGATAATTCCCCATCCTGTTTTCCTACCGATCGATCATTCTTTATTTGGATCGTAGGATACCATCTCCAGCTCCGTTCTCGGGGGGGGGGGAGGGGGAGAGAGACAGACAGACAGACAGACAGACAGACAGACAGACAGAGAGAGACAGAGAGAGACAGAGAGACTTTTGGCTTCATGCAAAGAAAGCAGCAGAAGACTTCCTTTCTCTCCCCCAAATTTTGGGGGTGCTTTGGGGGTGACATTTCCCTGTGGACCACCAAAACTTTCTCGTGGACCACCAGTGGTCCCCTGCCCACTGGTTGGCCACCACTGTCCTAAACAAGGAAGGTGTAATAAATTGGTGGGTTGATGGACAGAGCAGAGGGAATGGCCTAGAAGGACAGGAAGAAAAGATGCTACCAAGACAATGGTCAGATGCAAGGGGCCAAGCTCAAGCAAAACTGTAGGAAACATCTCCAATAAGTCGTTCTCTACTTCACACAAATTTAGAGAAGGAATGGGAGAGAAAGAGATTCAGACTTTGAAGATTCTCTCATTCCAAAAAAACTGGGTCCTGATCTATACGACTTTGGTTTCTTCATTTAGTCAACCCTGTAAGACTGACAGTTGGATGTTTCTTCTTGTCTCAGGCTACTTGTCCTCATCCTCTCCAACAACATGCTCGGCTGCTGTTTGCCACCTTGCCAGATGAGACCCAGCTGTTTCCAGCCCAGTGAGGGGTCTTCCAGCATGCCAACCATCAGCATCCCTTTCGGATCACCCCAGTCTTCCATGCCACCTGCCTCCATTCCAATCTGCCTTAGCCCACCAAGTTCCCCTAGTCAATCATTTTCTGGCTCTGGCTCTGGCTCTGGCTCTGGCTCTGGCTCTGGCCCTTCCATCTCCATCCCACTGAGCTCCCTCATTCCACCGCCCCCCAGGCCTAGCCCATCTTCTGAGTCTGGCCCTACCATCTCCATCCCATTGAGCTCCCTCGTTCCACCTCCTCCCAGCCCTAGCCCACCTTCTGAGTCTGGCCCTACCATCTCCATCCCATTGAGCTCCCTCATTCCACCTCCCCCCAGGCCTAGCCCATCTTCTGAGTCTGGCCCTACCATCTCCGTCCCATTGAGCTCCCTCATTCCACCTCCCCCCAGGCCTAGCCCACCATGCTGCATCCCACTTTGTCCAAGCTCAGAACAGTCCAACTCTAGCCCTAGCATCTCCATCCCATTGAGCTCCCTCATTCCACCTCCTCCCAGCCCTAGCCAACCTTCTTCTGGCCCTACCATCTCCATCCCATTGAACCTTTCTCCATCTCCTAGCTCTAATCCACCACCCACCTGCTCGATCCCTATTCCTATCTCAAGCTCCCCTTGTCCCATTTTCTGAACCTCCAAAAGACGGTTGCTGCCTACTACAAGTTTGGTCAAGAATTCAGAACGGTATGATGGATGCATGGACTATTTCCTGGGAACTGGGTGCTGAAGCTTCAAATCATTCAACATTCCAGTGGAAGAAGTGGTCGGAAATGTATTCCGTGGATTTTCTCCTAACTTCGCTCATTGGGCACCCAGACCCAAGGATCATCTCCTTAGTAAAACCTGTAGTTATTAGAACTTTTCCTTGATTAGTTTTCAACATTGCTCTCCTCAATCTGAAGACCTCTGGAAATACCCTTCAATGTAGCTAGCTGACCTTCCTGTCCTCATGCTAGGGTAGATTTGAACAACATGATCTTCCAACTTTGTCTAGTCATTTTTCAATGCCAGACTGTTTACCTTCCAATAAAGTCTACCTTAGGTGCATGATATCAATATGGTTCCTGGTGTATCTTTGTGTTTCTCTTTGGCAGTTTTCTTGTGTCTCCTGGAAAGCCAGGAAATCTATGACAATCCATTGTTGCATTGAGTAACAACAATCGGTTCCTCCAGAAATGTGTAGCTTAGCTTCACGGAAAAGATTTTGGTGACTCAACAGCCATTGGCCTGGACGTTAAATGAGTCACATATTGTCACTGGACTCACAATACCAACCTATGGCCAGGGACTATCATTTCTTAAACGATGGTGTAATTTACTCTACAAGCTTCAGTGGCTGAAGGTTGGTTTCACGTGTTTTCCAAAAATGTATTCAAGAAACAATGTTAACCAGCCCGTTGTATGCATCTTAGCAGGAATCAGGATTTAGCTGACCTTAAAAACTCAAAGCTCCACCAAACCGCAAATATATAATGATAGATTTTGTATTAAAAGTAACAAAGTCTAAGACTCATGTGCTCTCATCCAGTCAAAGAATAGAATAGAATAGAATAGAATAGAATAGAATGGAATGGAATGGAATGGAATGGAATGGAATGGAACGGAACGGAACGGAACGGAACGGAACGGAAAGGAAAGGAAAGGAAAGGAAAGGAAAGGAAAGGAAAGGAAAGGAACGGAACGGAACGGAACGGAACGGAACGGAACGGAACGGAACAGAATAGAATAGAATTCTTTATTGACCAAGTGTGGTTGGACACACAAGGAATTTGTCTCGGTGCAAATGCTCTCAGTGTCCATAAAAGAAAAGAGACATTCGTCAAGAGTCAAGAATCATAAGGTGCAACACTTAATAATAGTCATAGGATGCAATAAGCAATCAAATCATATCAGGAAACAGTCAAAATAAATCGTAAGGATACAAGCAACAAAGTTATAGCCATATAGTCACAAGTAGGAGGAGTATTGTAATAGTAGTGCAGACTTTGCGGACAGTGTTGAGGGAATAATTCCCGAGATAAGGGTGAACTTTTCCTCATAGTACCTCCTCATGTTTTACCTCCTTTTTCCAACGTTCTGATTAGCTGCTGATCCCTACAATCATGAGGCTACAATCCAACTCTCTTTCAGAAGCCTGGAAAAATTATGTCGCTCCCCCTTTTGTGTAAGCATGTATGACCCAATAAGCATTGCCTCACAAAGCCTAAATGTCATTATTGTGTGTATCACAAATGTGTCGTCTTGCCACTCTGAAGATGGAAGCAATCAGCCCCTGGAATACAAGGCTGGAAATAAGATTCCACTCAGAGGGCGGAGCCTAAAAATTCTAAGTGTTCACTGAAGAGAACCAATAAGGATTCTTTGCCCATGACTGGCTGGCAGCCCTCCACCAATCAGAATGCCTAGCCCGGGTAGCAACAAAGGAGAGAGAGAAGAATTTTGGCGGGAAAAGTTGAGGTAAATTCAGAGAATGAGAGCAAGAGAGACACAAAGAATCAAAGGGGAAGCAAGACTGCCCCACTTGTCTTTTTTTGTGCCAGTGAGGAGGAATACATTACCTCATGTTAAATGGAAAATAATTCTGGATTTGGATAAAGATCTCCACCGTGCTCTCCCAAAGGATTCTAGATTCCATTTTCAGATCTCTGAATATAATCTGAATATTTCATCCCTTGTTTGACATGGAAACTCAGTATTGATACTAAGTGCCTAGGGAGGCAACCAGTAAAGGATGCTCATCTTGGCTTGGGTAGCAGCCCTCCGCCAATCAGATTGCATAGCTTGGGGAGCAACAAGTGGCAAAGAGAGGGATTTTGGTGGGAAAAAGAAAGTTGAGGAGAATTCAAAGTGAGGGAGCTCTCCCAAAGGAGTCTAGTTCCTATTTTCAGATTTTTGAAAATCATCTGAATATTTCATGCTTCGTTTTCCACAGAAACTCAGTATGGAGATTAAGTGCCCAGGGTGGCCACCAATAAGGGATGCTCACCTTGGCTTGGCTAGCAGCAATCAGAATGCATAGCATGAGTAGTAACATGGGAAAGAGAAGAATTTTGGTGGAGAATTCAAAGTGAGGAACAAAAGCTGGAGGGACAGCTGTCAAACCAAGAAAGAAGAATGTTTGTAGCTCAGAGTTGAAACATATGGTCCATGATGGTCTCTGAGCTTCATTGTTTCCTGGTAGACATTTCATTATCCAAATTAGATAACACTACATAAGTAGGTAGCACCTCCCATCCCTGTCCTATTGTCCCCATTTAATCTTACCTATTTTCTGTATTCTGACTCATGTTTATATTTATACCTATTATTTTGTAAGCGATTGACAAATCAAATAAATAAACAAATGTTACCTAGTTTGGGTAATGAAACTCTGCAAGAGAATAACCACACTCAAGGAGCACCAAAGATCCCTCAAAGTTGTCTAAAGAGACTTGCACATTGGAGCAGATTGGAACTTCATGGACATTAGAGAGCAACCTAGTACCTACGGTTGAAGCCACCACCTAAAAAGGCCATGTCCATACACCTACCCTCTTCTACTCAAGCTGGTCCCTACGGTTGAAGCCACCACCTAAAAAGGCCATGTCCATACACCTACCCTCTTCTACTCAAGCTGGTCCCTACTGTTGAAGCCACCATCTAAAAAGGCCATGTCCATACACCTACCCTCTTCTACTCAAGCTGGTCCCTACTGTTGAAGCCACCACCTAAAAAGGCCATGTCCATACACCTACTCTCTTCTACTCAAGCTGGTCCCTACTGTTGAAGCCACCACCTAAAAAGGCCATGTCCATACACCTACCCTCTTCTACTCAAGCTGGTCCCTACGGTTGAAGCCACCACCCAAGAAGGCCATGTCCATACACCCACCTTCTTCTACTCAAGCTGGTCCCTACAGTTGAAGCCACCCACCTAAAAAGGCCATGTCCATACACCCACCCTCTTCTATTCAAGCTGGTCCCTACGGTTGAAGCCACCACCTAAAAAGGCCATGTCCATACACCAACCCTCCTCTACTGACTTGGGGGCAAGGACCTTCAATATCCTTTCTAGGAATGAACCATGACCTGATACCCACCATTCCTAAAAAAAAAAAAAAAAACAACCCAAAATTGTAATAATGGCTTCCTATGACATAGTCAATATGGGGAACCTTTCAATTAAAGTTCCTTAATCTCAAATCCTGCCTTCGGGCTCATTGAGACTATAGGCAAGGAACTTCAAAGATAATAGGAATTTGGAGGAAAGCTTCATGCTAGTAATTTACCCTTAATCCAATCTCCAGGTTAGCCAAAATCCCAGAAGGACACCTGGTTCCAACACTGAAGAATTTGAAAATTGGAATAGGATGTCCTGCTGGGTTTTGGTGAACCCAGTTATTAAAATCGGTTGATAAGGCTAGAAAACAATATTCATGTTTCCACAGCCAACTGAAAACGGGGCAGGTGAACACAAAACTAAGAGTAGGGGAAAAGCCTTCAGGGTTGCTAGGATGTGTATAAAAACTCTTGCATTGATTCCCTTCTCCATCTACTTCCCTCGCCTTTTCCAAACTTCCTCTCCTCCAGCTCTCTCGGTAAGTTGGATTCAATGTTGTATTAAATGCTGTAGACTGAAATGTTTCTTGCTATTGATCTTGGTATTATGGTGGGTGGGCATCTTACTCTGCTTGGGAAATTATCCACTCTGATCGTAGACCACTAAACATTTTTCTTGTCAGTTGGCTGGCAGACCAGGGTGGACAAATGGAGGTCATCCCATCCCAGGTCTTCGGTAATGTACTAAACAAAGAAGTGGGTTGGTGAACAGAGAAGAGGGAATATCTTTGAGGGAAAGGTGAAAAAGCAGCTACCAAGACAATGGTCAGATAAGAGGAGCCAAGCCCAGGCATAGAAAGCAACTTGAGGAAACATCTCAGACAGGTTTTCCCTAGTTCATTCACACTTAAGGAATGGAGACAGAAACAGATTCAGACTTCCAAGTTTCTCTTACTATAGTTGTTATCAAAAATAAATTAGTACTGGTTGACACAACATTGTTTTCTTAGTCTGGTTTGTTTGATATTTCTTCTTGTTTCAGGCGAACTCCTCTCATCTCCACCAGCAAGATGTTCGGCTACTGTCTTCCTTCCTGCTATATGGGATCTATTGCTCCACTGAATGTCCAGTTCTATCAGCAGACTTCCAGCATGCCAGCTATTGGCATCCCTTGCAGATCGGTCCAGTCTTCCATGCCACCTCCTTGCATCCCAATTAGATTTAACCCAGGTCCCAGTACGTCACAATCTGGCCCATTTCCTTCCTGCATCCCAATCTGCCCTATGCAATCTCCTCCTTCTTTCTCCCTTCCCCCTCGTAGTCCATCTCCTCCCACTTCTAGGCAACATACTTACCGCATCCCGTTTGGTCCTAACCCATCACCTCCCAGTTCCGGCCAAACCCAGTCCATCCCACTGAGCTTTTGCCCACCTCCCAGCAGTTCTTCCCAAACTCCTTACTGCATTCCACTTTGCCCGAGTGCACAATCTCCCAGCTCTGGTCAAACCACATCAGCTGCTCTGCCTTCTTACTGTATCCCAGTTTCCACTAGCCAACCTTCTCCTTCTATGTCCTTTTGTCCTGCTCCACAGTCTTCCAGCTCCAGACCTGAAATATCCATCTCCCTTAGCCCTAGTCCCTCTTCTGGCAGCCAAAGTTATTGTATTCCATTTTGTTCTTACCCATCTCCTAGCAGCTCTAACCAACCTTCTTGTTTATTTATTTATTTATTTATAACATTTATATACCGCCCTTCTCCCTAGGGACTCAGGGCGGTGTACAGCCAAATCAAACCCAAACAATACAAAAGTTAAAAAAGATTAAATAATGGCTGTTTAAGCTAAAACAACCCTCCCCCAAGAATATTAAAACCCCGGTTAAAACCAAATTAGAGGAGACATTTAAAACTGTATCAGCCCAGGCCAGCCTGCTCAAAGAGCCAGGTTTTTAATGCGCGCCTGAAGGTCCTCAGGTCTGTGCTGGTGCGTATCTCAGGTGGCAGAGTATTCCAGAGGGCAGGGGCCGCCACAGAGAAGGCCCTACTCCTGGGGGCCGCCAGACGGCACATAGAGGCCGACGGCACCCGGAGAAGGCCCTCCCTGTGGGAACGCACCGGTCTGCTGGAGATCACCGGCAGAATGCGGTCCTGCAGATAACCTGGCCCAATGCCATGGATCGCCTTAAAGGTCAAAACTAGAACCTTAAAGTGAACCCAGAAAGCCACCGGCAACCAATGCAGCTCGCGCAGGAGAGGCGTCACATGGGAGCTACGCGACGCCCCCATAATCACCCGCGCGGCCGCATTTTGCACCAGTTGGAGTCGCCGGGTGCTCCCCACAGGGAACCCCATGTAAAGAGCATTACAGTAATCCAGGCGAGAGGTGACAAGGGCGTGAGTGACCATGCGCAGGGCGTCCCGATCCAGGAAGGGCCGCAACCGGTAGATCAGGCGAACCTGATAAAACGCCCCCCCGGAGACGGCCGCAATATGATGGTCTAAGGACAGCCGTGCATCCAAGAGGACGCCCAGATTGCGAGCCCTCTCTGTGGGGGGCAAAATCTCTCCCCCAATAGCCAGCGAAGGTGTCAGCTGGCTATATCGGGGCACCAGGAACCACAGCCACTCGGTCTTGGATGGGTTGAGCCGGAGCCTGTTCCCGCCCATCCAATTCCGCACGGCCTCCAGGCACCGGGACATAGCCTCTACAGCATCATTGGGGTGGTCCGGGGTGGAGATGTATAGTTGGGTGTCATCTGCACACCCCAAGACCACGGATGATCTCGCCCAGCGGCTTCACATAAATGTTGAACAAGAGAGGGGAGAGGACCGACCCCTGAGGCACCCCACAAACAAGGGGCCTAGAGGTGGATCTCTCCCCTCCCGCCAACACAAATTGCGAACGGTCGGAGAGGAAGGAGGAGAACCATCGCAGGACAGTTCCCCCAATCCCCAATCCCTCCAACCGCCGCAATAGGATACTATGGTCGATAGTATCAAAAGCCGCTGAGAGATCTAATAGGACCAGGACAGAGGAGAACCCTCTGTAACGGGCCCTCCAGAGATCATCGACCAACGCGACCAATGCTGTTTCAGTACTATGTCCAGGCCTGAAGCCCGATTGGAACGGATCGAGGTAAGTAGCTTCCTCCAGATACTGAGGGAGCTGACGTGTCACCACACTCTCAACAACCTTCGCTATAAAAGGAAGGTTGGAGACTGGACGATAGTTGTTTAAAACAGCTGGGTCCAGGGAAGGCTTCTTGAGGAGGGGCCGCACCACCACCATTTTCAAGGCGGTAGGAAACGACCCCTCTCTCAAAGAAGCGTTGGTAATCCCCTGGAGCCAGCCTCGTGTCGTCTCCCTGGCGGCCGAAACCAACCAGGAAGGAAGCGGGTCCAACAAACAGGTGGTGACATTCAGACCCCCCAGCAATCTGTCCACACCCTCGGCGGTCACAGGGTCAAACTCCCCCCAGATAACACTCTCAAGACCTGCCCCGGACACCTCCCCCGGGATCACCCAATTGGAGTCCAGCCCATCCCAAATCTGAACGATTTTGTCGTGCAGGAATCGGGAAAACTCCTCTACCCTACCCTGCAAGAGGTCATCCCGCGCTCTCGGTTCAAGCAGTTCTATTCCATTTTGCTCCAGTCAAACTCCTTCCGGTGCTAACGTCTCCATCCCTGTGAGTTTCTCCCCATCTCCTAATCTGAACCCACCTCCCACCTGCTGTATCCCATGTAGCCCTTGTTTCTTGGTTTTCTAAACTTCCAAAGGATGTTTGTTATCTGGAACATGTTTGGTCAACGATGGAGGACAATGAGATAGATCCATGGGTCAAGTTCCTGGGAATTCAAGACTGAAGGTTCCAGGAATTCATCATTTCAGCGGAAAAAGAACAATCTATTCCATGGACTTTCTAGTTTCTTAGCTTCTTTGGCACTCACACACAACCATCTTTTTTTATTCTTTGTATGATGGTGGAAGGAAACTCCCTTGATAATTTTCAATATTTGCTCTTTTTTGGAATAAAAACATCTAGCAATTTTCCTCATCAATCTGAGCTTCTTGTCTTGATGCTGATGTAGATTGCAACAATCTTCTTTCTTTGTGTTTCTAAAGCAAAGGGTTTTTTTCCCCTTAATAAAGTTGACTTTAACGCATGGTAACAATATAATTCTTGGTGGATTTCTGTCGCTTCATTTGTGTCTTTGAACATTTTGATTTGGGTCACCTTAGAGGCACCTTCCTGTCATGAGTCATGGCATCCTGTTGTCTCTTAAATTGAAAAGATCATTTTAGTAACAAGAGGCCACATGGGGTTACAGGTAGTATGTGATGGTCCTTCTCCTTCTCAGTCTCTCTCATCATCTGCCTTAGACTTGTAGATGCAAACAGATGGTACAATCTGCAACACTTTCATTAGTGTTCACCGATGAATTAACCAGGATAAAGATCTGGTTAGATCAAGTCAAGCAATATTTGGATGAGAAGTTAAAGGAGAGCTCAAGGCTCAACAAATAGTTATGACAGGATAAGCAATGAAGAAACATTGTTTATGGCTTCCCAAGGTCACCCCAGTGACTAATTTATCCAACATTAGGACAGAGTTAGATCAGGGCAGGCATTGAATTAAGACCAGTGAAGTCTGTGGCTGATGTGTTTGCCTGCAGTGTGACCACACCAGAAGGCACCGATGTCTTTTCCATTATGGTGTCACTTAGCGGTGGTATTCAAATTTTTTTACTACCGGTTCTGTGGTCATTGCTTGGTGGGTATGGCAGGGGAAGGATAGTGTAAAATCTCCATTCTCTCCCCACTCCAGGGGAAGGTTACTGCAAAATCCACATTCCCTCCCCAACCCACTAACCTGCTTTCCAGCTCCGTTCTCCTGTGTAGAGCAATAAAAGAAGACCCAGCCGATCAACTGGGACTTGGGAGGCAGAGAAGAGATGGGGCAGGGCCAGTCAGAGGGGGTATTCGGAACTACTCAAAATTTCCGCTACTTGTTCTCCAGAACTGGTCAGAATCTGCTGAACACCATCTTTGGTGTGATGACCTGGGGCGTGCCACAAAGGCAACACAGTCAAATAAGCAAGAAGAGTCCCTCTTATTATCTCCAACTTTGCCCCCAACGTCCAGGTTTTCCCGGAGAAAAACTCTCTCAGGAACAGTCTTTAAGTGGAGGAAATTCAATCCGAAAACAAAGTACATACAAAGTGTAACTAAAAATCCAAACAAACCACATTGCAGTAATTAACTTGACAGGGCAGGAGAAGGAATTGCAGACTTGAAAGGCCAGCAAAACACACACAGTTGGGAAGACCCCAGGACCCCAGATAAGTCTCAATGATACCCGATAATTCACAATTTGCTTCCAACAAGTTGCTGTGCACATCTTCCTTTTTTAAACACTGTGTGCCCAGCTGAAGGGAATCAGGGCCCTTTTCTCCCCCATAAGCAACGCAACTCACATTGCTCCCTTTTCCATTCCTCCCTGCGTGCCCTAGGAAGAAGAGGCAGTGGGCCTGGGTCTTCCTCCAAATGCTCTTCTTCTCTCCTGCTCTGCCTAGTCAGACTGTGCCCTTCCCCAGTTTCTTCCACAGCCAACGGAGCCACATTCCCACTCCCTGTCTGCTGCTTGGCCTCCACCTCTGAATCAGATTCCGACAGGGGCATGACATCTGGTGTCACTGCACATGGGATTTTCCTTGAGCACTCTCTTAACTTCTCCACCAGCTATTACTTGACCATCTAACTATCATCCTCTTGGATTATTCATCAGTGCCACATCATTTTTTTCAAAGTCATAACTAGCTGTTAAGCACTACAGTCACAAATCAGCAATCCATCTCTCCTTGAGAAGTAAATAGAAGGAACCAAAACCAGGATGCAAATAATAATCTGTGGCCAGAATGTAAGGTTTCCAAAGCAGAATTCTCTCAAATTGCACACTGTTTTCCCATCAACCGGGCCTCAAGCCTCTATGACAGATCTGTAAATGACAAGGAACTTCCTCTTGAGAAACCGTTGGCTATGAATATGTTTGATGTAGGATGAGACCCTGAAGGTGGAAGGGTGATCAGCCTCTGAAATACATGGCTGAAAATAGGATTCTACTCAGTGGTAAGAGCCAAAGATCCCACACAAGTTGGGAAATTGCAATCTCTATATTCTACATAGAAATAAAGTGGACCTCCTTCTCCAAAACCATATCCAGAAAAGATCTTTGCAAAGCCTCTTCAGAACAGTGTCCCACCGCCTCCTCTTTCAAAGCCAACAGAACCTCAACTTCCTTCCAAGAGGCATTAACCGTCTCCCATCTTCATACAGCTTCACATATGGCTCCATTAAAGGGATGGCTTGAAATTTTATGGAACCTAGATGCCACATTGAATCTCTTCCAAGAATTTCCTTTCCTAGAATCATTTGATGTTTTCAAGGAATGAGACACCAACCAACTGGAAGGGAAAGCAAGCCAAAGGTCTTTGATACATGGCTTGCTGGCTCATTCTCATTGGATTGAGATTGTGTGTTTGGTCTTTTTCACTGCACAGAAAAATGAAAAGATATATTCCTTCAACTTTCAGCCCTTGTAGTCTTCTCTCCGTTGCCTCTCTAATTTACTAATCAGAACTATAACCTTTAAGTTGATCATCAAACATGAGTTACTCTACCTTCTAATTTACTTCCAAGAAAGGCACATGCAATTTAGGGCAGAACATGAAGAGCCAGCTCAGATTTTCCTGAAGTTATCACTCAAATTAATGAATGGCTACTCCTAGGACCCAACTACACACACAGTAGCAGGTGTTTCAATTTAGTCCAAACACATTGGAAAAAAATTAGCCCACATCTGAGGTGGGAAAGGGGCTAATGGAAGAAGTCCAAGCTGAGCATTGTAATACCTCATTTATGAAACATAGCATATGTTAATGAAATAGAACTTCTAAGGTATCAACAAGGCAGCCCCAAACCACCACCATCAACTCAAAGCTGGGGCAAATAGTTTTCTAAAAACACTAGCACAAAGTTGACAAAATTGGGTATAATATTTCGGGTTTTACTTCTGTACTCCAGACAGAATCACCGTGGGTGGCCATATAAATATTCTTAATAAATAAATAAAATATGGGAGTGTCATGAACCTCAGAAAGCAACTGTTTCCTTGTCTGGAAGTCACCACCAAGGAAGGCCACCTCCAAACTCAGATCCCCATTTATTGAGTTGGATGAGGGACCTACTAAAAATGTACCATGAGATGATACTACCAACCCTGAAAAATAGTCAAATGGCTGTGGTCTTCCATGACAGGTAGCCAGATTCCAAAAATCTCCAAAGATCTCTTAATTCTTCAAAGACTGTAAAGACTATAACAATTGGAAGAAAACCTCTAGTAATCTACTATTAATTTAATACCCGCCTTGATCACAAGCTTGGCAGAACATCCTATTCTAACTTCTAATATTCTTGAATGAGACAAAGAAAATAATAATCATTCTCCCACTCCCAATTAAAAGGTGAACATAAAGGAAAGATTATGAGTAGCTTGAACCACTTCTTTAAAGGTGAAATAAAAGGTTAATTATTGGATGCTTTTGATCAGGACCTCTTCTACCTTCAGGGTGGTTGGAACTTGTATAAAAGCTCCTGCGTTGAATCCATTCTCCATCCACTTCTCCTGCTTCCTCTGAACTTCTCTCCTCCAGCTCTTTGGTAAGTTGGATTCAATGTTGCACTAGATCCATAGGTCCAAGTGCTTCTTGCTATGGACTTTGGAGTTATGATGGATGGGAGCTTTCCTAGCACAGAAACTTATTCTCTGCAACTACAGCTTACTAAAGGTCTTCACTGTGAGCTAGCTGGTTTGCTAGGGTGGGCAAATGGGAGTTATTCTCTCCCAGATCTTGGTAATGTCCTAGCCCAGGGATCGCCAACCTTTTGGACCTCAGGGACTACCAAACTCATAATTTAGAATCCTGCAGACAAGAGACACTGGGAAAATCTCAAAAAAAAGTCTGCAGGAAAATTCCTCATGCTGTTTTCCTACCGATCGATCATTCTTTATTTGGATCGTAGGATACCATCTCCAGCTCCGTTCTCGGGGGGGGGGGGGAGAGAGAGACAGAGAAAGACAGAGAGAGACAGAGAGACTTTCGGCTTCATGCAAAGAAAGTAGCAGAAGACTTTCTTTCTCTCCCCCAAATTTTGGGGGTGACATTTCTCTGCGGACCACCAAAACTTTCTCGTGGACCACCAGTGGTCCCCTGCCCACTGGTTGGCCACCACTGTCCTAAACAAGGAAGGTGTAATAAATTGGTGGGTTGATGGACAGAGCAGAGGGAATGGCCTAGAAGGACAGGAAGAAAAGATGCTACCAAGACAATGGTCAGATGCGAGGGGCCAAGCTCAAGCAAAACTGTAGGAAACATCTCCAATAAGTCGTTCTCTACTTCACACAAATTTAAGGAAGGAATGGGGGAGAAAGAGATTCAGACTTTGAAGATTCTCTCATTCCAAAAAAACTGGGTCCTGATCTATACGACTTTGGTTTCTTCATTTAGTCAACCCATTTAGTCAGCTCCCTCAGTACCTGGAGGAAGCATCCTATTTAGATCCGTTCCAATCGGGCTTCAGGCCCGGGCACAGTACTGAAACAGCATTGATCGCGTTGGTAGATGATCTCTGGAGGGCCCGTGACAGAGGTTATTCCTCTGTCCTGGTCCTCTTAGATCTGTCGGCGGCTTTTGATACTATCGACCATAGTATCCTATTGCGGCGGTTGGAGGGGTTGGGAATTGGGGGCACCGTCTTGCGGTGGTTCTCGTCCTTCCTCTCGGACCGCTCGCAATTGGTGTTGATGGGGGGGAGAGGTCCACCCCTAGGCCCCTCATGTGTGGGGTGCCTCAGGGGTCGGTCCTCTCCCCTCTTCTGTTCAACATCTATGTGAAGCCGCTGGGAGAGATCATCCGTGGTTTTGGGGTGAAATGCCATCTGTATGCTGATGACACTCAGCTTTACATCTCCACCCCAAGCCACCCCAACGATGCTGTGGAGGTTATGGCCCGTTGCCTGGAGGCTGTGCGGAACTGGATGGGCGAGAACAGGCTTCGACTCAACCCTTCCAAGACCGAGTGGCTGTGGTTTCCGGCGGCCCGATATAGTCAGCTGACTCCATCGCTGGCTATTGGGGATGAGATCTTGACCCCCACAGAAGGGGCACGCAATCTTGGTGTCCTCCTGGATGTACGGCTGTCTTTGGAAGAGCATATTACGGCCGTCTCCAGGGGGGCTTTTTATCAGGTTCGCCTGATACGCCAGATGCGGCCCTTTCTTGATCGGGACGCCTTACGCACAGTCACTCATGCCCTGGTCACCTCCCGTCTGGACTACTGTAATGCCCTCTACATGGGGCTCCCTGCGGGGAGCACTCGGAGGCTTCAACTGGTACAGAATGCAGCCGCGCGGGTGGTTATGGGGGCGTCGAGATACTCCCACGTGACGCCCCTCCTGCGCGAGCTGCATTGGTTGCCAGTGGCCTTCCGGGTTCGCTTTAAAGTACTGGTTTTGGTCTTTAAAGCGCTCCATGGCATCGGACCAGGATACTTACAAGACCGCATTCTGCCAGTAGTCTCCCACCGACCGGTGCGCTCCCACAGAGAGGGTCTCCTCCGGGTCCCGACGCCTTCTATGTGTCGTCTGGTGACCCCGAGGAATAGGGCCTTCTCTGTGGGGGCACCCGCCCTTTGGAATGGGATGCCCCCTGGATTACGAACGACCAGTGACCTGAGGGCCTTCAGATGTGACCTGAAGACCTGGCTCTTCGAGCAGGCCGGCCTGAGCTGACTCAAATGGGATTTTAAATGGGGTTTTTAGATTAGTTGGGATGGGTGTACAAAGTTTTAATTTATTTTAATTGGGGTTTTTAGATTTTTATAGGGACAGCCTAGGGTTTAATTCTTTTTTAACTATTTATATTTGTCTACATGTATTTTAGTTGGCTGTTCACCGCCCTGAGTCCTTCGGGAGAAGGGCGGTATATAAAACCTAAAATAAATAAATAAATAAAATAAAACCCTGTAAGACTGACAGTTGGATGTTTCTTCTTGTCTCAGGCTACTTGTCCTCATCCTCTCCAACAACATGCTCGGCTGCTGTTTGCCACCTTGCCAGATGAGACCCAGCTGTTTCCAGCCCAGTGAGGGGTCTTCCAGCATGCCAACCATCAGCATCCCTTTCGGATCACCCCAGTCTTCCATGCCACCTGCCTCCATTCCAATCTGCCTTAGCCCACCAAGTTCCCCTAGTCAATCATCTTTTGGCTCTGGCTCTGGCTCTGGCTCTGGCCCTTCCATCTCCATCCCACTGAGCTCCCTCATTCCACCTCCTCCCAGCCCTAGCCCATCTTCTGAGTCTGGCCCTACCATCTCCATCCCATTGAGCTCCCTCATTCCACCTCCTCCCAGCCCTAGCCCACCTTCTGAGTCTGGCCCTACCATCTCCATCCCATTGAGCTCCCTCATTCCACCTCCTCCCAGCCCTAGCCCATCTTCTGAGTCTGGCCCTACCATCTCCGTCCCATTGAGCTCCCTCATTCCACCTTCCCCCAGGCCTAGCCCACCATGTTGCATCCCACTTTGTCCAAGCTCAGGACAGTCCAACTCTAGCCCTAGCATCTCCATCCCATTGAGCTCCCTCATTCCACCTCCCCCCAGGCCTAGCCCACCATGTTGCATCCCACTTTGTCCATGCTCAGGATAGTCCAACTCTGGCCCTACCATCTCCATCCCATTGAACCTTTCTCCATCTCCTAGCTCTAATCCACCACCCACCTGCTCGATCCCTATTCCTATCTCAAGCTCCCCTTGTCCCATTTTCTGAACCTCCAAAAGACGGTTGCTGCCTACTACAAGTTTGGTCAAGAATTCAGAACGGTATGATGGATGCATGGACTATTTCCTGGGAACTGGGTGCTGAAGCTTCAAATCATTCAACATTCCAGTGGAAGAAGTGGTCGGAAATGTATTCCGTGGATTTTCTCCTAACTTCGCTCATTGGGCACCCAGACCCAAGGATCATCTCCTTAGTAAAACCTGTAGTTATTAGAACTTTTCCTTGATTAGTTTTCAACATTGCTCTCCTCAATCTGAAGACCTCTGGAAATACCCTTCAATGTAGCTAGCTGACCTTCCTGTCCTCATGCTAGGGTAGATTTGAACAACATGATCTTCCAACTTTGTCTACTCATTTTTCAATGCCAGAGTGTTTACCTTCCAATAAAGTCTACCTTAGGTGCATGATATCAATATGGTTCCTGGTGTGTCTTTGTGTTTCTCTTTGGCAGTTTTCTTGTTGTGTTTCCTGGAAAGCCAGGAAATTCATGACAATCCATTGTTGCATTGAATAACAACAATTGGTTCCTCCAGAAATGTCATCCCCCTCCCAGGTCTTTGGTAATGTGCTAAACAAAGAAGTGGATTGGTGGACAGAGAAGAGGGAATATCGAGGGACAGGGGAAAGCGCAGCCACCTACACTTCGGCAAAAAGAACCCAAAGTACACATATAGACTGGTTGAAACCAGGCTCAACAGCAGGAACTTTGAGAGTGATCTTGGAGTCTTAGTGGTCAACCAGCTACTTTGATGGAGGGCTCGCTGCCCACTGCCTTGAAAACGGCAGTGGTGCGACCCCTCCTTAAGAAGCCCTCCCTGGACCCAACTCCTTTGAACAACTATCATCCTGTCTCCAACCTTCCCTTCGTGGCGAAGGTTGTTGAGAGTGTGGTGGCAGGTCAGATTCCCCAGTACCTGGATGAAGATACGTACCTGGATCCCTTCCAATCGGGCTTCAGGCCCGGACATAGTACTGAAACGGCATTGGTCGCGTTGGTTGATGATCTCTGGAGGGCCCGTGATAGGGGTTATTCCTCTGTCCTGGTCCTATTAGACCTATCAGCGGCTTTTGATACTATCGACCATAGTATCCTATTGCGACGGTTGGGGGGGTTGGGGGTTGGGTGCACTGTGTGCGGTGGTTCGCCTCCTTCCTCTCCGACCGTCTGCAATTTGTGTTGGCGGGGGTGAGAGGTCCACCTCTAGGCCCCTCGATTGTAGGGTGCCTCAGGGGTCAGTCCTCTCTCCTCTCTTGTTGAACATTTATGTGAAGCCACTGGGGGAGATCATCCGTGGCTTTGGGGTGAAGTGTCATCTGTACGCTGATGATACTCAGCTGTACATCTCCACCCCAAGCCACCCCAACGATGCCATGGAGGTCATGTCCCGTTGTCTGGAGGCCGTGCGGAACTGGATGGGCGGGAACAGGCTCCGACTCAACTCTTCCAAGGTTTTCCTCAGACAGGTTTTCCGTAGTTCATTCACATTTAAGGAATCAAGGCAGAAATAGATTCAGACTTCTAAGTTTCTCTTACTATAGTTGTTATCAAAAATAAATTAGTACTGGTTGACACAACATTGTTTTCTTAGTCTGGTTTGTTTGATATTTCTTCTTGTTTCAGGCGAACTCCTCTCATCTCCACCAGCAAGATGTTCGGCTACTGTCTTCCTTCCTGCTATATGGGACCTATATAACCCTAACCCAGTCCATCCCACTGAGCTTTTGCCCACCTCCCAGCAGCTCTTCCCAAACTCCTTACTGCATTCCACTTTGCCCAAGTGCACAATCTCCCAGCTCTGGTCAAACCACATCAGCTGCTCAGCCTTCTTACTGTATCCCAGTTTCCACTAGCCAACCTTCTCCTTCTATGTCCTTTTGTCCTGCTCCACAGTCTTCCAGCTCCAGATCTGAAATATCCATCTCCCTTAGCCCTAGTCCCTCTTCTGGCAGCCAAAGTTATTATATTCCATTTTGTTCTTACCCATCTCCTAGCAGCTCTAACCAACCTTCTTGTTCTATTCCATTTTGCTCCAGTCAAACTCCTTCCGGTGCTAATGTCTCCATCCCTGTGAGTTTGTCCCCATCTCCTAATCCGAACCCACCTCCCACCTGCTGTATCCCATGTAGCCCTTGCTTCTTGGTTTTCTAAACTTCCAAAGGATGTTTGCTATCTGGAACACGTTTGATCAACGATGGAGGATGATGCAATAGATCCATGGGTCAAGTTCCTGGGAATTCAAGGCTGAAGGTTCCAGGAATTTATTAATTTTATTCAATTTATAATTCATCATTTCAGCGGAAAAAGAACAATCTATTCCATGGACTTTCTAGTTTCTTAGCTTCTTTGGCACTCACACCCAACCATCTTTTTTTTCTTTATATGATGGTGGAAAGAAACTCTCTTGGTAACTTTCAATATTTGCTCTTTTTTTGAATAAAAACATCTAGCAATTTTCCTCATCAATCTGACCTTCTTGTCTTGATGCTGATGTAGATTGCAACAATCTTCCTTCTTTGTGTTTCTAAAGCAAAGGGTTTTTTTCCCTCAATAAAGTCTACTTTAATGCATGGTAACAATATAATTCTTGGTGGATTTCTGTTGCTCCATTTGTATCTTTTTGAACATTTTGATTTGGGTCACCTTAGAGGCACCTTCCTGTCATGAGTCATGGCATCATGTTGTCTCTTAAACTGAAAAGATCATTTTAGTAACAAGAGGTCAGATGGGGTTGCAGGTAGCATGTGATGGTCCTTCTCTTCATCAGTCTCTCTCATCATCTGCCCTAGACTTGTAGGTGCAAACAGATGGTACAATCTGCAACACTTTCACTAGAGTTCACCAATAATCAACCAGGATAAAAATCTGGTTAAAGCTCAAGCAATACTTGGTTGAGAAGTTAAAGAGATGTCATGCCCCTATTGAAGTCTGACTCAGAGGGAGAGGAGGAACAGCCAACAGGGTGTGGAGTGTGGCTCTGGAGATTGTGGAGGAAACTGGGGAAGGGCACAGGCCAGCTGGGAATCAGAGGAAGACCCAGGCCCAGGCCCTCTTCATCCTAGGGCATGCAGAGAGGAGAGGATAAATTCGCTCTCCCTTGCTCTAATTCTCCCCTGCTCTGCCCAGTCGGACTGTGCCCTTCCCCAGTTTCCTCCACAGCCAACGGAGCCACATTCCCAATCCCTGTGCACTGCTTGGCCTCCCCCTCCGAATCAGATTCCGACAGGGGCATGACATCTGGTGTCACTACACATGGGATTTTCCTTGAGCACTCTCTTAACTTCTCCACCAGCTGTTATTTGACCACCTAACTATCATCCTCTTGGATTATTCATCAGTGAACATATCGGCGCCAAATCATTTTTTTCAAGGTCATAACTAGCTGGCGAGAGCTGCAGTCACAAATCAGCAATCCATCTCTCCGTGAGAAGTAAATAGAAGGAACCAAAACCAGGATGCAAATAATAATCTGTGGCCAGAATATAAGGTTTCCAAAGCAGAATTCTCTCAAATTGCACACTGTTTTCCCATCAGCCAGGCCTCAAGCCTCTATGACAGACCTGTAAATGACAAGGAACTTCCTCTTGAGAAACCGTTGGCTATGAATATATTTGATGTAGGATGAGACCCTGAAGGTGGAAGGGTGATCAGCCTCTGAAATACATGGCTGAAAATAGGATTCTACTCAGTGGTAAGAGCCAAAGATCCCACACAAGTTGGGAAATTGCAATCTTTCTATTCTATACAGAAATAAAGTAGACCTCATTCTCCAACTCCATGTTCAGAAAAGATCTTTGCAAAGTCTCTTCAGAAGAGCTTCCCACCGCCTCCTCTTTCAAAGCCAACAGAACCTCAACTTCCTTCCTAGGGGCATTAACCATCTCCCATCTTCATACAGCTTCACTATGGCCACATTAGAGGGATGGCTTGAAATTTTATGGAACCTAGATGCCATGTTGAATCTCTTCTAGGAATTTCCTTTCCTAGAATCGTTTGATGTTTTTAAGGAATGAGACACCAACCAACTGGAAGGGAATGCAAGGAAATGTCTTTGATACATGGTTTGCAGGCTCATTCTCATTGGCTCCCAACCTTCCTGTTAAGATAATTTGTTTTTTTGTATGGTCTTTTTCAGTTCCCAGAAAAATAAAAGGGTAAAGTCCTTCAGCTTTCAGCCCTTGTACTCTTCTCTCGTTAGTTTACTAAAAGATTAATCAAAAGTATCACCTTTAAGCTGACCCCCAAACACAAATTACTCTTACCTTCTAATTTATTTCAAGAAAAGCACATGCAGTTTAGGACAGCAGATGGAGAGCCAGCTGTGATTTTCTTGAAAAGTATCACTCAGATTAATTAATGGCTAATCCTAAGACCAAACTACTTATTACACTGGAAGTAGCAGGTGTTTCAATTTTGCCCAAACATGTTGGACAACATTAACCTACATCTGAGATGGGAAAGGGGCTAATGGAAGAAGTCCAAGCTGAACATAGTGCTATCTCATCCCCAAGAGGAAGAAAACCTCTCCTGGAATTGGGAACAGGGGGATCTGCAGGAAGGGGAAACCAGGAGAACAGATGTAAGAATATGACTGAATCTGCCAACTTGACATGTTTGAGCACTAACCTTATTGCAGGTGATTGAGAAGAAGAAAGCCCCATCCATGGGAAAAAATTGCACTTCCAGAGATGAACCTATCTTTATTTATTTTATTTATTTATTGTCAATTGCTTACAAGATCATAGGTATAAGTAAAAACATAGTTATGAATACATGAAATGGGTACATATAAGAAAAATAAAAGAAACAATAGGACAGGGATGGTAGGCACGTTGGTGCGCTTATGCACGCCCCCTACAGACCTCTTAGGAAAGGGGAGAGGTCAATAGTAGACAGTCTAAAGTTGAAGTTTTTGGGGTTTGGGGAAGAAACCACAGAGTCAGGTAGAGGATTCCATACATTGACCACTCTGTTGCTGAAGTCGTATTTCCTGCAATCAAGTTTGGTGCAGTTAACCTTGAGTTTGTATCTATTGTTTGCTCTTGTGTTGTTATGGTTGAAGCTGAAGTATTCATTGACAGGTAGGACATTGCAATGTATGATTTTATATACTATACTTAGATCAGATCGAAGGTGGCATACTTCTAGGTTTTCTAACTCTAGAATTTCAAGTCTGGTGACATAAGGTATTCTGCAACGAGTAGAGGAGTGGAGAATTCTCCTTGTGAAATATTTCTGGACTTTCTCAACTGTGTTAATATCAGATGTGGGTTCCAGACTGATGAGCTGTATTCGAGTATTAGGCGAGCAAATGTTTTATATACTCTAGTTATTAGTGTAATATTACCAGAGAAAAAGCTACGTAAGATTAGGTTAACAATTCTTAACACCTTTTTGGCTATGTAGTTACAGTGGGCTCTAGTACTTAGGTGATTTGAGATGAATACTCCAAGATCCTTGACAGAGTTTGGATCACCAACAAGGTCTTGACTATTCAGCCTGTATTTTATTTTCTGATTTTTTTTTTATGTAGGACAGAGCATTTATTTGTTGAGATTTTGAAGTTGCCATTTGATACATAGTCAAGGTCTTTTTGAAGGGTAGCAGATATCCCTCTGGGGCAAGAGTTAAACCCAAAGTTAAAATTGGCATGTTAGTGAAATAGGATTTCCATGGTATCAAAAAGGCAGCCCCAAACCACCATGGCCACCTCAAAGCTGGATAGAATAGTCATCTAAAAAGACTTGCATAAGCTTGGCAACATTGGGTATAAAATTTTGGGTTTTACTTCTCTAAGCCAGATGGCATCACTAGGAGTTGGGAGGCCACATAAATTTTCTTAATAAATAAATAAGAGATGGGGGCATCATGAACCTCAGAGACAAAATTGTTCCCTAGTGTGGAAGTCACCACCAAGGAAGGCCACCTCCAAACTCAGATCCCCATCTATTGAGTTGGATGAGGAACCTACTAAAGATGTACCATGATATGATACTGCCAACCCTGAAAAATAGTCAAATGGATTTTGTGTCCCATGACAGATAGCCAGATTCCAAAAATCTCCAAAGATCTCTTAATTCTTCAAACACTATAAAGACTATAACAATTGGAAGAAAACTCTAGTAATCTACTATTAATTTAATACCCACCTTGATCACAAGTTTGGCAGAACATCCTATTCTAACTTCTAATATTCTTGAAGGAGACAAGGAAAATAATAATCATTCTCCCACTTCTAATTAAAAGGTGAACACAAAGGAAAGATTATGAGTAGCTTTAACCACTTCTTTAAAGATGATATAAAAGGTTAATTATTGGATGCTTTTGATCAGGACCTCTTCAGGGTGGTTGGAACTTGTATAAAAGCTCCTGCATTGAATCCATTCTCCATCCACTTCTCCTGCCTCCTCTGAACTTCTCTCCTCCAGCTCTTTGGTAAGTTGGATCCAACGTTGTTCTAGATACATAGATCTGAGAATTTCTATTGACTTTGGAGTTATGGTAGCTTTCCTAGCACAGAAACTTATTCTCTACAACTACAGCTTACTAAATATAAACTATGGTAAATTGGTGGGTTGATGGACAGGGCAGAGGGAATGGCCTTGAAAGACAGGAAGAAAAGATGCAAGGAAGCTAAGCTCAAGTAAAACTGGAGGAAACATCTCCAATAGGTCCTTCTGTACTTCACACAAATTTAAGGAAGGAATGGAGGGAGTAATAGATTCAGGCTTTGAAGATTTATTCTAAAAAACTGGGTCCTGATCTACATAACATTGGTTTCTTTGTTTAGTCAACCCTGTAAGACTGACAATTTGATGTTTCTTCTTGTCTCAGGCTACCTGCCTTCATCATCTCCAGCAAGATGCTTGGCTGCTGCATGCCACACTGCCAGATGATACCCATTGCACCACTAAATCTCCAGCCCAGTGGGGGGCCCTCCAGCATGCCAACCATCAGCATCCCTTGCAGTCCTCCCCAGCCTTCCATGCCACCTGCCTCCATCCCAATCTGCTTTGGTCCACAACCTTCCCCTAGCCAACCATCTTCTGGCCAACCTTCCTATATCCCAGTCTGCCCTGTCCAATCTCCTCCTCAACCATCTTCTGGCTCTGGTCCTTCCATCTCCATCCCATTGAGCTCCCTCATTCCCCCTTCTCCCAGCCCTAGCCCACCTTGTTACATCCCACTTTGTCCAAGCCCAGAATCATCCAACTCTAGCTCTAGCATCTCCATCCCATTGGCCTCATCTTCTAGCAGCTCTAACCAACCTTCCTATATCCCAGTCTGCCCTGGCCAATCTCCTCCTCAACCATCTTCTGGGTCTGGTCCTACCATCTCCATCCCATTGAGCTCCCTCATTCCACCTTCTTCCAGCCCTAGCCAACCTTGTTACATCCCAGTTTCCTCTAGCCAACCTTCTTCTGGCCCTACCATCTCCATCCCAATGAACATTTCTCCATCTCCTAGCTCTAATCCACCACCCTCCTGTACGATCCCTATTCCTATGTCAAGCTCCCCTTGCTTCATTTACTGAACTTCCAAAGGACGGTTGCTGCCTGGTACAAGATTGGTCAAGAATTGAGAACGGTATGATGGATCCATGGACTACTTCCTGGGAACTGGGTGCTGAAGCTTCCAATCGTTCACCATTCCAGTGAAAGAAGAGATTGAAAATGTATTACATGCATTTTCTATTAACTTCATTCATTTGGCACCCAGACCCAAGGATCATCTCCTTGGGAAAACCTGTAGTTATTAGAACTTTTCCTTGATTTGCTTTGATCATTGCTCTGCTCAATCTGAAGACTTCTGGAAATGTCCTTCAATGTAGCTGGTTGTGCTTACTGTCCTCATGCTTTGAACAACATGCCCTTCCAACTTTTGTCTACTCATTTTTCAATGCCAGAGTGTTTGCCTGTCAATAAAAGCTACTTTAGTACATGATATCTTTGTGTTTCTCTTTTATTCTTCTTGGCAGTTTTCAAGAAAGCCAGGAAATTCATGATGATCCATTGTTGCACTGAATAAGTAATCAATTCAGCAGTAATTGGTTCTTCCAGAAATGTTTAGCTTAGCTTCAGGGAAGGGATTCTGGTGACTCAACACCTATTGGCCTGGACTTTAAATGAGTCACAGATTGTCACTCAACTCACAATGCCAACCTACAGCCAAGGACTATCATTTCTTAAACAATTATGTAACCTACTCTATGAGCTTCAGTGGCTGAATTGTGGTTTCACGTGCTTTCCCAAAATACACTCAAGAGAACACTCTGTGTTCATCAGCCCACTGTATGCATCTTAGCAGGAATCAGGAGTTAGCTGACCTTGAAAAATGAAAGCACCATCAAGACACAAGTATATAAGGGTAGATTTTGCATTAAAAGAAGCAAAATCTAAGATTTGTGTGCTCTCATCCAATTGAATAATTCCTGGGATAAGGGTGAACTTTTCCTCATAGTATCTCCTCATGTTTTACCTCTTTTTTACAACATTGATTGATTGATTGATTGATTGATTGATTGATTGATTGATTGATTGAACTTATATACCGGCCCTATTTCCCTGACAGGACTCAGGGTGGTGCACAGCCAAATTAAAATATCAAGACAGTACAGAATTAAAACAATTAAAAAACCAAATATGAAAGGCTGAAAAGCTAAAAATATGAAGGGGTTAAAAGCAAAAACCAAGCAAAATCGAATAAAAATCCCCTAAAAAACCCTAGGCAGACCGGCTTGATGAAATAAATAGGTTTTCAACGCGTGCCGGAAGGTCAAGAGATCAGGGATGATCCTCATCTCCGGGGATAATTCGTTCCAGAGGGAGGGTGCCCCCAACGAGAAGGCCCACACCCTGGGGGTCGCCAGCCGTCCAGCCAGCGGCACCCCGAGGAGGCCGACTCTATGGGAACGTATTGGCCTACGAGAGGCTGATAATGGCAGGAGGCGGTCCCCGCAAATATCCTGGTCCCAAGCCATGGAGCGCTTTAAAGATGGTAACTAGAACCTTGAAGTGCACCTGGAGGGCCACCGGGAGCCAATGCAGCTCACGCAAGAGTGGCATAACATGGGAGCCCCGTGGAGCTTCCAACACCACCCGCGCAGCTGCGATTCTGCACCAACTGGAGCCTCAGGGTGCTCTTCAAGGGAAGCCCCATGTACAGAGCGTTGGCATAGTCTAGGCAGGAGATTACGAGGGTGGAAGTGACCCTGCGAAGCACACCCCGATCCAGAAAGGGCCGCAACTGGTAGATCCTATGGATCTGACCAAAAGCCCCCCTGGCGACGGCCGCCACATAGTCCTCCAATGACAGACGTACATCCAGGAGGACACCCAGATTGTGAGTCCTCTCTGTGGGGGCAAGAATTTCCTCCCCCACAGCCATTGTGATTAACTGCTGATCCCTATTATCATGAGGCAACAGTTCAACTCACTTTCAAAAGCCTGGAAAAATTATGAGGTTCCCTCTTGTGGGTAAGCATGTATGGCCCAATAAGCCTCAGAAAACCAGAATGTTCACTGAGGTGAGCCAATAATTTGTTGCCTCTGATCGGTTGGCAGCCCTCCACCAATCAGAATGCATAGCCAGGGTAGCAACAAACTGAAGAGAGAGGAATTTTGGCGGGAAAAGCTGAGGTAAATTCAGAGAATGAGAGAGTGGGAGATACAAGTGAAGAACTGAAGAAAGAGGAGAGATTCTACAGAGAATAATTAAAACTTCCCAGAATATCATCAGGCTCCAGCTACCAACCCTGGATGACATCTTCGCATCTCACTCTTTGAAGAAGTCGCACAACATTCTCAGAGACTCTTCCCACCATCAGTGAGCTGTTGGACAGTATTACTTGTTCTGTTGTGTGGATGCTTGTGTGTTTTAGTGGGTGGGGAATGTTGATGTGTGGGGGAGTGTTTGGGGATTATCATATGTGTTTGTGTGTTGGTCTAGTCTCTGGGTGTTATGTGAATTTCCTTGACAATAAAGTTTATTATTATTGTTGTTGTTGTTATTGTTGTTGTTATACACAAAAAATGATGGTGTACACAGCAAACGAGATAACTATGCTTGGTTTTGTATCACAAATCACTAGTCAAACACTTCCCAAGCATTTAGGACTGCGTGATGTATCGGCAGATTATGCGAGCAGGTCCCAGCAAGGTGGCCTTCTGTAGCTGAACAATGGTGATTTTGTCAGTGCCAATTGTATTTAAATGCTTGCCTAGGTCTAGGCACAGCACCCAGTGTGCCCAGTACTACTGGAACCACCTGCACTGGTTTATGCCAGAGTCTCTGCAGTTCGATTCTCAAGTCCTGATATCTGGTGATTTTTTCAAGTTGTTTCTCGTCAATTCTGCTGTCACCAGGTATGGGAATGTTTATTACTATTATTATACACAAAAATGACAGTATACACAACAAACGAGATAACCATGCTCAGTTTCGTATCACAAATCACTAGTTGAACACTTCCCAAGTGTTCAGGACTGCGTGATGTATTGGTAGATTATACGAGCAGGTCCCAGTAAGGTGGCCTTCTGCAGCTGAGCAATGGTGATCTTGTCAGCACCAATTGTTTTTTAAATGCTTGCCTAGGTACATTATTGTTATCGTTATCATCATCATCATCATCATCATCATCATCATCATCATCATCATTATTATTATTATTGAAACACATTGTGGTGGTGAGAAAGAGTTTAGTGAGGCACAGATCAAAAGGAAAGCAAGATTGCTCCACTTGGCTTCTTTGTGCCAATGAGGAGGAATACACTACCTCATGTCAAATGGAAAATACCTCTGAACTTGAATAAAGATCTCCACCGAGTTCTCCTCACAAAGCCAGAATTTCATTACTATGTGTGTCAAGAATGTGTGGTCTTGTGTCACAAATAGATCCTGAAGGTGGAAGAGATCAGCCTTTGGAATACAAGGCTGGAAACAATTTTTCACTCAGGGTGCAGAACCTAAAAAATGTTAAGTGTCCACTGAGGAGAACCAGTAAAAGAATCCGTTGTTTCTGATTGGCTGGCAGTCCTCCACCAATCAGAATACATAGCCTGGGTAGCAACAAGGGGGAGAGAAAGAGAGGAAATTTGGCAGGAGAAGCAAAGTCAAGGTAAATTGAGAGCAAGAGAGAAACAAAAATGAAAAACTGAGGAAAGAGGCAGGAAAGAAACCAATTATGGCACCAAGAAAGAGTTTCGTGAGGCACAGAATTGAAGAGGAAACAAGACTGCCCTGCTTGGCTTCTTTGTGCCAATGAGGAGGAATCCATTACCTCAGATTAAATGGAAAACAGTTCTGAACTTGGATAAAGTTGTCCACTGAGCTCTCCTAAAATCTAGTTCCCATTTTCAGATATCTGAATATCGTCTGAATATTTACCGGCAATTATTTTTTTGCCACAGAAACTTGGCCTGGATTATGGAACAAATGTTTCAGAGTGTCATTCTGCTTGGCAAGGAGGAGCCAGATATTTTGATTGTATTTGTATTGTGTTGTATTGTATTGCGTTGCATTGCATTATATTTTATGTTTTTTTATTTTACTTATTTTATTTTATTGTATTTTATTTATTTTTTATTATTGTATTGTATTTTATTGTATTGTATTGTATTTTAATTTATTATTTTATTTTTTATTTTATTTATGTGCTGCCCATTTCACTATCCAAGCACGGTGAGTGGTCAGCAAGGGAATCCCTGGATTCCTGTGCGAAAATCACTACCACAAATTCCAAAATGAAATGTGGAGTTTGTTTAATTAGTTGAAACTTAGGGGGAAAATAAAAATCCAATGATAATAAAGAATTGGTATTCTTCAGTGAAGCTGAACTGAGCTGAGTAATACTAAGTTCAAAGAAATATCCCACTGATACACAGACTATTTTTTTTTTTTTGTCCTATTCTGGAACCAAAAGCAGCTTTGATTTATTATGACACAAGATTGTCTCATGTGCCCTCTGGGGAGAAAGGTCATCTCAAATCCTGCCTGAACATGAATGCTTGATTAATTTGGCTTTTCCAGTGTGGAGGATCCACTTTTATCCTTTTTGATGAATCCCCTGGACACTTCCCCAGATATTTTTCCAGATGTCAGCTTGGAGGAGGATGAACCAGTTGCAGGCACATTTGGAGGGGAGTTGGTCAATGACTCCAAGCAGCCACCTGAGAGGGACTTGGCTGAAGAACAGCTATAGCAGGACAGCCATGAGCCTTCAGGTGAGGAAAGCATGCAGCTGCAGCCGACCAGCAATGAGGAAGAGGAACTGCCTTCTGCAGCTGATCCAAGAAGACATAGGGCAGAGAAAAGGAAGGAGCAGACGTCAACCAGGTTACTAAGAGGAGGCAGCCTCATCCTTCTTGCTGGGCTGCACCAGAAGCTGACTATTTAGCACAGCAGATGATGGAAGTGATGGTGGGGGAAATAATAGAATAGAATAGAATAGAATAGAATAGAATAGAATAGAATAGAATAGTTGGAAGGGAACTTGAAGGTCTTCTAGTCCAACCCCCTTCTCAAGCTTCAGCATTTAATGCAGATAGAATAGAATAGAATAGAATAGAATAGAATAGAATAGAATAGAATAGAATAGAATAGAATAGAATAGAATAGAATAAGGAAAAAATAGAATAGAACAAGAATAAGGAATAGAATAGAATAAGGAGAGAATAGAATAGAATAGAATAGAATAGAATAGAATAGAATAGAATAGAATAGAATAGAATCCTTTATTGGCCAAGTGTGTTTGGACACACAAGGAATTTGTCTTCATGTAAATACTCTCAGTATACATAAAGAAGGAACATTCGTTAAGAATCAAGAATCATAATGTACAACACTTAATGATAGTCATAGGGTACAATCAACATCAAATCATACTAGGAAACAGAGGATACAAGCAACCAAGTTATAGTCACAAGTGGGAGGGGATGGGTGATAAGGAGTGATGAGAAGATTAACAGTAGTAGTAATGTACACTTTGTAAATAGTTGAACATGTAAATGTGTTCATTTCCTAGTTGTCACTGTGCCTTGGCTTGGATCGTGCCTTGTGAACTCTGGACTTTTCTTGCCTCTTGAACTCTCTTGTGTTGTGGATTTAATTTTTCCTGGAGGGTTTATTTTGGTTTCCAGTGCCTTGTGGACTCCTTGGCTCTGTGGATTAGCATCAGTCTGCTAATGGCTGGACTTAAAATTGGGACAGTTCTGGGTTTTTAGTGAAGGGAGTTTGAGGGGGAATATTAATAAACCCACTACACCATATTTGTGTGTGTGTGTGTGTCTGTGTGTGCAGGACAGCACATCCTTGGAGGAAGAATTAAAGCACTTTTGTAATGGATTGTTGTATCAAAAGAATAACAGAAGAGCAGAAAATATTTTTGTGCACTAGAGGGAATTTTATTGAATGTTGAAGCAAGGAGTGAACAGAGGAAATGCAGTCTCATGCATAAAGAACATAACATAACAGAGTTACAAACAAAAACAGACTATATAGAATTATTCTAAGCTTGAGAAATCAGATTAAAATATCAGGGACAATATTGTATGGTACGGTAGTCATTTTCTCTGAACATGGAACACTTAGATATGGGGAAAAAGCAAAGGTCATTTGTTAATCTTAAACGAGAAGCATATGCATGCAAACTTGAAGATTTTGGAGAATTCCATGAGAACTAGTTTAACCCCAATGTCTTTAAGGTGTCATCATTCCAAAAAGTAAACAAAGTCTATAGAAGACAATCAGAAGATCTTATGATTCCCAGAGAGATGATGGCCTGTTTCAATACACGGAACACCATATATTGTCTCACGATGATAGTCTCTGAAGGCATCTTCCATCATGCTTCCATGATACCTTCTTTCAGTTCTTCAGGAGATGTTCATGAGAAGGTTGGCTGCAATGTATGGTCTACAGCATTTACTACTGTTATGGGAATATAATTGTTGGAACTTAGACAGAAGAAACTCAGTTACAAGGAATTTGGATTGAGTCTTCAAACATACTTAAACTAGACTCTTCTAAACTCCCATTGACTCCAAGGAGTCTATTAAAAATAGCTGAGTTTGAATTCAACCTCTTTAAACACTAAGATTAACTTGCAGAGATGTGGAGCAACCCCATAAATCAAGTTTTTAAGAACTGCAGAGGCTCGTGGAATTTTAGAATCCAGAAGCCATAACCTTGGTCATGAATCTGCGCCATAATTTTCAATTCCAGGAGGACCATATTAGAGAGCCACTCCGTGGTTGTTCAAAACCACAAATAGCAGGGGCTGCATGGGTGGACACTGACAGGAATGGCACAGGTTGGCATGGAGGAAGAATGACCACCACTGATTGGGAAGATGGGGCCAGATGGAGAGACGCAGGATGGCTTAGAGGGCTGGACACACATGGGAGCAATGGGGATACTACCGGAGGAACTAATAGGAAATATAGGCCCAGATGGGGAGACACAAGATGGAGAGCTGCTCTTTGGCTGAATACACACTGCAGGTGACCCACAAGGAGATGCGCAGATCGGGACGCAGGGGGACTGGAGAGGTTGCACACACACGGTGGGTGGCCCGCAAGGGATACCACAAGGAGATGCGCAGACCGGGCCAGAGGAAGACTGGAGAGGTTGCACACACACGGTGGGTGGCCCGCAAGGGATACAACAAGGAGATGCGCAGACCGGGCCAGAGGAAGACTGGAGAGGTTGCACACACACGGTGGGTGGCCCGCAAGGGATACCACAAGGAGATGCGCAGACCGGGACACAGGAAGGGTGGAGAGGTTGCACACACACAGTGGGTGGCCCACAAGACATGCCACAAGGAGATGCGCAGACTGGAACACAGGAAGAGTGGACAGGTTGCACACACACAGAGGGGGGTCCACAAGGGAGCGGGTGGCAGACTGGGACACAGCAAGAGGAGCCACCCCCGACTGGGAAAATAGGTCCAGATGGGCTGTAACAAGTTGGTCTGTGACAGCTGAGCACCATATTGGAGGTGATGAAGGTTAGCCTGCAATGGCCAGAAAAAATAAGAAACAGTAAGCGTTATAAGCAAATCACCACTTTTTATTCCACTTCTTCCAAAGAAAACTTAAATTGCATTTCTAAACTACTCACCTTAGAGGCATCCTCTCCTTCTCAATTAACCAGTATTTTGTTCTCATGAAACTACCTTATGATTCCTTCAGAACTCAGAATATTTTGGATGTAAGACTCAGGGAAAGCAGGATGGATGATACTTGTAGATGATTTTCCTCTAACTATCCCCAAAGCTAACATTTGCCCACCATCATGTAAACTTCCCAAGTCCATTGTTAAGAGATCTCCTGAATTTTGTATCATGTGCTAGATAGTCAAACTAGCCAACATACAAACAGTGTAAGACATTCAACTGCATATTCAGTGCATATAAGTTCATTGCTTGCATTCACAAATTGGCCGTCTTGGTCAATGGCAACATGTCAACATTGGATCCATGCTACTAATAGAGACAGATGAGTTGAAAAGCAAGTCTACAATAGATTCAAAATGAACAGGGTTCTCTAACAAAACAAAACTCATAAGATAGAGTAATGACTATATCGTCAGCCAATCCCAAATCTAGAGCTTCCTAAACTGGTCTCAAAGAAACCCACTTTTGCCTTCCATGTTCAGGTTGCTATTTGATCTTCTACATCTCCAAGTAGACCTGGAAAAGTCCAGACAGAAATCCTGGAGAATCGATCCTGGCTGAAAAACTTGGTCAACTTCCCTCTAACACTTGCAAAGAAAAACTTCTTAGGGTTTTTACGCCGAGTCAAAATTTAACCTCTCTTAGGCCACCAACCTGCTAGCGTGGACTACTTACTGGAAGGAAGCAAAGAAAACATACACCAATCAGCAAGAATGTTCATAGCTGAACCAGGAGGAGCACGACTCCTGGGGTTCGGCTGTTGGTCAAAGTCCAAAATGACTTCTCAAAAGTTATTAGAAGCATTTAACTTACCGGAGAGAGCTGGAGAAGAGAAGTGAAGGAGAAGTAAGAAGTGCTGCTGAAGAACTGAAGCCAGGCAGCAGCTTTTATACAGTTTCTTGGGGAACCTGACAAGCATCTTGACCAGTAAAGTCTACCAATTATGTATGTCTCATCTGAAATGAAAGGGCTCTACAACAGCCATCCTTGCTCTGTTGTCATTGTGTCCCTGCTAATTTTGGGGTGCTTGGGTGTGAATATTATGCATTATGTTCCCTATTATTGGAGTATATTAAAGTCTAAGGACAAGGATTAGACCAGGTGGATTAATGATGACTAGTTTCCACAGCTAGTTTCCACAGCTGACTAGTTTCTACAGTGATTTTAGACTTCTCCTTAACCTTCAAACTAAAGATCTTGGTTTTGATTTTGTTTTTTATTAAAAAAAAAACCCCTAAAGATCTTGGTTTTATGGGAATGAAGGAGCAGACATTTCATGGAACTGAATTTTTAAATGCCCGTGTTTTGTTGAGTTTGATGGAAACATGTATGAAAAATTAAGAAGGACAAATCTCCTCATACTTAGGGAATATTGTTAGGAAAGATAGGAAGAATTCTAGCCCATCACGGCAATGTAATTTAAGTGTTCATTCCTCCACAAATTTATAAATTTTTGCTCCTGCAGACAAAAGTGATCCTTTATTTTTATTTATTTATTTTATTTGTCAATTGCTTACAAGATAATAGGTATAAGTAAAACATAATTATGGATACATATAAGAAAAATAAAATATAAAAGAAACAATAGGACAGGGACGGTAGGCACGTTGGTGCACTTATGCACGCCCCCTACAGACCTCTTAGGAAAGGGGGGAGGTCAATAGTAGACAGTCTAAGGTTAAACTTTTTGGGGTTTGGGGAAGAAACCACAGAGTCAGGTAGAGTATTCCAGACATTGACCACTGTTGCTGAAGTCGTATTTCCTGCAGTCAAGTTTGGTGCGATTAACCTTGAGTTTGTATCTATTGTTTGCTCTTGTGTTGTTATGGTTGAAGCTGAAGTATTCAAATCCTTGTATCTTCAAGAGAAGACCACGTATTGAGTACATTTCCTTGAAGAAATCTTCTAGCTCAGGTATTCTAAAAAAAATCCCGGGTTGAACATCTTGAAGGTGGCCCTACTGAAGTCTACTGAGATTATAGAAGGCTCTTCAAATACCATAAAATAGTCATATTAACTGGAATGTAATAAATTAACTAAAATCATAAAATTGTGTCTTATTTATTTTGGCCATGTCATGCAGGGGAATTCACTGAAAAAAGCAATTATGTTGGGCAGAGTTAGCAGTAAAAGAAAACCAGGCTGCCAAAGATCATGGTGGCTGGACAACATCAAACTGACACCAGCCAGAGCATAGAACAACTCAAAGAAGTAGTTCAAGATCAGAAGATGTGGAGAAACCTGGACCATAGAATTATCCAGAGTTGGTCTCGATTGAATCGATAACATCATCATCAATAAAATATCATGAAATTAAATTAAATTAATTTGGGGGCCCAGCTCCAGTCTGCCCTGGTTCAGTGGTTGGTTGGTTGGTTGGTTGGTTGGTTGGTTGGTTGGTTGGTTGGTTTTGTAGAAAAGCATAAAGGTCAATGAAAAAGTGAAGTTGCCTTACATTTCCTAGTATTTCATGGAGGAGTAATAGGAACTCTCAGGGCTAGAAATTGGACTGATTGTCAAAAAAAGATGACATTCAGCATCATTGGCAAGAAAAGCACTTGGTTATCTCCTTGACGTCCTCAGGAGTTCAATCTGACTTGAAAAAGATTTACTTTTCACCTTTTTATCAATGTTCAAGGGGGGCAAAGGTCTTCATCTCCCTGATCAAAAACTTATTTTGGGTTCCCTTCAAAATTCTTTGGCTATTCCACCCGAAGAGGAACTCCCATTTTTGGTGCTACATGCTTCTCTTAGAACAAAATCACAGCCAGAAGGAAATGACATGTTTGGATTACATGGGCTGAGCTGAAGGAAGTTTCTCTCCCCACTCAATCCCAAGTTGCTTGGATCAAAAGCATTTCCCTCCTTGATGTGAACATCTGGGAAGCACCTTTACCTGAGGTTATTGGTGAACTTTAGAGGAAGTAGGCCTATCATTCTGCTGTCTTTCATGTCTTCCCTGGAAGATGGCCAAGTTTTAATCGGCAGGAGCATGCAATTCAGCTGCTTCTTTAAATTTTTCACCTGCTGTTCCAAATCTGCCTTCAATTTCCATCACCCAGGAAAATAGCTACCATTTAAAGGCTTAGAAGAAGAAAAGTCACCATATAATTCTGTATCATCATCAAATGATGGCTAGGCTTGTGAAGTCATTTTTGTAATTTGCTCTCTGCATTTCCAGACCTTAGAAAGAAAGATATTCACCAATGGTTTGGATCATCATTTTTCTAGCCCCTAGAAGTACCATATGATTTTAGATTGTTATTTTGTTCCATCAGTGTTCCATATATTTCTTTTTTTTTAATTTAAAGTAAAATAATTTATATATACAGCTTCAATAACTGGAGCCTTCCCTTCCCTTCCCTTCTGAAAGGAGCTTGTTTCCCAAGACACGGTTTGACATTGAAACAGTCAACATTTGAACTCCAATATATATGACAGTTACAATTTTGAACTAAATGCAAAATTCCATTTTTTTAAAAAGGTGAGAGCTACAGTATGCTGCTAGCTTGATCGCCTTATCAGAAATATAAAAGTGAGCCGGAAAACATGATTCCCAATGAGAAGGTCCTCACAAGCTTTTAAAAACTCTTATCATAAGATTACGATGAGCAAGGCTACAATTTTGCATCCTAAAACGTAGTCAGTTGGTTGGTTGGTTGGTTGGTTGGTTGGTTAGTAGACTGTGTAAATTTGACTTAGAGTCAATGATCTCAGGTGAGCCAAGCCAATTCTAGTCTACTCAATAAATCATTACTAGACAAACATAGCTTAACATGTGTTGGGTCCCAAGTCTTTGTGTGGGAAGGAAAAGGACCACCAAAAAGGAGAGACAGATTCAATTTTGCTTTGAGAACAATCCCTGAAGGAGTCTAAATCTGGATGGTGATCAGCAGAGGTCATCTGGGAAGTTCTCCATCCAATTACATTGCTAATAATTGACATTTGTAATTTAGACTAACTCCGCTTGGGGAAATTAGGAGAAACAACCTGATTCCAGCTTTTAATATTCCCCAGAAATGAATGGAATGCAAATCTGATGACAAAGGGATAGTGATGGAAGAATAATAACAACTTAGGTCTCCAACACCTGCATGTAGGATATCTCCTCCAGCAAAAAGAAACACCCAACAATGTTGTATATAAGAAGGACTGATGCTTCTTCTGGCTTTGTCCAACTTCTAGCTTGCCGTCGCTGGTGAGTCTTCACACAAACTTTGCAGTTTTGTGAATAGACAATTCCAGTTTACTTGGATTATCCTGGTTGTCCTTCTCTAATGTCCAAATCTGTTTCTCAATGAAGCCAAAGCTGGGTTGACCTACAACTTGTATCACAAGCTAAGTTGAAGACACAATATGATTGTTTCATCTCTACCTCCTTCTGCCATCAGCTTTAAATGAACAACTTTGGCACAACTGGTCATGAATGTGCAAGAAATATATTCAAAGCCTATTTACATTTATGGACATGATGAGAGAAGTGAGAAGGTTGTGTTGTTACGGTCTAGCAAGATGCTAGCCCTAGTTATTCAACAAAGCCCTCCTAAAAGATATTAAACTATGAATCTATGTACAACATACCACAGGTTCAAGCTTGATTGAGTATATGTTGTCAAGTCAGTGTCAACTCTTAGCATCTACCTTAGACTTTCTCCAGAATGATCTGTTTCTAACTAGGTCCTTCAGGTTCCCAATGGGTCCCTCCATTCTCCCTATAACTAAGTCCAACCACTTAGTTGCTTGTTGTCCTCTTCTGTCTTCATTCTGTTCTGTCCTTCAGAAGTTTGGGTGCTGCATCACTGGAGCCACCTGTCTGAAATGGTGTAGGATCCTCCAAGGTCCCTTCCAATTCTGATATTCCATTCCTTTCCATTCTGTTCCATTCCATTCTATTTCCTTCCATCTGCCCCAGAATTAAACCCTTCCCAAGAGAACTGATCCTTCACCTGTATCCAAAGTAGGATGATTAGAGCCTAAAAGTTAAAGCTTGTCGAGTTTTATACACTGTGCAGTTGTTGAGCTTTCCAGTGTTATGTACATTGTGTGAAAAGTCCTGTAATATTTCAGTTCCCCATGTGGATAATGCAGAACATAATCAGCATTGTTTAACACTTTTTAAAGTTAATCATATTCATATACATTCCTTGTTTTTTTTTCCCTTGGTTGTTTTATTGTTCTACTTTCCTTTGTTTAATCTTCCTTTCTATTTCTTCAATTGTTTATGATTGTGAGCCGCCATTGTGGTGACAAATAAATTTGATAATAATGACAATAACAAATGGCCTTTTGAGAGTTCCAAATCTCAGGAACTCAGCTGCCCTTTTTGCAAAAGAGAGAAACATAAACCCAGGCCCTCTACTCGAATATTGCTGTCCGAAATCGCCCAAGATTAAACAAACATGCAGTTGGACAGACTGTGGTTCAGCCTGTCTTGGGAACCATCCCTGATCTCCTGACCTTCCGCCGTGCGTTGAAAACTCATTTATTTCAGCAAGCCGGTCTGGCCTAGGAGTTTTTAAATTTTTTAATCTGGTTTTAACTTTCAAAGACCAAAGTAGACTCAACCCAAGTGGACATCTGTGTCAGACCAAAAACCATGCAAGAGTCAGTATTTGCAATGCTGAGAAGCGTTTATTAAAAAGAGGGTGGGGAGGTGATATCTTTAACGTAACAAAAACCCAACAGATACACAAAAGAGCACCATGGGGTGGTTGGCTTACAAAAGCTTGAAGGAGTCAGAGAAAATAAATTACCCTCCCATTCCAAGAGGTGAGAAAGAAAACCACTTGAAGTTCAGAGTCCTTCCCAGGTTGGGCCCTGAGTTTTTTTTTTCTTCTTCTGAAGACACTGTCCATAAGTCCTGTCCTGTTTCCATGTCATGGTTGTATAATCCTATCCTGCTTTGGTTTAGCAAGGATATTTACAGATGCTGGCTCTGCGTCTTGGCCGGCAGATTGCCCCAAGACTGCCGCCACCACCAAGATATCCTCCGGACCCAGCGGCACAGGCGCTGTAGCCTCCCACGGCAACTGGCTCACAACTGGCGGAAAGGATGGCTCCCGGAATGGTGACCACAAAGGATGGTGGCTGGACCACAACTTCGGAAGGTGGAATCTGGTTAATGCATCCCACGTTGGCTCCCGGGAGAATCCCAAGGCTGCTGGCTGAAGCAGCACCACCGCCGCCGTAACCGAGGAGTCCTGAGCCAATCCCGCAGGAGCCAAGCCCGATCCTTGGAACAGAGGCACAAGAAGGAATGGCACAGGAAGGTGGGCAAGGAGGCAGGCAAGCTGGAGGGCAGCAAGACATGTTGGATGGCAGGCGTGAACCTGGAGAAGATGGGGAAAAGCACATCAATTAGTGTCGAGACGTTGAGTCATTCGTGCTGGACAACAGATCGAGGTTGATAGGATAGGAGAGAAGAAGGACATGGGTCAACCCAGAGAGCTTCCTGTTTCTCGGAGAGCCATAAAAAATAATTTTAAAACAAAACAAAAAAGGAATTAATGAGCTCAGATTGCCCAAAGCTGTGCCAGACAAATGTTTCCAGGAGGAGCAATCAGGATGTCCAGACAAAGTCTGCTATTTTGGTTCCATTGTGGTCACCGTAAATATCAGAGCTGTTCAGACATGCCACTCGAAAGCGTTTGTTGAGGTCTGTTGGCATGCATCAGCAGCTCCGTTGTTGTGTCTCGAGACTACCACCCAACAATTTAATAATTACCTGCAATTTTGCCTTCCCAATAATGAATGTCTGGCTTGCAAAATTAGGATGCAATTATTTTGAATTTTTTATATCTGGGTGGCAGAACAACTCGGCGAGCGGTAAAGGTTAAAAGCACTTTGCATCTGTTGGCTGACATCTAGTGGCTGTGCAGGCCAGAAGTGGAGGATCTACTTTTGAAGGACCTCTAGATCAAGGGCCTTCAAATTTGGCAAGTTTAAAGAATTGTGGACTTCAACTCCCAGAATTCCTGAGCTAACATGACTGGAGGAGGAATTCTGGGAGTTGAAGTCCACAAGTCTTAAAGCTGTTGAGTTTGAAGACCCCTGCTCTCGATCAGCGTTTTGCAAACTTGGCTGTTTTAAGATGGGTGGATTTCAACTCCCACAATTCCCCAGCCAGCAATTCTCAGTCATGGAAGCTGAAGTCTGCACACATCTTAAAGTGACCAAGTTCTGAAAACACTGCTCTGTTTGAACTGTTTTCATATCTTGAACTGTTTTGCACTCTTTTCCAAAAGCTTAGCATCCCCTTAAGTCATGTCTGTGAACAGACTTGATTAATTTTTTTTTTCTTTTCTTCATTTCCTGTCTCCCAGCACTTGGATTCCTAACAAGGCAAATGAGCCAAGGTTTCTAATTAAACAATGGAGGCTTTTGTGCACCAGTTTAACTTGTTTGCTGATTTTTTTCGTTTTTCTGCCTTCCGAAATTGAGCTGATTATAATGTTTTGAAGAGAAGGGAAATATCGTCCTGGTCCACTGGATGGCACTCTATGAGAAATTCTTGCAAGTTTTGACTCTTACATGAAATAAGCAGAAGCAATTATTGCTATAATTACTGTATTCTGCTGCTATAATATGATCCGGGTTGTTGTTGTTTTTTTAATTTGGAATGTTCAAGTCAAATGTCCTGTTTCATAGGCTTTTGTTCCTTTGTATCAACCTTTTAAAAAAATTTAAACTGTAGGATTTGGTATATTTGCTTTGATCTCATATGCCTAATTTTCTGACATTGCTTTTAAATTTTCCTATTCTTTCCCAGCTATTCGGTGAGGGATTTCTATCCATTTATTTATTTGTTTAGGTGATGTTTGCAAAATCCTTACCAAAAATCAAACCATTTCCTTTGCACCCGCCAAACTCAATAAGGACAATGCTTGCCAATATGGGAAGAAAAGTTTTATAACTGGGTCACAATTTTAAAAGCTGGGAAATTACAAAAGCGAGGCATGAAAAATCCTCATGATGGAAATTTGGAAGGACAATTGTAGGGGAGAATTTTTCTTTCTTCTCATATGGAAATTTGATTTCAAATAACCAGATGAGCTTAAAACCAGCTGGAGAAGAGCTCTGCTCGGAAGGAAAACTCACTGAGTTTTAATTTGGGTTTCTTTCAAGAAATGCTTTTTGTTAGAAAGGCAAAATATAAGATAGCACAAGCCTGCAGTCCTACCTTGTGTTTCTACTGTAAAACATCACAATTCAAAATTTTTATTACCTCTTTGGCTCCATATTTCTTTGAGACAGGTTGCTATCTTTATTTAGAAACCCAGACAACTCAAAACCCATCAGATCTGTTGCTCTGAAAGTCATGCTCAAGACAATTCCTAGCTGAGTGGAATTTGGAGGGTGATTTTACAAATAATGGGTGGTTGGGTTACCAAACCCAGAGTAGAATAGATCATTTTTCTGCAAGATGACAAAAACAGCAGGCCAAAAGAGTTTGTGAACTGGGTAGTTTTTAAGATGTCCTAAATTTAGTTCCTGCTGTGATGGAATCCAAATGCATCTTTTGGTTCTCTCGCAAATAACCAATCTCAGAGAGCACCAAAGTTTCCCCAGCAGAAACAGGTCTAAGTTCTCCAAAACTCTTGGCCAATGCATTGAAGTTGAAGCCTTGGCCAACGCATTGAAGTCAAGAGACTTGGAATTTGTTGGACCTGAAAAGCAGCTACAGAGGTAGCGTGGATAGATTGCAGGTCCAATCATCCTAACCATCCATCAAACAAAGTTTCTTTCCCTCATTCTGAAAATCTGTCATAAAACAGTAACTAGAAAATCAAAAGAAGAAGACAGTATCAAAGCTAGGCTAAATGAAGCAAAAATCATGGACTTACCCAGGTAGAAGAAGGAAGAACTGAAGCTTTGATGAAAAGCTGAAGCTGTTGAGAAGTATAGAACGAACGGACACTTTTATACACATTTGGTAACTGGTTAATGACAGGCCACAACAGATTTCCCCCGAGGTTTTAATTAATTTTGACTTGTCATGTTATCTTTATCTCGCTTAGCAACTTCTTTGCTAATTGAATAATTTTCTTCTATTAGTCGTATAACAAGCTCCCATATTTTAGCCTTCCTTCCACCCTGAATTTACCTTCAGTCCGCTTTCTTGTGTTCGTAAACAGGAAAGGGCATGCGATCGAAACTAACTACTCAGCAAATATAAGAGGACGGGAAAAAATAAACCACATGGAAAGGTGTTGACCATTGAAGCTTTTAATATTTGATGCGTTTCTCAAACAGTTCGGTCAGATTTTCATTTAGATCTTTAGTTAATCCCCAAAACCAGAAGAAGAATGCCTTGTTCAAGACACTCCATAGATCTTCAATAAGATTTGGTTGGCATCAGAGCTACCTCAGGACATGTAGGATTGAAGTGTCTCCCAAAAGAAAAAATGCTGAATTTCATTTGAATCCAATTTCCAAACTCGTTTAAAAGAAATTTAGGGAGCCCCTTGACTATTTCTTGCCGACAATATTTCTCCCCCGAAATCTTACATTTCTACAAATGGGGTTTATTTTGGGGGGGGGAAAGGGAAAGGAAGAGAACAGGTTGTTGATCTCCATCCAGTTCAGGTCAAGGACTTAAAATCTGGTCGATAAAAGCAGACATTCAAAAAGGAAGATATTAAATCCATGGATTGTCTAACTAAACTTGGACTCTGATCGAAAAAGGTATGTATAGTCAAAGTTATGTCCCAAAGGTGCTTAGCAAAAAGTTACCTCTTGAAAAAAGCAACTTTGGTTACAACATGACCTGGATGGCTGAGAATCTCCATAGAAAGTCAAAGCTATGGTTTTCCCAGGAATCATGCATGGCTGGCAGAGTTGGGCCATATGGAAGGCAGAGCCCCAAAGAATGGATGCTTTCAAATTGTGGTGTTGGAAAAGACTCTTGAGAGTTTCTTGGAGAGGAAGGAGATCAAATCAGTCGATCCTAAAGGAAATCAACCATGATTATTCTTTGGAAGGATTGAAACAAAAATGCAGGGAAGAGCAACCAGCGGCAGCCCCAAAAAGCCAATTCAATCCTAAATTGCCTTAACAGAGGGTCAAGATCAACTCAAGATCACGTGAAGTGTTAATACCACTTTTTAAAGTAAGGCCACACCTAGAGTACTGAATCTAGTTTTGCTCACCAGACTATAAAAAAGAGGTTGAGACTTTGGAAAGAGTGCAGACAAGAGGAACCAGGATGATGAGGGGATTGGAGGCTCAAACATACGATGGATGGTTGCAGGAGCTGGGCATGGCTGGTCTAGTGAAGAAAAGGAGAGCATCTTCCAATATTTGAGGGGCTGCCCTCAAATATTGACAGGAGAGCATCTTCCAATATTTGAGGGGCTGCCCCAGAGAGGAGGAGGGGGTCAAGCTATTTTCCAAGACACCTGAAGGCCAGACAAGGAATAATGGATGGAAACTGACCAAGGAGAGATTCAACCTGGAAATAAGGAGAAACTTTCTGACAGTGAGAACAATCAACCCATGGAACAGAAGTTGTCTTCAGAAGTTGTGGGAGCTTCATCACTGAAAGCTTCCAAGAAGAGACTGGACTGCCATTTGTGGTGTAGGGTCTCCTGCTTTGGGGGGGGTTGGACTAGATGACCTACAAGATCCCTTCCAACTCTGTCAAATCTGTTAAACTGGAGCTAAAGCTGAAATATTTGGGCCACCTGATGAAAGGAGGGGGACTCATTGGAGAAGACCTTGATGTTGGGAAAGATGGAAGGCAAAAAGGGGACAGCAGAAAATGAGATGGTTAGATGATGTCGTTGACGCAATGGTCGTGAATTTGGGCAGATGTAGGGAGACAGTGGAGAGCAGGGAAGCCCAATGTGTTATGATCCCTGGAGTCATAGAGAATCGGACATGACTTAGCAACTGAAGAACAACAGCAAAATTAGGAAAATGGACCTTCGGTTAACAGCATTATGAGGTTGCCATCCAAAGAACATTGAGGAACACATAGTATAGATGCTTTAGTTTAGTTTACTTGATTGTCATTGCACATCGTACAATGAAATCAAACACCATCTTCAGTGCACATCATGACCATGAAAATAAACACAAAGACACTTCCTTCACGCTCCACACATTGAATTGAAAACCCCCCAACACCGCACCAATATTGCACTATACAGCAGAATTCAACAGAGCTACTGCCCTGGGATAGAAGCTGTTCTTCAGCCTATTTGTCCTTGTTTTTATTGTCCTGTACCGTCTGCCAGACGGTAATAGTTCAACAAAAGGCTTCCCAGGATGAGATGGAACTTTGAGGATGTTTTGGACTTCCTTAAGTCAGCGGGAGCTATAAAGCTCTTCCAAAGAGGGGAGGGAAACCAATGATCTTCTGGGCAGTAACATTAACCCTCTGGTGCTGATGTTCCTTCAGATCATAACCAATCAGAATAGACTGGAAGGGACTTTGGAGGTCTTTCAGTCCAGCCCCCTGCTCCAACAGGAGACCTTATACCATTTCAGACAAGTGACTGGTCCAGTCTCTTCTCAAAAGCCCCGAGGGATGAAGGGCCCACGATTTCTGAAGGCAACTTCTGCTCCACCACTCAACTGTCCTCATCGTTGTCCTCACAACAAAGTCATTCGGCAAAAAGGATATTGATTGACGTTCCCTAAATTACTAACTCCATGCCAAAGACAGAGGTGAGTTACTTGGCCTGTAAGGATGGACACGTAATTTCCTGGCACGGAAAAATATCCTGTTTATTTCCGCAAATACAGGTGATCTAAATCACCTTGAGACACCTCGGTGTTGACATCCATGAAGACGATGGGCAGGTCCATTTTTTTCTCCCCCGTTTTTTGCTGTCATCCAGGATTTACTGACCTCTATCTTGGATGTGTGGATGGTGGTTTTGGTACACAAACAATAAATGGGCAGAATAACCTGTTTGACTCACATCCTCCACCAAAGGCGGGGAAATATTAATCTTTCGGTACGGGACTTTTGAATCTAGGGATGGATGGAGATAAACAAAATGCAAGCCAAGGAAAAAGGATATTAGGGTGGAACTGAAATCCGCAACGCTAACAAAAAATGAAGAAGAAAACAGAAGGGAAAGAAAGAAAAAAAAAAAAGCCAGCAACTCATTAATTGTAACAGACAATTATTCAATTACCACAGGTCGAAATGAAGATAACTGAGGAAAAAAAAATACTGGTTATGGATTAATTAAACCTCCAGGCACGAGGCATGTCTTTCAATTATTTGCCTGCCTCCAGAAAGATATAAAAGGTGGAATTCTCCACTGAATCTTCACCAGTGTCAACTACTCGTTTGCAACTTCATTGCTTCTTCTGAGCTCTGCAAAGAACTAGGTAAGTTTGCATTCCTTCTCTCTCGTTCTTTCTCTCCGGGAATTTGGGAGAGTTCTTTAGTTCTGAGGATGGAACTAAGACAGGGATCCAAGTAGAAGGAAGGATTTCTTTCCATGCCAATCCTTCTAACAGGAAAGTCATAGCTCAGGTAGGAATCAAAGGAAAGTAGCTGATGTACCTTCAGGTGGACTCAGCTTGGCTCCTTTATAAGCAGCAAACTACTTTAGGGGAACAAAATGATGGAACGGCTCAGTTAGCAATAGCGTTTAGACTTCTATGCCGCTTCACAGCCCTCTCTAAACAGTTTGCAGAGTCAGCCTCTTGCCCACCAACTAGCTAGGTCCTCATTTTACCTACCTTGGAAGGATGGGAGGCTGAGTCAACCTTGAGCCAGTCAGGATCGAACTCCTGGCTGTGGGAATGCAGAGTTAGCTTGCAATGCTGCCTTCTAACTGCTCCGCCACAATGGCTTGGAGTTGTAGGGGCCTCCTGCAAGAGAAAAAAGCTTATTTGAGGGGCTGCCCCAAAGAGGAGGGAGTCGGCTTGTTTTCCAAAGGATCAGAGGGCAGAACAAGAAGCAACAGATGGAAACTAATCCAAGAGAGAAGCAACCTGGAATTAGGGAGAAATTTCCTAACAGTCAGGACAATTCACCAGTGGAATAGAAGTTGCCTTCAGAAGTTGTGGGGGAGTTTTTTAAGATTGTACAGCCATTTATTGTCCTGCTTAGCAGGGGGTTGGACTAGAAGACCTCAAAGATCCCTTGGAGTTCTATTCTGAATAGAAAGTAGCTAATTTGCACTTTTCCAATAGCTTGCAAATTGGAAGGCAATCTTTCATATTATCTGCTTATTTAAATTGACAAAATGCCTTTCTCCCAGCAATTCAAGATGGTAAAAATCTCCAAATTTTCTCCTCCATGTACAATCTTGCAAAAAGTCTCCAAATTTTCTCCTACATGTACAATCCTGTGAGGCTGAGAGATAATAGTTCTGTTCATGGCATGTTTAACCTGGTCTGCATTTCCACAACATTTGAGCTTGGCTAGGTTTAATCTTGACCAGGCTTTGGGGTACGTTAACATCTTAAGGCTCAGGTTGCTCAGTTGATGGCTAAATCAATTCGGCAAAGCTAGAAAAGGGATTTATTCAGAAACTAAATTAACTTTCTTTAAATGTATCCAAACCATTCGGTCACTTTCTGGTGCTGAGGGTGAATTTGAATCCTCTCGCCACGCAAATTATATTAGTTGAAAAACAAAATATTTGAGTTGACTCCAGCTAACTTTGTGAAGGTATTTCTGCTTTTTTTTTCCCCTTAGCATCAATGCAAAATGCCTTGTAGCTTCTTTTCCCCCTCCAAATGTCCCAATCTAGTTTTCAACTTTGAGGTTTTGTAGTCCTCTCTCATTTCAAAGAAAGACCAGTTCAACCTTCTCACAAAAAAATACAAAACCATTTATTGTGACCTCAGAAGCGAGGCTGGTTTTCAAGGGAGGGCAGTTCCGATGTATTATCATTGCTAAAGAAGAAGAAGAAGGACCACTTAGTCCTTCTTGAAAGGGAACAATGTTTGCTCTGTTCCAGTTTGTTTAGTCTGAAAAGAACATCAAGAGTTTAGACCAGAGATGGGTGCTTTAGGAGCCCTAGCACTATGGATGGCCTCCCTTAAGCTTGTTTCCACTTTTTGGACAACAGACAAATGTTTGCTCAGAACTCTCCATCTCTTTCCTGAAGCCTGGAAGACAATTTGTTGTGGGAAGAGGAAAGAGATGGATGAAGTAGCTTTCTACAAGTGCCAAGCTATGCTTGGCTTCAGCTTCAGCTATAAGGAAATAAGTAGACTTGCCTACTTCTAGATCTTGTTCTATTCGTGGCTTACTTCAGCCCCGTAGACAGTAAAAATGCAGAATTTTTTGAGAAGAAACACATAGTAGTTTGTTGACTGGAGGAGATACTTAAAGCCAGGAGAACATTGGTGCTGTCTGAGCTCCCTTGTCTTCTTGCAGACCTTTCATGACCCAAACTAGCTAACAACATCGGTGCTAGTGGGCTTTGCTGTAAATACTCCTTCTAGCACTGATGAGGTTACCTAGATGGGCCATGAAATGTCTGCAAGAAAACAACCAAGCTCAGAGAGCACCAAGGACTCCTCATTTCAACCCTGAGCTACAAAACTTCTCCTCTGTTGGTGAGGAGACTGATCCACAAGACGTGTAGCCAATGGTCTGAATGAGCCCACCTCCTCAGGTCCAGCCACGAATGGAGTCCCTGCAACTTGCTAAGCTGTTAAAGAAAGGATTAATTAAATCCAACCTGGTGCAAATCAAGTCTCAGCTTTGGAAGCCATATTAGCATCAGACACTTCCACGCTGCCACATTCTTAAGCCTGGGAAAACGGGAGGGGGAAAATTTCTTGGAGCGTATGGGGTTAGACGTAATGGCATTCTTTTTCTAAGTCAAGGTCATGTTGTTTCTGCACCTGGGTGAGGGGAAGTCTCAAGTTGGGACGGATGGTGATTGGGGCACATGAGGGGTGCAGGGAGTGGATTTGTAATTTTTTACTTATTGCAAGGAAACCCGGAACTTTCAGATTTGGGGTTTCCCAGATGTGCCAGTTAAAAAATAAAAATAAAAATGTCTCAGAGTTATTTTGCTGGAGTGGAACGCTGACATCAAGAGCACATCAATTATAACTTCTTCCAACGGCCATTGTTCACCGTGGACATCTTTTCTCATGTTCTCCTTCCAGATCCATCATGTCTTGCTGCCCTCCATGCCCACCACCATGCTGCCCTCCATCTTGCGCCATTCCATCCTGCGCTGCTAGACCCACCGTAGGTCTCGGAGGATGTGGAACTCCATCTGCCCTCGGGAGCTTTGGAGGCATCGGGGGCTTCGGGGGCTTCGGGGGCTTCGGGGGCTATGGAGGTTTCAGCTCCGGTAGCGGTCCTGCATCTGCTAGCAGCCTTGGCACGCTAGCCGGAGTGACCCCATCTCCCATCAGCCAGATCCCATCCTCTGAAGTCGTGATCCAGCCTCCAGCCGTTGTGTTGACCCTCCCGGGACCCATTCTGGCGGCGAGTTGTGAACCAGTGGCCGTCGGTGGTTATTCAGCATGTGCTGCGGGATCTTTCGGGGGCTCTTATTCTCGTGGGCTGCTCGGCGCTGGCTCAAGGGGCATCTGTGGCCCCCGACGCAAGTTCAGCATCTGTGGTTCACCGTGCTAAACCGAAGCTCATCCGAGAAGACCCGAAGGACTGAAAACCCGTTGCGACGCCAGTGAATGTATGCCTGGAACGTAAAGACTGCCAACCAAATTGTTAAGTTGTTCACCCAATGAGACAATCAAGTGCAGGTATTTGTCTTGTGCTCCAGGCTCTTTCTGAAAACCTGTTCTTTTCTCTTTGCTTGTTCTGTGGAAACCGCAAGTTTAAAGCCAACTTTTCTGTCATTTTCATCTGTTCTGTAATTGCACTGGGAAAGGGAAATTGGTAAAGAGACAGAAATGTTTGAATCCAACTGTTGCTGCTATAATGCGATCTTCTTTTGCCCTATTAAAGCTTGTGCTGCATTATAACTCCTGTTTCTGAGTATTTTTATTTTCTTTCCAATTTATTCACTGTCTCCCTGCTCGTGGTAGAAATATGTGGTTTACTCTGCCAGATTCTTGTTCATAGTAAAGACTTAGGGGGCTGGAGGCTGAAACATAGGAAGAAGGGTTGCAGGAATTGGATGTGTCTAGTTTAATGAATGGAAGGATTAGGGGAGACATGATAGCAGCCTTCCAAATTTTTCCGGGGTTGCCCCAAAGAAGAGGGAGTCAAGCTATTCTCCAAAGCACCTGAGGGCAGGACAAGAAGCAATGGGTGGCAACTAATCGAGCACAGAAGCAACTTAGGACTAAGGAGAAACTTCCTAACAGTGAGGAACAATCAACCAGTGGAACGAACTTGCCACCAGAAGTTGTAAATGCTCCAACACTGGAAGTTTTAAAAAAGATGTTGGATAACCATTTGTCTGAAGTGGTGTAGGGTTTCCTGCCTAAGCAAGGGTTGGACTAGAAGACCTCCAAGGTCCCTTCCAACTGTGTTATTCTATTCTTTAAGAGTGAACAGCAGTAGTTTGGAATGATTTATTTAATAGTGCCAGGCACAAACGATTAGGCACATATGTGTAGAGTTCAAATTAGCTACTTTATTGTTTTCTGCATATAATACAGGAATCTCTTAGCATTTTTCACCTGGGAAAGACCAGATAAGGCTCAGAGACATTTAGGGGGACCAGATCTTGCCCTCTGGTGTTTACATAGTGTAGTCTAAGCTAATTCCCCACTTGTCTCCTCCTTCTCCTGACTGAGACAGTTGCTCTCCCCCCAAAAAAGTAAGTTATCATAACCAAAAGAATGTTCCCGAGGGTTTAAAAAATATAATACAACCCCAAATAAATCATGCAACCAGTGACAACTGTCAGTGCCAACCCAGATTCATTAACACGGTCAACAAAATTTAATGAGAAAACTCATTTGTTTCTCAAATGGCGTTGTGGTTTCTAAAATGACATAAACTGGCGACATAAATGCCGTTTAAATAATTTAAGTCTAATGGGGATTCTGAATCCTCCCGAAACCAGGGAGCATGATTTATGTCACATACACACCCCTTAGGTTGTGTGGTTTCATAATGTTTCCCAACCACTAAAATAACCCAAGCCGTTAATAGTCAAGGAGTATGAAGTAACTCAAATTAGTCCGAGTATTTTAAAATACGGGATGGCTTCGTTTTCTGAAAGAAATAAGAGCTCAGTATTGTTTAAAATAATCAAAATTTATTTGATTTTGTTTTGTGTGAGTTAACAGTAATTATTTCGATGCCAATAACCTATTGTCATTCCTCAAATATTTAATAATCTCCTTATTTCGGCAGCCCTGTTTAGAAAGAGTTTGGGAAACTCCCTTTTGAGAGGCCCATAAGCGTCTGTGGCATGAAGAATGAGGGGGGGGAAAGTTCAGTAGACATTATTCTGGATGGCCAAAAGTGTCCATATGTGTAGTGTGCTAGGATTGTTAAATTGGATGTCCAATTGGTTCCTTGGAATCCTCCTGTCTCCTTCAATACAGTCTCCTTCAAAGAGATGAGGATATTCCAGTGGTGGAATTCAAATAATTTAACAACCAGTTCACTGCCTTAATGACTTCTTCCAACAAGCAGTGCTCAAAAAGTTAACCAGTTCTCCCAAACTGGTGCGAACTGGCTGAATCTCACCACTGGGATATTCCATGGATGACCACTGAGGTTGAACATGTTTTTATCTTCTACTGAAAGAAGCATGGGGCAAAAATGACCAGCCCTTCTCGCTGACTTTGAAGGCATCTGACCAACCATTCGTCTCAGAGGGTTGAATTTGGTTTCCCATGGATTGGGAGGATCACAGGAGACCCTTCCATCTTTGGAATTCCATCATGAACTGCCACCGAGAGGGAATGTCTAGAGTGACTCCATTTTCTAGAACTTGCCTCTATGGATGTAGAGAGAGCTGAAGCCTCAAGGACATGGTAGGACTTGGAGTAGAGTTAGCTTATTGTAGACAAGGATGTGTTTAGGACTGGATGAAATTGATGTTCTTGGGACATTCCAATTTCCCCCTTCCCCACCGGGACAAAACTTCATTTTCCCAAGCTGGGAACTTCTCAGCTTGAGTTCCAAATCTAACATTGCTCTTGACCAGTTTCATTCTTGTGATTATAGCCAGTCTCTTTCCTACAGTGTAGCTCAATAACAGAAGGATTAGTATCATGTAGGTTGAAGACGTGTGGGCTGTAGCATGTAAGCCAACGAAGGACTGCCTTTTCTTGAATGGTAACTGAAGGGTGAGACGTGTTTTCTGGGGGAGGTAAACAAGAGATCCCACAAGATAAGAGGATTAAGTCGCTCAGGACTCAGGATGTGAAGGGAAGTGATAGAATCTACAGCCTTCTTTAAGGTGGAACAAACACAGGGAACATCAACTGTTTGGCTTTTGAAGTTGACTAGGCATGAAGAAACTGTTCTTCTGGTCTTGCTTGGCTCAACATAGAATTTCTCACCAGCCTTAAATTATGTGAGAACCTCTCACTTTGCGTAACTCTATTCCTCCTCTGACCCAGATACTCCTTGACCCCAGGAATCGATTAATAGTTACCCTTGTTGAGATGTTTGTACAGCTTTCCACCCAGATGTTTTGAGGCCAACATCAATCATTCCTCCAAGGTCTTGACTACCAAATGACACCCTTGAAGATTCTTTAGAAGGTGCTGTGGAGTCATCTTCTCCCTCCCACTCCCCCCCAACAAGGAGAACACCCCACTCACCAACCCCAAGACAAGACAGGCAAAGTGTGTGATGCAACAAAAGTTTTAATGAAGAACGTGCAGGATGATACAGAAGAAGACGGGCCAGTTTTGGGTCTCCGTGGCCCGAAATACCCAGCTATACATTAACACAACTGAGGTAGAGAGTCACATTAAGCCATAGAAACATCAGAGAGGAAGAAGCACGTCTAGGTTCAAAGCACAAAGTTTAGGAGTGCTAAGCAGTTCGTAGCTTGGACTTGAAATACAGGTGCTGGGTTTTTCTGGAGAACGGGCTCGAAGGGAAAATGGGATCCAATTTCCTGGAGTCGGAGGTGCCACGCACAATCGGTTTGATATTCAGCAGGGGTATCCACAAACGCTCTGTCTACGCTTTGACCCATAGGATCGGCCACCCCCCAGGTACCCCCCGGAACCCCCCAGGTACCCACAGGAACTTCCCAGTCCATAACGGGAGGAGCCATAACCTCCAGACATACCGTAACCTCCAGAGGAACAAGGGGAATAACCCCCTACAGCCAAAGGCTCACAACTGGAGGCCAAAATGGGTCCCGGGATGGTCAAAGAGAACGGAGGGGGCTGGATGACCACTTCAGAGGGGGGGATCTGGCTGATGCAGGACACGGGGACACCAGGAACCAAACCAAGACTGCTGGCTGAGGTGGCAAGTCCGGAGCCACCGCCGTATCCCGTCATGCCATATCCGCCACCGAAACCGAAACCACCACTGCCAAAGCCGCCACCGATGCCACAGGAGCCAAGGGCCTGGACGGGCCTACAGCTTGGGATGGCACAGGATGGAGTACACTGGGACTGCATGGCTGGGTAATGCGAGGTGAGGCTGAAATGTAAAAAGGAAAGAGAAAATATTGCATTGTTTTTTAAAAAAATAATAATAATAAGGGGTAGGTAGGTAGGTGGTGGCCTAGAGGTGATGTTCTCGCCTCACAATCCGGAGGCTGTGAGTTCAATTCTAGGTAGAGGCAGATATCTGTCTGTCTGTCTCTCTCTCTCTCTCTGTGTCTCTCTCTGTCTCTCTGTCTCTCTCTCCCCTCTCTCTCCCTCTCCCTCCTTCCCTCCCTCCCTCTCTCTCTCTCTCTCTCTCTCTCTCCACTCTGGGAATATATCTGCCAACAAAACTCCTCACAGGTGACAGGAAGGGCATTCGGCCATTAAATCACTCTGCTAGCTCCATTCGGTTGCCCAGACTCCACCCCGCAAAGGATTATGGGGTCAATTCAATGAAGATGATTATGATGCTTGGAAAGCAAATGTAGACAGCCAAATACCACCGACAAGAGTTAGAAAAACTCTGAGAGTTTGACTCAGTTTCTCAAAACTCTGATCGAGTTGAGTTTGGGTGTCAACTTCTAACCTACCAAGAGGGTGGAAGCAACCTGGTTTAACCATTTAAGGGTTAAATCTCGGCTGTTTTTTCTTGCATGTTGTGTGAATCTAGGTGGCTGGTTTTGTTCCTAGCTCCAGTGGTGGCACCAATCCAGAGACTGGGTTTACACAGAATCAGTTAACCTGTGTTGTGGGAACTTGGCTCTGGAGATGGCTTTAACCAGGAGAAGCCATTTCAATGAGTCACTGGAAGAACTCCTAAGCTGGTCCCATCTCAAAATATTTTGCCATTTAAGTTAAACTGCTTGATAGAGACTTAACCTGTTGTGGAGAAAGCTGAGTTGATTTTTAGATGTTTTAAAATGGACAATTACCTGCTGGGCTCTTTTCCAGAAGCATTAAACTGCCTCTGGATGAAGACTTAAAAAAATGCTACTTCTCTTCTTACGGAAGCCAGGCCATAATTATTTCATTATTCACCCTCACATAGAAATTATACTCATATACTTAGCTTCATTATGCATTTAGCCCAGTGCGGCAATTATATCTCAAGGACCAAACAAGTTTTTTTGTGTGACTTTTAATCATCGAAAATGCCAGAGTTGATTACGAAAGAGAGGGGAGGTGATGTGCGTTCAAGAATGAATAAATGCAGTTAATTTGGTTAATTTGGGCGAAAAGAGAGCTCAAGGGCAAGATTCGTAACTGGTGCCTTAAAACTGGCGTGCTGAGGATTATCTGGTTGTTTGAGCTTGGGAGAACGTAATCAGTTCTAGAAATAAAGGAAGGGAGCAAATTAAATCGTGTCTTTACTCACACAGGATGGGTTTACATTGTTGCACTAAACCACGGTTTGCTAAACCTTGGTTTGAGGCATCAACTGAAGAGTGGGTTGGCACAAGATGCTAGCATTCAAGCAGGGTCCTGGAACTCCCTTGTCTAAATTTTAGTGTGCCTGAGGTTGTCCCAACACTGCTTTTTCAAGAGGCAACTGGGCTTTCTGGTTTTTGCTTTGAAGACATTTCGCTTCTCATCCAAGAAGCTTCTTCTTGTTCTGAGGGACAACTATGGCCTGGATGACTGAGAATCTCCATAGATGTGTCTGGGGTTGATTCTCTTTGCAATGAGAAAGCTGAGCTATCAGAAGTCTTTGGAGATCCTCAACTTAGAAGTTCTTCCAATTTCTCATGGAAATAACTTCTCCTATAGCTCCTGGTTAAGCCCCACCAGGAGAGCCAAGTTCATACAACACAAATTAACCAGTTATTGTGTAAATCCAGAGTCTGGACTGGTGCCATCACTGGAGCTAGGAACTGAACCTTCAGAACTGTGGGCGCTCCATCACTGGAGGTTTGTAAGAAGAAACTTGACAACCACTTATCTGAAATAGTATAAGTTCTGCTGGACTAGAAGACCTCTAAGGTCCCTTTCCAGATCTATTCTATTCTAAACCAGCCCTCTAGATTTACACAAGGCTGCAAGAAAACAACCAAGATTTAACCCTAACCTAGTTGAGCGAATGTAGCCGTGTCGATGTGGCCAGACATGACCGTTGACTGGACGCTGTAAGTAATTTATGTCAGCCAGACTTTTAATTCATTCAGTACCATTCTGATTCCATGGAAACCAAATCACGGTTTACCCTAAGCCACCTAGATTCGTACAACATGCAAGGCCGCAAGAAAACAGCCAAGATTTAACTCTAATCATTGAATGCAGCCATGTCGACGTTTCCAGATGTGACCATCGAACAGAACACAGCGAGTAAGTAATTATTTGGGGGAGAATTCAAATTCGCTCAATCTCGTTTTAATTCCAAGGGGCATCGAACCAAAGTTTAAGCCCTAAGTCTTAGCTTTGCGGTACCGTCATCTACAGGAAGATCATTTTGCCCCTGAGTTTAGTTAGACATGTCCAATCTCTGAGCTCGATAAGAGTATTTCCCTGAGATTCATTTTAGAGGCACAAGATATCTCTCAGATACAAAATTCTCCCTTGAAATTTTGCTGGTATGAATCAAACCCCTGGTAGGTTTCGATCCGAGTTCGCTCCTTCTCGACTGCCGTCGAAATCGGAGCCACTCCAAGGGGGAAAAGAAGCAGAGCACATTGAATAATAAATAAAGGAAGAATGAATCCTTACCTTGTGCTGCAATGCAGAAGGAGAAGATATCAAGAGAGGAAAAGCTTGTGAGGACACCCCAACTGATCCAGCCTTTTATATTCTTTTTGGGGATGGGGCAGGTCACGAGGAAATGAGGCGTATCACGATACATTAAAGGATTTAATTGTTTTCTTAACAGACTTTTGATCGCTATCTCCCTTGCCCCAAATAATTGCATGGTGTTTGCCTTCTGTTTTAGTTTTGTTTTGTTTTTTTTTGCCTTTCCCCCTTGCTAAAGAGCCGCGGACGTCGGCCCAACCTTCTTCGCGCATCCTAATCTTTTGAAAAACACTCCACCCAAAGGAGCTATTTCATCTGACGTTCGCCCTTGGTAACGTTCCCCATTTCAAAATCATGATGATATTAATAATTTAAAAGGAAAAGAAAAAAGAAAGGAAGGAAGGAAGAGAAATGATGCTGCGGATGGGATGACGAGAAATCCCCGCCTTGGGTGAGGGAGATCAAGAAAAGTCATTTCGGTGCACTTATCTCAGATTGGAAGTCAAGGACGTGTTCAAATTGGCAAGGTATTTGGGAGTCAACCTGGATTTAGCTCAGGGGTGATGATTGGGCTTTGCTGAATCGACAGAACGTCCTGAACCCCATTATTCAGGGTCATTTCTCCGGAAGAGTCACCTTAACTCCTACTAAAATCAGAATATAACATAATAAACATGACGGATTTTCTCCTTTTTCGTGACTTGTTTGTGATTTGATGTTGGGTTTACGACAAACATCATCGTTTTCAAATTCTCTCTCTTTCTTGCTCTCCTTTTCTCTGTCTTTCTCTCTCTCTTTCTCACTTCCTTTCTTTCTTTCTTTCTCTCTCTCCCTTTCTTTCTTTCTTTCTTTCTTTCTTTCTTTCTTTCTTTCTTTCTTTCTTTCTTTCTTTCTTTCTTTCTTTCTTTCTTTCTTTCTTTCTTTCTTTCTTTCTTTCTTTCTCTCTCTCTCTCCTTTTCTCATTCTTTCTCTGTCTCTTTCAATGGAGATTCTCAGCCAGTCAGGTCCCAAAGATCCTTTTTCAAAAGGCATTTCCTTGAAGACGTTTCGCTTTTCTCGTCCAAGAAACTTCTTCAGTTCTGAGTGAATAGTTCAGCTCTTCAGTCAGGATTGAAGAAGCTTCCTAATTATGAGAAGCAAAAGGTCTTCAAAGAAAGGTCTGTCTCTTCCTAAGAGGTCTGAAGGGAGCGTGCATAAGTGCACCAAAACTTGCCTACCGTCCCTGTCCTATTGTTTCTTGTTTTTCTTATTCGTATCCATTTCATGTACTTATAACCATGTTTATGCTTATTCCTGTTATCTAATAATTGTTTGACAAAATAAATAAAATAAAATAAAATAAATAAATAAATAAAAAAGAAGTCCAGTTGTTTCTTGAAAAAGCACCTTTGGCTCTTTCTCTCTCTCTCTCACACACACACACACACAAACGTACATACACACTTCCCCCCTCTTTTTTTCTTTCTTTTTCTTTCTCTCTTTCTCGCTCTCTTTCACACACTCTTCTCTTTATTTCTTTCTCTCTCTTTCTCTCTCTCTCTTTCACACACACAAACCTCTTTATTTCTTTCTCTCTGTCTCTCTCTCTCTCACACACACACACACTTCCCCCTTTCTTTCTTTCTTTCTTTCTTTCTTTCTTTCTTTCTTTCTTTCTTTCTTTCTTTCTTTCTTTCTTTCTTTCTTTCTTCCTTCCTTCCTTTCTTTTTTCTTTCTTTCTCTCTCTCTCTCTCTCTCTCTCACACATGCACAAACACACATACACAATTCCCCCCTCTTTCTTTCTCTCTCTCTTTCTTTTTTCTTTCTTTCTCTCTCTCTCTCTCTTTTCTTTCTTTCTCTCTCTCTCTCTCTTTCTCTCTTTCTTTCTCTTTCTTTCTCTCTCTGTGTTTTTTAATGTTATGAGCTGACCAGGGTCAGATACTTGAGTTGGGCAGCCATCTAAATTAATTCAACCAACCAATAAACAAAATCGAGTGAGTAAATATTAAGAAAAAAAGGGACCTACTTATTTACTGAGGGGCATATTTCCTGAGGGCGTAATTCATAGTGTCTACTTGAACACCTTTTTTCCTTCTTTTCTAATTGTCCTGAATTGGAGGATAAAAAAGCCAAGGTGGACCTTAACCAACCTCTCACCAAAGTGGCCTTCAAAGTCTGCAGATGGACACAGGACCATAAGCTGTTAAGGATGCCCAATTTTTTGTCCTTCTTCCCTGGCGGGCAACTTAACCCCAAAAGATTCCCTTTTGCCCAAATTTACAAAGGAAGTAGAAGAAGAAGAAGAAGAAGAAAAATATATATTCCTGCCACAGAGTTGCTGGGTTTTTTTAAAAAAAACCCAAACCAAACAGCAAGCTTGTTATTCTGGTAGCGTTTGAGTTCCACCCTGTTTGGCTGACCAATATCAGAAATAAAAATCTACCCACAAAAACCACTTGAAAAGGAACCTGTTTTTTCATCAGGCTTTGCAAACACACACACACAAAAGGAAGAAGGGGAAAAAAACCCACACACAAACACACAAACAAACACAGCTCAACGCAAACACTTTAAACCAATTGTTTCAACGTGTCCACTGCAATTAATCGTTGGCCAGGATGGCATGATAGTCGTTCAGATTTTTTAGAGGTGACGTTTGCCCTCGGTCATAAAATTTTTTTTGCTGATTAAAGTTAATTAAATAATTTAAAAATGCCTGGAACTCGCTACCTGACTCTGTGGTTACATCCTCAAACCCCCAAAATTTTAATCTTAAACTGTCTATTGTGGACGTCACCCCACTTCTAAGTGGCCTGTAGGGGGCGGGCATAAGCGCACCGGTGTGCCTACCATCCCTGTCCTACGGTTCCCATTTATTCGTACTCATTTATTATGGATATACTTATACCTGTTTAGACTTATATGTTAATACTAGCTCGATACCCGTGCTTTGCTATGAAACTGTGTGGTCGGGCTTAAGTTTTTGGGGAGGAAAATAAGGGGAAAAATTCTGCCTCTGCCTAACAGCATCCATTTTATTCATCAGTGTCCTGTCATTGTGTGAGACGGTGGAGGGCTGTTTGGAAAGTGAAAGAATATTTGCTGTGCGAGCAAGGAGACAGCAAGGAGCCTGGGCGTGGCTTAGCTCAACTGTTCTGGACTAAAGCTGCTTGGTGCTCTGAAACTGAAACTCCTCTGCTTGTGTTTTGCATTGGGAAGAGATTTATTTCCAGGTGGGGAGGGGGAGTAAAACTCCTTAGCATCAGAGTGTGATAATAATAATAATAATAATAGTAATAATAATAATAATAATAATAATATAGGAAATACTCTAAATGCTCTGATGGTCATTTTGAAAAATCCTTTCTTAGTGAGCCCCTAGAAGCCAAGAGGAACCTACGTGCCCAATTTCAAGTTTGTAGGCTTTACGGTTCTGGAGATTTTGTTACGATGTGTGAGTAGTATTTTGCATAGATAGATAGATAGATAGATAGATAGATAGATAGATAGATAGATAGATAGATAGATAGATAGATAGATAGATAAATAGATAGATAGATAGATAGATAGATAGGTGTTATGTTCATACTTATACTTGTTTTTTCATACATGCTTGACAAACTAAACTAAATAAATAAATAAAAATAAACCTTCTGCTGGCTGCGAATGTCTTAAGGATTTTCTCCTTGAGATCCGTCCCTATTTTCTGTGCATAAACGAAGGTGGAGGAAAAGAGGAGGAAAAAACCAGAAGTCGAAAAAGAGGCAACCCACTAATTAGAGATTTGGCGAAGTGTTTAGATTGTCTGGGTAAAAGAGATCTCAAATCACAGCCGCCACTTTTTCCTCTGGCGTTACTGCCAGCTGATGCTCAGAAATGAATCAAGGATCAAGCAGATGAAGTCATCAAGGGACCTATCAGGAGAAGACATTACATTTTATTTTTATTTTTTATTTTTTAAAAACCTGGTTTTTCTCATTGCAATATAGACTCCTCCCTGGAAATAGGAAAGACCAATAATTTTTTTCCTGTTAGAATAGCTCCGTTCTCCTACATTCCTTGCAGGTATGATAAGAGAGGTATCTTCATTCTTCCTAAATTTCCTTTTTAGGAGGGGATATAGTTTTGGTTCTTCCCGTTCACATTTCTAGACCAGGAGCCCCCAAATTTGGAAAGTTGTGCATTTAATCTCCCAGAATTCCCTGAGTGAGGAATTCTGGGGAATGAAGCCCACAAGTTTCCAAGTTTACTTTAAGACGGGTGGACTTCAAGTCCCAGAATTGGAATTTTGGGAGTTGAAGTCCACCCGTCTTAAAGTGGCCAAGTTTGAACGCCTCCCATGATCTAGAGTCTGAACTCTCATCTTTAGTCTTTGAACTCTCATCTTAACCTGGAACTAAGGAGACATTTCCTGGCAGTAAGGACAATTCATCAGTGGAAATACTTGCCTCCAAAAGTTGTGGGTGATCCATCACTGGAGGCTTTTGAGAAGAGATTGGACAAATAATGGATGGAAACTGATCAAGGAGAGATTCAACCTGGAAATAAGGAGGAATATCTTGACCGTGAGAGCCATCAACTGATGGAACAGAAGTTGCCTTCAGAAGTTGTGGGAGCTTCATCACTGGAGCTTTCAAGAAGAAACTGGACTGCCATCTGTCCGAAATGGTATAGGGTCTCCTGCTTGGGTGAGGGGTTGGACTAGAAGACCTCTATGGTCCCTTCCAACACTGTTGTTCTATTAACCCACCTCAGGATAGGCCATTTTCGAATATTGGATGTAACCTGGCCTTGAAACAGGGCAGAATTAAAGATATTTATGTATTAAGAGATGCTTTTCTGAGTTTTGTGGATATCCAGGAGATAGACAAAGAGCAAACCACTTCTAGGAAGAGATGGTTGGTGAGCTTGGAAGGAAAAATGATGGGATGAGTAAATTTTTAATAAGCAATGAAGTAACATCAGAGGGATGTTGCATTTGTTGGTCTGTGGTATCCGTAGAGTCTCATCCAAGCCTTCACGGGTTCTCACTGGCCTTTCCACATGCTTAGCATGTCCATGTTCTTCATTTCCTTCTGCTTATCATGTCCACTGTATGTTTAAGCCCTCCTTAACATCCTCCATTGCATCTCCTTTAATCACAGGATGAGGAACTCAGCATAGAGGCATGGACCATCAGACTCATCTGTGATGCTGACAGATTAATCATCTCTACCCAAGCGTTGATATTCTACCTTTGAACTTGAAAGTCTCTGATCAGAAGGACCTCAACCACCAAGCTTCTCAGAAAATGCTTTAGAGCATCAGTTCTCTGGCAATTAACATCCAGTTGTGTGGGATGATCTACAGAACTTCTTCAACAATCAAGAAGTCCTGAATTGTGAGATAAGGAAGATGACGTGTCATAAATGAAATAGATCTTCCTAAGTGGAATAGAAGACAATTAACACACCCTTCCCTGGAAGGCTGGGTTTTTTTTGGGGGGGGGGGGGTTGTTTAAGTTTAGCTGGGAAAATAAGATAGCCTTCACACACTGATATGAGTTCAACATTAATCCAAAGATCTATCTGATATTTTCTTCTTTGTTCTGGCTCAGCTGGATGGGATAATTCAAATTTCGACTAGGTGACCTGGGTTTGGAGAAAATAATAAGTATACTCAGCTTGAGGATTGGACAATACTGAAATATCTGGAGAAGAACAAGAACTTTAATCTTTCTGCTTTATGAAGGCATCTCAGTTTCTCATGAAATCTATTCAGCTGGGGATATCACTTGAATTAAAAAATTACTAAACAATGAGATTGTTTCCAAGGCTTGATTTATGGAAATAAACAACACCCCTCCAAAAAAGAATATGGGTTTTCCTTGAGCAGTGAATATTATATTTTGGGTTTTTTAAATGAATTTTTAAGCAGGACACTAGTTAATTGTGGGTGGCACCCAATCAAAAAACAAACCTGTTTTTTAAAACAAGAAGGGGATAATGTTGAAGATGTCATTCTAAAATTGCTGATGGAGATGAGAAAATGAAGCTAATTGGATTAGAACTCCATACAATACTACAGGGCCACTATTAATTAAGTGCTTAGAAAAATATGATGTCTTAATCCCAGCTCAGGGCCCAAATTTGGATATAAAAAGAATGTCAAATCCAAGCTTTCTCAGGTGCTCCTTCTCCTTATCTTCAGATTCAGGTAAGACTATCTTCTTTTGTTAATTCTACCTTTTTTTTTCTTCTTTTTTTGAGATGCGAGAGGCCCAAACCAGTTTTAATTTCAATGTCAAGAACAATCTCAATCCAGAGGCTTACTTTGATCCAGATCAATCTTTGCCCGAACAAGCAAACTTCTCAAAGAGGCTCGTTTCTGCCAAGTTTGATCTACCTCACTGGAGGTTTTAAGAAGAGACACTAAACTAGACAATCACTTATCTGAAATGGTAAAGGGTCTGCTGCTTGGGAGCTGGACTAGAAGACCTCCCAGGTCCCTTCCACCTCTATTCTATTCTATTGGACAATTGTGGACAGAGATGGAGAAGATGAAATCTCCATCTCGGATCTTCTAAGGGTCAAAAGGAGATATTGTCCAGCAGGTTCCTGGGGAAATCTTGAAGATAACTTCCTTCTTTTCTCATGTTCATTTTGAAGAGGAAGGGGGCAACTGCTAAGAGGGGAGGGTGTGTCCATTATTTTAATATCTCCCTAAATGTACTGGTCATAAATTTAAGGGTGTCTTGGTGAGAGAAACAGCAAGTAGTAGCAAAATGCAGTGGAGAAGATCTGTAGAACATTTTGTGGGGCTTCCTACTGCCTTGTCCTCTCCTAGGGAAGGAGAAGATAAGACCAAGAGGGGGAAAAGCATTATCTCAAAATGATTCTTCCATATGAAAAGTTTAATCTCAGCTTTAGTTTATAGCAGTCATAGAGAACCTGACTTTTGGAAGCAAAGAGGATAGGAAGCATTGCAAGTGGTGAAGATGACATCCTATCAAGAGTTTCCTTCTGCATATTAGGTTGCTAATATATCCGATATCTAGAACTAGCCCTGGAATGGGGATGATCTCAGACCCTCTGCTGTCCACCGGTCACAAGCTAGAATTAAAATGTCCTCAAAGCTTTGGTGGTATCTCCAGAAGCTATCAAAAGATGGACCTTACACATTGGTCTAATCAAGAAGTTCCTCAGACATAGTATTGACTGTGCAAGTAGGAAGCTTAGATCAGAAAGCAATGTAGCTAGTTGAGTTTCATGTTCTCTGCTTCTTTTCATCTCTGGTTTCCAGGCTTTGTTCCAGCCAACCTCCATCACTTCACCATGGCGTGTTTCAACCCATCCTACACCATGCCATGTGCTACCTCAAACGTTGGATTTGGGTCCTGCAGAACTGGACCCACCATCTCGGGTTGGGGTGGTTATGGTTACAGTGGGTTTGGAGGGTCCATCGGTGGAGGACCATCAGGCATGCTTGGTTTGACCTCTGGAGCCAACTTCTCAAGAACCAGCCAGCTCCCGCCATCGGAAATAGTGATCCAGCCGCCTACCTGTAGGTTGACCATTCCTGAGCCCGTCGTCACTGCAATCATGCCCCCCATGGTACTCAGTAGTTCCTCGCCCTGCTCTTATGGATCCTTGGGTTCTGGTTATGGGTCAGGTTATGGCTATGGGTCGGGCTATGGCTATGGATCAGGTTCCGCTGGAGGTTGTTTCAGAGGGGATATCATGCGTGGCATCCAAAACATTGGTTCACCAAGGGGGCGATGCAACATCTACCAGTGTCCCTACTAAATCAAGATGGAGATTATGGCCAAGTTCTAAGAGAGAGAAAAACTTGGTTTCAACCTTCCTTGATGGCCTGGCAATGCCCATAAGAAGTGAAAGGGTCAATATCTATGACCCATGGAGTTCCATTGTTCATTGTCTTGTTCTTTTTTTCCCCCTTGCATTCCTTGTTCGTTCCCTTACTCCCTCTTTAATTGGTCAGGGGCCTAGTTTCTCAATTCTAGAATTCTGTCTATGAAGCACGTTCTGTGGAACGCCTTCACTTGATCGGCTGTCTCCTTGAAAATGTGGGGCGTTGGTTTCCTAGATTATAATTCCTAATAAAATATATTCAGCATCACAGAAGCAGCTGTTTCCTGTCCTTCTTACGTGTCTGTCATTAAGATTGGGGAATTGCTGAGACAGAATTCGGGCTGATCTAACCGCAACCTAGATTTTGAACGTCTCCATCAGTTCCTAGGTCACACCTTTCTGTGGGATGGGTAGCCCTGTGATATCTTGAGAACCATTTGTCTGAGTAGACTGAAGAGACCAAAATCATAGAAATAAGAAGGAATTAGAGAACAAGCTATGATTTGCATCAGGAGAGAGAAATAACTTTAGAACTAGAATTAAGGAACAAACAATGATTTTCGCCAGGAGAGAGAAATAAATTTAGAATTGGAGTTAGAAAACAGGCAGAGATTTCCATCAGGAGAGAGAAATAACTTTAGAACTAGAATTAAGGAACAAACAATGATTTCCACTAGGAGAGAGAAATAAATTTAGAATTAAAGTTAGAAAACAAGCAGCAATTTCCATCAGGAGAGAGAAATAAATTTAGAATTAGAGTTGGAGAACAAACAATGATTTTCACCAAGAGACAGAAATAACTTTAGAATTAGAGTTAGAGAACAAGCAACGATTTCCATCAGGAGAGAGAAGTAACTTTAGCTATTAAAGTGAACTGTGAGGATGGGCTAATATGGTAGACAAAACATTTAGATATGATTTTTGTTGCTATTTTTTTTTCTTTTACAAATATGTTTAAAATGCACGTGTCTTTTTCTACACAACCAACCCTCGTGCCTAGCAAATTGTATTTTACAAGATAATTGTGGCGTAAACCCCAAAGACAGTAGCCCAGTCCCCAAATCATGGTTGATGAAAGCCACACCTTAGCCCGATGTGGGAACCAACCCTCGAGCAAAACCACGATTAATGGCTGTGAAATGTGGCCCTTTTGCTCTTCGAGAAAACTCACACACACGAATGGAGGCAGTCTGAAAAAATAGATTTATCTCGACACAGACACCTGTTCTGCCACTAATTGCAGTGACGGTAAATTATGATGAATTAAAAACTCATTCCCGAAGAATTAATGACAAATAGTTTCCACACCAAAAACTGCATTCTTTTCTTGTCTGGAAATCACCAGGACTTCTTCCCTACGCATTAATTAAACCCTGAATTACACCTCAATCTTTAACGCTTTGATTCTCATTAGATCTCAATCATCAAAAGGAGCATCTTCCCCCTTAGCAGAAAGATAGAGAGCGAGATGCTAAAATAGGGGTTTTTTTTCCAATGAATATTCATACTGTTCTAAAACCTTTATCTTTCCTTGCCTAAAAAAACCGGTGAGTCGACTGAAAAAAAGAACGTAGGTTTTTTTTAAAAAAACAACAACTGATTGGTGGATGCTAAAGCTTTATTTTTGCGGCAAAAATATTGCTGTATCAGCAAGAGAAGCAATTTGTAGACCAGAAGTAATAGGCAAAGAGAAAACGGCTAACTTATCGTGAGAAGGTAGAATTTTGTCAAATAAAGTCAAGCGAAGAACGGATGAAGGGGATGCACAGTAGTTACTCCTGGTTTTCTTATTTTGAGTGATTAGGAAGATTTACAGAAGGCAAAAGAATTAAGGTTTTTAAACAATGAATGTGAAATAGAATTGGGTGCAAATTAGAATTAGGAACATGGAATTGTTGAAAGGTATAAGCTTTTATTGAAGTTTGAAACCGAAGAACAGGTGGAAGAATGGATGATAAAGTTGGCTAAAAATGTATTAAATACAGATGGGTCAATGGGGAATCTGTGGCTGAAGATTAAAATGTACACTATGCTATCATCTTCAAAAGATTTTTTTTATAAAATGAGCTTTCAAGGGCTCTGCAAATTTGCAAGTGTCCACAAGGTGGCTGCAGCAGAAAGATTGTGAAAAGCTAAAGCAATGAAATTATGGAGGAGAAGGAAGGAAGGAAGGAAGGAAGGAAGGAAGGAAGGAAGGAAGGAAGGAAGGAAAGAAGGAAGGAAGGAAAGAAGGAAGGAAGGAGAGATGGAGAGAAGGAGGGAGGAGAGACAGAGGGAAGGAGGGAGGGAGGGAGGAAGAAGATAAGCAGATCTTAGGCACTGATGGATGGATGGGAGGGAGAGGAGGGGAGATGGAGAGGAAGGAAAGAAGGATGGAGAGAGGAGAGATGGGGAAAGAGGGAGGGAGGAAGGAGAGATGGAGAGAAGGAGGGAAGAAGGAAGGAAGGAAGGAAGGAAGGAAGGAAGGAAGGAAGGAAGGAAGGAAGGAAGGAAGGAAGGAAGGAAGGAAGGGAGGAAGGAGAGATGGAGAGAAGGAGGGAGGAGAGACAGAGGGAAGGAGGGAGGGAGAGAGGAAGAAGATAAGCAGATCTTAGGCACTGACAGATGGATCGATGGTTGGATGGATGGGAGGGAGGGGAGGGGAGATGGAGAGGAAGAAAGGGAAGGAGGGAGGGAAGGAGGGAGGGAGGGAGGAAGAAATTAAAATGGGGAGGGAGAGAGAGGAAGGAAGGAAGGAAGGAAGGAAGGAAGGAAGGAAGGAAGGAAGGAAGGAAGGAAGGAAGGAAGGAAGGCCTTTTTTCCACCATCCAACTATGGTGTCTTCTTTCCATAGTGGTATGGCCACAGATGTTATTACCGCTGTGGCTATTGTGGCATAGGTGGATGATAAGGTTCCCAATGGGGCTATCCACCATACTATCCATACAATCTAAATTAAACTCAAGAATTGATTCAAACATTGGAAACAGAATTCCATTTCTCTGCAGTCCTTGTTATGGCCACATGGTGGCACTGCTTAACCAAGGTATTATTTTTTTTAAGATTAACTTTGTTTTTATTATCCCGGGTGAGTCAAGAAGAACAAATGAGGTGCATAGAGGCGTCATGCAGTGGTGGGATTCAATTTTTTTTTACTACCAGTTCTGTGGGTCTGGCTTGGTGGGCGTGGCAGGGAAAGGATAGTGTAAAATCTCCAGTCAGAGGTGGGATTTGGCAGTTCTCTGAACTACTCAAAATTTCTGCTACCGTTCTCCAGAACTGCTCAGAACCTGCTGAATACCACCTCTTCTTTTTCCGGGGTAACCTTTTGAACCCTTTATTATTATTCTATACTAAAATGTTTTTTAAGGGGCGCCCTCCCGTGGTTAATCTTAGCTATTGCGTCTTCAAAAATGAAGGTTATGCAGCGTTTCACTGAACAAGCCACTAGATGGCGCTGCTTATGCAACCAAAGTATATGCAAAGCGGCACAATGCAAAATATCTCTCATACCCTATTTGTCTGTCCTGAACCAGTTTAGCCAGTATCCTGGAACCTAATTTAAAAACAGAAGTATAAACCTACGTGTCTTCCTAGCATAGGCCACTAGGTGGCTGATTTTAACTATCCCAAAAAGCTTGATGCCAAAATAGCACCACCCAATGGTGGTTATGGAGAGATTTATTTATGTTTATTTATAAATTGTACTCAATGTTGCTCGATAATCTTGTTTCTTCGTTGATGGTTTATTCAATAACCTAGTTACTAAGCAGATGTATCTATTCTCTTGGTCCAGTTAACAAACTCCTTAGATCAAATGGTTCATATATCAACAGGACAAAATAGCAGTCCATTTTCATTAATACCTACAAGTTTAATTTAAATTTGGAATGTCTACCTGGGTTTTTTTTTTTCCCTTCCTTAAGGAAAAATCATGTATGGGTTATAAAAATCTATCCAGAATTACTAATAGTGGTTGTTGAAATTGGGGGGGGGGGGGGGAGAGGTGAATAGGATGCATAAATATATGTTTATGCTGAACTTGACAAACTACACAACTTTTATAGCCACGGTTTTCTCAAATGTTTTTATTTGTAAAAAAATAATAATCATAAATCATTACCATATTTGGAGGCTTGGACAGGTGGGGAATTAAAGATATGTTTAAAGTAAAGGGATGTCAGGTGAACAGGAAAAGAGGAGGAGGAGGAGGAGGAAGAAGAAGAAGAAGAAGAGGAAGAAGAAGAAGAAGAAGAAGAAGAAGAAGAAGAAGAAGAAGAAGAAGAAGAAGAAGAAGAAGAAGAAGAAGAAGAAGAAGAAGAAGAAGAAGAAGAAGAAGAAGAAGAAGAAGAAGAAGTAATGAATTAGATATCTTCTCTCCATTTCCGATTTTTCTTTTCCTTCATAAGTTTTAGACGATTGTTCCTGTATTCAACGAAAAGTTTGGAAACTGGACTAATTTTAATTCCCTCATTTTTACATTTTTTTTACACGCTCCCACAGGCATCGCAGGTAAACCCTAAAGGTTATTCTGTTGAATAAATGTATAAATGGAAAATATGTAGGAATGGGATTTGACTCACAAAATAAACCTCAATGGAGATTTGCTTGCAAAATGGCATGGAAACACAAGTTGATTTGATTCGCAGTTTTTTGTCACCGACGTTGGTTTGGAAACATTCTCTCCCCCCCACCCCCCCCCCCCCCCCCACTCACATATACTGGAGGTTTGCACACCCATTCTCCCAGTATGTGCAATGTATGTGCAATGGAGAAGGTCAACAAACCGTGTCCCGAAATTCTGGGAAGTGCAAATATCAAAAGATAACTGCCTTCCAGGTTTGTATAATTGAGATTTGGGGAAATGTCAAGTGTTTCTTTGCAGAGAGAAAAATCCTCTGTATTTCTTTTTTTGTTTTTTTAAACCGGGTGAAATAACACTTCCTCGCATTCAAAATGGCCAGTTGACCGCCGAGGAATATTTCTTCCCGGTGCTTGAAATTTTCACCGTTTTGGACAGGTTTTTGGGGGCTGGGAAGATAGCCGTGTGGGCAAGGCTGGGCTGAGATCCTTTGACCACGGAGGTCCGAGAACGTTTGACCAGGGAAGCTTGTGAACTCCTGTAGAAATGAGCTTGGGAAGTTTTTGTCAGAAAGGAACGGGCCCCTCTCTTGATGAACGAATGCGAGAGCGTCAGGAAGTTGGCACGTGGGACCTTTGTGGTGATGACTCGTGAACCTTTGGTGGCCCTGGGTTGGGAGGAGATCTTTGCTTCAGGTTGCGGCGGGTCATCGATCCCGGGGAGATCCGAATCTCTGGTTCCGTTTCCTTGAGGGACCTTGGATGGATACTGCGTGGTGAGTTTTTTGGTCCTCTGGGATAGCTCCTCCTTACTTGAGGAAAGCAAAGGGTCTTCAGAGGCGTAGAAGGTTGGTCGTCTGGAGTCACGTGGGATCTGGATTAAGTCTGGGTGAAGATCTCTGGAGGAATAAAGCACGGGGCCTTTGGTCATCCGAGGAACACGCTCGGGAACCACACAAGGCAACGAACCCTTGTGGATGGGGCCGTGTGGACCTTTGGTCGTGCCGTCGTATCCAACTGTGCTCTGAACTTGGTATGGGTAGTCCTCTACGTCGGACCTCACCAGATTCCCGGTCGTTCTCAGTTTTGAGAATTTGGTCAGGGATGCATCAAACTCCACAGGGATGATCTGGGGTTGATACCCAGCGACATGGGCCAGTGAGTATGGCGTCATCCAAATCCCACGTCTATAGAGTGGGATGTTTCTGGAGGAAATCAACTTTGACCCGTAGAGTGGGATATATTGGGATCCATACCTCGGAAGTCTTTTCTTAACAAACATTGGCAGTGGGGGGCCTATCGGCTTACAATGATAGGCATAATAGGGCATTTTTTCTCGGGCGTAGCGATACCTGTAAGGACGAAAAGAGAAACTGCTTATGCCTAGACTTTCAGCCCCTGGGTTGCATTGCCATACATCAGTAATAACTATTCATTCATTCATTCATTCAATCATCGATTGATTCATTCATTCATTCATTCATTTGTTCTTTCAGCCCCCTGGTTTCATTGATTCAGTCAATACATCAGCAATAACCATTCATTCATTCATTTATCCATTCATTTGTTCATTCTTTCATTCATTCATCCATCCATCCATTCATTCACTTTTGACCCCCTGATTTCATTGAGTCATTCAATACATCAGCAATAACCATTCATCCTTTCTTTCTTTCTTTCTTTCTTTCTTTCTTTCTTTCTTTCTTTCTTTCTTTCTTTCTTTCTTTCTTTCTTTCTATCTATCTTTCTTTCATCCATCCATTCATTCATTCATTCACTTTCAGCCCCTTGGTTTCATTGATTCATTTAATACATCATCAATAACCATTCATCCGTTCATTCTTTCTTTCATTCATTTGTTCTTTCTTTCATTCTTTCATTCTTTCCTCCATTCTTTCATTCACTTTCAGCCCTCTGATTTCATTGAGTCATTCAATACTTCAGCAATAACTATTCATTCATTCATTCATTCATCCATCTTTGTTCTGCCTCCACATTTTTAAGGATGGGTTTTAAAGTTTTGCAACATGCTTTGCAGATGACACAACTGACTGGACAGAGGGTTAGGATTAGAGAATGCCTCACTCTGCTTAAGTATCCTGTTTTTTAAAAATGGTTTGTAGCTTATCTGGTTTGTAGTATGCTAGCCTTATTTTAAAATAATACTTGTTTTTTAGGATATTAATTCTTTCCTATGTCTTTCCTTTGTCCAGTCTGTTGTGTCACCTGTAAAGCATGTTACAAATCTTAAAAATGCATCCCTAAAAATGTGGAGGCAGAACAATGGATGGATGGATGGATGGATGGATGGATGGATGGATGGATGGATGGATGGATGGATAGGTGAGTGGATGAAAGAATGGATGAATGGGTGAATGAACGGATGGATGGATGGATGGATGGATGGATGGATGGATGGATGGATGGATGGATAGGTGAATGGATGAAAGAATGGATGAATGGGTGAATGAACGGATGGATGGATGGATGGATGGATGGATGGATAGGTGAGTGGATGAAAGAATGGATGTATGGGTGGATGGGTGGATGGATGGATGGATGGATGGATGGATGAATGGGTGAATGAAAGAATGAAAGAATTAATGATTAACAATGAACAGGCCAAGTTGGAAGAGAATTCAGGGGTCTCCCTTTCCAATATAGCACTCCCTCCCCTTTTTCCCCTGCCCCCCAACTTACCGCCGAGAAACCTGCAAGGGGTTACCCCGAATTCCATGGTCCATGTGTCCCTGAGCAGCACCAAAATCCGTATCCTTTCGAAGGAAGTCACCTTTAATGTAGGAAAAAAACAAAACCCCACCATTGTGTTGTGGTCAGGTTCCCCCCAGGGTAATGACTCACAAACTCCACACAAACTCCTGCTCAACCTCATTTCTTGTGGTTGTGCGCACCCAGCCTAAATAGACGGCTGTGTCAAAAACAGCCTTTTGATTATATTTCTCTGAAACGGGCTCCACAGGTAACCAAGGTCCAAAAAAGGAGAGAGAGAGAGAGAGAGAAAAATTGAAATCAAAGCCATGGATCCCTTTTGTGAGATTGAAGGAATAGATCTGGGATAGGAACCTGGATTCTTTGTTTAATAAAAAAAAATCTTAACAGGACTTCTGGATTTCCAGATGTTCACATCTGGCAACTGGTGTGGCTTGCTAATCCACCCATCCATCCATCCATCCACCCATCCATCCATCCATCCATCCACCCACCCACCCATCCATCCATCCATCCATCCATCCATCCATCCACCCATCCATCCATCCATCCATCCATCCATCCATCCTACTTATACTACTTATCCCACCGTTTCTGGCCTTGGTTGGCCAAGGGCGAGTAACTGTTGCCATGCCGTCCTAACTTATTCTCTCCAGATCTCAGAAACAGCATCCTTGAGAATTTTAGAGATTGCTAAAATTACAGCTAGTCCTCATTTAGTGACTGCCTTGTTTAGTGATGGCTGGTTACGACAATGATTAAAAAAAATAACTTGGGGGACAGTCCTCGTGTTGAGAACCTTCCCAGATCTGTAAAGCCAAGGATAAGTAAAACTAGAATATTACCACTTTTGCAGTTTCACTTAGCGACTGCTTTTTCGTTCCCCATTGCGGTCGTTAAGTGAGACCTACCTCCGTAATACAGAGGAAGAGGCTGTGCACAACGTCTGTTTGAAACATCGCTAATTTTATAAAACTTTTTGACAGAGGCTTTCTCTAAATATCATCTAATTGTTTCTTGGATGGAAGGAGGCAGGCAAAAATACAATTTTGCAAGCCCAGACACCAAGAGGAAAATTAATATATATATATAAATATATATAAAAACATTTTGGCTCAGCTCCCAATTTCCATCATTATCCCGACTAATTTTTTTTAAATGAAACGCAGCCAATTTTATTTATTTATTTATTTATTTATTTATTTATTTATTTATTTATTTATTTATTTATTTATTTATTTTTAAAAAATGAAATGCAGCCAAAATGGGCTTCAATCGTCAACCGCCTCCCCAAACAAGTCAATCCCACAGATTGGATCAAAACATTTGCACCCTGTCGTTTTGCTTGTTTAAATAACAGAAGAGTTGGAAGGGGTCTTGTAGGTCATCTAGTCCAACCCCTCTGCTCAAGGTTTTCTCCAGTCACCCTCCTCCCTTTTGCCCCCTGCAAAAAAAAAAAAAAAAAAATGCTTCTTTTGGGGTGTAGAAAGCTAGCTTCTCAAGTTTTTCTGCTCCCAGCCAAGGATCCTGCAGGGAGCAACCGACTTACCTGACGCCAGATGGATGGAAATCCCTTTGTTGAAGGACTCGGGATCTCAAGAAGCATTTTTAAGTAGTTTAAACATTTCCCCCTCAGGGAGTGTGAAGCATCCCTGCTAGGAGGGACCTCCCCGCCAACCTGCCAATCCTGACACCCCAAAATTTGCTGTAATCTCCCAAGGAAACTCTCCGCCCTGCCATCTTTCGGGCACGTCGATTGGCTGTTGGGTTAAACCCTTTTCTTTGTTTTTTGCCCTGCAAAACTTCAAGGGGGAATTTGTCTAAATGAAACAGGAGCCGCCGGATGTTCGCACTGCAGGGTCCAAATTCCCCCCTCCACCACCGCCCCCCCCCCACACACACCCTAATCCCAAAGGATAATTTTAACTTGCGGGGGTGGGTGGGGGGGAGAGAAATGCCCTGGAGATTCATGTCTTCTTTGACTGGTATAATTTGGGAAGCTGGCTCACAGCCGGTGGAGGAAATGGAAGTGGAACGAGGATATTGTTGTTGTGATTTTAGACCGTTGAGTTGCGCTACTTTTTCAAAGAGAAAACTCAACGATGCTCTTTTTTTTAAAAAAAAGTGGAAAGTTGTGTCACCAAATGATGGTGTTCCTAAAACCCTGTTTCTTCTTCGTAACATACCCAAAGAATAAATAGGAAATTCCCTTCACCTTCCTTCTCCTCCTTCTTCCTTCCTTCCCTTCCCTTTCTCCTTCCTTTCTCTTTTTCTTCCCATCTACCTTCCTTCGTTCCCTCTCCTTCCCTTCCTCTTACTTTTCTTCCTTCCTTCCTGCCTTCATCCTCCCTTCCTCCTTCCTTCCTTCCGTTCTCTTTTCTTCCCTCCCTTCCATTCTTTTCAACTTACTTATTTCCATCCATCCTTCTTTCCCCTCCCTCTTTTCCTTCCTTCCTTCCTCCCTTCCTCCTTCCTTCCGTTCTCTTCTCTTCCCTCCCTTCCCTTCAACTTCCTCCCTCTCTTCCTGCCTTCATCCTCCCTTCCTCTTTCCTTCCTTTCGTTCTCTTTTCTTCCCTCCCTCCCTTCCATTCTTTTCAACTTACTTATTTCCATCCATCCTTTTTTCCCCTCCCTCTTTTCCTTCCTTCCTTCCTTCCTTCCTTCCTTCCTTCCTTCCTTCCTTCCTTCCTTCCTTCCTTCCTTCCCTTCCCTTTTTAAAATTCAAAGGGGAAAGACAGTTTTTAAAATGCCTTAGATGCTCAAGAAAACGTATCTTTTATTTCTGACTTTATTCTGGCCAAACTACAGATATCCAGTTTTTGAATTTCCTTCTTTCTCTCCTTCCCCAAATTATGTCAATCCATCCATTTACAAAAATTAGCAAAAATAGCAGAGGGCATGTGGGGGAAAAAACTGTATTCATTGGACACTTAAAACCACCGGAAGTTTCTTCTTTTCCTGAAAGGAAGGGGTGGGGGGGAGGCAAAATAAAAATTTGGCAGCCACAGTTCCTTTTTAAAACTCCAAAATAAATCAATGGATTTGTCAGCTAACTTGCTCAGTGTTTGGGGGGTATTTGCTAATTTTTATTTTCCTTTTCTCTCTCTCTCTTCCTCCAAACTGGTTTGAAAAAGCAGGAATGTGTTAAACACTGGTTTGGCTACAAACGACTTTAAGGCAAAGGTGTGCTGGAAAAGAGATCTCTAATTTTTTTTTTACCCAAAGAATTTCCGGCTTGGTAATTAATGCATTTGCAAGGTTGCAGAAAAGGGGAACACCTCTTCCTTTTTCTGGATTTAACCTCGTCAGAGATTGTTGATGGTTATTATTTCATTTTCCTAGTTAATCCCAAATGCAAAGCCCCTGTCCCGATTGCAAACTGGGCTAAGGATCACCCTGCACAAAGATCTGGATTTGAAAACGCAACTTTGCATCCAAGCCAGGACAAACGATCTGAGCTGGCCTCTGAGCATGAACAGAATCCCTTTCTCACCATGCCCAGAGGCTATGGAGGAAATCTCGGTGACGAAAGAAGAAAGCAAGACGAGAAAACTTATTGGCAAATGTGGTGTAGTGTTGTTTTTTTTCCTTCTCATTTGGAAAGTTAGGCCAAAAGTCAAACATTGAAGGAGGCCAAAGGCAACCGGAGCAGAAACAGGAAGCAGAAGAAGTAATAGCTGGTTTCCAAATTTCTCAGCCCAGAAAATGATTTTTAGTTCAGGAAAGGAAAGAGGCGGCCCACGCCTGTTGTAACCACTACTGTGTGCAACTTAGTCTCGGGTACACAAACAAGGTATTTGTGATCCTATCGTGTTTTTTAATTAAATTTTTGGAGAAGCCTCGGGAAATCTTTCCATCCGGAGGAATTTCTCTTGACTCTGCAACCCCAACTGCTAATTAGCCATGATTGCTACAATGCACATACTTCTTGCTCTCCTCCCTCCTTTGTTATAAAACACAAGAATGATACAAAGACACAAGGAGAACAATGCCAGACAAAGGATCTGCTCTTTTTACACACCTGAGAAGGCAGTTTTACGTGGGTTTATTGCAGGGGTCTCCAAACCCCACTCCATGGGCCACGGCATGCCAAAAAACAGCCCATGAAAACAAGCGAAGAAGACCTATTAGCAAAACAACAAGGTCAAGATTTCATGATAAGCCAGCAGAAACCAACACACAACTCCTTGTCCATCTTTTGCACGTGCCTAGAGTCTTCAACTTTGCAAAGAGGGCCCATCGCAGATGTTCTGTGGTTGTTTCATTCCTGTCTGTCAGAAAGTTTCTCTTTATTTCCAGGTTGAATCTCTCCTCGTTCAGTTTCCATCCATTATTCCTTGTCTGGTTTTTGGGTGCCTTGGGAAATGCCTTGATCTCTTCCTCCTCTCTGGGGCAGACCCTCAAATATTTTATTTATTTATTAGTTAAACTTATATAACCGCCCCCTCTCCCAAAGGGACTCGGGGCGGTGAACAGCCAGAGTAAAAAATACACATATGAAACATACATACAATATCACAATATTAAAAATTAAAAGAATTAAATATAATTGGCTCTTACAAAAATTTAAAACAAAGGAATTAAGAAAAATTAGAAACCAGATTAAAATTTAAAAACCCCTAGGCCAGTCCGGCTTGCCGAAATAAATAAGTTTTTAGCACACGATGGAAGGTCATGAGATCAGGGACGGCCCTCATCTCCGGGGGTAATTGATTCCAGAGAGGGGGTGCTCCCAATGAGAAGGCCCGCATCCTCGGGGTCGCCAGCCGTCCAGCCGGCGGCACCCCGAGGAGACCAACTCTATGGGAGCATATCGGTCGGCGGGAGGCCGATAATGGCCGATATTGGAAAGCTGCTCTCCTGCCTCCCCTGGTTCTTCTCTTCCCTAGACTAGCCAGGCCCAGTTCCTGCAACCATTCTTCATATGTTTAAGTCTCCAAGAAATGATGTAGGGTCTCCTGCTTGGGCAGGGGGTTGGATTAGATGACCTACAAGGTCCCTTCCAACTCTGATTATCTGTTATCTGTTTTTCCTACCCAACCTCACAGGGATCCTTGTAGCTTGCTGGGGTTTTGGGATAGAAAAGGAAAAGCCTTCAGCCTTAAATTATTTCCTCCCAAGCCTACAATCGAGATGCTTACACCCAAATAATTGTCAATTTCGAGAGAATGAAAGGGTGGTTGATAAGTCTCAAGGTCACTCCCTTCTCCTTGTCCTCCTCCACCTCCCTTTTTAATGAAAAGAGTATTGGAAGAAAAGTAACGAGATTGTGGTGATCATAATTGGGATCTAACCCTGAATTAAGGCTCTGTGGGTGTAATTTTGAAGCTAGCCGCCCAAGCCCATTGCTTTGAAGAAAGTCTCGTCATTTTCGCTGGCTCGGTTGGAAGAAGATAAACATTTGAGGATTGCTGAACTTGCAATTAAGTCTGAGCTGCTGAAGTGTTTCTCATTTCTCCACCCAGCGATACAAGAGAGCCAGCATGGGACACTGGAGAAGATGTTGGATTAGGACTTCAGAGATGGAGGCTCATCCTTGAAGTTCCTTAAAGAACTTCTCAACTCAACCTAATTTATTTTGTTGTTCTGGGGAAACTCTAAAAGAGAGAAGATATACCTCTTTGGAGTTTTTACACTGGGTGGGGCAGGTTACAAAGCTAAAATAATGACACCCACACCACCTTTTTCAACCTCATGGTGTCTGGTAGAATGCTGTAGGAGAAGAGGTGGATCAAACAATCCATCAGATCCATTTCAGCTTTACAATTCTATTTTGCTAATAATTTTATCCACCACCTAAAGAGATCGATCCTGGATATTTTACCTGGGTATAATAATAATTACTACAAACAACAGCAGAAACTGCTGTGGAAAAAGAAAGTAAAGATGGCACCAATCGGTACCCCAGCTGCAATTCCAAAACAACTGGAGCACTCCTTGAACACTGTCGGCATTGACAAAATCCCCATTGGTCAATTGCAAAAGGCAGCTCTGCTCAGAACAGGTTACATCCAGCAAGGAGACTTTTAGGACCATCAAATATCTACCTCTGCCTAATCCCAGGTTCTTGAGAAGGACTCGAGAGGTGGACAAAAAAGGCCAAATCCTGTCTGAATAGCTAGTTGATTGTGGAACCAACCATAACAATAACACACTGACATGAATAACATTGATAAAATCCACTTCGGTCAATTGCAAAAGGCAGCTATACTCAAACAAGCTTACATCCTGCGACGAGACCTTTAACACTATGAAACTACCTAATCTGCCTAACGCAGGACCTTGGAAAAGGCCAAATCCAGTCTGAACATGGCTGGCTGACTGTGAGACCAGCCATAAATAATAATAATAATTTGACTACTCTCAAGGGATTATAGGAAGTTGGAAAAATGACCTTGAGAGACAAGGGAAAGAGATTTTGCATTGCAAGACTGCAAGAATGAGGTCAGCCTTCTCAGACCGAACAGACAGGAAATGCAACCAGAGAAGCTAATTCTGCTTAATCGTAAGGCTACCTTAACAGAATCTGGCAGGTCTGAAAGCACAGATCTCCTACTATCTCTTTTTATAACCTGAGAAGTTAAGGAGGGTCATTTCGAAGCTCTTTTCCACCACCCCATTATGCAGCTGAGGGCTATGCTGTCTCTTATCTAACCATTCCTAGTCAGCATCTTTCCCTCCCATCTCCCAAGACATTCTCACATACCATTACAAGATATTAGCAAAAAAAAAGATTCTGTCCAAACTCAGCTGAAACGAAGCATGTGATGCTTAAGAACATGCAAATCAGCCTCGTATAATTCATTAGACGTGTTCACTAAAAAGCCAAAGGAGTATTGTATAGTCAAATGAAGCAGGAAATCCATCCCAGCAGCTCGGTGTTGGTGTCTACCTTGTGTCCCACAAACATAAGAATTGGATTTGTCCTGCTAAAAGAAAAGATTGCCAAAATGTATAAAAATCTATCTCCAGAATGCTGTAAATATAAGGATTCATCAGGTACATTCTACCACATGTGGTGGACATTTAAATATGCAAAAAAAAAAATATTGGAGATTGATACAGACTTGGCTGGAACAAATGGTGGGAGTTTATTCTATTTAAACCAGAATTATTTCTCCTGGGACTGATGATAGAAGGGTATAGGAAAGATATAGCATACTTAACTATACATGTTTTGACAGCGGAGAGAGTGATATACGTGCAATATTGAAAAAATGAAACCATACCACCAGAAAGAGAAATAATAAAGAAAATAATGGCTTGTGCAGAATTGGATAGGTTAATTTTGGAATTGAAAAATAAGGGGGAATCAGAGTGCTATGAAACACGGAATAGGTTTTAACAGTGCTTACAAAAAAGAAGGGAAGGTCCGAATAAAAATAGATAGAATGAATAGAACCAAAAAACAAATACTGTATCAATAATATGAAAGTTAAGGATTTAGTTGTATATTTACAGTTGCAAACAATAAAAAATTAAAAAGAAAAAAGAAAGAAAGAAAAGAAGAGAACGCAGAGTAACCAAGAAGTGCTCACTATTTCACAATTTTTTAAAAAATATGAAACCAGGCGGCCTTGAAATAGTAGCAGTAATAAAAAAAAACAACAGAAACGTTGGTGATGGTGAAATCAAGGCTTGTGGAAAATTAAACAACACAACAGGTCACCATATATTTCAAAAGGAGCCACTGAACGATCTGACATGAATTTACAAGAGACAGGCAGACTCAGAGTTGTAAATTACTTAATTTGCAAATTAATATTTATTTAGGATTCCTTGGCTGAATACATTCTCTAATCACGCCGGCTTAATTGGATGAGAAGATTGCATCAAAGCTGTCTGTCATGGACAGCCCAGACTGGGATGTGTTGACACAGCAAAAAAAAAAAAGATTTGATGTTCTGGGATTGCTCTGTGATGCTTGCACAGTAGATGCCCACAAAAGAGCTTGGCATATACTGGGGTTCCCTCTCCATATTCCCTTCCCCCCCCCCTTTGGAGTCAAAAAAAGAAATTTATGGAGCTCCTGAAGTCAACCATGTAGTCAGAGTTGAGATAGAGAGACAGACGGATAATCAGAGTTGGAAGGGACCTTGGAGGTCATCTAGTCCAAACCCCCTGCCCCCCTACACCATTTCTGACAGATGGCAGTCCAGTCTCTTCTTGAAAGTCTCAAGCGATGAAGCTCCCAAAACTTCCAAAGGCAGCTTCTGTTCCATTGGTTGATTGTTCTCACTGTCAGGTTGAATCTCTCCTTGTTCAGTTTCCATCCATTATTCCTTGTCTGGCCTTTGGGTGCTTTGGAGAATAGCTTGACCCCCTTCCTCCTCCTCTCTGTGGCAGCCCCTCAACTATTGGAAGACTGCTCTCCTGTCTCCCCTGGTCTTTCTCTTCCCTAGACTGGCCAGGCCCAGTTCCTGCAACTGTTCATCGTATGTTTGAGCCTCCAGTCCCCTCATCCTCCAATTCTTGCTCTTCTCTGTACTTTTTCTAGAGTCTCAACCTCTGTTTTTATAGTGTGGTGGCCACTGTGTCACACCTTCCTCTACTCACCGTTCCCATCTTCCCATCCAAGAATGAAAATTAAGATGACCATAAAATTGTGAGTCCCATTTTTACAGAGTTTTTCTAAGGCATCGTGCTTCCATGAATGAAGAAAGGATAATTTGGTACACCTGAAGGAAGGAGTTGGATTCATCCTAAACTTTCTTCAGGATTGAGGAACTGGCATCTCGCTCTACTCCAGGATTGGCAACCATGTCACCTAGATAGAATCTCTGTGTATCTGAAGTCAAATATTATAATTCAGAGCCAAAGAGTTTCTCCCAGTTTGGAGGTGGAGATGTCTCCAATCTCTACGAAAACAAGAGTTCTCCTGAAGTTGGAGATTAATCGGAGGAGTCTTTCCATCTTGGCTTCGGAAGAGAAGATTTTGCTTACTCTAATGGGTAACACCCCCTTTGGCTGTATCTCGACAGGACCCACAATATCCCATTTGGCCTCAGGATCGCAGTTGGTCTGGGAGGGGACAGCAGCCAAACTGCCTGTTATGCATCAAGCCAGATTCCAGGTGTGGAGAGGTGGAGGGCAGTGGTGGTATTCACATGTTTTTACTACTGGTTCTGTTGGCGTGGCTTGATAGGCATGGCAGGGGAAGGTTACTGCAAAATCCCATTTCCCTCCTCACCCCACTAACCTGCTTTCCAGCTCCATTCTCCTGTGCAGGGCAACCAAAGAAGACCCAGCTGATCAGCTAGACTCGGGAGGCAGAGAAGAGATGGGGTGGGGCCAGTCAGAGGCGGTATTTGCCGGTTCTCCGAACCACTCAAAATTTCCGCTACCGGTTCTCCAAAACTGGTCTGAACCAGCTGAATACCACCTCTGGATGGAAGGGTGGGATGAAAAGGGATAGCCCCCACTGGCAATACCCACAAAACACCAACAGCAGCTGGGTGCAGGGAACAATTGGCTGACGCCCCCCGCCCAACACCGCCAGCTGCGCGCAGGGAGCTAAAGACCCCAGTAAGTTTAACATTCTCTGTTTTATTGGCATTTCTTTCAGTGAAAGGGGAAAGCTTTTATAAAAACCAAGAGCTTGCGAGAGACTAAATAATAAGGAAATGATAAATATAGGCGGGTGTATTCATCCAGAGATGACGATGCCAAAGGAGGGAAACCATGGTCAAGAATGTTAGGGTAGCCAAGACGGATGTTATTTTTCCTCCCAGATGAGTTTGAGGGAACAATATCAACTGTGGGTCTGGATTTGAGGTATTTTCCTTCAACAGCAAGGAAGGTTTGGGGTCTGAAAAAACCTGAATCCCCATTAACTGTGGATTAATGAGATTTTTTGGCTGGAATGGTTCCTTCTCTCACCAGTAGGGGGCAGAAGAAGAACACCAGGTTTATAAACTTCAGACTTTCAGGAAGTTCGTTCTTGTACTGAACTCATTATGTCATGGGAGAAGGAGAGGAGCCTATGGAAATATGAAAGTTACCCTATGGAAGGGGGTCTTCAAACTCGACAGCTTTAAGACTTGTGGGCTTCAACTCCCAGAATTCCTCCTCCAGTCATGTTAGCTCAGGAATTCTGGGAGTTGAAGTCCACAAGTCTTAAACTTGCCAAGTTTGAAGACCCTTGCCCTATGGTAACTCTTATGTCACAATAGTAATGAAGGGATCAAGCCGGGTATAGTGGCTAAAAGTATGGATTGCATGAACCAAGCTTGGTTGTCCTCTGTAGAACTAGCAAACTTTGGGGTAGGTTGTGAAGTTATTTCCAAAATCATTCCCTGTGCATAAAATTGTAAAGCACATGTGCTCTCCTGTCTCCCCTGGTTCTTCTCTTCCCTAGACTTCCCTAGACTTCCTTAGCCATGTTCAGTTCCTGCAACCGTTCATCGTATGTCTTAGTCTCTTGTCCCTAATCATCCTGGTTGCTCTTCTCTGCACTCTTTCTTGGAGTCTCAACACCTTTTTTATAGTATGGTGACCAAAACTGGATGCAGTACTCTAGGTGTGGCCTTACTAAGGCTTTATAGAGTGGTATTAATCCCTCCCTTGATCTCGATTGTATCCCTCTGTTGATGCAATTTAGGATTGCATTGGGTTTTTTGGCTGCCGCCACTCACTGTTGGCTATTTAATTGGTTGTCCACTAAGACTCCAAGTGATGGGCTCCGTTAGGGATGATCCCTCTCACAGTTACTGCTATTAAGCCTGGTTTCACCCAGTCTAGATGTGGACTTTTGGTTTTTCTTACTGTTCTTACTAAGCGAAACAAAATTAAGGTAAGGGTCTTCAAACTTGGCAAGTTTAAGACTTGTGGACTTCAACTCCCAGAATTCCTGAGCTAACGTGACTGGAGGAGGAATTCTGGGAGTTGAAGTCCACAAGTCTTAAAGCTGTCAAGTTTGAAGATCCCCTAGATTAAGGGATTAACAAGAGTTGGAAGAGATCTTGTAAGTCATCTAGTCCAACTCCCCGCCCAAGCAGGAGACTCTACATTTCTGACAGATGGCAGTCCATCTGGCATCTCTTCATGAAAGCTTCCAGTGATGATAATCCAACATAATCAGGAAGCCATCACTAGTTAGCATGGAGCACCTGAACTGTGTTTGAACCATGAGCATTAGATGTTCCTTGTCACGTCAGCAGAGGGCAATCAAGGATCATTTTCCAGGGCTGAACATTGTCAGAGAGAAGGAATCCCAACCATGCTCAATCTTTGAACCATCTCAACAAAACCATGAATTGTGTTGCGGTTCTGAATGACATCAAACCAGTTGTGATTCATCCTGAAGACATTGATGTTAGTCAAGGAAAAGAAACGTTGGATGTCAAAATAGAACAAAGTAGAAAAAGGGTTGGTCAACTGATCAAGGCGAGAAACCACCCAAAAGAAGGACAATTGCTCTGAGTTGGAGATAGGGTATAGCAGATCCAACTGACCTCATCTATCAGGGATTACTTGGCGAGCCATTGATTGGTTTGCTTTTTCTGCTGCTGTTTCTATTCTCCAAGCGCAGGTGGTTGGGTGGTTGGATGTCCTTCAGCTTCTCTAACTGGAAATGGAGGCTGGCCTGACTTGAAGGTCTCCTTGTTCGGGACTTGAGGCAAAGTTGGAAGTTCTCTACAATGTTGATCCACTGAGGTTAGATATTCCTTCTCCTTTCTGGTCAAGGAACCATGCTTGGCTCCAGATGTATCTTCTGTGCCTGGTATCTCAATGGCTGAACACTCAGAGGCCCACTCTTTCCTTTGGTGGCTCCCTTTTAGATCTTCTGGGACCACGGACCGCTGTTCAGCAGCGGGCAGAGATTCTCCATCGTGTCCTATCTGAGATGCTATCTCTGGAACCAAGTCTGCCATCAACTTGCTCGGTCCAGAGGGGAGGACAGGAGTTTGTTTTTGTTGCTGCTGTTCTGTTGACATTTTTCAAATCCTTAGTTGGTTCGGGAAGAAGTGACTGGAGATACAGGAATATATACTAAGTTTAAAAATCATTGCGACGGGAAAGCAAGAAAGAGAGAAAAAATCAGATTTAATTGCATTGAAAATTTGGAGAGGGCAGCAGAGAAGGAAGGAGGATAGAGGGATGGATGGATGGATGGATGGATGTGAGGAAGAGAGGGAAGGAAGGAAGGAAGGAAGGAAGGAAGGAAGGAAGGAAGGAAGGAAGGAAGGAAGGAAGGAAGATAATTTCAGTTTTAATCACATAGAAAATTTGTAGGGGGCAGGAGCGGAGGGAGAGAGGAAAGGAAGGAAGGAAGGAAAGAAAGAAAGAAAGAAAGAAAGAAAGAAAGAAAGAAAGAAAGAAAGTAAAAAAGAAAGAAAGAAAGAAAGAAAGAAAGAAAGAAAGAAAGAAAGAAAGAAAGAAAGAAAGAAAGAAAGAAAGAAAGAAAGCAGGAAGGAAAGAAAATTCAGTTTCAATCATATTGAAACTTGGGAGGGAGGGAGGGAGGAAGGAAGGAAAGATTCAATTTATTGGTACACACATATCAGCAGACTTTTTACAAAGTTCCTAAACATGTATCTGTGTCTGTGCCTACGTGTGAATAAGTGTGTATGTGTGTGTTTAAGACACAGGCAACATGCAACCTTCCTCTTAAATATTCTCCCCTCCTTCTCCATTTTCCCAGCCTGCTTTTCCTGGCTGAATCAGGCTGGTGATGTCACCGCTCAGATCCTGCAACTTGGCCATGGGTGACATCCTAGGTTCTTGTAAACACCCCGTGTGGTTGTTGGTTTATTTCCCTCTCTCTCTCTCTCTCTCTCTCTCTAAACAAGGATATCGGGAGGGTGAGCGAAGCAAGGAAATGAATCATTGGGTTTTTGCCGCACGAAACCCTGCCTGGCTCCTTATGGATCCAAGTCACGTGAAGGGACTTTAATTCTCCAGAAAAATTTCCTTTCCACCCTCTTGTGACTTCATGCTTTTCCTGCTACAGAGACCGGGGAAATTTCCATAGAGTTGGGAGGGAAGGGAAAAAAAGGGAGGGCAGAGAAGCATCCAGTGATTGAGAGAAGAGAGAGTGAAGTTACTAAACTAGCATTAACTAAATTTGGGGGTAGCTAGTTAAGCATGGCTAGGGGACGCGGTGGTCTCAGTGGCTAAGGCGGCGAGCTTGTCGATCAGAAAAGTCGGCAGTTCGGAGGTTCGAATCCCCAGTGCCGTGTTACGGAGTGAGCTCCCGTTCTTTATCCCGGCTTCTGCCAACCGAGCAGTTCGAAAGCAGTAAAAAAAATGCAAGTAGAAAAATAGGAACCCTTTTGGTGGGAAGGGAACAGCGTTCTGTGTGCCCTTTGAAGGCCTTTAGTCCTGCCGGCCACATGACCACGGAGATGTCTTCGGACAGCGCTGGCTCTTCTTCGGCTTTGTGACGGAGATGAGCAGCGCCCCCTAGAGCCGGAAGCGATTAGTACGTAGGTGCGAGGGGAACCTTTATCTTTAGTTAAGCATGGCTAGGGTTTATTTTTCCTTCCTCCTGACTTTTAACTCTAACCCATAGGTAAGAAAAGTTGGGACCTGTCCTTTCAGTTTCTATGTTTCCTTCCTTCCTTCCTTCCTTCCTTCCTTCCTTCCTTCCTTCCTTCCTTCCTTCCTTCCTTCCTTCCTTCCTTCCTTCCTTCCCTCCCTCCCTCCCTCCCTCCCTCCCTCTCTGTAGTCTCCCATCCTGTTACTAAGGAGGTTGTTCCCTGTTTGGGTTTTTAAGCCTAGTCCAAACCCAACCAGGTGCTGCTATCCTGGAGACCCCAAAATAAATAAATAAATAAATTTTGTAATGTGAAAAAAAAAGCCTTTAAAAATAAATACATTTTAAATTATTTTTTTTAAACTTAAAAAAGCAGGGATCCTCGGATGGAATTCACCCGGCCCATCATTGAATTAGTCAGAGTTACTTACGGAAAATGTTGCCACTCTGTGGGTCTCTGCAAAATCACTCAAACGCTCCCAGAGAAGGGAGTGAATGCTCCCCCCTTTTTTATACAGTGTTCCCACATGCCAGAGGTCCTCTCCTTTCTTAGCAAACGTTGCAATTTGGCCAGCTCACTCAAATGGCTTGTTTGGGTCATTCCAGGGGCCAAAATTGCTTCGCTGCGCCCCTTTGAACATAACCGTCATTTCCCTCTTCTGTCAAGACTGCTTTGCCCCCACCCTGAAACTCCCCCTTTCCAAAAATAATAATAATAATGCCAGGTTCTTGTTAAAAACAAGACATTTTTCACATTCTTGGCAGCTTCCAAAGTGTCTTGAAATGAGGCGGAGCCAAAAAGTCTAAAAATAAGAGGCTCGTGTCAAGGAGGAAACAGAAGAAAAATTCCTCATGAAACTTTTGAAGCTCAGATGGACGGATGGATGGATAAACAGTCAGATGTGGATAGATGGATGGGCAGACATGGATGGATGAATGAATATGATTAGATAGATAGATAGATAGATAGATAGATAGATAGATAGATAGATAGATAGATAGATAGATAGATAGATAGACAGATAGATGATGGATGGATGATAGATAGATAAATAGATAGATAGATAGATAGATAGATAGATAGATAGATAGATAGATAGATAGATAGATAGATAGATAGATGCATGGGTGGGTGAAGGGTGAACAGACTGATATGATTGTACATTAAGGATAAATTGAATTATTATCCTAGCTAGATTAAGGCGATACTCAAAAGAGAGAGGTAAGAAAAGTTGGGCCCTGCCCCTTCAGATTCCATGTTTCCTTCCTTCCTTCCTTCCTTCCTTCCTTCCTTCCTTCCTTCCTTCCTTCCTTCCTTCCTTCCTTCCTTCCCGTTCCTTCCTATCTTTTTTCCTTCCTTCCTTCCTTCTTTCCTTCCTTCCTTTTTTCCTTCCTTCCTTCCTTCCTTCCTTCCTTCCTTCCTTCCTTCCCTCCCTCCCTCCTTCTCTGTAGTCCTTCCTTCCCTCTAGTCCTTCCTTCCTTCTTCCCTCTCTCCCTGCCTCTAGTCTTTCCTTCCCTCCCTCCCTCTCTCCCTCTCTCTATTTCCTTCCCTCCCTCTTTCTGTTCCCCAAACCCCCAAAACTTTAACCTTAGACTGTCTACTCTTGACCTCACCCCTTTCCTAAGAGGTCTGTAGGGGCGTGCATAAGTGCACCAATGTGCCTACCGTCCCTGTCCTATTGTTTCTTTTATTTTTCTTATATGTACCCATTTCATGTATTCATAACTATGTATATACTTATACCTATTATCTTGTAAGCGACTGACAAATCAAATAAATAAATAAAAATAAAATAAATAAATATTTCTTCCTTCCCTCCCTCCCTCTCTCTCTTCCTTCCTTCTTTCTTTCCAACTTCAAACCTCAATAGAAGGTCCCCATCAAAGTATCAGCCCGTTGAGTTGCACACGGCAAACTCTTCCAACCCTCCCCACTAGGACTCTGACTGTGCTGGGATCTGTCAATCTCTCAACCTGCTCTCTGACCTTAGCTTAGTCTTCCACTGGAGTTCTGCTTTTTCAATGCGCTGGGGTTGAGAACTGAAATATGGTTCTGGGGTGTCAGTATCGGATGCCCACCCTGCTTCCATCCCATCTGCTTCTACTCATCCAGAGGCTGATGCTTTCAGCTCTCATGGCAGACCCAGGCAACTCTAGTCAACAAACTACCATCGCTGGGAAGGGATCACAAACAAGCTTTGGGCCGTGAATTGGCAGCTGAGCTTTTGAAAAAAACGTTCCCCGGGAGATGGAATGCAGGGCCGTTCCTTGAAAACATTAGGGACAAAGGAAGACAAGATGAGAAAGGGTGGAGAAACAGAGGACAATAACCCATCATTAGCCATCCAGGCTGAGTCCTGCCCTTGAAAAGCCAGCTGTGCAGGTTCTGATGTATATAAGGAAATGCATTCCAGGGAACTGGGGTGGTTTCTTCTCAGGTGACAGAGTTGAGGCCGGTGCTAAAGACCCCAGCCCACCACAGGTCAGAAAGGAGAATGTTCTCCTCAACAGTAAGGTGGTCGCCCAAGCAGACGTCGAGGGAGATTCTCAGTCAACCAAGTCATGGTTGTCCCAAAGGTGTTTTTTTTTCCCCAAAAGGCAACTGGGCTTTGTTTTTCCTTGAAGACATTTTGCTTCTCATCCAAGAAGCTTCTTCAGCTCTGACTGGAAGGTGGGGAATGGCCTTCGAAGGAAAACCAAGGAAGTCCAGTTGCCTCTTGAGAAAGCACCTTTGAGGCAACCATGACCTAGATGACTGAGAATCTCCATAGACATCCAAGAAGCTTCTTCAGTTCTGGATGAACTATTTAGTTCTTCAGTCAGAACAGAAGAAGCTTCCTGGATCAGAAGTGAAATGTCTTTAAGAAAAAACAAAGTCCAGTTGTCTTTTGAAAAAGTCTACTTTGGACACCCAAATAGACATTCGACTGATAAACCCACAATTCGTTGGTGAAGCTGGTGAAATTTCTCCCAGGCTTTCCTTTCAACCAGAAAGCTCAATCTCCAGCCAAAAATCCTGGGATTCCTCTCGCCAGCTAGGATTCAGGTTAGGTTTAAGTCCAGTGGTTCCTCTAGTCAGCTGATTTCTCCTCCTGCTCAGATTAGGTCATTGTTCTTCCCATGTCAGTTCACCTGATGTTCATTACTCCATCTTGTGACTCCTTATCTCATCTTTTAATTATAGAAGAGGCAAAGAATTCCTCATTTCCCTTTCATTTCCCACTCCCCACCCAACTCAATGAATAGGATAATATTTGGGTACTATCTACCAATGTTTATCTTGACTTGGCATGCTAAACTGGGTTAAGGAAGGGTTAATGTGTGGGATAAATGCCATAAACCTAACTCATTTTGGCATGTGAGAAGGATAATTTTAGTTTCCAACAGCTCAAGAGAGGTTTAGAGTTAAACTAAGGTCCCTGTGACTGGATCATGGAAGAGAGGGTTAAAAAAAAGTTAACGCCATCTCAAAAACCATATGTGATTTGCTGAAAAACCAAGCTTTATAAAAAACCAGGAGGGAGTACTTCCCAGAATAAGCTATCTTTCCCTCTAATCATGGACGCCCAACATTGGTTATGTCATCAGTCATGCTGTCTCTTTAAGAATCAATGACAGATTTTTCTTGGTTGTTTCAGATCAAGATCAAACCAATCAGTCTGAGTCAACCTGAGTATCAACGACTTCATTTCCGCCACTCTTCCAGTTAGCCACCAGAACGAAACTGGGGGTGAACCTTCTGACTATGTTCTGACTCCTCTTTAATAACCTCCTGATTAGAGAAGAAGAGAAGGAGATACTAGAGCAGGAAAATCTGGGTTAATGTAACTTTGGAATGTTTTTGGGTGGGTGGGTGGGTCCAATACCACTCTGTTTGTACTCATTCCCTACCACCATCATTACATCCTTGGAGAACCAAGGACAAAACAGCCACCGTGACAGAATGCCTAGAGATGCCTTCTTTTGAGTGGGAGGGCTCCCTAGGATTTCATCTTGAACCCTGGAGATGTTACAGAATGCCATGCTTGGTTCTTTTCTTTATATTCAGTTCAGTATTAGATTAAGACATTTTTATTTGGGCACTTGAATACGTCTTTCTTTCATTCACGTGAGAGGTGGACAACTCAAGAAATGACCAAGGAAGGACAAAATGGAAACGTTGGAACCCTTATCTGTATCCTCCCAATTGGGTTGACTTCAGAGGACCAATGGCCCTTGCTAAGGATTCTCAAAGTAAGAATGTCATTTCTAGGGGTGCTAAGTATTGGGGGCACCCACATTCACAGTGACTTCAAAAGCAGCTCAACTCAACCACCTCAAAGGATCATCGAGCCAGGATCTGGTTCTGTGGTTGCCAGAAGATCAGATCACCTAAATGACTCAGCCACTGTGACACAACCCAACTGCAATCCTATAGGATGGTTTCAGAGCTTGAGAGTATTAAACATGATGTGGAAACATCAGGGTTCACCCAATAACTAACTACTTGGGAGTAAGCCTTACGCAAGTCTGATTAAAGGGCATCGCTTCTGTCCAGGATGCCAAAATGACTAGGGAAAGTGAGAAGTCAAAATTAAAAGGTTATGTTCATTAGCTTTTTTGGGAAAAAAAATTAGTTGCAGGGTTCCTGATGTCTTTTTGAAGAATGATTCTATTAGGGAAACATTTTCACCTTTTAGGAAGTTGAGGTGACTGCTTTGTATGAATTGGATGAGTAAAAAGGCCCAAGGATTAGCTCACAAGCCAGTTCTCTTTGTCAGAAGATAAAGTCATGCCCCATCTTATTCCTTTTCCCAAGTTATCACAAGTTTTGGGATGACCTTCTCAAGATGCTGATGGAATCAAGAGGGGTGCACTCATGGTGTCTTCATGTCTTGAAGGGGTCTAGAAGGGCATTCTATCATGGATCCTGAAGGTTAAGATCAGGGTATCTAGATGATATATAAGGTCCTTCAACACTAGCTAATTCTATAACATGCCATAAGATAAGTTAAGACAATGATGTAGTGAGTTGCTAGTCCTTTATACAACTTCATGATGGAGTAGACACCTCACCATAGTTCTCCCTGGTCCTAAGCCATCCTTCACATCACATCAGGCCTCCCTCTACCAAGATCCTCAACTGGAAGTGGCTAAAAATCACCAGACAGACTTCAATCTCGTGGAAATCTTTATCTTCATTAAGAAAAAAGATGAATACATGTCAGAAAGAACCAGAGAGGGAAACAACTTCACAAAAGACTCAGAAGCAACCTTCATTCCATGAAACTAAGCTGAGAAACTCTTCATCCGGCCATACAGACATATAATCTAGACCAAAGGTCTTCAAACTTGGCAAGTTTAAGACTTGTAGACTTCAACTCCCAGAATTCCTGAGCTAACATGAATAGAGGAGGAATTTTGGGAGTTGAAGTCCACAAGTCTTCAAGTCTGAAGACCTCTGACCTAGACAATTGCTGTCCCTCCACAGGTTGGTGCTGGACGCTTTACATTTTATGGAGATTCTCAGTCGTCCAGGTCATGGTTGTTTGACTGAACTGTTGGTCAGAACTGAAGAAGCTTTTCAAATGAGAAGCCAAGTGTCTTCAAGGAAAAACAAAGTCCAGTTGCCTTTTAAAAAAGCACCTTTGGGACATGATGGAAGCCACATTCTTTCTGCCTTGTCTTGCTACATTTCTGAATTGCCCCTGACAGCTCATTGTCCAACAGACATCTCTAAGCCTCCTTTATTTTCCCTTGCAGGTATTAGCTGCAGGTTTTGTAATTGAAAATTAGCTCAGGATTGGAATGAGTAATGCCCCAGCTGAATTATTGCAAGATTTTTTCCCTGGGTTGGGCCCCTGACTTCATGATAATGGGACACACCTCGCTCCATTTATTGAATGTGTTTTAGGCAGATTCCATAAATCAATATGAGCTGACGGTGTGGTTTTATGGACAGATATTTATTTTTCCTTCGCCAGATAATATCTGCGGCATGTCTCCTCAGAACAGCCCCGTGCATAGATTAGACTAAACGGTGGCAGTGAAGCCGATTAAGCAGAACACGGAATGCAATCTTTCAATGTGCTCATCCATTTTTTTACTTGTATCTCACATGGCTTCTTGGTGCTGGTTGTGGAGGTAGATCATTAACTGTTGGGTGATCATGATGGATGATCATTAATAGTGGCTTTTCTGATTGATCTGAAGCTATCCAAATGCCCTTGGCCAACCTTCTTAGAATAACTCCGTAAATATATGTGTGACATTGAAATCCTGCCGAATTAAGAGGTCTTCTGAAGACAGTTAATCAACAATGGAAAACCAGACTTCATCTTAGTGCCAATAAAAGAGACAATTGGGAGAGGAACAGGAGAGAAACCTGTAAGATTTGAGTTATTCAATTTGGCTTTGTTCTAATCAGTGCACAAAACGAAGTCCGTTATCACTTTTAAAATGTCCTCCTTCTAGCTTAATGTCATTATTTTCCCTTGAAAAATACTTCCAAAGATGCTAAGAGTGGACAATTCCTTCAACATTTGCTTCACCATAAGGAAAAAAAATGTTCCTTCTGGCATAATCAGAAATAGCTGGTGGAGAAACAAGAGAAACATCATTGGATCTAAACTATGGTTTTCTCCTGTAAGGAATCTGGAATCTTCATAGAAACCAGTTTGGTAGAAATCACCTGGACCTTCTTCAGGTGTTTCACTGCAGACAATCGGCCTACAGTTTCCAAGGCCAAGATAAATAGACCTGCAAGACATTCCATGTTGAACGTTAGCATCAAGATAAAAACATTCCCCAAGATGTTTGCTAAATTTTAATTAATAAAACCAGTTATCTCAGGAGTTACCCTGGCAAGGAAGCAATGCTGATGGGTGATTTTGCCCAGAGGGGAAAATCAGATTTGCTGATCCAGCAGAGATACATTTTGAAATGTTTGCAAGATGGGACAAATGGAAGGGACAATCTCTCACACCCTTCCCTAGCAATATTCCAATATTGCTGTCAACGTTGGTTCATTTTTGGGGGATGAAAAATCCGGCGTGCTTTGAAAAATTGAGTTGTACCTCTATGAGACACCCAAAGAGTAGGAACGGGCAGGAATAATGAAGAAGTTTTGGAATAAAAATTAAGACATTCTAGTGGGAATAAAACAACTGTGGTCAAATGGGAAAATTCCTGTAGAGGAACCAGAATAACAGAATTGGAAGGGATCTTGGAGGTCATTTAGTCCAACCCCCTGCTCAAGCAGGAGACCCTATACCATTTCAGACAAATGGGTTCCAATCTTTTCTTAAAAACCTCCAGTGCTGGAGCACCCACGACTTCTGGAGGCAAGTTGTTCCACTGATTGATTGTTCTCACTGTTAGTAAATTTCTCCTTAGTTCTAGGTTGCTTCTCTCCTTGGTGAGTTTCCATCTGTTGCTTCTTGTTCTGCCTTCTGATGCTTTGGAGAATAGGTTGACCCCCCAAATCTTCTTTGGGGTAGCCCCTCAAATATTGGAAGTCTACTATCATGTCACCCCTTAGTCCTTCTTTTCATTAAACTGAATATACCCAATTTCTACAGCCGTTCTTCGTATGTTTAAGCCAGGGAAGATCTAAGATCATTCTGAGGTTCAATTCAGAAGACATTTGGTAGAATCTCTGAATTGAATGAGATTCAATCAAATCATGAGATCAGGTTCAACTATAACATCGAACCAATTGCTTCATATGATGGTCTTTCTCTGTGGATATAAAACCTCTATTCACAGTATATCCATTTCACGATGCCAATCCAGCATTCTGGAAACCTCAGATGCATGAAAAGATGGATAGTGTATAAAATTCAAACAGATAGAAGATAGAGGGGATTCATGGTACCTGGTATTCTGATAATGTCTTACGTTCCTCAAATTTTCCCTTTTTTTAAAAAAAAAGTACCTATGATTACAACATAGAAGTCTTCCCATTGTGAAAAAAACAACAACCCCACCTGTGATTAAGAACTTTATCAATTGACTTTTCCTCAATTAATTAATTAAACCAGAAAATAATGATGGTTATTTCAAGCTTTTACACTCACGTAAGGCCTTCTGTGTACGCAATTTAAGCATCTGAATTCTCTGATCTGTAGCAACTGAACTTGGATATAATCTGGAGATTTAGACTTCTCATATGACCGTGTATCTAATTAGAAGATATATATTTAATTTAAAGAGAGGGTCTACAGTTTATCCAAGTCTTCCCTCACCCATCAATGACGTTTCCCATGGACTTTGTTCAATGACCACCAAAGAGCCAAAGAAGGAGAAGTTCTAAGTATAGTATATAAAATCATACATTGCAATGTCCTACCTGTCCATGATATATTTCAGCTTCAACCATAACAACACAAGAGCAAACAATAGATACAAACTCAAGGATAATCGCACCAAACTTGATTGCAGGAAATACGACTTCAGCCACAAAGTGGTCAATGCCTGGAATACTCTACCTGACTCTGTGGTTTCTTCCCCAAACCCCAAAAACTTTAACCTTAGACTATCTACTATTGACCTCACCCCTTTCCTAAGAGGACTGTAGGGGCATGCATAAGCGCACCAACGTGCCTACTGTCCCTGTCCTATTGTTTCTTTTATATTTTATTTTTCTTATATGTATCCATGTATTCATAACTATGTTTTTGCTTATACCTATTATCTTGTAAGCAATTGACAAAAATAAATAAATAAATAAAAATAAAATAAAATAAAGATCTCAAAAGCTAGATGCATGGTGGACACCATCCATTTTGAGATGATACTTCTGGTTCAAACAAAAACTTCCAATTATCTTCAAGGAAAGAAGGTGACCAGTGGATTACTTTATTCCCTTCCTCACTGTTCTGTTTCTAAGTGTAACCCCTGCCAATTCGTCTAAGAACTTCTCTCTGCCATATGGGCCAGTGAAGAAGATTGGCAGATATTGCATCAAAGCATATTAGGAAGCAATGTTCAAGAAGGGAGTTGTCTTCCTGAAGACAGTGATTAATCCAACCTTGTGAAAATTTAGAGTCATCCTGATTTGTACACACTATCAGAAGGGCTGGGCTTGGGGACAATATAAAAGTGTTTGACATTGGGGAACAACTTAATTCCTTCCAGCATTATCTCAGAGACTTCTCAGGTAAGACTTTCTGCTCTTAGCACTTCTTGACAGAGTTCTAATTTTATCCTGATAGTCTACATTTCTGGGGTTGCTTGGATAATCTCTTTCAGCTCCAGTGATATTATTACTGCTGATACAAGCTCCTCCTCGTCTTGCTACTGGGGTTACTACTTGTGCTACTACAGCATGTAGCTACATTTCCTATGATTGTAACGTTTTGTGGTAACCATGCATTAAGGGTAATTCATCCAACAGGGCATTTATTATACGAAGATGATTCATTCTGCATTTTGTGTTGTTTGATAGAAAGCTTTTTATCGGCCATCTATGGAAGATGAGATACAAATTGTAATAATCAGAAAACAGAGATGGAAGCAGGGATGGGATTCAAATTTTTAACAAACAGTTCTGTGGACGTAGCTTAGGTAGTGGACATGGCTTGGTGGTCATGTTATTGGCTGGGCGTGGCCAACTCAATATCCCTCACATTGAGGCACGCATCTCCTCGCCTGGCCTCTCATGACTGTGGGGATGCTGCAACAGTCGTAAATGTGAAAAATGGTCATAAGTCACTTTTTTCAGTGCCACTGTAACTTTGAATGGTCCCTCCACACAAGCAAAGTACCAGCAAAGGAGGGGGAAAAAACTCCAGAGACGTTCCTGAGACAGGAAGTCTAGTCCTGCCAAGAGTGCAATAAGGGTTAACGGAGAGGCAGTTTCTGTAAGCAACACCAGAATGTTTCCTTCTTGCCTTCCTTACAGGATTAGGCCAGTCATTTTTTCTAAAAACCGGTTCTCCGAACTGCTTAGAATGTTAACAACCGGTTCTAGCAAATAGGTGCTAATTGGTAGAATCCCATCCCTGGATGGAAGGGACCTTGGAGGTCTTCTAGTCCAACCCCCTGCTCCAGCAGGAGATCCCATACCATTCCAGACCAATGGTTGTCCAATCTCTTCTTAAAAACTTCCAATGTTGGAGCATCCACAAGTTCTGGAAGGGATCCTTTGAGTTCCTTCACAGGCTTGGGAAGCTATTAATGATAAGCAGTTTGATCATTCCTTTCTTGCAAATGTTCCGTGTCTGTGAAAAGGCGTGAACATCAAATGTGAACCTTTCCTCTCTGATTTTCAGGTTTTTGGAGTGAAAATGGCATCTTCCCACAACCAGCATCAATGCAAGCAAACTCCTACTTTGCCACCTGAACTCTGCAAGACAGCGCCATGCCCACCAGAGCAACAATGCAAGCAACCCCCAGTTGTGGAAGTGCCAAAACCTAAGCCGTGTCCTCCACAGGAGCCTCCATGCAAAGAGCCACCAGTGGTGGTCATCCCGACTCAATGTCCAGAGCCTAAGCCATGTCCTCCAAAGGAGCCTCCATGCAAGGAGCCACCAGCTCCAACCCCAAGTCCTCCACAGGAGGAACAGTGTTGTCAACAGAAATCTCAATGCAAGAAGCCACCAGTCAGCCCGACTCCATGCCCAGAGCCCAAAAAACCACAAGAGCCTCAATGCAAGGAGCCACCAATCGTGGTCAACCCAATTCCATGCCCAGAACCCAAACCGTGTCCTCCGAAAGAACCTCCATGCAAGGAACCACCAGCACCAACTCCATGTCGTCCTAAAGAACCAGAACCATGTCCTCCAAAGGAGCCAGCTCCAGATTGTCAACAGAAGACTCAATGCAAGCAGCCTCCAGTGGTGGTCATCCCACCTCCAGAACCCAAACCGTGTCCTCCACAAGAACGTCCATGCAAGGAGCCACCAGTCGTGGTCATCCCAACTCCATGTCCTCCACAAGAACGTCCGTGCAAGGAGCCACCAGTCGTGGTCACCCCAACTCCATGCCCAGAACCCAAACCATGTCCTCCACAAGAACGTCCATGCAAGGAGCCACCAGTCGTGGTCACCCCAACTCCGTGCCCAGAACCCAAGCCACGTCCTCCTCAGGAGCATCCATGCAAACAACCACCTCCCTGTGACCAGCAGCAGCAGAAGAAGCAGCCATGTTCATGGCCACCCCAGAATAAATGAGCGAGTCAGTGAAGAATCCATCTTTCCAAATCTACATCTTACCACGTCAAACATACCTCATCTTTGTATTCCTTTGAAATGCTTTAAGAAATTCTTCTAACATTGCAGAAGTCTCACCCATAGGGGATTTATAGCAAATGATAATAGATTGTCCATAAATGTGACCATGTTTCAATTTCCAACCAGAGTGGATTTTTCAATAGAGGTGCAATATAACCTAAAATTTCTTTTTCGGCATTTTCTCTTTATGTTAATCATACTGTTGCATTTATTCTGCCTTAACAGTCATATTCTTGATAATCTCACTCATCTGTAAAGTTTATAATTACTTCTTATTCTTTGTGCCATTGATATATCCCCAAAGGAGGTGTGATGTGGGATTCAGTTGATTTTGCACACCAGCAATTCTCAAGGGTTGGGTGTCAGTGAAACGCAAAGCTAGCTTAGACCTTCAAAGGTAGACTTTGAGATGTGAGCGAGAAGGCCAACCGTGTTATTTAAGCTCCTCCCCTTCACTATCATGATAGACCTATTTTGTAACTACCCTGTTCAGCTATTTAGATAAGACAAATTCCTAAGTCAACTAAAATGCCAGATCTGCTCTCCATAGAGAAGAAATTGTGGGTTGGTGGTTCTCCAGAGGTTGATAGACTATAGATGGACCCATAGTCAATGGGCCTATTGGCTAGGATGGGTAGGGATTAGACTACAAATCATATCCCAAGGGCCATAAATTCTTCATCTTGGTTTGGAAAGACCAATGCACCCTTAGATCCTGCAAGATGTCTTTCGAAAGGACCCCAAGTATCTTCTGGAATGGCAAGACTCATCAGAAGACACTGGGAAGTTCTTCAATCTTCAGGGTGATGATCAGGAGAAGCTCAACTTACCAGCTGCCAATGGAATATTGGGGAAAGAATGAAACTTTTCAGGGTTTCTCCATCAGAGTTAACACCCCACAATAATTAACCTTCAGACAATCATGGTTTTCAAGTATAGTAATGCAAGTTTATTTTTATTATATTGTGAACTGGCTTGCAGAAGCTGCTTTTGCCAGATGACACCCGTATCGTGATTGGGTTGCAAGTGTGTCTCCTTTTCATGGGGTCAACATGTTGTCATGCAGGTGCTGAGTCTGCACACTTCTGAATTTATCTTTAACCAACTTGTAAATAAATTGAATGAATAAAGAAAAAACAATGAATCCGTTGACTTTTGTTTTGAAAGTTCTACATCTGCTCTGGGTTAAAAAAAACACCACCACCACATCCATTTTGGTTCCTGGGAATTCAATATTGATTTTAATAAAAAGAAAAATACTAATTATACATGTCTTAAGGAGTGGGGCCAAACAAACAATGGTTGGACAGATGTAGATCAGTTAACGTCTTCCAGTTCAATTCCCAAACTAGGCCAACTGAGATTGACCTCAACAAGATGACATACACAGGCAACACACCTCCCAGATGTGAGGGACAGTGTTCATGCCAAGTCTTACGCAAAGCAAATTTGAGATCTGCCAGTTCTGAACTCGTGCTCAGATGAAAAGTGGGTCATTTGGAAAATCAGTTCAGACTTCCCATATAATCAAAGTCCACAATGTGTAGATCAAATAGAATAGATTTAGAATCTGGAAGCACCTTGGCTTTTATTTTGGACTAACTGAGGAGATGACCTCAAGCAAGTAGCAGAGACAGAGGTTTGGTGGTGGCCACTTTATCTTCTCAGTTTTCTAATCACACCTCACTGATGGAAAGGAAGATTTGTCACATAAGGTTTCCTGGAGAACATCAACCACTGTTAGATGATTGTCTTAAGATTAGGATTTCAGGACCATCAACAGAAGTAGAATTAGTGGGCCTTCAAAAGAGTGTACAGTGACAAGGATGAGACAATCCCACCATGCTCCAAAGGATGCCAACCACATGTTTCAGCAGAACCAGTAGACCAGGACTTAATCTGGAGGACTTCCAGATGTGTCCACTTCAACTCCCAGAATTCCCCAGCCACTATGACCCTCAAGGAGAATTCTGGGAGTTGAACTCTCTGCAACAAGAGATTAGATGATCAACTTAGATCAAGAACAGAGAAGGCCTTCTATGAAGCCACTGGTCTACTCAAGATCTACCTACTCCAAGCAACCTTTTGGTGAATTAAGCCCTAAAGGCTGAATGTAGAGATTTTCTTGGAAGCTATTGTAACTTATCAGCGAAGAAATACTGTACTGATAAGAAGTCAATTAACAATGGATATGCAAACAAAATAAAAACAAATTGCAACATTGCTAAGAAAGAGGAGAGGAGTTGTGTAAGCTGCATGCATCAGCATACACAACATGGAATGCTGACAGTAAACAATTAGTCTACTGCTTGTATACTGATTTATGCTAGATTGTAAGAAAAGCAGATTTACTTCCCTGACGTGTTTATTCACTTTCATTCTTCCTGGTTCTTCTTCCAGCCTCCAATCTGAGGGAGCTGGTTAGTTCTTATCAGAATAAAAATATTCTGGCATTCTTGGCTGAGCCAGGATTCAGCAGTCTTGCAAAATTCATGTCAGGAAGTTGTTGTTTTTTTAAGACAGATTTCTGCAGGCTGAATTTGGGCAGGAAGCAAAGGAGAAAAGACCTGAGGGCTCATTTGTGGAAGAAGGAAGAAAGTTAAGGAAACCGCGTGGAAAGAGGTTTAATACAGGGATGAATTATGTTGTAAATGAATTATCTGCTCTTTTTTGTGGACTGCGGAAAGCGTTCTGGAAAAATCAGAGGCAAGCAATACTTCAGCAGTTTCTAATTTATTTATTTTTTAAAACAAATTCTTTCCCTGGCACTTAATTTTAACATTTTAAAAGCTAGGTTTCTGGAATCCATAGCAGGATTACCTGTATCTGAAAAACCTTAGAGTTTGAAATGTATAAAATATTTGGATTTAGAGGGGGGAAAGTCAACATTTGGGTTGGGTTGGGTTGAGTTGGGTTGAGTTGGGCATAGTTCTTCCCATTCCTTAAAATTGTTATCGACAGTAGAGATTTGACTGGGACAATACTATGGGTAGGATTAAAGTAATTGAACAGTGGTCTTAAGTTCACACAACTTTAAATATGCAATGGAGGCAAGCTTGTTTTCTGCCATTCTGAGGAGTCCAGCGAGATCTTGGTGGATCCAAGATCTGTTTCGATGCAAGAAAACAAAGCTATGCAAGAAAGCAACCACACAGCAGAATGAAATGTATAGAGGAGGAAGGAGCATCTGGAAGGTCGTGAGAAAAATAAGGACAAGAGTAAGGATTTGCTCACAAACAAACATTTATTGGTAGGCTTCCATCTCTAGGTGAGGGACAACTTCCTAAGGGAGTTTAGCACTGCTGCTGGGGGTGGCGGCAGAAACACCCCTCGTTTCCAGATGGGCAGGTGGGATTCTGGCATGAACCTCCAGTTGATCCTGAGCAGGGAACTCCAGTCGTTCCTGGGCACTGAGACCTAGTAGATCCTGGGCAGTGAGGTCCAGTAGATTCTGGGCATTGAGGTCCAGACGATGCATAACAAGTTGATGGCTCACATGGCTTTGAGCAACTTGAAGTACAGTGGTGGGACACCGGTGGGACACATGGTGTCTGCTTGCACTGCTGTTGAGACATCTTCAGCTCAGGGACAACTGAAAAGATACAGAGCAAAGATGCATTTCTTGGAGACGCATAGAAGAACACAAATATCTTCCATGACTTGTCTCAGGATCCTTCAAGGAAGAGAGAAACTTGTTCTATGCTAGAGTTACAACCAAAACGTCTTGTCTTTCAGATTTGGGGCAATACATTTGATTGGGTTCACAGGCCACCGTTCTGGTTCATTTGTCAACCTGGTTACCCTAGCTTGTTTGGCAAATCACAGGCCGATTTTCAGCTTAATTCATGTGTGGGACAAACCCTGGTTCTTAAAGATCCGGGTTTCCTGGATAAGTTTGTGCAATCTTCAAAACAAGGAGATGGGAGAAGAAGAGCAAGAGAGACAGAGAGGCAGGAAGAGGGGGGAGAGGGGGAGAGAGGAAAAGGGAGAGGGGGAAAGGGGGAGAGGAAGAGGAAGAGAGAGAGAGAGGAAAAGGGGGAGAGAGAGGAAAAGGGAGAGAGAGGAGAGAGCGGGAAAGGGAGAGGAAAGGAGAGAAAGGAAAAGGGGGAGAGGGGAGAGGGGAGAGGGAAGGTAGATGAAAAGAGAGAGATTGTTGAGTGTTTTAACTACAATAATAAGAAGCAATGCAAACTAAATAGAACCAAAGAAGAAGGAAGAGAGAGGGACAAATAAAAAGAAAAAGCTAAAATTGCAAAACAAAGTAAGAAGCGAAAAAGAGAAAAGTAGACAAAATATATACCAAGAAGTGGTTTTCCATTTTCTTCAAAGCAGTTACAAGTGCAATTATACTTTAACCTCCCTCTCTCAGGTTATGCCATGACTCATTTCTTTCTCAATCTTCAAAAGAAGGATTCCAAAGTGGAGATCAAAGAGAATCGCGGGGAGAGAGCAGGACTAGCTGTCCACCTTTTGAAATCACACCACCTTTCGGCTAATGAGCATTGCCATGATCTAAAATAACCAAACGGAGTTCCTAAGGACGATGTTGGGAAGGGCCATTCATTAAGTAGGAGTAGGAATGGCTACAAGCAAAATCTCAGCTTCCAGTCTTGAGCCATGAGTTGAGAAAGAGACCTGACTCTGAGCAATGCTAAGCAAGCTTTTTTTTTCTATTTTTTTACTGAGAACCACAGTCAATCAAGTGTCTCCTGCGCAGAAGAAGACATCAGCCTGAAGGAAGCTGAGCATTTCTTCTCCTCAGAAGGTGAAGAAAAGTCTGCCTGAAGTCTACCCCATCCTAAATAAAATTGTCTTGCTGTTTTCCATGATTAACTTCCCGCTAAAGGACCATCAAAATCCCATTAATTCAACCATAGGCATCACTCAAGCTTGAAAATATAATCCCCAAAAGGATATCTTGAGGAATGGGATCCTAAGTTGAGTTTGCGCCTGCTTTCCAATGGATGTGGTTGCAGACAACCCTTGCTAGATCGTTGCCTGGGCCAAATGACTATGGAAATTGTTGACCCTTGATGAAGAATTGGGCAGAGAGAAAGAGAGATGTCCCAAAGCAAATAGAACCAACTTACCCACAACTTGATGATAGACGGCGATGCTAAAGGAAGGCTGAAAGCTTTGTCAGGTGTCCAAAGGAAAGATCTTATATAGCTCCTCTTGCCATAATTCATTAGGAGACACAGATGACAAGGTCTGTGCCTTTCATGAAGATTGATAGAAAGAGAAGCCACCCTAGTGGCATCATGGGGCTTTCAGCTCCTAAATTTCCCTTTTTTTCCAGAAGCATCCACCCTCGTGGAGAACAACATGTCTCTCATAATTACGCTTTGATAGATAGCTGAGTGGTGGCTAATGAAGCATTCATGAGTTTGTCTTCCTATCTCACGTGGTTTGGGAAAGCCAAACTTGGCTGATGGCCATCAACTTCAACTGACATCATGGTGGGAGGGAGGCCAGAAGGAGAAACCCAGCAGATTCTGCATTCCAGGATACAACCCACCCACCCCAAATCTATGTGTACATTCTTAGAGGGATTAGTTATCCAGATTAATTAAGTTGACCTCAACTGGAGGCAAAGGTTAAAGCCAACTTGGAAGAGAGACAAGATTGTCCATTGGGTTATGAAATATTCCCCTACCATGAATCTGCTATTTAAGGTGCCCTCTTTTGTAGTAGTTGTGGTTATTTTATTCTCCATGGGGTAACCTAGGACAAAGAGCAAATAAAATTATGATATTCTTTAGATGCATCAATTCCGATCATAAACTTAGCATTTATCCAAGTAATGTCATTGTTATTTCCCTCTTTGTCTTCTTCCTCCTCCTCTTCGTCACCTCCTCCTACTACTACTACTTCTTTTTCATCTCCCAAACATTTTTTATTTTTGCCAAAGCATTTTCAGATCACTCTTTAACCACCGACCCCACTTCCCTCAAAAAAATTGCTGGTCAAGGAAGGACAGTCTTGCAGAAGGATATTTAGTTAGCTACCTTTTGACCAACATGTGAACTTCAAAAATCACCCAGCATTCACTCTTAACAGAGTTTGATCATCTCAGGAGATGAAGACTGAAAAAATGGTCCTGGATTGATGATATACTGTATGAGAAGGTCAAAGAGGAAATAGTTGATCGAGAAGACCTCAATAATGGTGGCCATCACATTTGACTTCATCACTCAAATTCATCACTCTCTAAAGGAAAGTTGCACACCCTCATTAACTCAGATGTGTTTTCAAAACAGGGTGTTTAATTACTGAAGAAAAAGAGCTAAAAATCACACAAATCCATTTGAGGAAGATCTCTTGATGACAAGAGGGGTGTTGAAGCTGTATGAGTCTTCAGTCACTCACATTGACTTCCTGGGTAGGTTAGAAGTGGAAGGACCTCAATGGGTATAAAAAGACCAGATGTGGCTCCAGATCCAACAAGCATTCCTCTCCTCCTGCCTGAACAGAGTTCACACTTCATCTTTGGGTAAGTGGACTTCGGGACGGTTGTCTCTTGAGCAGCGGGTAAAGTGATGGATCTTCCTCAGGTTTGGCACAGAAGGAAGGAGCTGGAGTCTCTTTTTGGCTCTGGTGGACCAGGATATGGAACCAAACATAGCTTTCCTTGAATTTTGGAGGAAGGGAGGTTGTAAGGAGGGGAAAAAAGGAAAGGAAAAGCATGGAGGTTGAGGGAAGACATGTCTTCTCTTGAAGACGGAGAGATCCTTCAACTGGAGGTCGTTAGTTTTATTCTCCTGGAGGATCCCAGGGCTGATTTTGGTGATTGAGGAAGGGGATTTCATGGGCTTTTCTCTTCTTCCAGACCACCCCCCAAACAACAAATCTACAATGCAGCAGAGCAAGCAGCCACAGGGATTCCCCCCAATGGGCCAGACCACCAATCAATGCAAAGGATCGACTGGCGGCCAGACCCAAGGACCAGCTGTGCAACAGAGCCAGTGCCAGGATTCGGCACCAACCCAATGCCACAGCTCGGGAGTGACCCAGGTCCAGTCATCTGGTGTGAGCCAGATGCAAGGAAGTGGTGTGAGCCAGATGCAGGGAGGTGGTATGAGCCAGATGCAAGGAAGTGGTGTGAGCCAGATGCAGGGAGGTGGTGTGAGCCAGATGCAAGGAAGTGGTGTGAGCCAGATGCAGGGATCAGGGGTGACCCAGATTCAATCCTCAGGGCTTGGCCAGAGACAGCAATCTGATCTGGGCCAGTGCCATGGATCTGGCATCAGCCAGTGCCAGGGATCTGGTGGAAACCAGGGCAAGGGATCCCCCGTGGATCAATGCTGCTGCTCACCTGTGAGCCAGGGCAAGGGATCAAGTGGAGGCCAATGCAAGGGGTCCCCCGTGGATCAATGCTGCTGCTCACCTGTGAGTCAGGGCAAGGGATCAAGTGGAGGCCAGGCTAAGGGATCTCCCGTGGACCAGTGCGGGAGCTCCGATGTCTGCAAGGGCAAGGGATCAAGTGGAGGCCAGGCCAAGGGATCTCCTGTGGACCAATGCAAGGGCTCCAAGGGCAAGTACTAAGGATCCACTGAGGGTGCAGAGCACAACAGGCACTGCCAACCTAACCACCAAGGATCCAGCCTGTGCTAAGGGTGCTTAGCCCAGTCATCACTCCAGAGGAACCAAGCTACCATAAATGGACTTTGGAAGTCTCCAATCTTCTCTCCGCCATCCTTGACCTTCGCTCGCCTCTCTACTCTTCCGGTTCATCTGATTCTACGCCAAGCTTTCCAGTTGGCCTCGCATCATGTTCTCCAGCCTGCTCTGAGGGCCTCTACCTTCTCTGTCACTCATTGCAACCTGTTTGCTTCTCTACATGGTCTCAACAAGGCCACTTGTCAATAAATCTTTCTCCAAGCACCCTGGAGTCTCTCGTGTTGACTTGGTTGGTTGGAGGCAGGGAGGGTTGGGGAGAGCTGACGTACAACAAGCATCATCAGCTGCCACCTTACACTTGCTTGTGCCTCGTTACCATGCGGTGACAGTCTACTATGAGGACTGGGGAGGGTGGATGCTTGGGGGAAAGCGAAAGTAACGGCTGTATCTCCCAGAGAAGCTGCCTCAAGGTCACCCAGCTGGGAGAAGAAAGCAGCTGCATAATAACACTTCAAGCAGTGGTGGTATGCTACCGGTTCGACACGGTTCGGGCGAACTGGTAGTAAAAAAAAAAAGCCTCTGACAATCAGCTGAGAGGATAAAAGACCAAAAAACACATGGGAAGGTGGGAGGGTCCATCCTAGTTTTTTGTTCCTTCATCCTCTCAGCTGATTGGCTTGTTAGGGGGCGTGCACATTAGAGGCGTGCTTGCATGATCGCCCACCAAACCAGTAGCGACTAAGGTAGGGTCCCACTACTGACTTCAAATGACCCTCCTGAAAACATATTGCTTGAACCCGATCGGTCGTGGGGGGCAGGGGGTCTCGGGCCCAGGTGGCAGTGAAGGGAGGGACAAGGTTAATTTAGGGATTTGGGGCACACGATTCTCAGTTCTGGCTTTGCGATGCTGCCTCACATTTGACTTCTGATCAAACGGGTGGCTTTCTCAGCACGTGGAACCGAGGTTTAAAGCGGTGGCAGGTTTGACAAACCTGGTTTTCCTGCTTTGACAGAGCTTGTTGTGGCCCGTCTGGTGGAGTGAAGGAAGGAAAAAAGCTTGGGTGGGTACGGGAAATGAAAACGCTGCTCCCACAAAAAAAAAGAAAGAAATGAGCCTTCCTGAACTCGTAATTAAGTATAGCTTAAATTTACAACTTCATTTCGCCCTTCCAGAAAGTTCTTCCTCTCCTCTGGGTTGAACTCCTGGCTCTAAGGTACACTTCCCCAGGATGTAGAGGTTCCATTTATTGATTTATTTTTGCACAGGGAATCCTCAACCTGAAAGAGTTCGAAGTTACAACGGCCCTGGAAAAAAAAGGGGGGCCTATGATCATGTTCCACACTTACAACCGTTTGCAGAATCCCCGTTGTTATATTCGTATGCTCGACAACTGATTCACATTTATGATGGTTACAGCGTCCTCGGGGTCACGCAATCCCCTTTTTTTCAACCTTCTGACAATGGGGAAGCCAGATTCACTTAACAACCATATGACTAATTTAACAACCGCAGCGATTCCATGAACAAAGGTGACCAGGAACATCGTAAAATGGGGTAAAACTCAGTTTCTCACTTAGCAGCATCCATTTTGAGCTAAGCTGTTGTACGTCAAGGACTACCTGGGATTAAAATACCTCAGGTTCATCTTTCTTGCTTTATATATATTAATTTTATTAATTTTCTCTTCTTTACATTTATTAATGCTTAATAAACTAAAATAATAGAGGTTCGTCTTTCTTCAGTCAAGGAAATTTTCAAGTCTGCTCACAGTAAAATAACTTGGGGGATGGACTGGAAGCCCCCTGACCTTAAGAAATTCTAGGAATTCTTGAATAAAGAAAGAGATTTCAATGAATGGAAACATGTTTTTTTTTCCTTCCTCTGATATTCCAGACAGCTGCAAACTTTTAACCCTCTGCTAAAAAAAGTTAAAGCATGTTTCAACAAACCTACACCATGAAGGAGGATCCTGACAACCTGGTTTGTTGCTGTTTTTCCACCATCATCAGAAAAAAAAAGAAAGAAAGAAAATCTGTCAACGTGATTTTGGCAAACGCCCCATTTCCTTCAGGTGACTTACTGCTCTCTCCCTGGGAATAATACATGAATTTTTAAAATAATAATAATAATGGGTATCAGAGTCTGTAAAACCCAGCAGAATTAAGATGCAAGATCTTTACTCTTTTCTCAAGCCTGAAAAATATCTTTTTAACAGTTGCATTTCTTCCCACAATGAAGTCCTGGCTTTAGCAGGTGGCAGCCTGGCCTGTTTGTGGGTTCAGAAGCTAAGCAGGGTCGGTCCCGGGTCGAGTCTGAATGGGCAACTTTCTGGAATTCCCACCACTGTAGGCTAAACTTAATTTTTTTTTCATAAAGGTTCACAAAGTCACAGGAGTCCACTGGAATTTGCACAAAATTCAAATAAATAGGTAGATTGCGACTGTTCGAAGTTACCATCGAAAAAGTGACTTGTACTTATGACCGTTTCATCCTCCCCTGGTCATGTGATCAACATTTGGCTGCTTGACAACCTTGCCCTTATTTATGATGGTCATCTGGGTCACGTGGATTGCCATTAGGGGCCTTCCCGGCTGGCTTCCAAGAAGCAAAGTCAATGGGGGGGAAGCTGGATTCATTTAACGATGGTGTGATTCACTTAATAGCTGAGGTGATTTTCTTCGCATCCGTGGCAAAAAGGGTGTAAATTGGGTGTGACTCTCTTAATTATAATTATTTTGATGTATTTTATGAAGTCTCGGGGGATTAAAAAGTGCTAGGAAAAAAAGCGAATAGTAAATTGTTCCTGAGAAGGAATTTGCTAACAGATTTTGTTGGATTTATTGATTTGATTTGATTTGATTTGATTTATTAAATTTAATTGTCAATTGCTTACAAGATAAGTAAGTATAAACATGAGTAAGAATATAGGAAATAGGTGCGAATCAATGGGGACAATAGAACAGGGATGGTAGGCACAATGGTACACTTATGCATGCCCCTTACAGACCTCTTTAGGAATGGGGGTGAGGTCAATAGTGGTAAGTTTGAGGTTAAAGTTTTGTGGGGTTAGAGAATGTAACAATAGAGTCAGGTAATGCATTCCAGGCATTGACCACTCTATTGCTGAAGTCGTACTTCCTGCAATCAAGTTTGGAGTGGTTTACTTCGAGTTTGTATCTGTTGTGTGCTCTTGTATTGTTGTGGTTGAAGCTGAAGTAGTCATTGACTGGTAGGACATTGTAGCAGACATTTTATGTACTACGCTTAAGTCCAACCGTAGGTGGCGTAGTTCAATAGTATAATAATGGGCATGTAGTATACTATAATAGGCGTAGTTCGATCCTATCTCCACATCAGATTCATTTACCCAACTCATTCGACCCATCCATTCTGGTCAACAGTGTGAATTTCATATCCAGAGTCGGTTTTCTTCTTCTAAACCAGTTGAGAAATCCGGATTAAAGTAATGTCTTTTTTTATTACAACATCCGAATCAAACCAAATGATGGGTCTGAATTATCAAATCAGATAGGAGTGGATTGGATTGGGAGGGGCATTTCGTTCTTCAATTTCAGGCCGCAGACCTGACCCTGGAGGAGCCCAAATAGTCAAGGGCAACTCATTGTGTTGCTGATTAAGATCCTAGGAGGATAATTAGAAATCAATTAACATAGAGAATGCGAGGACTCAAGTGGTAAGGATGCTGGGCAGGAAGTTAGCAAGCCCGCGTTTGAGTACCCGAAAGGGTTGAGCTCCCGGCCTTTGCTCCAGCTCCTGCCAGGGATGTGAAAGGACCCCCCCCCACCCCACCCAATTGGGTGTTCCCTTGGCAATGATGATGTCCTTGGCTAATCCTTTCAACCCGGAAGTTTCTGACACAAGTGCAAAAAAAAACAACCCAACCTTAAACCCAGGAAGAGTCTGGCTTTGCATTTTAATGAGATGAACTGAAATATATTCATTATTCCTATTTTTTTTTGCACGCCGCCACATTTTGTAAGGTAGGAATGCATCACAAAAATAACACAACTCTTCAGAGATCACGTAATGCCACAAGATAAAGTCTTTATTTCTTACAAACCCAAGCTTTGGGCATTTTGCTCTTTCAAGTCTCTTTTTCTTACATCGCTTTTGGTTCCTTCACCCAAGGTGTCCCTGCCTACCGCGACAGAAAATCCCGGAAACTTACACAATTTAAGGAAAGGAGACAGCCATTGAAATGAGAGAAGCTCAAACATCTGGAAATTTGGAAAAATTGAAAGGTGCTCCAACATCTGGAAATTTGGAAGAATTGAGAGGTGCTCGAACATCTGGAAATTTGGAAGAATTGAGAGGTGCTCGAACATCTGGAAATTTGGAAGAGTTGAGAGGTGCTCGAACATCTGGAAATTTGGAAGAATTGAGAGGTGCTCGAACATCTGGAAATTTGGAAGAATTGAGAGGTGCTCGAACATCTGGAAATTTGGAAGGATTGAGGGATGCTCAAACATCTGGAAATTTGGAAGAATTGAGAGGTGCTCGAACATCTGGAAATTTGGAAGAATTGAGGGATGCTCAAACATCTGGAAATTTGGAAGAATTGAGGGATGCTCAAACATCTGGAAATTTGGAAGAATTGAGAGGTGCTCAAACATCTGGAAAGTTGGAAGAATTGAGGGATGCTCAAACATCTGGAAATTTGGAAGAATTGAGAGGTGCTCGAACATCTGGAAATTTGGAAGAATTGAGGGATGCTCAAACATCTGGAAATTTGGAAGAGTTGAGAGGTGCTCGAACATCTGGAAACTTGGAAGATGTTGAGGAATACTCAAACCCCTGGAAACTTTGAAGCAACGTCCCCAAAACCAAGTGCACGAAGAGGTCAGAAAAGGCGAGGGAAGAGGTCAATACTGAGCTATTATGGGATGCTTTTTCGTCATGGGGATTTTTTCTCAACAGCCTTTATTTACAGCACGGGTCAGGGCACTTGCAATCACACGGACAAACTCCCTGTGGTTTGACACAGACGTCAACAGCTGGTCCTACGCACTTTGGAGCACACAGGGGAGGACAAACGGGGATGCAGGCCTCCCCGACAACTTTAACACTTGGGGCTGCACAGACGGGCACATCGCAAGGACAGGCCGGAACGCACACTTTGCATTGTGTAGCACATCCCTTTCCGCAGACGGGTGGTGGGACGCAAGGTTGCTTACACTGCTGGTATGGATAAGACATTATCCTTTTCTTTTAAAAGAAAGACCAATCTGTGAAAATAAGTAGAAGAAACGTCATTCCTGGTTGGCACGTCTTCAAAGGATCTCAGACACGCATGAAGGTAGCTTAAAAGAATATCAAGTTGATGAGAAATGTTATCTAAAGATCTGAACCCAGCCAGAAGTTTTCATCTCCAGAACTTCAGCTCTGCTTTGATAAGAACAAATCCGCTTGTTACTCCAGAATTCATTTCAACTCTTCTCAAAACAGAGACCTTAGATTTTTTTTCCCGCCCTTAAGGGACTTGTTCTCCTGGAAATATTGATCTTGGACACCGTGTCTTGTCCTTTTCCCTTTCATCTTCTGTCTGGTGGGATTTCCATTCAGAACCAGCAAGAATAACCTCAAGAAACATCATTCAATAAGGAATACATTTACTTACTGGAGAATTTCCTTGGTAGCAAGCGATTGCAGGTCACCATTAGCAACCTTCTCAAATGTAACTGTCCATCCTAAGGATGGATTAAAAGAAGATGCAGGACCATCCCAACAGTTTCCTAGAACCCATAATTTCATCCAGTGGTGATCAAAATCAACACGTTTTGGACTTACCTAAATCAGTGCCAATCGCCAAGTTGAGAAGAAACACCATCCACAACCAAGAACCTCTTTTTATACCAGTTGGTTGAAAATGAGTGCCACAAAGGAAGCATCTTAAGTGTGAAGAACCTGCGGTGATGGTGGTTTTTTTTTCCCCCTAGATGACATCAGGATGATACACCTACATAATGTTTAAATTGCTAGTTGGAAATAATTATTCTAATACCTTTTTTTTGTAATTGAATGGAGATCTCCCTGTCTTGAGGGCTCTTGGTCACCTGAGCTTACTTTGAAGTCGATCCCTGGAACGTTACAAGACCTGATCTTCGCTCTCCCTATCAGTCGCTGAAAAATGTGATTTTCAAAGGAATCTGATCCAAGTCAATTAGCTGATTTGCAAATTGCCCAAGGAAAGGGGGAAAAACCGCATTTTGAAGACAACTGAAAGACATTTCCGGACCATTCAAGATAAGAATATTTGAAGGGCTGCCACAAAGAAGAGGAAGTCAACTTATTTTCCAAAGCACCTGAAGGCAAGACAAGAAGCAACGGATGGAAAGGAATCAAGGAGAGAAGCAACCCAGGAACTAAGAAGTGATTTACTGACAATGAGAATAATTAATCCGTGGAGCGGATTGCCTGCAGAGGTTGTGGGTTGCTCCATCCCTAGAGGCTTTCCAGAAGAAACTGGACAGGCAGTTGTCTGAAATGGCACAGGGTCTCCTCCTTGAGCAAGGGATTGGACTAGAAGACTTCCAATGTCTCTTCCAATTCTTATTGTGTTAAAGAAATGTCCTGCAAAAGAGACAAATTAAGAGCACGAGAGAGGAGAAGAACATCAGTCAAAAATTGGGGTGATTTTGATACCAATGGATCAGGGGTCTTCAAACTTGACAGCTTTAAGACTTGTGGACTTCAACTCCCAGAATTCCTCCTCCAGTCATGTTAGCTCAGGAATTCTGGGAGTTGAAGTCCACAAGTCTTAAACTTGCCAAGTTTGAAGATCCTTGGTCTACTCTATCTATTTATTCTACCTCTCTCTTTCTCTCTCTCTCTCTATTTCTATCTCTCTATCCTATCATCCATCTACCTACCCATCTACCTATTGATAGTGTTATCTCTCTCTCTATTCTATCATCCATCCAACCAACCACCCACCTACCTATCTACCTATCATGCTATCTCTCTATCCTAGCATCCACCTACTTACCTACCTATTGATAGTGCTATTTCTCTATATTATCATCCATCTATATCTATCATCTACCTAACTACCTAACCACCTATCATTCATCTATCTATCTATCTATCTATCTATCTATCTATCTATCTATCTATCTATCTATCTATCTATCTATTCTCTCTTTCTCTTTCTCTCTATCTATTCTCTCTCTCTCCCTCTATCTCTCTCTCTTTCTCTCTATCTATTCTACCTCTCTTTCTCTATCTATTCCAGGGGTCTTCAAACTTGACAGCTTTAAGACTTGTGGACCTCAACCCCCAGAATTCCTCCTCCAGTCATGTTAGCTCAGAAATTCTGGGAAGTCCACAAAGTCTTAAACTTGCCAAGTTTGAAGACCCTTGGTCTACTCTATCTATTTATTCTACCTCTCTCTTTCTCTCTCTCTCTCTCTCTATTTCTCTAATCTCTCTATTCTATCATCCATTATCCTATCCACCTACTTACCTACCTTTGATAGTGCTATTTCTATATATCATCTCTATATCTATCATCTACTCTACCTATATCATCATCTATCTATCTATCTATCTATCTATCTATCTATCTATCTATCTATCTATCCTCTCTTTCTCTTTCTCTCTATCTATTCTCTCTCTCTCCCTCTATCTCTCTCTCTTTCTCTCTATGGGGTCTTCAAACTTGACAGCTTTAAGACTGGGACCTCAACCCCCAGAATTCCTCCTCCAGTCATGTTAGCTCAGGAATTCTGGGAAGTCACAAAGTCTTAAACTTGCCAAAGTTTGAAGACCCTTGCTACTCTATCTACTATCTGCATGATAGTGCTATTTCTCTATATTATCATCCATCTATATCTATCATCTACCTAACTACCTAACCACCTATCATTCATCTATCTATCTATCTATCTATCTATCTATCTATCTATCTATCTATCTATCCTCTCTTTCTCTTTCTCTCTATCTATTCTCTCTCTCTCCCTCTATCTCTCTCTCTTTCTCTCTATCTATTCTACCTCTCTTTCTCTATCTATTCCAGGGGTCTTCAAACTTGACAGCTTTAAGACTTGTGGACCTCAACCCCCAGAATTCCTCCTCCAGTCATGTTAGCTCAGAAATTCTGGGAAGTCCACAAAGTCTTAAACTTGCCAAGTTTGAAGACCCTTGGTCTACTCTATCTATTTATTCTACCTCTCTCTTTCTCTCTCTCTCTCTCTCTATTTCTATCTCTCTATCCTAGCATCCACCTACTTACCTACCTATTGATAGTGCTATTTCTCTATATTATCATTCATCTATCTATCTATCTATCTATCTATCTATCTATCTATCTATCTATCTATCTATCTATCTATCTATCTATCTATCTATCTATTCTCTCTTTCTCTTTCTCTCTATCTATTCTCTCTCTCTCCCTCTATCTCTCTCTCTTTCTCTCTATCTATTCTACCTCTCTTTCTCTATCTATTCCAGGGGTCTTCAAACTTGACAGCTTTAAGACTTGTGGACCTCAACCCCCAGAATTCCTCCTCCAGTCATGTTAGCTCAGGAATTCTGGGAAGTCCACAAAGTCTTAAACTTGCCAAGTTTGAAGACCCTTGCAATGGATGGATCAATTTCTCTTCCAGAAGTCTCTGCAGATGGGTATAGGATAAAGGAGAATATTTGTAGCTCAGGGTTGACATGAGGAGTCCTTGGTGCTCTCTGAGTTTGCTTTCTTGCATTGATGAAGTTACTAGGATTAATTATTACCCTAATTTGGGTAACGAAACGTCTGCAAGAAAACAAGCCAGCTCAGAGGGCACCAAGGACCCTTCAGATTGGTGTCTATTCCTTCAAATGACTTTCAGATATCCCCAAGTTTGGTATATATTCCTCCTAAAGAGATTTAAGAATTATAACATTCAAACACTCCTGAAAATTTCAAAAGAATGCATCAAGCTTTAAATGTGTCCATCGCATTGAGATCACATCCTGTAAAAGGGGATTTATTCCCGAGGATTGCTACTTTGGAAACACAATATGCAAATGGAAATCAGGAGGGACAGGAGGTGCAACCTTATACAAGACATCTTAGATAGATTGACAGAGTTGGAAGAGACCCTGTAGGTCATCTAGTCCAACCCCCCCACCCAAGCAAGTTAGCTCCCCAACCTTTGGGAGAGAATGCATCCCAGCAAGACAGCAGGGTTAGAATGGAACTGAATCGAAATCAGATTAAAAATTGGTGCTGTGAATCCTGAAGCTCTGGGTGCATTAAATCGTTTTTTCTTTGGGTCATGTTGCAATGAGATTCTAATCATGTTTCAGAAAGGATCACAACTCCTCAGCTAAACTGAATTAAACTAAACACTAAGTTAAAGTAAACTAAAGTAAACAGAAGTGAACATTAAATTAAATTAAACTAGATTAAACTAAATTACTCTGAGCTAAACTGAAATAATCTAAAGTAAATTAAACTAAACTGGATTAAACTAAACTGCATTGAGCTATACTAAACTAAATTAAACTAAACTGGATTAAGCTACATTAAATTAAACTAAACTGGATGAAATTAAACTAAACATTGAGCTAAATTAGATTAAATTAAACTAAGCATCTGGTTAGACTGGGAGATCCCCATTTCCCGTTGTTTGACATCTGAGCAAAAAATCTTGACATGTCAGCAAGATTATTAGGCGCACCACAGAGGAGAAATACTGAAGTACCCACAACAGAGGACTTAAATTAAAATTTGTAACTGCTGCAGAGGCATTCTTTGCACTTCTTTAATTATCTTTTTCTTTGTTAGTTGTTTTCCTTACTTTTTCTTTTATCTTTTTTCCCGTCCTCTAACTTTTCTCTTTCCGTAGTTTTGCTCTGGCTAATATATTTTTCAATAAGCATTCTTTTTTAAAAAGAAAAAGAAAAGAAAAGAAAAGAGGGAGAGAAGGAGGGAGGGGGGAAATGCAACACTGCCTTTTTAAGTGTCACAAATTGCTCAATTATGCGGGACCTTCTCATGTTCCTAATGAACCCCCAAAAGGTGTCTTCTCTCTGACCCAAAGAGGCTGAGAGTTGGGCGAGGCTCGGTTGGTGACAGGAACAGGATGAAACAGAAGTCAAACCACTAAACTGTTCATTAAGAAGAGAACATTTGATGGCTTAGCAGAACTAAAAAAAGGGCCGGGCAAGGATTAGATGATAAGGAGATTTTAAGAAGCTTGTCTGACGCTTTCAGAAAATCAGGATTTAAGAACAGGGTGTTATCTTCAACCCTTTTGTTCTGGAGTGATTCTGCATTGTTTGAAAAAGAGACGTATGATCTTTATCTGAATTTGGTTCTCTTGGTTGATCCTTATTTTAATTTTTTTCCTTCTTAAATTCACGCACTCTGGCACCTTTCGTGACTGATAGAGGGTAGGTGGGTTTTCAGAACTCATGAAGTGGAACAGAACAGATTAACAGAGTTGGAAAGGATTTTGGAGGTCTCCGACCATGTGATGGATTGTCCTGGGCGAGGTTTTATGGTCTGTCCTGGTTTTGTTTTTAACTAATCACTTAACGGTAGAGGAAGAGCAGCAAACGAGTGGATAAACTGCCTGTAGAAATTAGTACGAGCTTGCCAGTTTAATACAGATTGTACCTTGATTGTACTTCAATTCCTTCACTCGATATACGATATCCATGATAATCCAATTTAGTACGATGGAATTCACACTTGGATAATGTGATGTACAGCTGTGCTCCCAGTAGTTTCTCAAGCACCTGTCTTACCAGCTGTACAAAATGTCTCCGTATATATCAGTATATCGTTCAGATATACTAATACCCCCCTGTACAAATGTTCAGACAACTGGTCATCTGAACATGTTGGGGTTCTCCTGAACAGGGTGTCAAAGGGACACTCAAGGGTGCTCATTCACAGCAGAATCCACTCCGCACCTGGGTTATGGTTGTAGGATGTAATCCTATTTAATTCACTCCCTTGAAAACATGTATTTTTGCAACGTCAACATTTGGGTTGTGTGCTAAGTGTGGGCGGTTGACACAGGTGTGTTCAGTTGACTTGAAATATAAAGAATTAGCTTCTTGGTGCCTTGTATTCATCTTGAGATGGCTTAAACCGGGCCCCACAGGAAGGAATTCACTTTCACCCCCTTTTGATAAGGCAGATTTGAGCAATTACATCTCATCTCAGATTCTGTGTCCCATAATGACCTCCTCAACCTCTGGGGTCAAAATGGACAGACACTGCCGTGGTGGTCCATAGCACCATTGGTGGTCACCACTTCCAGGAAAATCCCAAAACAAAGTAACCATCCACAAGAATTTGGTTCATGGGACCCTCAAACTTCTGGAGGAAAGTCGTTCCACTGATTAATTGTTCTCAGGAAATTCTTCCTTAGTTCCAGGTTGTTTCTCTCCTTGGTTAATTTCCTTCCATTGCTTTTTGTTCTGCCTTCATGTGCTTTGCAAGATAGCTTGACTCCCTCTTCTTTGGGGCAACCCCTCAAGTAGTGGAAGACCACTTCCACGTCAGAATACAGAATAACAGAGTTGGAAGAGACTTCGGACGTCTTCTAGTCCAGAGGTCACCAACCTTTTGGACCTCAGTGGACTACTTATATGAATTTTGACTGATGGTAGCTTGCTGATGTTGGTGGGAAAGTTGGTCCCATATTCCAGAGCTGGAGTAGTCACAGGACTGGCCCTTTGGTCATCTCGGAGCAGCTGCTCCTCCACCTGGGTGCACCCGCCTGCCATGGACTGGAGCTCTGGAATAGGGGACCAACTTTCCCACCCACATCAGCAAGCCAATTCGAGGTGGATTTCCCTCCCCTGCTACTGGTCTTACCTTCCAGTTCCACTTGTGTGGTTCTACTCAAGGTAAGGTTTGTGCTTGGCCAAAAATGGGGGCCAGCAGGTGGGCAGGCCATGTGGGCAGTGCAGCCTTGTGTTCCCACTCAGCCTGGATTAATTGCTTTGGGGGGGGACATTTCTCTGTGGACCACCAAAATTTTCTCGCAGACCACCAGTGGTCCCCAGCCCACTGGTTGGTGATCACTGCTCAAGTCCAACCCTCTGCTCAAGCACAAAACCCTATACCATTCCAGACAAAACATTGTTGAATCTCTTCTTAAAAGCCTCCATTGTTGCGTTTCCAGCTTTCCTTACCGTTAGTAAAACAGGGATGGATGGCAGCTCACTCAGGAACAATTTTGCTTGTTAGATACTATCTTGTCATAAATGTTCCCTCGTCCTTTAATTACAAACGCATAGCAATATTTCCTAGCTGTTACCAAATAACGCAACAGTTTTACAGTTTTGGTGAGCCTCTTAATCAAATCAAATGAAAATTTTATTACGAGTCCCAAGGCCAGAAAACGCTGCCATACAAATGCATAAACCTTTAACTAATCAATCTGAAAAGTAGATATAAAGTAGATATAAAATACAATAAAATTACATAAAATAAACACCTCTTTATAATGTTGACCCAATTCAGGGGAATGCTCGGAGAGAGAAGGGTAGCTATCGAAAACACAGAACTGAAAAAAATCTATGCAATGGATTATTTTGTCCAATTGATGTAAAGGAGAAAAACAATAGAAGGAGTCAGGAAATTACACTGAACTAGAATGAGTTCGAAGAAAGTTTGAATGTGAGAAACAAATATTTATTTTGCCTCCCGGATTCTAGTAGTCTTAGAAAGGATTTGCTCTCTTCATTTCTTTCCTTCGGCCCATTATTTTTAATCGGACCGAATCTATTGTTGTGATCTTCCGTGTTGTGAGTCGGAGTTTTCCAAAACTAGCTGAGACAGGAAGCGGCCCATAATTGCATGTCTCAGAACACCTGAATGTGAAGCCACAAAGGTATTCAATAATAAATATTAAATGGGGAAATGCAAGATTCCAGTTCTCTTTGTCAGAGTGTTCTTTGAGAATTTAGTTGGGTCATCAATGACACTTAATTAATATGTCACCCTACAACTACAGCACCCATCCCATGTGCCACTTAACCACTTAAACAATCAAGAGGCAAAAAAATGTGTATGGATTTCCATCTTAATGGAACTTGCTCATAGCAATCCGCTTCAAGGCATTGAACTTAACGTGATCTTGCAAGTGCCTTTCCTCCTAAATAAATAAACTAAATATTTTTGGTTAGATTCTTATGACTCTAATGGTGAAATGGGCATTTCTTCCCAATTGAATAAAGTCTTTTTCTTTTTTCTTTCTTTTTTCCTCCTAAGAAAATGGTCTGGTTTGAAGAAGGTGTAGGACACATTTAGCGCAAAATTGTAGAATGTTGGGGAAAAGTGGGCCTTTCTGAAATGAACAGAGACCAAACTTTGGGAAGAGTTGAGAACTATCTCGGGTCTTCTTCTTGGAATCAAAACATTTGAAAATAGGGGAAGGGGTGTTACTATCCCACTATGTGGGCAAAAGTCTACATTCCTTTGTGGCATCTTCTGAACCATGTTTTTTTTTCTTTCTGATACTGAATAAACATAGTAACAAATTAATAGATCAGGAGATAAGTGTTGTTTTTCTCTTTTTTTCCTCCTCCAGAGTCAGAAGAACGGGTTCCTTTTAATTTGCCTGTTGCCAGCAGCATTTAAACAACATTTTTTAATGATAACTTGAAGAGTACAGTTCACAGGAAAAACTGTGGGATTGGACTTTTTTTCCGCATTGTGTGGTATCACCACGAGGCTGGAAGAAGAGTATATAAGCGGATGCCTTGTAGTTGAGTTTCAAAGCACCAAACTTGTCTCTCCTTCAACTTGAGAAGATTAGAAGGTAAGTTCACTTTTTATATCTGGGCATCGGTCTAGTTCTCCATATGTGTTCGTATTTTGTGGACATGGAGATGTTCTAAAGCAGGGATTTTGCAGCTGTGCTCGATGGACAGCGATGGTTGGGTGAGAAGTTGAAGATCTGCTGAAGAGCTCTTCAGAGAGGATGGTCATCTTGAGAGAGATCATGAACCCAGAAAATTTAACTCCGTCACTAAAAACTTGGCTCTTGACCAGGGCTTTGAGCAGCCCTGTTCTAGGAGATTTAGGACATTAATTTTGAGGTGACAATCATGGATCATTAAGTGGAAAGAAACTATGTATGTTGGTTTGGTTGTCAACCAAACATCTTTCCATGTTTTGGTTTTTGTGAGCATATACCCAAGAATCAACTGAAGATAAGTCTTGTTCTTAACAGCTAAGATTTTCAAGTTCTGGGAAGGAAGTGTGAAAAGAGCTTTTAAAAAGTTTTTGAGAGGCCAAATTTGGGCCTGATCTTTCTCCTTCTAGAAGCAACATCATCTTCTGTTGTTTCTTGTCTATTTCCCTCTCCAAGGCCTAGTAGACAAGTGGCCATGGGAAAAACCAACATCTTGTAGTAAATTTGTAGGTGTCATTTGTTTCATTTGTCCACCTTTCATGAAAAGTAGCAATTTGTTGTTTTGTCTAGTAGTTGGTATTTTATACTGAACTATAGTTAGAAGACTCTTCCATCTCAGTGGATAAGGCTGTGGGCTTGACTGCCAAAATGGACATTGTGGATTCTCTGTATCTCACAAAATCCAAATTGGTACCTGGAAAAATAAAAAACTGGACAAAAAGAGTGTAGAGAGATTGAGTTCCCCAACCTTCCTCATCTAGATCAAATGTTAGGAAAAGCACTGGAGTATGCTGGCATTTGGCCTGATGGAAAGGTCTTCAAAACTTGAAGGCATCTCAACTTTTCAAACCAAGTTGGGTGTTTTTTTTTCCTCACTTGTTATCAGGAACTGGTGAATCTGCTCAAACCTGAAAGCAACTTGTGATTCAGTTGAAACAATCCATTGGGATTGACTTGAATGAGCCACTGGATTCAAGGAATCAATCCACTTGGTCCCAATTTGCCATTGAGTTCCATGGTTCTATTTCCTTCAAGCAGATCAGCCCAAGAGCTGATCGCTATCCGATTACAATTGGCGATTATTTTGACCAAGAATGAAATTGCTCCCCATGATTGGGTCAGTTTGGTTTTGCCATTCTTTTCCCCTGAAGGTTGGCTCTTCATGATCTCTGCAAAACAAAGGGTGGATCCTTTCCAGCTTCACCTGTCTCCATTTCTTTTCCCTCTTAGGATCTGCAAGATGAACTACGAATACTTGTTCCCAGAGTTCCTTGAAGAGGCTGAGCCCTTCTACTTTGAAGCCAGTGAAGATATTGCGATACCTACCAAAGGGGGGATCTATTGCCCCAAGCCATATCCTCCTTACAAATGTGTCACCCCCAGACCTCGCTACTGCCGCCCCAAATATCCCTCTCCCTGTCCACCTCCCTGTCCACCTCCCTGTCCACCTCCCTGTCTACCTCCCTGTCCACCTTTTAAACCTCAATGTCCATCTCCCTGCTATCCTTTGTATCCTCTTCCCCAATGGCCCAAACCATGTTACCCCTCCTACCCATGCCAACGCTACCCACCTCAATGGTGCTACCCCAAGCCCTTCCCCTGTGGTCCCCAGAAACCCTACCCTTCCTGCCAGCTGCCATGTCCTCCCTACTGGGGACGCCCATGCTACCCCAAATACCTGCCTCAATACCCATGTGACCTCCTTGAGATCTACTAGAGAAGAAGTTGTTGGTCACGTCTCTCCCCTTCTATCATAACCTCAGATTCGTTCTGCCAAACTCTTTTCTTGGTCGAATGTCCTGACCTCAGTTCCTGGGTACCTTCTGGATTTTCCACCCCAAGTTCTATTTTTGCTTGCATTTTTGTTTTTTTCTTTCCGAGGCCAACCATGAGGTCCCCAGGCCACCTCAGGGCCTCCAAGAGTCCCCATGAGGTGGAGCTGCATTAGGTTTCTGCCAATGGAAGAACTGGGTATGTTCAGGCATGGTTTGAGAAAAGAGGCAAAGGAGAAGGAGTTGAAGGAAGAAGAGGAAGAGAAGAAAGGAGGAGAGAATGTGATTTGGAATCATCCCATCCAAGGGAAAACTCAAAGAACTGAAAGGACTTCAAAGATGATGTAGGATTGGGAAACCAAGGACTATAGCAATTGTTTGTTTGAAGCATCCATGCCCAAGGAGTGAGAAGAGACTATTTGAGGGTGGGGGGGAATCCACATTTATTTTGAAACCTATTTTTTTTAACTCATTGTACCCTATTCTGGGAGGGAGTTTGATTTCTCGTCTCTTCTGAATGCTGGGGGTTGGCTGAATTTGTGAATCTCATAGCCTCTTTTTGCCTGCATGTTACCCCTGCTAAACCTATCTGAATAACCCACTATCTGCTCTTCAAAGGTGTCCTTTGTTATCAATAAAATCTGTTTTTCTCTGCATAAACCTTCTTGTGGTATTTGACACATTTGCCCAATGGTTTCATTATGTTCCTCAATCCATTTCTTGAGGGATCAAAAGACCCAACAAAGACTTGGATCAGTTCTATTTCATTCCAAGAGTGTTTAGATGACATTACTTTACAACCAGAGCATAAAACATTGAGTTCCTTCAGCCTTCTGTTGCTAGGAGGACATTCTGCCCTCCAAGATAGAGATCAGCTCTCTCTACACTTTATGAAAAATTCTTCATATGTTTATCTGCTTTCCATGTTAACTTGGAGGACTTCAGAAATGTTGGGTTATTTTTCACTGATTTAAAATTGAGTTGAGTTTAGAGTCTCTGGATGTTTCCATTGGATGCTACCCAGTTTCATTCAAATCAGACCAAATAACTGTATTGTGGTCATTAATCAACAGAAACCCAGTTTAATTAATAAGTATGTAAGGGGAAGTTTAGTCTTGGTGGCTTCATGGATGCTTTCGGGAAGTTTCTTTGACAGTACTCCATTTCCTGGTCTAATCTAGAACCTGGAGTTTTCAATAACAAATTAACCAGATCTGACCCTGTTTAGATTCTCAGATCAAACCAACCCATCACCTTCTGAGAATAAAAAGAAGTTGAATGGTTGGGAAGAAAGCAAAGAACAGGGGATTGATGAGGACAATGGGTCCATGATGAATTGGGAGTTCTAGGTCAACCTTGCAAGATGTAGGTTTTCTAGGCCAGAGAAACCATTTCAGACTGATGGAGACTCTTAAGGGGATCATCCGTTCCTCAAAGGACTTCTTTAAAAGGCCAAATAGTTGCAAACCTACCCTTTCCCAGGAGGCAAACAAGCTATGATGCTTTCCACCATCTCCCCTTTGGCTTCACAAAGATGTTCTTCACCCAGCTAATGCTGGATTTCGGATTATCTTTTCAGTTCCTACTGAATTACTCTTGACTTTTGAAGGTTCTTCTTGACCAGGGTGACACCAGAAAACCCCAAGTGAAATGTGTGCACCTTATTAATATCTCCTGCTCTATAATTAACCCACCATGCCCTGCAAAGACTTTTTCAGAAAAATCACAGACGGGCCAAGGATGGATATTGCAAAAGTTTATTGCAGTCAAATAAATTAAGAGGTGGCCACTGATACTTCAGCCTAGACAATTAAGGACTAACAGAAAGAAACAGCTTGAGGAGGGGGGAATGGCAGATCTTTTATGTTTTGGAAGCCCCCTCCCCAGATCCTTCTGGCTAAGATTGCAGAAGAGATGAGACAGATGGAAGCCAAGAGATGAGATGGAAGTGTGGCAGATGCAGGCGCTAGGGACATCCTTGTTCCTCCAACCACTGATGATCCATGTAGATGTTTCCATAATGTGAAAGCTTCTTATTGCTGGCACGATTTGGGGTTTTGAGGACAAGGATGGCAAGAAAGACACCCAGGCTTTTGGGGACGAGTACAAGGCTGGGGAGACAGACAGCAAGGACTATGCGTTTCTGCAGGATTCACAACACAGCAGTTTTTGGGAAGACATTGTTTCTGAGGTTCTTGGGGTGTTGAGTAGATGCCACATGGCTTTTTCTGCTGTTGGTCCTTAGAAGACATCTTTCTAGGGTTTAACAGAGAGTAATTTGTTTTTAGTGGCTGATTTTTAAAGGTCTCTGTAACTCACCTCATGCCAAGCTTGAAGGTCAACCAGGAGAACTTCAAGTACAAATACAAGAAGGTTGAGAGGTCAAAGATGGAGATACTTGAGGAATGATAACTCATAGCAATCAAATTCACTCTCTGGACTGGGGATGTACAACCAGTAGCACTAAGGCCTCCCCTGTCCTCAGCTTCATTTCTTCTGGTCTTCGACCAAATTTGATCTTCCCATCAACCCAGCACAAGGAACTGACTCTAGCGTTGGTTGAGGAAGACAGAAAATGCGGAGTCTTAACCTGATTATTGAATCACCCTGTTTACATATCCCATTGAATCATATCATAAGAAGACAGCTGAAGATGGAGAAGTTCAAGAAAGAAGAAAAATACAATCTGATCTTAGCAAAAGGATCTAGGTTAGTCTTGGTTCTTCAGTCTTCTGAACCTTCTAAAGAGGTTGAAACCATAATATGTCTAGCTGGGATTCTCAAACTATTCTTGTTGACAAAGGTTAGGTGCCCCTGATCAATAGAAGTTTTCTGAGATATCTGGATATACTTTCTTTCTACTCATTAGCTGAAGATAATGGGTACGTTCAAACCAGAGACCATCTCCATTCAAAGTTGAAGCTTAGAAGAGAAGAACCTACCAGATTCACCTGCACTTACCGTGTCTGCAGAGCGATATCTGATTGATTGAGGATGACTAGATGCCTATGACTTTTATAGAGGACCAGAAAACTTGATTTGTGGGAAATAAATACCAAAGGAATTAGATAAGAAGCAAACTAGAAGAATCGTTGTATTGAGTCAGCTCCATAACTTGCTTTATCTCCTTCTTTACATAATATATTCAGATTTGGTCTCCACATTTCTCCACCCTTCCTGGCCCATGAATATGGACTCTGTTCCTTCTCTTTCCCCTGAAGTCAGAATTTTTACACACAAATTGGAGGAGTAAATTAGGTTGCCAAAGCAGATTGGTTTTTAATTTGGCATGGCTTTGGGTACTAGTTAAGAGGGATGGCATTGCATGGAACATCTGGATGGCTGGGCATGAAATATCCTCCACTTCTGGTTGGCCAAATATGGAAGCGCTTTCCATCTCAAACACCCTTTGCCATTCAACTTCTCTCCCCCCAAAAAACAATCAAGAGTGACATCTGGTCACTGAAAAAGTTTCCATGCTTGGGACCATATCTGGACCACATCAGAACATCTGGACAGTCAGAAGAAAATGGTTCTTTTCTGCCAGGTCCTGCCTCAGATGTCCACAACTCTATTTTTGATGGACACCTTAGATGTCCATGACTTTATTTTTGGTGACACCTTGATGTCCATGACTCTTACTTTGAATGGATACCAGACTTGAAGAGTTAATCCCTCTCCTCTTAAAAATGACAAAGATGACCCTCCAATTGTAATTACTTTTTTGCTCTTGCAGCTATCCTGTTTCAAAGAAGGAGGAAGAAAGCATGAAATGATTTCCTTAATAAATAAATCATAATAAATACATTTTAAAATCTTATCTCCGCAGAATGCTATCTCAGGCTAAATAAAAACACAATTAACCTTCCATCAACTGTGAGGCCTCCCACAAGATTGCTCTGGTTCATTAAAATCTAGCCTTGCAAAGGTATCTCATTTGGATGACCTATCCAGGTAAGGCATTTGGTTTTGAAAATAAGACAAGATCAGATGTTGTCTGTCGATTTGCAAACCAAACACAGATAGGTTTGCTGAAACGGTTGTACTTCTCACTAACTGTTTCCTGTCTTGAGTGGCTTGATTGCACTGTGTCAGCTGTATTCTGTATTTATGTGTCTGGGTGTGTGTGTGAGAGAAAGAGAGTATCAGTAGGAGAAGGAAAATATAATTAAATTAATTTGAACCCAAATCTGGACATCCTCTTTCTTTCTTTCTTTCTTTCTTTCTTTCTTTCTTTCTTTCTTTCTTTCTTTCTTTCTTTCTTTCTTTCTCTTTCTTTCTTTCTTTCCCTTTCTTTCTTTCTTTCTTTCTTTCTTTCTTTCTTTCTCTTTCTTTCTTTCTTTCTTTCTCTTTCTTTCATGTTGTATTCTGATTTTCTGGTTGATTTCTTGATGATCGGATAGAGATTGATAAAAGATAGATAGATGATAAATCATATATAGATGATAGATAATAGATAGATATTAGATAAATGATATATACAGATCATATATAGATGACATATAGATAGATAAATAGAGAGAGAGAGGGTGAGAGAGTGAGAGTTAGAGATATTAGATAAATGACATGTATAGATGATAGATAGATGGCATATATAAATCATATATATATATATATATATATATATATATATATATATATATATATATATATATATATATATATATACATACATACATATACATATATATATATAGAGAGAGAGAGAGATGATAATTAGATAAATAAATGACATATATAAATGATATATATTTATTTATTTAATTAATTACATTTATATGCCGTCCTTCTCCGGAGACTCAGGGCGGCTTACAGTCTTTAGAGCACCATGTTAAGTGCTTGGCAATAGCCTTCATTCCATTGTATATGCCTGCTTATTACTAGGGCTTTTTGGCCCTCCCAAGGGGCATTTTTTTACAAAGTCAGCTTATTGCCCCCAACAATCTTGGGTCCTCAATTTACCTACCCCGAGAGGATGGAAGGCTGAGTCAACCTTGAGCCTGGTGGGATTTGAGCCTGCATTAATTGCAGGCAATTGAGCTAAGTGCTAGATGATTAACAGCCTGCACCACCAAGGCTAGATAGATAGATAGATAGATAGATAGATAGATAGATAGATAGATAGATAGATAGATAGATAGATAGATAGATAGATAGATAGATAGGCAGGCAGGCAGGCAGGCAGGCAGGCAGGCAGGCAGGCAGGCAGGCAGGCAGGCATGACATATCCAGATGTCATATGTAGATCACATATATTTCAATAATTTTATTTAAAAATGATTCTATAGAGAGCTAAAAGAGTAAGGAAACAGTATATACCAAGATAGTGAGAGTGAGTTAGGGGAAAAAAATAAAAAATATCTAAACAAGCAAATTCCAATCTTTGCTGCTGTTACTAGCATAATAATTATTTATTTATTTATTTATTTCATAATTTTATATACCGCCCTTCTCCCGAAGGACTCAGGGCGGTGAACAGCCAACTAAAATGCATACAAACACAGAGATAAATATGGTTAAAAAAATTACAGATTTCATCCTCCCAAATTACATCATCCTGACTCTACTCTTTCCATAACCCGTCCTCTCTACTCCCAGTAAATCCCAGGATCACCTGTTGATTTTTGCCCCTGTTCAGCAAAAACTTCACCAAGGGTTTTCAGTCTTTCATAATAATATATATATTATATACAGGTGATATATATATATATTGCTGCTGCTTCCCAAATCTGACAAGACTCTTTGGGCATTTCTGTCAGTTCTTCCATCTTCACCATTCTTGATCTCGTGGAGGAGTAAATGTGGAAGGACGGGTATTTTGCAAAATGTGGGGTGCATAGTAGCCTCACAGGTCTTCTTCACTTTAAAATAACTTGGTTTTGGGAGGGAGATTGAAATTGTTCAGGATTTTTAGGGGTGAGAAATGGGAATAAAATAAACCAATTCTCTAGGGAAAATGGCTTTTGTCTGGCAAATGGAACGGATGCATATAAAAGGTAGTTCTGGGAAACAGAGCCAACAATTTATTCCCTATATCCAAAATAACAATAATTTACAGGAATTCTTGCCTGAAAAAATATTGTTTGGGTCATTTTTTTTCTTGCTATGGTTGGGCACACAGCCAGGTGTTTAGACCTGATTTGGTAATTTAATGCCTCAGATGCCTCTGGAAAGGGAGAAGTGCTGGTTATGCCTCCCCCAGGTTTGGTGTCTCATTATTTACCGACACAGAAATGAAAACTACGACTTCCTGCTCGTGGGCAAAATGATGCACGCCTGTTTTGTTTCTGCAACCAATTTCATGCCGAAGGGACTGGCAATTTGGAGGATGGACCACTAGGTGGCGATGCAGTGCCAAATAATAACCTGCTGCAGGGACTGAGGCCACAATTAAGCAAGGTTTAATCTGGGGTGGAGACTGCAGCTGTAGGCAAGGAAGTAGCTGCAAAAAGAGGGAGGGAGATTGGGGGACAGGGAGGACAGAGGCAGAGGGAGAAGGAAGGAAGGAAGGAAGGAAGGAAGGAAGGAAGGAAGGAAGGAAGGAAGGAAGGAAGGAAGGAAGGAAGGAAGGATCAGAAAGAGAAAGAAACAATTTGTGCCTTGTAAGTTTGCAATCTATGCAGGGTCTTGTTTCCAAAATACTCTTGTACAATGTTTAACTCCATAGAGTAGCAGGGTTTTTTGGACGGGGAGAAGGTTGATCTTGTAATAAGGATTCATGATAGGGTCGGACTTGAAATATTTCAGCTCAGATTCTCACTTGATTGTGGAATATGGACACTGTTTTTCCCCAAACCTCCCTTACAGGGTTGTGTAAGGAACAACTTAGGTCCACAAAAGCCACAGGTGGAAAGGTAGGAGAGAAAAGTCATCGTGAATGAATTAAACATACATCAAGGAGGGAAAGAAAACAAAAAGTTAAGTATTGCTATGAAAACAAAGTTTATTCAATACAACTTCACACACAAAGCCAGCAAAAGAGAGAAGAGGAGAGAAGGTGCTTCAGTGTTCACTTACTGACCGCTGCAAAAAATGGTCATAAAATTATAACAACTACGACTGTCGTGAGTTATGACTGTGATAGGCAGACTCCATTATGGTCATAACTCAAGGGCAATCTATACAAGATGACAGAATGAAATGGCAGTTTGCCAAAGTTAATCCCTCATATGTTTCAAAAACTTGAAATATCTGAAGCAGAAATGTTGCATTTTGAATCTCAATTTCCAGCATTGAATCTCCATTACATACTTTTCCTGTGTTGTTTGTTCTGCGTTCTGCAGATTGTTCTGCGTTCTACAGGTTGTTCTCTGTTCAGCAGCTTCTGCATTCTGCATGTTGTTCTGCATTCTGCATGTAGTTCTAGTTCTGCATGTTTTTTCTGCATTCTGCATGTTGTTCTGCATTCTGCATGTTCTTCTTCATTCTGCAGTCTGTATTCTGCGTGTTGTTCTGTGTTCTGCCTGTTGTTCTGTGTTCAGCAGGTTCTGCATTCTGCATGTTGTTCTGCATTCTGCATGTTGTTCTGCATTCTGCATGTTATTCTGTGTTCTGCATGTTGCTCTTCATTCTGCATTCTGCATGTTGTTCTGCATTCTGCATTCTGCATGTTGTTCTGCATTCTGCATTCTGCATGTTGTTCTGTGTTCAGCAGGTTCTGCATTCTGCATGTTGTTCTTCATTCTGCAGTCTGCATGTTGTTCTGCATTCTGCACATTGTTCCGCGTTGTGCAGAAATGGAACGTGTTAACAGATCGTGTTTCTTTTTTTGCCCTTGACTCCACAAGATCAGATTTATGTGGTTATTCTGAAGAGTCCAACCACTTGAGTTTCCTCTCCCAAACAGAAAAAAAATATATAGAATACGGTGTGTTAATGTAGGCAGAAGGAAAAAATTAAGTGCAAGAACGTAGCTGAAAGAAAGGACACCATACATGACCAGGAGAAAGAAAGCAGTCGGCCTGAGGAGTTCAAAGCCGGGTTGCACAACTGACTCAATGCACAGCACTTCAGTTGCAGCATGGTTTGCAACAGCATGTACAAGTGCAGCAGGGGGCGGGGGGTGCAGAGGGAGCAGCACAGGTGGACATCGGTACCAGCATGATCCGGCCGCAGCAGCACTGGTTAAGCTGGATAGGGATATAGGTGCAAGTTTGGGTTTGGCACGGTTCAGGGGCAGGAGCACAGCTCTTTGTGTCTTGACACGGCTTTGTGCAATCGCAGCTCTGGGTGGTCACGACGCAGGTGGACGTTTGGCAAGAACAGGCCGGTTTTGACTCACACGAGCCGACGCAGACAACCGGGCAGGGGCTGCTACACGGAGAGGTGCACGAAGCCGCCGGGGCCTTGGTGTCGGTGCATGATTTTTGGCAGGAGGGGGAACACTTGACCACTTTCACAGGCTCAGAAACACAAACGCAGGAGCTGGGTGGGCTGCATGGTGTCTGAGCCGGAGCGGATTTTACACAAACAGTAGGACACGGACACGGCTGCTTGCACTGGTACGACATCAGAGATTGACCTGCAAGATGGAGGATAGGAAAAAGAAATGTGAGGATTATTAATGTTCACCTCTTTAAGAAGGAGCAATTTAAGGCATATGGTTGGACTTGGTTGTATCTTATTTCCTTTAGAAACCTTTGCCTAACCTTTATCTAACTCCCTTAAGAGCTGTAGTGGTGCAGTGGTTAGAATGCAGTTCTGCTGGCTGCTTCTGCTGACTCTCACCAGGCTCAAGGTTGACTCAGCCTTCCGTCCTTCCGAAGTGGGTAAAATAAGGACCCAGATTTTGGGGAGAAATATGCTGATTCTGTAAGCCTCTTAGAGAGGGCTGTAAAACACTGTGAAGCGGTATATAAGTGTAAGTGCTATTGGTAAGTGCTAAAGAAGGAAAGGAGAAAGAGGAAGGGAGGGAAGGAAGGAAGGTTGGAGGGAGGGCCATGGTGGCACAATGGTTAGAATGCAATATTGCAGCAAATTCTGTCGACTGCCAGCAGTTTGATCCTAACCACCTCAAGGTTGACTCAGCCTTCCATCCTTCTGAAGTGGGTAAAATGAGGACCCAGATTTTGGGGAGAAATATGCTGATTCTGTAAACCACTTAGAGAGGGCTGTAAAACACTGTGAAGCGGTATATAAGTCTATGGGCGATTACTATTAAATATATATTTCCCCTGGTTTTCAAATTTATTTCAGGAAAGCTTAAAAGACTTTGAAAAACTTGTGTCTAAGTAGTAAAGTAGTAAGTAGTAAAGTTTATTTTTCCTCTACCCTCTGCAGCATTTTTTCCTCTCATGCTGTGCCTTTCAGTCTTTTATTTATTTATATATATCTATATCTATATCTATATCTATATCTATATCTATATCTATATCTATATCTATATCTATATCTATATATTTGTTTTCGGAGATTTTCGCGGGTATTTGTATGTGGATCTTTGGTTCTTCGGGTTTTCTCCCGCGTAGAGTTGGAAATATCTAGGTGACGTTTCGATGAAGTCTCATTCATCATCTTCAGGCTTGTGTCTTCGGCCTTGTGCTTCTCAGAGTGATGTGAGCTTCTCAGAGTGATGCAAGTGATATCTATATCTATATCTATATCTATATCTATATCTATATCTATATCTATATCTATATCTATATCTATATCTATATCTATCTATCTATCTATCTATCTATCTATCTATCTATCTATCTATCTATATATATATATATATATGAGCTGATAAGGAGAGAACCAGTGGTGTAGTGGCAATTACAACTGCCTCACATGTAATACTTCCCTGGTTCGAATCCCAGTAAGGGTATGGCTAGCTGAAGAGAGCTAACTAGCTTGAAATAGATCTATACTAGTCTCCCTTATTTATTATTTAAAATTATCAGCTTAAAAAACCTTACACACACACACACACACATATATATATATATATATATATATATATATATATATATATATATATATATATATATTATATATATATATATATATATATATATATATATATATATATATATATATATATATATATATATATATATATATATTGCTGCTTCCCGAATCTGACAAGACTCTTTGGACATTTCTGTCAGTTCTTTCATCTTCACTATGCTAGATCTCATGGAGGACTAAATGTGGAAAGATGGGGTTCATATTTAGCAAAACATGGGGTGCATAATAGTCTCACAGCTCTTCTTTAAAATAACTTGATTTTGAGGGAGACTGAAATTGTTCAGGGTTTCTAGGGGGGAGAATTGAAAGTAAAATAGATTGGTGCTCCAGGGAAGGTAGGTTTTGAGCATCACTCCATCTCTGGGAGTACAATTTGAATTTGACACCTTATAAATGATAAATCAAAAATAAATGGTTAACTTCCCCATGGACTTTGTGACTGTCCTTTGGGAGACAACATCCAACCATCCATTTCTCTTCCCCAGGGAATAATATTTGCAGCTCCTTATGAGTCAATTGAACATCTAAATGATTAAATGCAAATCTTGATCTCCCTTTTTGTTAAAAAGCTTCACAGTCAGCCAACCACCAGCTCAGAACATCACCACCTCCAAAACATGTCTCTGAAAGTAGCAAGGCTCCTTGTCCCATCATCCATCTAGTGTTGGATGGTCCTCAGAACCAAGGAAGACCATTTCAATGGATCTTCATCTGAACTGAATCCCTCCCAAACTCCAGAAAGCCATTCCAAACTCAATCTCTCGCCATCAATGATTTGGAGATACCCACCCAGGATCATGAGAAGGATTCAACAGTGGAGGACCATCTCCCATGTCCCACCACTCACCTAACCTTGGACATCCTCAGAACCAAGAAAGTCCAAGTAACGGGTCTTCATCCAAACCGAATCCCTCCCAGACTCCAGTAAGCTACCCAAACCCAACCACAACCCACCAAGGAAGACCAATTCAATGGGTCTTCATCCAAACCGAATCCCTCCCAAATTCCAGAAAGCCACCCAAAACCCAACCACCAACCACCTCTCACCATCAATGGTTTGGAGACACTTACCCAGGATCACAAGAAGGATTCAACAGACAAAGAGTTGACTTTCTGAGCAACCTGGAGAGATAGAAACACTTTTTATACCGTTCTCATAAACCAGGTTCCGGAAATGAAACAGCCCAAGGTTACCCGAAACCTAATATTAAATATTCCACACGGTTCTAAGCAATAATCTTTAAAATTACTCTGACTTCATTATCTTTAATGGAAATAACCTACTGTATCAAGATAGGAAGTGTTGGTGTTTCCGAGAAGGATGCATTTTTCCACCCTAAATTTAGTAGAAATGAAGTTCCAGGTCAAAAATATCCAGAAATGATTAAGCCACAGGGCAAGTTGACTTAAGACTTAAACAATGTGCTAAGTAGGAAAAATATCTCACCTTGTCTGGTATGCACCACGAACTGGTGATTATCTCTTGAGTTTTCCAGTCCCTTAAAACAGTCTTTTTAAAAAAGCAATAAAATAAGATGGAAACATTTGAGCCTTTTCTTTATTATTATGAGATGCCAACACTAAGAGGATATTGGCTAGATTTGTGAGCATCAAGGACAGGCATAAGTCAGCTTTTTAAAAAATAATAATTTTATTAAACATTGAAATTGAATAGATAAATACAAACTATTTTAAAAAATAGAAAGTGCGGGGAAAAGGGGAAATGAATAGAAAGAAGAGAGAAAGAAGAATATAACAAAGAAAAGGAAAAGAAATACATAAATGACTTTCTCTTTCATTACAACATTTTAATGGATTTTAGTAATTTATCACTTTCTCTTAAAATATAACAAAGGATCTCTTCTACCCATCACTTATTTATAAACCAATTCTTAAAACTCTTCAATCGGCAAAAGTCCCTTAGGTGTTACCAGTAATGAAAATATAACTATTTTAACTTTGGTCAAATAAGCCCACTTTATATTCCTTCCTTTTAACCGACTCTTCTAAGGATCTGAAAAGTGAGCATCAGAATTAACTGAATTTCTCTCGTGATTCCCTATACATATGCAACAATTGTCACATACACACGAACAAGACTGTTAGTTTTCTATCAGTCTGCATTTTCTAAGCACCTCCCCATCACTGCAAAGAAGCCTAATTAATACCGCTATTTTTATTGCTATTAAAATCACATTGCTGTCAATGTTTCTCTGGATTGATTGTCCATTTTTTTAAATGTTTGTACAGAGCATTTGAGCTCCATCTGCTGTTGCAAAGTAGCAAAATTCTTCTGCTTCTTTCCTTATTATTCAACACATGTCTCAGGAGCTCATCCCCAATTCTTAGCAACATCTCCAAGCTCCGCTCTGAAATTTTACTGTTGGTGTACAAATTTATGACCCTAATATAAAACTGGAAATTTAAAAGAAATTTATCCAAATGTTCCTGGGAAAAACTAATGGCTCTTTTTTTTTTGTACAGGTGAGTGGTTTTCCTGCCAGAAATTAATTTCATTTCTAGGACTTCTAACAAGCTTGATTTTTTTCCCAGGAGGGTGGTATTTTAGTTGAATTTGATGGACTCCTTCCAAAATACCTTTGCAACAGGAATCAGGACAACTAAGTGGAATTTTGCTGGCAGTTCATTAAAAAAATCATTGTGATGCCCTCAGGTGTCATTTCCACCATTGGTCGGGTGGAAGCAGAGAGCACAAGGTACAGGAATGTGCACCAGGCAACTGTGTAAATCAGTTGAGCATTCTCCAAGTGCCATTTCCACCATTGGTCAGGTGGAAGCAGAGAGCACAAGGTACATGAAAGTGCACCAGACAACACTCACTAAACCCAGAGACGGCCTACACCCTATCAAATTAGAAGCTTTCCACCTGAAATATCAAGGTTAAGGTGGAAATTAGAGGAGTTGGCCAGGTAACCCTGTTTATTGACTTCTTCACCCTACAGTGCTGTCTTCTTAAAAGCTAAGAAGAACCCATAAAAGAAACTTACTTGAAAAAGTCTTTATCTTCTGTCTTTGCTCTCCAGGAGGAACACAGTAAGTATCACATCTGGGGGCTTTTTCTACTTTCTCGTTGGCGTGTATCAAGGTTTCAGGAGCGGGTTTCTAAACTTCCTCCAGGGTTTCAAATGATGATGTCGGTGGTGGAATTCCATCAACTGGGATTTCTCTGGTGGCTTCGGCTGGGCATTCTCCAAATCTTCTCATCGACCTGCTTTGGGAGAGTTCAAAGAGCAATGTTTGGGGTCCTTCCTAGCTGACATGGGCTTGGTTTATTTCACCGTTTCTCCCTGTGGAAAAAAGACTCAGAACAGCTTCTGAAAATTCAGTGGTGGAGCAGGGACTGGTTCCATCTGGGTGTCTGAGAGACATAGCACCAAAGGAAAGACAAGACAGGGAGGGAGGAGGGAAAATTTATTCTAATCGCCATCTGGAGCAGGGAGAACTCCAGCCACAAGATCAGGAGGTTTTTCGGTGGTCGAAAGCCTTTTCTTGGTTCTTCTCTATCTCCAATCCTCTGTTGGGCTTTGGGGTCAAAATCACCCCTGATTTTCTTTTCCCACTTTTAAAAACTTTTGTTGGGGGATTGGAAGGAGGCACTTTTGAGCTGACTTAATTATTGCAAAGTGGCAAGTTGTGATAGGGGTCTCTCTCTCTCCCTCCCCCTCTCTCTCTCTCTGGTATTCTCTTTCTTCCCTCGCTGCTTCCATCATGAGTGGGGTGTTGGGTTAGAGACCTCTTCCTTTCCTGTTATGATATTTTGACAGAAAGAAGATGCCCCTTTGGGTTTAAAGGAAAACCCCTCCCCAAAACATGAGGGAAAATACCAAAGAGAAAGGATTGCAAGTCCCCATTGCTTGCCGTTCTCTTTGCGTCAGCCGGGGGGAAGGGGCAGGAAAATGCAGAAGGAAATGTCTAAGATCTTGGAAAGCAACTTTTAAAGCCACGCTCGGCTCTCTTAAACCAGCCCCTTCCTCTGACAAAGATCACCTCCTGTTCTACTTTTTCTGATCCTCGTTTTAAAAACAAAAAAAACCCACAATTAAATGGATTAGCACCATGGGTGGAGATTTAAATAGGCTTTGAGGGTTGAAGTGGAAATGAGAAACATCAGCCTGAGGGATGAAGCAGGTGACAAGGGTGAACCAGATCAAACTAATGAAATTTAGTTCCCTTATTATACTCCTGAGCTTAACATCTGATATTTTTCTCTCCCTCCTAAGGTGGGCAAGGTCAATTCTGATTTTTCAGACCGTATTCTTGAGGCATTGCCCATCTTTGATTTAGACGTGGAGGCATTCCTTGGCTCATGAGTATCCTTGACAGATGTCAAGTGGAATTCTGCCCTGTTTTACGACCTTCCTTGCCACCGTCGAATGAAATAAACACACGATCCTGGAACACGGCAACCGTCATAAATACAAATCTGTTGCCAAGCGTCTGAATTTGGATCGCGCGAACACAGCCCATGGTCGTATGTGCAAAAAAATGCCCGTGTCCCTTTTTGCAGTGTCGTATGTTTGAACAGTCACTAATCGAAGGGTTGTAAATCAAGGAATGCCTGTACAGAGATAGACTTGAAAACACCTGACTTGAACCTTTTTCTGAATGTGCTCCATTTTCCTCCCCGCAGGCTGAACTGCAACCGGGAACAAGATGTTCTTTCATAAAAAACTGGGCTGGTTAACCCCCAATGTCGTCTCCAGCCCCACCGATTCTTGCCTTTCGCCCTCCATGCTGTCCTGCTCGGGGGACTCCCCCTGTCTTGGTTCGAGAACTCCTCCTGTTCACAAAGTCTTCAGGATGGCTGGTTTGAAACCTCCGGCATCTGTCGCCAGCGGCCCTCTGGCGTGCGAGGGTCTCTCTTCTTCCGTCACCAAGGCCTCGGGGACTCCCATTGTGTTGATGTCCTGCTCACCTCGGGAGGCAGGATTCAATCCCTGGGATCGAAATGGATCTGCAATCTGGAAAGAAAGGAATGTTTTCGCAAATGAGCTCCCTAACCTTTCCGTTGTTTTGTCTCCTCTCCCCGCCTCTGGGGAACTCGTGCCGTTGACTCTCCAGTGCCAGCCTGACTGCATCGCGCCCCCGTGCCTGAAGAGCTTTCCTCTGGGTCATGGCCCTTGTGGGCCCCTGTGTGTCTTCCCCTGTGCTACCCAGCCTATCAATTTGTTTCCTTGTGGCACACAACTTCAGCTGGCCCCAAATTGTGCCAACATGATCCCGTGTACTGTGAAGATTGCTGCTCCGGGTCCATGTGCCACGAAGGGTGTGAGCCTGTGCAACATGGAACCTCCCCTGGCCTCAAAATGTGCCAGCCCTCTCCCATGCACCATAACATGCCCGTGTGCTGCCAAAGATGCCAACGGCCTCCCGTGCGCCATGGAAATTACACTGGCCTCAAATTGTGCCAGCCCAACCTCATGTGCCACTAAGGATGCAGCTGAAATGCAATATGATGCAAAAGGTGCCACCCTCACATCCCCATGTGGCATCAAGGGTGCCAACATCCACCCATGTGGCGTGGAAATTTTACCAGCCCCAAACTATGCCAGCCCAACCTCATGTGCCACTAAGGGTGCCACTATAATTCCATGTGCCACAAAAGGTGCCACTCTCACATCCCCATGTGGCATCAAGGGTGCCAACTTCCACCCATGTGATATGGAAATTTTACCAGCCCCAAACTATGCCAGCCCAACCTCATGCGCCACTAAGGGCGCCACTATAATTCCATGTGCCACAAAAGGTGCCACCCTCACGTCCCCATGTGGCACCAAGGGTGCCAACTTCCACCCATGTGGCGTGGAAATTTTTCCAGCCCCAAAATGCACCAGCCCAGTCTCATGCGCCACTAAAGGCATGACTACAATCCCATATGCCACCAAGGGTACCACCATGCCGTGCCCCTGTGCCACAAAATGTGTGAGTGCAATCCCTTCGCTGCCCCAGTGTGCTTGCCCAGTTCCTTGTGCCACTAAGGGTGCGATTTCAGCCCCACTCACCCCTTCCTGGCCCATCCTTACCCCATGCACCCCAAACTCCTGTTGTAACGCTCCTGCTTTTACTGTCCCCCAAGTTGTACAGAAGTGGGCAGGGAAATGTGGTGTTTCCTGTCCAAATATAGGCACCCTTTCCGTTTCCCAAACTTGCCTCCCGGTGAATACAACTTTCGCTAAGAAATAAGTATCCCCCCAATGCAGTTCACCAGCTGGATCCTGAAAACACAAATCCCGTTTAAAACCCATAAGAACCCTTTTTCCCAATGCTTCACTCCGCCTCGTGGTATCTCCAGTCTCTTGGTGAAAAGGGACTTCAACTCCCAGGATACATTAGTAGTGGAGAATCCTTGGAATTGTAGTTTTATGCAGTTTGCTAGATATCTATAGTAGAGAATTCTGAGTATCTCTTTTCGTGGGAAAAGTCTCGTATGTCCTGGGTTCTGGTGGCTTTGGTGTCATGTTCTCCTTTCTCCTCAAACTTCCTTTTGAAAGCACTTCTATGCTTAATAAAAGCTGTCCATGACTGAGTGAATGTGGTTGTTGTGGTTGTTTTTTGTGGGATGGGTCCTAGGCCTACCATTCTACAACTTGGATCCTGCTATGAGGAGAAATGAGCAGATATTTCTGACTCCTCGGGGCTTCAAAATATGCCTTCTTTTCATCAGGTAAGGGGTTGCCCCCAAAGCCTGATTGATACTTTCTGGACTACTGTGGGGTTTTATATCTCCAGAACCAGAGGAACATCTACTGTTCATGGGCTTCTTTGTCCCATCACCTCAATGCCACCTGTCCACCATCTTTCCACTTCAGCCCTGTCCATGTTGGCCTCTCACCGTGTCTACAGTTGTTTTCTCTCTCCTCCCCTCTTCCACACCCCAAACTTATTTCTCAAGACAACAGCAGGGTGACAATATGCCATTTCATCACCTTTCCTCCTGATTCGCATATTTGCAAGACGGGTGTGAAAATTGCAACCACAAGCAACAGAGGAAATTAACAGCCCATTGTGCAATCCTGAGCAAGCCACAAAGGAGGTGACAGCTCTGGAAGAAACATGCAATCACACAAGCTCTCTGCAATTCTACAGTTATCAAGGTGACAACGATCTTCAACAGGTTGTGGTGGAAAAAATGTGGTCAGCTTTCTCAGCCCTTCGAGCAATGGGTGTTGGAGGCATGGGGGGCTGAGCTGAGCATTCTTTGCATAAATAAAATAATAATTTCCCAGCGTCCCTTGCAGAAAAGGGTCTGGAGACTCAATGTCTCAAATCCACATTTTTTAAAAAATAATTTTACAAGGTGGATTGCTGCTCCCAACCACTAAAAAAAACACAGAATAAAAGTGCATTTTAAAGACACACAGAATGAAGAGTATCTTAGCCACACAGAACATGTACAGAACAGCTACAGAACAAAAGAAATAATTTGCCATTTACCTCTATTTTAGTTACTACAACATGCAGTAACTTTCTTCTTGTGATGACCTGCTGTATAAATTCATAAAAGTTTATACATTTTAGGAACAATATATTCATTGTGTGTGCGCCATTCTTCTTCACACTCCTCCTTACAATTTTCATAATTTTTTCTGTCTCCTTTACATCTTTCCAGTATTTAGAAATAATTATAAATAAGTTCATCATTCACAGTTATATTCCCCGGCCACCAAAATCTTCTCTTGATTTCATTTTACATTCTCCTTGACAAAATGCTAGTATCTCACAATAAATTAATCCTTTGAGATTGCCTATTATTTTTCATCTATAAAATGCTTCTTGGACTTACAACGACAAAGGGGGTTTGTGGGCACAACTGGGGTTGGTAGCCATTCCATCTTCCCCATTAGGTGCCTGTAACATCATGATTTTTTAAATCCACAATTATGCGGAGTTTAATGTATCACAAAATCCATGCCACCCAAACCTCAAAGAATGACCTTCCAGCTCTTTCATTTATTTATTTTATTTCTCAGCAAACACTTTTATTTAGGGTTTTGTTCTTTTTACTTCTCTTTCATCCAAACAAAACCACCAGGTGCAAAATACAGTTTCAAATCAGGTAGACCTGATCCTTTCTTTCCTTTGCAATTTGTTAACACCTCATGATTTAATTTGTGGTTTTGGTCTCTTCCACACAAATTTAGATATATCTTCCCGCCATTGCCGAAATGGCGCATTGGTCCTTGAAACAGATATTCTCTGGAACAAAAACATCGTATTAGGCAAGACATTAAATTCATCTCAGAAATAAATGAAACATTAATTTTATCTCAGACATCCTCCCCAGCAATGATAATTATATTTTCTCTCATCTTAACCTATGTGTTTTAATTTTGTTCCATGCCTTTACATAATTAATTTGAAATAACATACAGCTCTTATTTGAGCATAGTGATGACCAGATAGTTTTCCTTTGTCTCAACCACAAACCCCGTTTATTAATCAGTTCTGTTGGATCTTTTCTCTCTATAGATAGATAGATAGATAGATAGATAGATAGATAGATAGATAGATAGATAGATAGATAGATAGATAGATAGATAGATAGATAGATAGATAGTTGTTTTCGTAGATATATATATATATATATATATAGTTATAGTTTTATATATATAGTTATATATATATATATTGTTAGCATCTTTGTCTTCTGCTTGTTCATCTTAAAACCTGCTAATCTCCAAACTCTTGGATTTGCCCATTAATGTTTCCATTCACTTTAAAGAATCTTCCAGAACCAACAACGAATTATCTACAAATGCCAGCAGTCAAGAATTTAGACGATAGTTCACGAGATCCATCTTGAATCAGATTTGGGGTTGCCGCAAAATCATCGTTGACATACTAAAAATGTGTGTTTGGAGAGAAAAACATTGTCCAGAAAGATTGTTTAAGAACACATGGCAATGTAACTATGGCTCTAATCTTATGATTTAGCAATTAGCTGATGTGACACAAGGTGAACGATGAAGTTCAATTTTTTTTTTCTCTCTACTTGACTCACCCAATCTGGTTCCATCTGCCAGGTCACCATTCCTGGTTTGTTGTGAGGAATGATGAGATATTTAGGAAATGTTTGGCATGCCGAAAATATCTGTATCAAACCGGCGGCCAAATCACCAGCTACAGTGGGCAACGCTAGGGGTCATGCTGCCATTTAGGGAATTTTCGCAGCCATGTGTTCATTTTGGGTAATGAGAGGTTTTCATGTTGGAGAACGGCAAATGGCTGAAGAGTTTGACACCTCTCCTGCGAGAGGCCAGTGGGAAGAGGGCTTTGGGCTGAGTTTTAATCAAACTTGGGTTGATTAGTTAAGCTGCCCTTGGGGAAAACAAAACGTGCTCGTTGCTTCCTTCATTAAAAGATTTTGCAAAGGCCCATACTTTGCATGCCTCCTGGCCATCTCAGTTTGTGGGTTGCTATGTTTCAATGTTTGTTGGTTTCTTTGCGGAGCCTGAAAATTTGTCCAATGACTTCTTCTTTAAAAAAAAATCCTGCTGTATCTAATTCATGAGAGGGGATTTCGATCCAACTTCTTCATTTGTCTGGGAGGATAAATTCCCCAAACCCCAAAAACTTTAACCTTAGACTGTCTACTATTGACCTCACCCCTTTCCTAAGAGGTCTGTAGGGGGCGTGCATAAGCGCACCAACGTGCCTACCGTCCCTGTCCTATTGTTTCTTTTTATTTCTCTTATATGTACCCATTTCATATATTCATATCTATGTATATACCTATATCTATTATCTTGTAAGTGATTGACAAATCAAATAATTTCTAATTCTAAATAATTGCATAAAAAACAAATAGATTGGTTTGTTTCACATCTCATTCTGTAGTATTTTGTAGATTTATATTGTATGTATTCGTATGCATGCATTTATATTATTGCAAATTATACTATTTTACCGTTTTAAAAATTTTTAATGTATTGTTTTATCATATCTTGGTAGTTCTGGGCAGCTTACAATATTAAAAGATAAAATGGTATAATATATAGCAAAAATGTTTTAAGATAAAACAAATATATCTATCTATCTCTATATATCTAATCTATATCTGTATATCTAGATATAGATATGTTTCTTGATATATAGATCCTACCATGCTCAAGGTTTACTCAGCCTCCCATCTTCCCAAGATCAGTAAAATGAGGACCCAGATTGTTGGGGGCAATATGCTGACTCTGTAAACCACTTAGAGAAAGCTGTAAAGCACTATAAAGCAGTATATGTCTAAATTCTATTGCTATAACACCATTTTATCTGTTAATATTGTAAGCTGCCCAGAGTTATCAAGATGAGCAGCTAATAAATTTTAAAAGGAATAAAATCCCTGAACCAACATTCGTTCATTCATTCATGCAATCATTCAATCAACCAATCGATCAATTATCAATCCATTTCTATAGCCCAGAATCCTGTCCCCAATTAACCAAGCCAAAGAAGGTTCTGCAGATATTTCCACTTGCTGAGACATGCCAGTCAGTGGAAGGACAATCCCAGACAGAAGGAACTGGTCACCTTTTGGAAAAGAAAATATTGCCAAGCCTGCATTCATAATCGATTTATGTCTGAAAGGTATTTGCCCCCAGATCATCGTGGGGCTACTCTAGGGGATTACATAATCCAGCGGGATCTCTTTCCTGCACTCTGAGAAGACCAAAATGGAGGCACTGGATGAAGAACTTGGTTGATGGCCACCAATCTTTGAAGATAGGGATGTTCTCCGGAAGATACCGTGAGTAATCAGCATTGGTTTCATGCCCTATGGTCCTCTACTTTCCAATTAAACACATTCCACATTTGTGGTAATGAAGCTTTGGAGTAATTGAAGGGTCACCCAAATTTAATTCCTTCTTCGTTGCCCTGGGCTTCTAATTTCCGGATCCCCGTGTTCTAAAGAACCATATAAAAAGGATTAGATCCTCCCAGTTGGCTATTCTATGCTTGGCTCATTGACAAATCGCTTCTATCAAAACTGATCCAGGTAAGTGTGTTGGAATCTACTGGGGAAATCCTTTATCCTCTTGCATCTTCTACCTCTACCATCATCACGGGACCATGGAAGGATGTCAACGGACAATCGTTTTGGGGATGAACCAACAGTTTTGTCCTTGATAACGAAGAAGATTTGGAAACATCACTTTTCTGCAGTTCGGTTTAGTCCTTCTGGGACCTTCATTTTCCAACCTGACCAACAGAAGCTTGGTTTGGGATGTTTCGGGAGAAACAGCTGTGGACATTTTTGGTGGAAATCTTTAACCTGTTGGATGGAGGAAATGAGCAGGGAAGGAACGAGATTCTCCAGAAAGGCACAGAAGAATGGTAGATGTTCCTCTAAAGGAATCTGGAGATCTGTATTAGCTTTTCTTGGAATTGTGTTCCCCTGGAGCAGTTCATTCGTGGTCCCTAACTATAGCTTTCAAGATGAAAATCAGGGTAAATTCCTTTGGCACTTATTCCTGTCAATTTGGAAGTTACTCTAGTTCTCTAAAGGAGTTCTGGTTTGGGCACCTGACTTCCTGCTCTATAGCCAACTTACAACCACAATTGGTTACCATTCTGGCCTGGACTTCAGCTTCTCTTATCTTTCTCCTCTTCCTCAAGTTTGCTCTACTAGTGTTGGTTCCCTTTGTTTTCTTTTTCCCACAACAAAAACATAAAGAGCGTGATAAAAGGAAAGAAGACGAGATGGAGGACGATGGATGAAGGATAATTCTAATTTCCCGTGGTCAGTTGCCTACATGTTGCTCAGCTGTAAGGATGAGCCCTCTGGGCTGTTGTAGCATTGATTTGTTGGACAAGTCTTCTTCTTAATGGTCCAGACATGTGGATTTGGTTGTGGTGAGAAGGTGGGCAGTGGACAATGAGTTATCACTAACGCATTCTCACAGTGGTTAGAATGCAATATTGCAGGCTAACTCTGCATTCCTACGGCCAGGAGTTCAATTCTGACTTGCTCAAGATTAACTCAATCCTTCTTGAGGTCGGTAAAATGCCTTCCATCCTTCCGAGGTTGGTGAAATGAGGACCCAGATGGTTGGGGAGGCAATAGGCTGACTCTGTAAACTGCTTAGAGGGGAGCTGTAAAGGGCTGTGAGGTGGTATATAAATCTAAGTGCTGTTGCTATTGCCAACCACTTCATATCTTGATGGTGTCCCCTGGTTTGGCTCCTCCGAGAGACCTGATAGAATTAGGACAAAACAGTGGTGATGATTTGTGACAACTGAAAAAGAAAGGAGTATCACTAATCCACCCACCCACCCCCCCAAAAAACCCTGAATAAACTCCCACCTCTGTCGTTTTTTTCAGGCAACTGTCGTTTCCCTGAAACCTGAGGATGACTCACCAGTGCAAACTCCCTCCTGAGCTCCCAGGATGCTTGAAGATTGGCACAAAATCAAGCTTACAGACCAAATCAGGCTCAGCACCCTCCACCTGTGCCTGTTGTTGTGGGATACCCATATCGGTCCCACCTCCCTCTCCTCCTCCTCAAACAGTGACCGTTTGTGCCATCCCAGCCCCGGCCCCTGCTCCGACTCAGTCTGTGACTTGTTGTGGGATACCCGTGCAGACCACGAGCTCTCCCCCTCCTCAAACAGTGTCGATCTGTGCTGTCCCGGCCCCTGCTCCGACTCAGTCTGTGACTTGCTGCGGGATACCCGTACAGTCCAGCAGTTCTCCCCCTCCTCAAACAGTGTCGATCTGCGCTGTCCCAGCCCCAGCTCAAAGTCAATCGGCTATTTGCTGTGGGATCCCCTTGCAGACCAAATCTGCCACGCCGCTGCCTCAAACGTTGACCATTTGTGTCCCGGCGCAGGCCGTGGCTCAATCGCAATGTCAATCTGTCTCATGCTGTGGGATCCCCGTGCAGGCCGCTAAGCCTGCCCCTGCACAAACGTTGACTATCTGTGCTGTTCCCGCCCCGGCTCCTGCTCCTGCACCCTCGTGTGTGCCCGTAACTCTACATCTTGTGCAACCCGCGAGCGCTCCCACCTCATCGTGCGTGTGTTGCAGTGGCTGTAAGAAGTAAGCTCAGGAATGGAAGGACCACCCTGACTCGACACAGAATATTCTGTCTCCTTGCTCTGCGTTTTTCTTCTCTTTTTTCTTCTCATTTCAAGGACTTCCTTCCCTGGTCACGTGCCTACCAACTATCTTTAAGACCCCATGTCATCCTGACAACTGATCAGGGTCCATTTTAAGAAAGGAGGGAAGGGTTAAGCTCTGCTCGTTTTCATCCTCCTTGACCGCGGTGTCTCTAAGACGCCACAACGATATCCGAATCGCAACCCGTTGTGTGAAGTTGTCAGATTGATGACATGGATGTGATGACATCATGGTGCCCACCACTCATTTTTGGAACAATGCAAGCTGTGAGTGCATCAGTTGTGTCACAAGCCCCAGGACATTATCAGAAGCGAGTCCTTGTCCTTCACTACACTGTGCCATGGGATCATATTATTCCCCTCAAAAAATTGTCTCCTTCTTATCTGAGCTCTGCCTAAAATATTTCCTAAAGCAAATAAAAGGTCGTTAAAAAAAACCCTTACTGGGTGTTGTGTTTGGTCAACTTGTTTAATGAGAGAGTCATTGAACTTGAAGGAAGGATGGAAGGTTGGACCTTAGAGAAATGGTTTCACAAGAAAACATTGGGGATGATCAGGAAGTTGTGGAGAGGGAAATCCAACGTGGGAAGTCGGAAGGAGCATGGAAAGTTTAGGCCAGAGAGGAGAAGACCTGATGGAATGGTGTAGGAAATATCTGAAGGACCTCACATATTTTATTTTCTCCTGAGGAGTAATTCTAGCAACATATGAAGACCAGATCTTCATGGATCATTAAGGAACCATTCTTGAGGGTTAAGGGGCAGTTCAGTGATGGAACCATTCCTTATATCTTAGAGGTTCTTCTTTGCTGAGGGAAAGCATCAAAAAGGATGGGCAATCTTCAGTTGTCAGTGGAGATTCTGTATCATCCAGGTCATGGTTGTCCCATAGGTGCTTTTTGTTCAACAGGCAAGTGGACTTGGTTGTTTCTTGAAGACATTTTGCTTCTCATCCAAGAAGATTCTTTCAGTTCTGACTGAAGAACCGAAGAAGCTTCTTGGATGAAAAGTGAAACATCTTGAAGGGGGAAAAAAAGAAAGTCCAGTTGCCTTGTGAAAAAAAAAGCACCTTTTGGACAACCTTCAGTTGAAGTCCTTCACTAGATGAAAGGTGGCTAATAACCATTCCAGTTCGGCCTGGTGGGTTGGATTGACCAACTTTCTTGATGTTTGGACATTTTACCCAATGTTCAGTAGAAACCACACTCCTGGCTCCTGGATTCTCCTTATACTCTCCAGCTGGAGAGCATTTGGCTCTTAATGTGGACCATGGATACTCACCAAAGTTCTTGGCGGATATTCCGTCCTTTGTTTACTTAGCATCCAGAGAAAATGATTACCAAGAGTGGAAACAATGAACTAACCAGGGGGGTTCAAATTTTTTAACAACTGGTTCTGTGGACGTTGGTGGACATGGCTTGGTGGTCATATTATTGGCTGGGCATGGCCAACTCAATATCACTCACATAGAGGCACACATCTCCTCGCCTGGCCTCTAATGACTGTGGGAAATGCTACAATTTTTTTCAGTGCCATTGTAACTTTGAATGGTCCCTCCACACAAGCAAAGTACCAGCAAAGGAGGGGAAAAAAACTCCAGAGACGTTCCTGAGACAGGAAATCTAGTCCTGCCAAGAATGTAATAAGGGTTAACGGAGAGGCAGTTTCTGTAAGCAACACCAGAATGTTTCCTTCCTGCCTTCCTTACAGGATTAGGCCAGGAATTTCTTCTGACAACCGATTCTCCGAACTGCTTAGAATGTTAACAACCGGTTCTAGCGAATAGGTGCGAACTGGTAGAATCCCACTTCTGGAACTAACGATGGGATTAAACCACACCACTTAAAACATCTCAGGAAATAACTTAACCACCCACAACAAGTCTTGTGGTTTTCTCGAGAGCTGTTCCACGACATTGCTAAGCCAGCAGATCTCTGGTAAACTTCTCCCTTTGATCTTCCTCCTTATCTCTCTGCCCGCTTATTCCAAATTATGTAGCAAGCAGAATTCACCACCATCTAAAATAGGGGCAGCTTTGGCCACAGTATTAATTTCTATATCTTTCCATAAAGAAGCAAAATGGGCATCCCTACAGGTTTTATCAAAATTATTATTAATTTTATATTATTATTATTATTATTATTATTATTATTATTATTAAAATGAAATGTTGGAAATTTGTCCTCGGCAAAGAAAGATATGAAGCTGTTCCTTCCAATATATCTACATTAGGCATTGCTGTGCAAAGAATGCAACATCACTCTAATGTTGTGGCTCCTGACACAAGGTCATAATCATGCAACAACCACCCTAGCTTTGTCACAAGTCATCAAAGACTCTTCAAAGTTGATTTCTTGGGGAAATGATACTTGCTGCCATTTGCAATTCCAATGGGGAAACCAAATAATTTTCCTGAATTCATTAAGTCTTTTGCCGGACAAAAGAATGACATAAGTTCTTGAGAACTTCACTGTTGATCCACCCATCGGATGAGAGAGCAAATTCCATTCTGGAAGACTCAAGATCCCTCGTGAATTAATGGGTCACACCACTTAATTCTCTTAATTTTTATTTTCCCAGAAGAATGACTCAGTGAATTTACTATATTCAATTTGATCGTCGAAAACTTCCTTTATTTTTCTGATGTACTTCATCACATGCCCTCAAGTTAGAAGCAGGCCTTGGTCATTTGTTGGAAGGGGAAAAATTAGCAGACAAACAGAAAATCATAGCTAAAGCTTGAAAACTAAGTTGTGAGGGTGGTTGTTTAATAAACTCCAAACCAATTTCTTCTATTTTATTAAGCATCTATTTATTCATCACTTTTATAATATGTTCATAACATTATAATATAATATTATTTTATTATACACCTCATTAACTTTAGATTTTACATTAATTGTTTTCTGTTTTATATACATAGATGACTATTCCATATACATAGGTGACTGTTTTATACATGTAGATTACTGTGACAATTCTATTATTAAATAGTTTACTGTATCTAGACTTATGACTGTAATAAACAATTTGATTGATGGCTTGATTAGTCCTAATAATTGCTACCTTAGATCACAAATATAGAGAGGCTCTTAATGTCCAAGTTAGGACATCAAAATCAAAATATTTCCCTCCAAATTTACCAATAAATTCTTCCAATGTTTGATCTGGATGAGGTTTCCTGGCAGTTTTTTGGAATAATTTTATCTCAAGTGTGTTTTTTTTCCCAAAGACAATTGAACTTTGTTTTTCCTTGAAGATGTTTCACTTCTCAACCAAGAAACTTCTTCCGTTCTGACTGAATGATGGCCAATGGATGGATTTATATTGCTTGGCAGTCATCTGTTCGTTAGTACTCTTTCTGAGAATCATTCAGGCCACTCGGAGGCCACAGATAAACCTCCAAGTGGGCTCCACGACTCTCAGAAAGATTTATACAGGTAAGTCCTCGAATTACGACCACGATGGGGCCCAAAATCTCTGCTTGCAAAGTGTTGAGTGAATTTGACTACTTTTCTTGCCACCGTTGTTAAGTGAATCCCTGCGATTGTTGAGTTAATGTCATGGTTGTTAAGCGAATCTGGCTTTCCCCTTTACTTTGCTTGTCAGGAGGTCACCCCCAACACTGCAACTGTCGTAACTACGAGTCACTTGCCAAGCGGCTGAATTTTGATCACGCAATCGTGGAGATGCTGCAACTTTCCGTAAGTGTGAAAAATGGCCTTCAGGTCACTTTTTACGGCGCCGTTGAAACTTTGAATGGTTACTAAATGAACTGTTGGGACCTGGGTACTTACGGGACCGCCTGCTGCCACCCGCCGGCCAGTGCGCTCCCACAGGGTGGGCCTCCTTGGGGTGCCGGCAGCTGGACAATGCCGACTGGCAGCCCCGAGGGTGCGGGCCTTCTCTGCGGGGACACCCTCACTCTGGAATGAATTACCCGCAGAGATGCGGACCATCACTGACCTGCAGACCTTCCGGCGCGCACTAAAGTCCCACCTTTTCCAACAGGCCGGTCTGGCCTAGTATCAATTATTAGGGTTTTAATTTTTGGTATTTTTAACTTTTTTTACCTTGTTTTTATAGCGTTATTCCAGCCACTTGTTTAATCTCTTTTTAAATCTCTTTTAAATTTTGTATTAATTGTGTCGTTTTATCTTGGCTGTATACCGCCCCGAGTCCCATTTTGGGAGAGGTGGGGCGGTATAAAAATTTAATAAATAAATAAATAGACAACCTAAAACTACATTGCCTTCGGTCTCACCTAAGCGTAGTACGTAAAATTATCTGCTACAATGTCCTACCTGTCAATGACTACTTCAGCTTCAACTACAACGATTACACCAGCACACAATAGATACAAACTCAAGGCAAACTGCTCCAAACTCGATTGCAGGAACTACAACTTCAGCAACGAAGAGGTCAATGTCTGGAATAGTCTACCTGACTCTGTGGTTTCTTCCCCAAACCCCAAAAACTGTAACCTTAGACTGTCTACTATTGACCTCACCCCTTTCCTAAGAGGCCTGTTGGGGGCATGTATATGCGTCCCTGTCTTAATGTTCCCCTTTTATTCATGCCCATTTCATGTATTCATAACCATGTTTATACTAAAATCTGTTATCTAATACTTGCTTGACATATAAATAAATAAACAAACAAATAAATAAAGACTAGCCATACGTGGCTCTAACATATCGAACACAATACTTCATGCCAAATCTCTTCTCTGTGTTTGAGAGGGTCTAAGTTTAAATGCTAATCAGTTCCTCCCCTACGCACATCTGTTTCAACACACACACACACACATCCCTACCCAAAACTATTAAAAAGCGACCTGCTATTTCAGGTCCGTGGCCACAAAATGCAGCTCTTCCAAAATTTGGGAGTGACGCCAAACTCTACTGTCAAATTTGCAAATTTTTAAGATGATAGCTACGGGAGTGATTTAGTGCTGAGGGAGATCATGCATTTCCATGACTTTGCTTTTAAAGAGATCTGTGTGCAGATTTAATTCATGTGCAGATTTAAAGTTCAGCCAGACCTGTTTCTTTTCTCTTCTTTTCTTATCCACCTGGCCCTGCCTAGGTTTTTATGCCAAGCAATCAAAATCCAAAACTCAGTTTGCAGAGTAAGAAAAATTACTCAGCTTTTCAGTTGCTATGACACGTATATTTGTGTTAAATATCTGGTTTATTGTTCCAGGGTGTATAAGTAAATGCATGCCCTCGGGAACAGTGTTCTAATGGTTTTTTGAAGTAAAACATTGAATTGCACAAAAGAAAAAATGCTATTTAATTACAGCCTGTTTTCTTTCTATCTCTCCTGCTTTGTTTTGTCTTTGAGTATGGTGGTTTGTTTTTTGTGGTTGTTTATTGCATTTGACTTTAGCTATAGGCAGAAGTCAAAATCCGATCAAAAGAGAACATGAAACAGATGACATTGTTATCCAATATAAAATCAACACTGAATTTTTATTATTTTTCTGGATCTAACAACACATGACTGGCTATTCTTTCAATTAGATGTTCTTTCAATTAGGTTTAGTCAAAGAGAAAGATGCATGAATTGAGCATATTCTATCCATCCCTAAGTCCTTTGAACAATTATTCTTTATCTTTAAAAAAAAAAACAATTTTGTGGAAAGGAAATTATCTTAAAGCACAGAAGATAATTATAGTCAGTTAAATATAATTGGGGGGATTAGACTAGATGACCTACAAGGTCTCTTCCAACCCTGTTATTCTGTTAAATACTAATCGATCCCAGCCTTCTTGTCATTAAAATAAACCTCAACTTTTAATTGCACAGAATTCCTTTTAGGGTCTCCGACTGTAACTTCAAGTACTTGCTCCCTCTGCCAAATGCATTGTACATTTTTCAACACAACTGAATCCTGTTGTTTTGCACAAAACTTCACCAAACTTTTTTTGCAGCAAAAAATAAAGTGGGACTAGCTCTAGATCCCAGCTGAATCCAGTGATTCAGTCTGTGAGCAAAAGGTTTGGTAACCTTTTTTGCTATAATGGTATTTGGGGAAAATCTGGAAAGATGGATGTAAGAAATGCTGCCTAGGGAACAATCAGATAAGAGGCAACTTAGCCCACAGCTATAAAGGGCAGGGAGGTGGGAAGAAGAAAGGATCTATTGTAACATCACAGGCTATACAAGAGGCAGTGGGATATTTGTACTTTCAGATCTGCAAGATCCTTTTAAGATAGCTTTCCAATGAAGGAGAATTATCTCCTTTGGTTATGTTTGCTCTGCTCCCTTTCTTGCCTTCTTTTACAAAGAATAAAACTAAAAATAATAAAACCAGGATGAGACAATCAAAGCTCCACACACACATTTTCCCCGTGGTTACATTCCTAAGGGACCAGTGGCGGTTGTACAAATGTTTGCAGATGGTGTGCCAAATTTTAATCATTTACAACGCACATCCGCGTTGGCTCAACTTCAACAATGAGATGCGGGCAGCTTCATGCATATATGTGCATTTCGTAATAGCTGCAGTCAAATTATTTGACTCCGTATACATAAAATATCAGCTAGCAGCTAATTCCTGGTGATGGTAGGCTGGTTTTCCTTCCGGAATGATGTTCTAAGATGGATTGGGCCCCGCAGTTATCTTCTAACTGACCGCCATTCCCAATCAAGCCCCCAAAAACTACAAAACATCCAAGCAATGGGAGTCACCAACACTTCCAACAGAAGATCTTGGTCTTTGCGGTTGAAGATGAGAGCGACAGGAGACCATAGATGAGTGTCTTTTTTAAAAAGTAACCTGTTCTGGGTAGTTTTTAGCTAGCCTTGGCCTTTCATTGCTTCCACGTGCATCAACCACTTCCATCTCATCTCATAAGATCAGGCTTCAATGTCTCCCACTCCACATGTATGAATCTTCTCATTAGGACTTCCGCTCGCCCAATTCCATCCAAAACTAATGAGGCTGGTCCATCAGCAATTTGAAGAGCACTAGGTGGAATTCATTGGGATTCTCTTAACCATATGTTTCTTTCTTGCCTGGGGCAATTTTCTGGAGGACAGTCTGCTCCAAGCCATATAAAAGAGACCAGATCTGAAGGTGTCCTTCAAGAGAACATCAGATTCCTGGAAACTCCTGCCGCTTGCCAACCACTGCGGTAAGTGTCTCCCTCTTGTTCTCTGTCTCTGCAGAAGATGTCCATCTCCGAAGGATCTGGAGACATCTTTAGCAACCAAGAACCTTGCGGCAACGTTCCTTGGATTTGGCCATCAAGCGGGGGGGGGGGGGGCTGAAAATAGTTGGGAAGAGTCAAGGTAGCAATCCTGACTGGTGTCTTCAGGACAGTTTATGATCCTTAGACAGAAAGGAATGAGGGATCAACCCAACCCTTCAAGATGCTGGAGAAAGCAATCTCTTAAAGATTGGAGAATTACAGGGAACAAAGAAAGGACTGAAACAAGAGTGGAGACACACAAGGGAGGTGAATTGTATTTGGTGGGAGCAGACATTCTCAGAGGTGGAGCAAGTAAAAATTGAAGAAAGACGGAGAGAAGATAACCAGGGTATAGAAAAGTAGAGTGAGGCGATGTTGTTGTGAAGAAATCTTCACACTCACTTTGAGGGAAACTTAAGGGGCTTCTTTTAATGTGAGGTGCCCACCTTGTTGGCATGATGGGAAGTAAAAAGTCGGCCTAAAACAGACCAGCCAAAGCAACAAGGAGAACATTCGATGGCTGAAATGCTTGCAACATGGTTCTTCTTCAAGACTCTGGTAAAGGAAGAATGAATTGGTAAAATGGTGATAATTGCGTGGTTGTTTTTGGGATGATGTGATGTGTTCATATCATTGAGTTAGATAATTTAGGAAGCTTTTACAGGCTGTTTCCTAGTCAATTGTTGCGTATAGATACAAAGAAGACAATGAAGAAAAATATCATTGAAACTTCCCACCCTTCAGCCAAAAACTCACTAAAATGGAACACATTTTAGGAACTGATGGTAGGAACATCATCCGTGCTTCCATAGGAGTTTCCCAAAATATATTTATCATACAATATTCATACCAGAGATTTAATCAGGCCCAGCAAACCGGTTTTGCATCCCTCATTTTAATCTTTTGGTTTTCTTCCGGGAATGTTAGCGGATTGTAAAAGCATAATCCTGCTGGAAATAATTCCTTAATCCGGGATAAAAGGTGTTTTGCAAACTCAGCTCTTCTCTCACGATGTGGGGGCCCTTTGATTCAATAGGATTATTCCTGAGTCAATAAATTTTAGTCTTGTAAGTTGCTTCCGAGAAGAAGCACAACCAGAAGCACTAAATTTATTTTTATTGTAGTATTCCATTAACAGAATTTTTCAAGAGGGAAAAGATTGCTCCAATCCTATACTTTTACTCTCTGGTAAATTAGAGAGCGTCTCTTCCAAGATATGTTCCATACTCTCCCTCTTCTATGTTTGAGATACCATTTACACACAGTTGTCCACTCTTCCTCTCTCCTTCCTGTCTCCCAAGGCCATTCTCACATACTGTTACAATCAACATGATCATATTTTAAGCTGCAGTAGTAATAACCATTTTTCCAGGAGGAAGTTTCATGGAACTCTAGAGGAGGGAGAAATCTGCGTAGGATGAGGCTGTTAATTGAATTAGTTTTGTCTAATTTAATTAAAAGAAGGTGGGGGTGACATGAGAGCAGTCTTCCAAAAATTGAGGGATTGCCATAAAGAAGAGAAGGTCAGTTTATTTTCCAAAGCACCTGAAGACAGGAGAAGAAATAATGGGTGGAAACTAACCAAGGAGAGAAGCAACCTAGAACTAAGGAGAAATTTCCTAACAGTTAGAACAATTAATCAGTGGAACAACTTGCCTCCAGAAGTTGTGAATGGTACAACACTGGAAATTTTTAAGAAGAGATTGGCCATTTAGGGTTGAGCAGGGGGTTGGACTAGAAGACCTCCAAGGTCCCTTCCAACTCTGTTATTCTGTTCAGAATAACTTGGGACTGGGCCCTGTCCTCTCTCACTGATTCTCCAACTGAAGGAACGACGGTAGAGAAAGAATCCGTCTCCTGAAGAATTGTGGTTCAAGTCCTGTGCTTTTGAAGTCATGTCACCAGGTCGCACAAAAGAGATTGCAAAAGCATTGTTGGATAGGTAACCTTTTCCCAAAAGAACTATTGTGAAATGTCTGGTTTTCCTTTTGCAGAACAAGCTATCTTCCATCCCCGATGTCTTACCAGTGCAAACAACCTTGCCTCCCTCCCCCCTGCCTGAAGGGTGCCACCGTCTGCGTGGGTCCTGGAACCACTGTTTGCATCTCCCCGACGCAAGGCCAGGGCATCGAAGTCTGTGCCTCTCCCACCGGGGCCATCTGCGTGACCCAAGGCCAAAGCTCGGGCCAGTGCGCCAAAATTTGCCACGAGCGTTGCGGACCCGTGGTAGTGACTCCGGTGCAAACCCAAGGCTGCTCTCCCTGTGCCACCATCTCCGTGAGCCAGAACCAGGGGCAAAACAGCAGCATTTGCATCCCCCAACCACAGGCCTGCCAGTGTGTGACCTGCCGTGGATCTGTGGCCACCATCCAGAGCCAAGGTGGCTGTGCCACCGTCTGCGCTTCCCCCGTGTGTATCTCCCCTGTGGCAGTGCCGCTGGCCCCCGCTGCAGTGTTCTGCCAGGACCCCTGTTGCAATGTCTGCTTTGCCTCCAAGGCGCCCGTCAAGTGTGCCCCGAAATGCGCCACGCCCGCCCCCGTGGTTTGCATGGATCCCTGCGAGAGCGTGAAGTGTGTGAAAAGTTGTGACGACACGGTCTGTGTGAAGGGGTGCCAGTCGGTAAACCCGTGCAACGTGAAGAAATGCTGAACGCGTACAGACACACCCCGACTCCAACTCTGGAGTGTGGGAAGCCAACCACGTCGACACAGGTTGAATTCCTTCTTCCATGAAATTGTGCCCGAGTTCCTTTCTTTTAACCCCATACAGAAGGCTTTTTCGTACACGTTTTACAGCTTCTCTGCTCGCCGCTTTTGCCGTATCCTGGGATTGTGATTTCTACATCCAGGTCTTCTGAAGGACCCCCCTTTGATTGTGGGCAAGGGGAGGGTCCTTTTTTAATTGCTAGTGGACGGACAGACTTCTCTCCTCTTCCTATCACTTCCATGCTCATCCGGAGCAAATAAAAGCAGACGAAAGAATCTTTTTTGGTGCGTTCTGAAATTCTTCAAGGCACTGGCATGTATTTCACTGTGTAAAAGGGAAGGAAGGAAAGATGGATGGATGACAATGGAAATAAAACAGACAGATAATAGCTAGATAGAGGGGAGATATAGATGATAGATTTATTTAGAGGAAGGGGCAGGGCAGGGCAGGTAAAATGGGAGGGAGGGAAGGAAGGAAGGATTAGAGGGGAAGGGAAGTGAAGATGGGACAGAGGGAGGAAAGAAGGATGAAAAAAGGAAAGAAGGGAGAATTAGAGAGGAAGGGGAGGGGAGGGAGGGAGGGAGGGAGGGAGGAAGGAAGGAAGGAAGGAAGGAAGGAAGGAAGGAAGGAAGGAAGGAAGGAAGGAAGGAAGGAAGGAAGGAAGGAAGGAAGGAAGGAAGGAAGGAAGGGAAGGAAAGGAAAGGAAGGAAGGAAATGAAGGAAGGAAGGAAGGAAAGGAAGGGAAGGGAAGGGAACGGAAGGGAAGGAAGGAAGGGAACGAGGGAGGGAAGGAGGAAGGAAGGAAAGAAGGGAAGGGAGGGAGGGAGGGAGGAAGGAAGGAAGGAAGGAAGGAAGGAAGGGAGGAAGGAAGGAAGGAAGGAAGGCAAGCTTTTATAGGGCATGCTTAATTTAATCAGTCTGCGGGTGAGACGGATGGTTGCTACATTTGATATATAAATAAATCAAGTTTGTGAAAGACCAACCCATTTAACATGCCTATTATGCAAACTAAGTTCATTTGAAATCCGTGCATGATGTAGATCCTGAAAATGACTGGAGTTCAGTCATCACGTCAACCACGTTTCCTGGCAAGAAAGACAACTGATGAATATTTAAATTTTTTTCCTGGGTGGATTGTTAAGAACGAAGAAAGATTTCCCAAATGTAGTTCCTGGAGGAAGTTCCCTCCTTGCCAGTTTCTTTCCTCTGGCAACAGTCTGGTAGACTGTTTCAGACCATGGAAGATTTATATCGACATCCTAGCCAGATACAATTTTCACAAGATTGTACATCATTTTTGAAAAGAGTTTAAAGCTGCCCTTTGTATGATTTTGGAAAGTAAGTTTTGGCAGCAGTGAATCCCAAGTCCTTTTCTCACCCCAGAGATGAAACTCCAACTGGATAATAAAAAAATATATGGGAGGGATACACCTCAAAAGAGAGGCCAACTCCTGCAGAGATTTAGAAGCAGTGAGAAAACCATTAGGCATTTCCTACTGGTGCCTGTAGGAAGAAATAAATCAGCTCGTTGTTTTATAACCCCAAATCAAGGATAAAATATGGGTGGAAACCCACATTCCACAGCTTTTCTTTTCCAACCCAAGATTAAGATGGCTTCAGGGATTGAAAAGGGGTGTTTTTTTCTGAACAGCAGCTGGAAAACCTTCCCCCGTGTTGGAGGGAAACGACACACATCGAAAACCACATCAAGAAACATTTAAAAGAGATTTTTTTAAAAAAACAAACAAGACAAGAAATAAAATCTTCTTTCAATTGTATAGTTTGTTGGTTTGGTATATATGTCGTGTGCACAATACTTATAATCCTTTCTTCTTAAGTTTACATTCATACTATATTCTAATCAACATTCTATATCATACTGTATCATTATTATACTATCATTAAAGTTTTAATTTCAATTCCAGGCTATCTTTAAAAGCAAATCTCAACTCTTACTAAACTGAATTCATATTATAACTTATTCAAAAATAGTCAATTATAATATACCATTACTTCAATTTATATTTCAATTTATATATACTTCAATTTCTTACTCCTCTATTTAGCCATTCATAAAATAGCAGATTAACAGATAATCAGAATTGGAAAGGACCTTATAGGTCATAAATAAACCCCAGACCTTATAATACTCCTTTGCTTCTTGTTTTCTAATAGCTAATATTAAGAGATTCTTGAGCTTCCTTCTTCGCTCAAGCTCGAAAACCGAAGCCGGATTAGAGAATGGGATCAAAGTGGGAATGTAATTTGAAGTATTGGGGGCAGCTCCTTTGTATTTTTCCTTGGCTCTCCGCATCCATCTTTCCTCTGATGTTGTGACTTTTGGATGGACTCCAAAGATTGGGTTGAGGTTTGGATGAAGCAGTCAGGTCAATCAGCTTAACCACAGTAACACACATGGGCAAACAACAGATACAAACTCAAAGTCAACCGCTCCAAACTTGATTTCAGAAAATATGCACCAGGGTGCCTACCCTCCCTGTCCTACTGTCCCCATTTATTCGTACTCATTTATTATGAATATACTTATCCCCGTTCATACTTAGATGTTTATATGTTATGCAGTGGTGGGATTCAAATAATTTAACAACCAGTTCTCTGCCCTAATGATTTCTTCCAACAACCAAGTCTAGTGGTTTATTTATTTGATTTTATTTATTTATTTTTGTCAATTGCTTACAAGATAATAGGTATAAGTAAAAACAGTTATGAATACATGGATACATATCAGAAAAATAAAAATAAATAAAAGAAACAATAGGACAGGGACGGTAGGCACGTTGGTGCGCTTATGCACGCAACATGTTGTTGGAATAACATGTTGGAAGAAATCATTAGGGCAGAGAACCGGTTGCAACAACCAGTTCTAGTCTAGGGAAGAGAAGGACCATGGGAGACATGATAGCAGTGTTCCAATATTTGAGGGGCTGCCCCAGAGAGGAGGAAGGGGTCAAGCTATTCTCCAAGGCACCCGAAGGCCAACAAGGAATAGTGGATGGAAACTGATCCAAGAGAGATTCAACCTGGAAATAAGGAGAAACTTTCTGACAATGAGAACAATCAACCCATGGAACAGAAGTTGCCCTCAGAAGTTGTGGAAGCTTCATCCCTAGAAGCTTTCAAGAAGAGATTGGACTCCCATCTGTCAGAAATAGTGTAGGGTCTCTTGCTTGGGCAGGGGGTTGGACTAGATAACCTGCGATGTCCCTTCCAACTCTGAATGATCTGTTATCTGTTATCAGTTCACCAAACTGCTCAGAAAGTTAACAACCGGTTCTCCCGAATTGGTGCGAACTGGCTGAATCCCACCACTGATGTTATGTTCATGCTTACACTTGTTTTCTCATACATGTTTGCCAAACTAAACTAAATAAATAAATATAAGCAATCAATCCGGGAAGATCGGCTGGGCGTTGCCATCCACCCTCCTGGCCTGCGGGTGTGTCCCCTACCCGTGTCCAAGTAAGCGTTATTGAAAAGACCGCCCTACTACTTTTGAGTGACGGCTGGGGATTTATTGAAAAGATTTGCATCAGGAATAACTATCCTACGCCAAGTCCTTCCAGCCTGTATTATGCACGGTTTTAATAGCTGGTCTAATTTGTGAATTAAAGGCGTGGGCGGGGCGAAGAGGATGGATCGGCGGGAAAAAAAATTGCTATCTCTCCGTATAAAAAAGAGCTTTGGGCTCAACCCCACCTCTCGACAAACCTTTGTGGCTCCTGCATCTCTTCCAGGCAGTGGCAAGAGTTCAGTAAGTCTCGTCTTGACTTGGGAAGTTGGAGCAAACTATGCGGGGGGGGGGAGGGGGGGGGAGAGGTTATATACTGTATTCTTCTTCCTTTGCTCTTTTGCATTTTTAAGCACGATCCTGCGTCGTCTCTGGTCTCTTTTGCTGCTGGGTTGTGGGAAAATGCCTCCCCTGTGGGATTCTGGATAGAGTTGGATGAAGGGGGTTTTGGTGGGGCTCCGGGTGCAAATGGGTTGCAGGTTTCACACCAGAGCCTGGTGGTGAGGAAGTGGGGTTTTGCAAGGGGGGGGGAGGGGAGGTTAAATTCTTTTGAAATGTGAAGACAGGGAGGTTTGGGGGAATCAGACAGAGACAGCAAAGTGGGTGAGAGGGACGGGTGCCTGCCTGCCTGCCTGCCTGCCTTGTTTTCTCATCCTCTGGCTTGCTCTTCTTGGCTCTTCTTTTCCTTATGTCTTTCATCCTGTCTTTCTTCTTTCCTCTGCTTTTGTTTCTTCTTCCTTCCTTTCCTTGTTTTTTTTCTTTCCTTCTTTCTTCCCTCATTGCTTTTCTTTTTTTCTGCCTCCCTGCCTTCCTTCCTGTTTTCTTTCTTTCCTTTCTGTCTTTTCTTTCCTTCTTTTTTCCTTTTCCTTCTTCCTTTTTTCTTTCTTACCTCCTTCTTTCCTTCTTCTGCTTGTCTTTTCTTCCTTCCTTCCGTTTCTTTATTTCTTTCCTCCTTCTTTCCTTCCCCTCTATTCTTGCTTTCCTTCTTCCTTCCTTTGCTTTCTCTCTTCCTTCTTTGTTCTTTCTTTCTTCCTTTTCTTTCTTTCTTTCTTTCCTCCTTCTTTCCTTCCCCTGCTATTCTTGCTTTCCTTCTTCCTTCCTTCCTTTGCTTTTCTCTCTTCCTTCCTTGTTCTTTCCTTCCTTCCTTCCTTTTCTTTCTTTCTTTCTTTCTTTCTTTCTTTCTTTCTTTCTTTCTTTCTTTCTTTCTTTCTTTCTTTCTTTCTTTCTTTCTTTCTTTCTTTCTTCTTTCTTTCTTTCTTTCTTTCTTTCTTTCTTTCTTTCTTTCTTTCCTCCTTCTTTCCTTCCTCTGCTATTCTTGCTTTCCTTCTTCCTTCCTTCCTTTGCTTTTCTCTCTTCCTTCCTTGTTCTTTCCTTCCTTCCTTCCTTCCTTCCTTTTCTTTCTTTCTTTCTTTCTTTCTTTCTTTCTTTCTTTCTTTCTTTCTTTCTTTCTTTCTTTCTTTCTTTCTTTCTTTCTTTCTTTCTTTCTTTCTTTCTTTCCTCCTTCTTCCCTTCCTCTGCTATTCTTGCTTTCCTTCTTCCTTCCTTCCTTCCCTCCTCTGAAAAATTCAATCCTGCTTGCCTCGAAGAAACTTCTGGCTATTCTCTGTTCGGAGCAGTGGGAGAATCAAATGTTCCTTCTTTCTTTCTCTTTGCTCCTCACTGCCTGAAATTGGATGGCTGGATTTTGGCGTTGACTGTATCCAATGTACTTGTCAACATGATCAATTTCAAGAGGCGGGAAGGAAAGAAAAATGAAGAAGGACATTTCTTAAGCGATGAGGCGTCCAAGGGGGCATCAGAGGAAGGATTGGCAACTGGCAAAACACATGGTACCTGCTTTTTAAGAAGAGACTGGGCGGCCTTTCATCTGAAATGGGATAGGTTTTCCTCCCTGAGAAGGGGGTTGGACTAGAAGACCTCCAAAGTCCCTTCCAAGTCTGTTATTCTGTATTCTGAGCGGGAGGTTGGACTATAGGACCTCCCAGGTTCCTTCCAACTCTGTTATTCTATCTTCTGAGCAGGGGGTCAGACTATAAGACCTTCCAGGTCCCTTCCAACTCTGTCATTCTATCTTCTGAGCAATGGGTCAGACTAGAAGACCTCCAAAGTCCCTTCTGACTCTGTGATTGCTATTCCACCCCATTGATGCAGCTTAGCTCCTTCCGCCTGCCCTGGAAGAGGTGCCATGTTTGCCAAAATTGCTCCCACATACAGATCCGGACAATTGCAACACGTGATCGTTTTCCGTTTTTTCCCCTTCTTTCTAGACTAAAGTCCAGCATGGCTTACCAATGCAAAGAGCCTTGCCTTCCTCCACCCATCGACGTCACCCAGTGCAAAGAGCCTTGCCTTCCTCCACCCATCGACGTCACCCAGTGCTCGGGGGACACCCAAGATTCCTGCACATTGACCGACATGGCCCAGTGTGTCCAAACTTGTGATTGTGCCCCTCCGGAAGCCTGCAGCGCCCCCGACAGCCTCTTGTACCAATCCAAGCAGCCATGTGTGGGCCCTTCCTTCAGGGTTGCGCTCTGCCCCATGACCATCTCCAACCCCTGCGCATCGCCTTGCCTGTCCCTGCGCACCGAAATGTGTGCAGAATCTCCTTCCGTCCCATGTGGGTCCGTGGCGTTGCAGCCTGGTTCTCCCTGCCCGGAGGACTCCCAACCTTGCTCGACAGGGACGGAAGATGCCTGCACCCTGCCATCTCCACCCACAGGTGGATCCAGCTGTTCGGGCCACTGCTCGGGCCCGCAAGGCGGTGGAGGGATGTCCTATGTGTTTCCAGGTTCCACCGTGTGCTTAGAACCATCCGGGTGCGTCTCAGTGAAGCCCGGTGTCGGCTCTCCGGAAATGGAGGGCACGACGATGTTTCTGGCATCTTACCAGCCTCACTTCATGTAAAAGAAGGCCAGATGTGAGATGAGTAAGTCTCATCTAGCGAAGCCCTTTGATTTGCGGTGGAAGATAAATAAACATTCTCTTTAATTGGCCTTAATGAAAGGGAGGGAGGGACCATCGGGGTGGGAACCCCTTTGAAAATTCCCCACCTGGTTCTTTTTGTCCCTGGGACTCAGAGAAAAAGTGATTTATTTCATAGGAAACCTTGCCCTGCTTTCCTGACCTTGGAAGCCGATTCCTCCTCTGTGGCCCTTGGAGAGCGACGGCTCGTTTGCCGGTTTTTAAAGGGGTGTTTGAAAAACACATGCCAAACATGTACACGGAGTTTCCGAGTTAGGACCGCAACTTCTGTTGCTAAGGGAAGTATTTGCTAAGTGGAGTTTGCCCCAGAGGTGGGTATTCAGCCGGTTCTGACCGGTTGTGCAGAACCGGTTGTGGAAATCTTGAGTAGTTTGGAGAACCAACAAGTAGCATCTCTGACTGGCCCTGCCAACCCCATCTCTTCTCTGCCTCCCATCGAGTCCCAGCTGATCGGCTGGGTCTTTTTTGGTTGCCCTGCACAGGAGAACGGAGCTGGAAAGCAGGTTGGTGGGGTGGGGAGGGAATGGGGATTTTGCAGTAACCTTCCCCTGCCATGCCCACCAAGCCATGCCCACAAAACCAGTAGGAAAAATGTTTTGAATCCCACCACTGGTTTGCTCCCATTTTGCAACTTTTCCAACCACCAAGGGAATTGCTGCAGTTTGTGGCACGGTTGTTAAGTGAATCTGGCTTTGCGGCATGGTTGTTAAGCAAATCTGACTTTCCCCCCTGGACTTTGCTCATTGGAAAGTCACAAAGGGGGACATCACGGGGACGTTGAAACTGTCATAAATACGAGTCAGTTGCTGAGCATTTGAGTTCTGGACCCGTGACCACGGGGAGGCTCAGTGGTTGTTAAGTGTGAAAAATGGCCATAAGTCCCATTTTTCAGGGTCACTGTAACCTTGGTCACTGAATGAACTGTCGAGGACTATGTACACTCAAAGGATTTGATGGAAGACCGCCCCTGTTCTTAATTTTGTGGAACTGAAATGCAAAATTGCACCCAGGCATCACATTTTTCCCCCTTTCTGGTCATGCTGAATTACAGATCATCCTTGACTTACAACCATTCACTTACTGGCCATTCAAACGGCCTTGAAAATTGACAGTTTTTCACGTTTATTATTGCGGGATCCCCGCAGTCACGGGATTAAAATTCAGACGCTCAGCAACTGACTCGTATTTATGATGGTCGCAGCATCCAGGGGTTACCTGATCTTCTTTTATGACTTTCTAATGAGCAAAGTCAAAAGAGAAGCCAAGATTCATTTAAGAACCGTGCCACGAACTTAACAATACAGTGATTCACTTAACAACTGGGTCGAGAAAGGTCATAAAACCAGGGCAAAATTCACTCAGCAAATGTCTCACTTAACAACAGAAACTCGGAGCTCCATTTTGGTCGTACGTCGAGGAATACCTGTATTTAACTTTGCTTGGTGATTTGAAGTCACTCCGGTTTAGGACTCCCGGCATAGTGATGTGCGCCAAAAGGAAATCGGTTTGCCCGAAAGAAGAGAAATCTTGCAATATCCATCCTTGCTTCTGGATGTCCTTTCCGGCTATCGGGGTCGAGAGTTTTGCTGTATCAGTGTCTAGTTTTGAGATGGGGGGACATGCCAAATATTTCAAGTGATTTGGAGAAGACCCATCTCCGATCCCTGCCTTCGAAACAGTCTGCAAACACCTGGATGTCTGGCTGTTCGCCTGAATTTTCAGATCACACAAACAAGTTTATGAAGAAGAAAAAATTTCTCTCTGCCTGCGTTCAGTGTTCACTTAGGGAGGTCCTTCCGTCCTAAAAACCAGGACACCCTGGAGCAATACACAGCTTTCACCTCCTCCTCCTGATTTCTGTTTTCGCCTTCATTTAAGCGAGAAATTTCAGGGCAAACTATATCCGACACCTGTTTTCCTTCAAGCATCTTCAAGCAACTGGACATTATCTCTATCACCTGTTGCGTATATATATATATATATATGATATATATCTCATTTGGTTGTGTCTGTCCTTCTCGTTCGAGCAGAAATTTCTCTGTGCTAATTCTATTTTCTCTGCCTCTATGAAGTTGCAATAAAATGCTGTGTTATTCCTACATGTATCTTTGGAAGCGATTTCTTGTTTGGCTTTCTGCTCAGCAGAAGGCGAGATGAAAATTGATCCGGGGATCAAATCACAAGAAAGTTTTGAATTCGCCGGGACTTGTGAAGATCGCTATTCTGTTCGGCTTAGAATGTCTCCTGGGGAGGGGGGCGTTTTTGTCTGGTTTTTCTTAAGTTTTGGGTCTCTGTGTTTCTTTCACAACAAACTGGGGAGGAATTACAGTCTTGAGAAATTGAGGCGTGGGAGAAAATGGAGTTTATCGGTTTATCCAACTGGGCCAAGGTTTTGGGAGTTTTAATTCCAAATGCTGGCTTTAAATCTTTGTATATTCAGTTTTATCTTGTAATTTTTTTCTTTCCTTCCTTTCTTCCTTCCTCCCTTTCTCTCCTTCCCTCTCCTTTTTTTTCTTTCCCTATTCTTCCTCCCCCTTCCTTCCTCCCTCCCTCTTTCTTTCTTTCTTTCTTCTTCCTTCTCTATCTTTCTTATCCTTTCTTCCCTCTCCTTCCTTCCTCCTTCCTTCCCTACCCATTTTTATCCTTCCCTATTCTTCCTCCTCTTCTTTCCTTCCTCCCTCCCTTCCTCCCTCTGATTTGCTTTCATCTATCTTCCCTTTCTTTGACTTCTTCTCTCTTCTATCCATCCAATTTATCCATCCATTCATGATGTCCATCAGAAAGATTAGCAGTCTCCCATAAAGCCAAACATGGCTTGATTTCCCAAACTTTCTAAATTCAGTTCTTCGGCCAGGAAATTTAAGGCAGCCAAGCTGTGGCTGTGGTTGTCCATCTGCTGCGACCTGTAGTCCAGTAGCATCTAAGAGCCACCATCTCTTTCTCCACAAAGAAGAGGATATGGAAGAGACACCTAAACTGGCCAGAGGGTGTCCTCCCTTCCCTCAAGGGGAGAAGGACTCCTTCCTAGGATCACGCAAATGAATACTCAGTGTCTGCTCCAAGTATTATACACAGATGTGGTCAGAGGAGTTGGGCGTCCATTCAATTAAGTCATTGCTCTGGGCATCCTAATTAGCTTCAGGTTAAGATTAATTAAACACCTGCTTGGTTTGACAAAACGGTCTTTGGCTTTGACAACATTATTATCTCTGGATTATGAAGAAGATTTGGTCCAGCAGTTCAAGGACTACCTTCCCAATCTGGTCTTAGCTTGTCTGTCTTTGGATGGATGGATGGATAGAGGGAGGGAGGGAGGGAGGGAGGGACATGCACAGAAAGAGAAAGAGATAGGTGGGTGGGTGGAGAGTGAGAGAGAAAGAATGAGAAAGGATGGATGGATGGATGGATGGATGGATGGATGGATGGAGAGAAAGAGGGAGGGAAGGAGACAGAGACATGCACAGAGAGAGAAAGAGATGGGTGGGTGGGTGGGTGGAGAGTGAGAGAGAAAGAGAGTGAGAAAGGATGGATGGATGGATGGATGGATGGATGGAGAGAAAGAGGGAGGGAAGGAGACAGAGACATGCACAGAGAGAGAAAGAGATGGGTGGGTGGGTGGGTGGAGAGTGAGAGAGAAAGAGAGTGAGAAAGGATGGATGGATGGATGGATGGATGGATGGATGGAGAGAAAGAGAGAGGGAGGGAGACAGAGAGACACACAGAGAGAAAGATGGATGGGTAGGTGGGTGGGTGGAGAGAGAGAGAGAGAGAGCAAGAGAGTGAGAAAGGATGGATGGGTGGGTGGGTGGTGGGTGGATAGATGGATGGACGGAGAAGAGAAAGATCAAGATAGACAGACAGACAGACAAATGAAATGAATCTCATTGGGAAAACCAAACTTTCTGAAGGTCCCCAACATTTGATCATTACAACATCCAAGGTGCTATAGAAGAGCCAACCAAAAAGGTCTTCCCTTGATAAGTGTCAGCAAAAGACGTGAGAGTCTATGGAAGTATTAAGGGGCCCTCCGTCCTCCCCATCATTGACCATATCACCCTGCCCAGATTTGTTGCCTCCTTGACTGCATTTGAACTCAGATGCCACCCTGATCCCCAGGTGTTCTCTAGAGGTATCTCACCCAAGAGAAAAACCAAAACTCAACACTCAACCAGTTCTCTGTAGGAGCAAGTTTTTTTTTATTAAAACTTTGCTGTTATCCCCTGGGGAGCGAGAGAATCACTCCGTGGGAAATGGAACGAAATCTGGATGTTCTTGAGAAGATCTAACAAGAACCAGGACTGTTTCCAGAAGATGTTGGTGGAGACCTCCCGAGGACACGAGGAGGAAGGCATGGAAACAGCATCAGGGGAGGGTGGGTTGAAGATCTTGCTCACCCCCTTCCCCTTCATCCATGGGGCATGATGATCATCAGCAATGTTTGGGACACGGTTTGGCCTTCTGTGGAGGACACTTGACATCTTTGCTCGGAGGGCAACAAGGTCCTTTTTGAGGCACATCCTTGTTGGGATGTGAGCAGCAAGTCTTCTGGGGACCTTTGGGAGGGCAGCAGGGTTCTGGGCAGGGAGGGATCTTACAACATTGTTTCTGCTGGGACATGATTCTCCAGGGGTTGAAGAAGCCTGCAAAGAGAAGGGGGAAAATAAGGAATGTATTGAACACAAGTGTCTCATTCCACTGGTGCCCCCCCAAAAATTTCCTCAAATCTACTTTAGGCCTTTTTTTTTGCAGAAATCCAGAGAGGATCAAGCTATTCTCTAAATTAAACATCAGAAGTCAGAAGAAGAAATCACGGATGGAAACTAATCAAGGAGAGGAGCAACCTAGAACTAAGCAGAAATTTCTTGACAGTGAGATCAATCAAACAGAGGAACATGTTGCCTTCAGAAGTTATAGATGCTCCAATACTGGAGGCTTTTAAGAAGAGATTGGACAACCATCTGTCAAGAATGGTGTAGAGTCCTGCTTGAACAGGGGGTCAGACTTGAAGACCTCTGAGGTCCCTTCCAACTGTTATTCTGTTACACAGTCTTAGAGATACAGGTAGCTTGCTTCTCCAGTCTACAAGTAGTCCTTGTCTTAAGAGGACCATTGTTCCCATCTTCTTCCAAACTCAACTTCTAGCAATGTGTTTGTGGCTGACCAAGCCAAGCTCAAAAGCTTCCAAAAAATTTGCAAGGGTAAATTTTCAAAGGGTAAAAGCTTACTGTAACAGCATTTGCCAAAAAGGCATTAAGAGTTGTAAATCTAATCTTATGAAGCTTCTCCTCTGGAAATATTGAATTGCTAACTAGGGCATACAAAACCTTTGCTAGACCAATACTCGAATACAACTCATCGGTCTGGAATCCGCATTGCATATCGTACATTAATACAATTGAGCAAATCCAGAAGTATTTCACAAAAACAGTACTACACTCCTCTTCTTGCAACAGAATACCCTATATCACCAGGCTTGAAATTTTCGGCTTGGACAATCTTGAACTACACCGCCTACGGTTGGACTTAAGTGTAGTACACATAATTATCTGCTACAATGTCCTACCAGTCAATGACTACTTCAGCTTCAACCGCAACAATACAAGAGCACACAAGAGATACAAACTCAAGGTAAACCGCTCCAAACTTGATTGCAGAAAGTACGACTTCAGCAACAGAGTGGTCAATGCCTGGCATACTCTACCTGACTGTAGTTTCTTCCCCAAACCCCAAAAACTTTAACCTTAGACTGTCTACTATTGACCTCACCCCATTCCTAAGAGGGCGTGCATAAGTGCACCATTGTGCCTACCGTCCCTGTCCTGTTGTCCCCATTGAACCGTACCTATTTCCTGTATTTTTACTCATGTTTATACTTATACCTATTATTTTGTAAGCAATGGACAAATCAAATAAATAAATAAAGGGTAGATGAAAACCACCCTTGGAGAAAGAAAGAAAGAAGAAAATAAGGAAAGAAAGAAAGAAAGAAAGAAAGAAAGAAAGAAAGAAGAAAAGAAAGAAAAAAAAGAAAAAAGAAAGAAAGAAGAAAGAAAGAAAGAAAGAAGAAAGAAAGAAGAAAAAAAAAGAAAAAAAAAAGAAAAGAAAAAAGAAGAAAAAGGAAAAAAGAAAAGAAAAAAGAAAAAAAAAGAAGAAAAGAAAAAAAGAAAAAGAAAAGAAAAGAAACAAAGAAAGAAAAAGAAAGAAAGAAAGAAAAAAAAAGAAAAAGAAAAAAGAAAAGAAAGAAAGAAAAAAAAAAAAAAAAAAAAACAAGAAAGAAAGAAAGAAAAGAAAGAAAGAAAGAAAGAAAGAAAGAAAGAAGAAAGGAAAGAAAGAAAGAGGGAGAAAGAGAGAGAAAGGCCAGGAAAGACCAAGATTTACTGTGCTGCGGATAATGCGAAGAAAGGACTTACCTAAAAGTTTGGGAGAAGACACAAAGATGCCGAGATAAGCCACCACTGGAACAGATTGAGGGGCCCAAAGCTGCCATCTGCCTTTTTATTCGGTTTCCCAAGCAGTGTCACTTCCTGTCCCCGCCAGATTAAATCCGCTGAGTGCGGGTGTTAATTGACTAATTGAATTTTCAATCAGCCCCTCCCCAAGTCTCCCATCCATTAGGAAATGTTTGTCCAATGACTTTACAACTGCTTCAGTTTGGCCCTTCGCCAGCAATAGAATATCTGTGCTTTTGCGACACGTGGCCTTGTGTTTTCAATCGTGCCAGCAAACAAAACTTCCCTGGCGTGGTGCAGTCTATCTTAAAATATCGGCGGCGTCATTGAAAAAGCTTTCCGCACAGTGCAATCCAAACACTCGTCCCACACCAGATTTTATCCTCTAGATTTAGGAGATCTGGAGACGAGTTTGATGAAACGATGTTTTGTGAGAATGGGTTTTCAGTTCCTTCCTTTTAAAATATTGTGATTTTTTTTTAAATGAATACCATTAATATCACAGTAATGTATTAATCAGTATTCTACTAGCGGGTTAATATGTGTGCATGCAGTGGTCCCTTTTATTTAATGGAGTTTTTTTTCTTTTTTTAATGTTTTGTGTTTTATTTTTTGTCTTCTATTGGAATTTTTATTTATTGGCAAGTGATCATAAACTCTACGTAAATTATCGTTTTTTAGCATCAACATCTTTCAAGACCTTAAAAGAGTGAGCTGATCTCTACTACCAGCATAGGGTTTGTCCCAAAACTAGTTAAAAACCTGGTTTCTAGGTCCAAACTAGTTTCCTGAAGCTTTTGACCTTCAGAAAAACGTAAGTGCTCAGATGCCGAAGTTATTTGGAGTTTGTGAGGCCTTCCTGGTGAAAAGAAATTCCAAAATGAGGCCCTGTGGCTTGTTTCAGAGAGAAGATTATAGGTTGTGCCTTAGCATCTCCAAACTCAGAACAAATATAGTATGAATTAATGCAAATAATGTTCTCCTTTATATGCTAGGACTCTGTGTAATGAGCTCCCTCTGCTGATATAATCTGAGATTTTCTCCATTATGAAAATCACATTATTCTCATTGTTGTGTGGTTTGAAAAACCTGCAAATGTGAAGATTTCCTCGATCTTTCTTCCTTCTTTCCTTCCCCTCCCCTCTTCCCTCCCACCCTCCTATATTCCTTCCCTCCATCTCTCCTTCCGTTCCAGCTTCCTTCCTTCCTTCCCCTCCTTTCCTCTCTCCCTCCTATATTTCTTCTCTCCATCCCTCCTTTCCTTCCAGCTTCCTTCCTTCCCCTCCCTTCCTTCCTCCCTCCTATATTCTTTCCCTCCTTCCTTCCTTCCTTCCTTCCTTCCTTCCTTCCTTCCTTCCTTCCTTCCTTCCTTCCAAACAAGTTGTTTTTATGGAAATGAAAATACGGTCCACTGTGAAGAAATATCTGGTTTTTGTTGAGGGATACCAGATACATTATTTTATGCAAAGATAGTTTCCATATTTGGGATTGTCTAATCGCAATAAACCATATTCTACTTTTCTCTGCTCTTTTCATCTGAGGCCATTCAAAGGAATCCCCGAAGGAGAATTATCTTTCAGAATTGTGGGTTTTGCAAGGATGAGGCAGGCCATGGATTTGGGTGGGCAGAACCAGGAAAGAATAAATAAATAAATAAATAAATAAATAAATAAATAAATAAATAAATAAATAAATAAATAAATAAATAGCATGGAGACAGGAGGCTTGGAAATTAAAAGAAGGGGTGAAATGGATCCAGGAGCAGATGTTTTAAAAATGTGTCTTCTTTTCTTAGTCGTTTCTCAGGCCCATCTGGCAAAATCTATCCAGCTGCTTTTCCAGGTGTTTAGCTCTGAGGGATGGACGGCCCGATGCATTGTGGGAAAATCCTTCAGGAGAACAACACACTCACCCAACTGGTTGGTCCATTGTTGAGTGACCAGCTGCTGATAGAAATGAGGTGGGCCTTCTGGAGAGGAGTGAAGGTTTATGCCCAGAAGTATTTCATAATCTTTTCCAAGTATAGAAGCTTGTCTTTAATCCGTGCCCCAAAACGCCCACTTTCTTCTATTTGATTAAACAAAACAGATGAAACAAAGCAAGGCTCTAATCCTTGGGCTTCTTGGGAGGGGAAAAACCTGTTGAAATGGGGAAGAAGGAATAGAGAGAGCACCAATTTCTTCCGATCGAGGGAACCAAATTGATGAAGCAAAGCCAAGGCTCTAGTCCTCATAGACTTGACTGAAATTAGGAAGGTTTATACAGATCTCCGCTTTCTTCTAATTGATTGAACAAAATTGATGAAGCAAAGCAAAGGCTCTAGTCCTCATGGACTTGGTTGAAATTAGGAAGGTTTATAGAGATTCCCACTTTCTTCTGATCGAGGGAAACAAAATCGATGAAGCCAAGCCAAGACTCTAGTCCTCATGCGTCTCAAGGGAGAAGACTTGGTTGCAATTAGGAAGGAGGTGCGCATGTGCATCCACTTTCCTCTGATGGAACGAAATTGATGAAGCGAAGCAAAGGCTCTAGTCCTCATAGACTTGACTGAAATTAGGAAGGTTTATAGAGAGCACCGGTTTCTTCTAATTGATTGAACGAAATTGATGAAACAAAGCAAGGCTCTAGACCTCGTGTTTGTCAGGAGGAGAGACTTGGGTTGAAATTATATAGAGATACAACAATATCATTTCTGGGCACAGGAAATTAGTTGTGCATCATCGTTATAAACAATATCATTTCTGGGCACAGGAAATTAGTTGTGCATCATCGTTATAAATTTGCAATTTTCATCTTCCAAAGTTCTAGTCCCTCTGGGCTACGGATGATGGCTGCATGACCCAATTCTCCATCGCTGGATTGTTTGCAACTTTGCTTTTTTGCCAAGGCATCTTGGTTTCCAAAGAGGCCAAGGATATTTTCCCCCATTTAAATAAATTAAAAACAACAACAACCAGTTAGCTCTGGTTACTCAGAGTAGTAATGCTTGTGGATTGACCTGGCAACGTTTTGACCTGCCCAGCTGACACCTGAGATTATCCCGTCACTCGTCTCCTTGTTAAACTGGAGTTTGGAAATCTTTCCTTGCGTCGCCCAAGGTCAAATTCCCAATGCTGGTGTCTTTGTGTTCCCCTTAAGTCAAAGCCAATTTTAAACCACAAACAAGAGCAACGTAGCTTTCGTCCGCTTTTGAGGAAACCGGCTCTTTTTACGTCACACAATCCTAAAAATATGAAGTGAAAAAATGGGGGGGAAAAGACGCTTTTTAAAAAAAAAAATCAGTGGATTAAAATCAGTGAAATGGCTTTCTCCCAGAAGTTGTGGACGCTCCATCACTGAAGGCTTTTAAAGAAGAGACTGGACATCCATTTGCCTGACATGGTAGAGGGTTTCCTTCTTGAGCAGGGGGCTGGACTAGATGACCTCCCAGACTCCTTCCAGTTCTGTTATTCTGTTATTCAGTTATTCTGCTATCCTTCCTTCCTTCCTAGGTTTCCTTCCTTCACATCTCCCTTCCTTCCTTCCTTCCTTCCTTCCTTCCTTCCTTCCTTCCTTCCTTCCTAGGTTTCCTTCCTTCACATCTCCCTTCCTTCCTTCCTTCCTTCCTTCCTTCCTTCCTTCCTTCCTTCCTTCCTTCCTTCTTTCCTTCCTTCTCCATCACTGGAGGCTTTTAAAGAAGAGAGTGGACAGCCATTTGTCTGAGCTGGTATGTCTCCTGCTTGAACCAGTGGGGCTGGACTAGAAGACCTCCCAGGTCCCTTCCAAGTCTGCTATTCCATCTTATGCTGTCTTAGAGATGCAGGTGGCTTGCTTCTCTAGTCTACAGGTAATCCTCAACTGACGATCACAATTGAGCCAAAAGTTTCTGTTGCGAGGCGAGACACTTAAGTGAATTTTTCCGAATTTTACGATCTTTCTTTGTTAAGTGTACCTGGTTTCCCCAGAAGATCGCAAAAGGAGATCAGGTGAGCCTGGGACACTGCGACCGTCTCAAATATGAGTCAAAGGCCCTGAATTTTGATCATGTGACCATGGGAACACTGCAGCGGCCGTGCATGGAAAGTGTGAAAAACAGTCCGCTTTTTCAGTGTAACTTTGAGCCGTCAAGGACCATCTGTATTCCATCTCTGATTCCTAACGTTTGGCCTAGAAATATATTATTATTATTATTATTATTATTATTATTATTATTATTATTATTATTATTATTATTATTATTATTATTATTATTATTATTATTATTATTATTATTATTATTATTATTATTATTATACAAAATGATATTAGCCCTAGACATCTTTGGAATGGATTTGAGACTTGGCCCAGCCTGGCTCCTCATTTTCTGAGGCCAGAGAAAGAAGAATAGAGTCTCCTGGTCCAGACACAGTCTACCTTAGAGCACTGGTTCTGCAAAGAAAGAGAAGGTGTTGGGCGATTTGGCCATCTGCACGTGTCACAGGGTGACGAACAGTGCTAGAAAAATAAATCACATGCAGGTCAATGAAAACAAAAGAAGGGATGGACGGGTGCGTAAAATGTCTTTTTTCTCTCTCTCTCTCTCTCCTTAATGGGTTTTTTTAGCAGCTACGTGGAAAGAAAAACATCAGATAGGACAACTTTGAAACATAAACTGTTGTGTTTTTCTAAAATGCTGGATATATCAGTCTCGCCCTTGCGCAACCGGCTTGGCGAGGGGTGATGCCCCGTTAAAAACGACAGGAGTGTCGGAAGTGTCTTTTTCACCCTGGGCGGGTGGGGGTGTGGAAAGCCAAGTGAGAGGTTGAGGTTGGGGGTTTGGACAAGCCGGGGGTTGATGAGTTGGGCATAGCTGGGGGCTGAATCAGAGGGGCAATGTGGGAGGGGGAGGTGCCCATCACCGAGCCGTGATTAAGAGGGCTTGGTATAAAAAGGGTATAGGTTGCCAGCTGGCTCTCCAACCGAACCGTGCGATTGTTCTGCAAGGCTGGAACTTGGCGAAGAGGTGAGTGGAGCAGGAAGGCGAGATGGGTCAAGGGATGGGTGGGTGGATGGATGGATGGATGGATGGAAGGAGAAGGGATGAAATCATGGACCTTTTGGAGAGATGGAAGCCCTGAGTGTTGTAGGGAGGAAGAGGAGGAGGTGAAGGAGAAGGGGGTGAAGGAGGAAAAGGAGAGGGGGATGAAGAAGAAGGAGAAGGGGATGGATGAGATGAAGGGGGAGAGGGTGAAGAAGGAAAAGAATGAAGAAAAGGAGGCAGAAGAGGATGAAGGAGACCAGGGAAATGGGAAATGAAGGGAAATGGGGTGGGATGAGGGATTCATAGAGGTTGTTCATAAATCTGAGAAAAGAAGGAATGGAGTAGTGGTTGAAGAACCAGGTCTGAGACAAACTTCACATTGCTTTAGAAGAAGGTAGACAGACAGCTTCCTCTGTTCCAAGTTCAATCTTGGGGTTTCTTGGAGTCCATGAGGACTAGGATCTTTGCTCTAGCCACTGTTCCTTGAAAAAGTACCAGCTTTGTATTCTTAGATGAACCTGGAGAATCCTACCTGGTAGACCATCAATCAGTCTTGAGTACCAAGATGGAAAATGGCCATCCCGATTCAACCTTGTCCTCTCTCTTGTTCTGTCATTCCAGCACCCTTAAAATGTGTGAAGAGATGTCTCACCTTCTGCGCAATATTCGCAGCATCATCTGCATTTTCGAGAAGTATGCCAAGGATGATGGAGACTGTGGTACCTTGAGCAAAGGAGAGCTGAAACAGATGATTCAAACAGAGTTCGCTGACGTCATTGTGGTGAGTGCTGAGAACTTGGGCCAGAAGGGAGAAGGAGACCAAGATGGAGTGTCTACAAGAACGGTAGAGAATTGGAAGCATAGAGTAGGAAGGGACAAAATCTGGGCTGTGGATCGCACCAAGCCATGGTTAGACGCGATTATGGGTTGTTGGCATTTGGTGTCTCCAATATGTTGGAGAATCACAACTAAGTTCTAAACCAAACCACCATGTTATGGTCTGGGGCAGCAAGTCAACCCAACCAAAGAGGAAATTCGCATCCTAAAAGATCCTTCAACTTTGAGCGCTCCCAGCCAGATGCACAGAATCTATGAATCAGTCTTTCTACCTATTATCTGAAACTTACACAATTATTTTTTAAAAAAAATTTTCACGTTTGCACTAGTTACAAGTGATGTCCTCCTAAGAACTTAGTAGTTGAACTCAGGAGAGTAGAAAGAGCAGCATATCGTGGTTTGTTTCCTAGAATATCACATTTGGACCTTTTCTATAAATTGGTTTTATTGTTCAGCCTGTTTCCTCATTTATTTATGGAATTATGAGAGGGGCTCAAATAAATCTGCAAAAATAATCCCATTAGATGTGCATCCGAAGTGAGTATGTGAGCGAAGCCATTTCTGGGTATCAGGACATAATTGAGAAGAGTTGAGTTGAGTTGAGTTGAATTTAGTGTCATTGCACCTCATACAATGAAATTAAATACCATTTTCAGTGTACATTATGACAGCAGGAGTTGAGATGAGACAAATGGATTTTCTTATAATCTTTTTGGGATTTCTTCTTTGCAGGATCCACATGATCCCAAGACGATAGAAACAGTGCTCCATCTGTTAGACACTGACTGTGACGGCAAAGTGGGTTTTGAAGAATTTACAGTCCTGGTCTTCAAGGTGGTCAAAGCCTGTTATAAGAAAGTCCAAGAATGCCAGGGTACAGCAGGTGGACCATCCAAGCGAGATAACCCCAGCACTCAGCAGCAGGACACCCCACGTCAACAAGTGTCCACAAATGGACCTTCTAAGCGAGATATCACCAGCACACAACAGCGGGAGATCCCACCTCAACAAGTGTCCAGAGATGGACCATCCCAGAGAGGTATCACCAGCATTCAGCAGCAGGAGATCCCTCCTCAACAAATATCCAGAGATGAACCATTCCAGAGAGATACCTCCAGTATACAACAGCGGGAGATCCCACCTCAACAAGTATCCAGAGATGGACCATCCCAGAGAGATTTCTCCAGTACACAACAACAGGAGATCCCTCCTCAACAAGTGTCCAGAGATGGACCTTCTAAGCGAGATATCACCAGCACACAACAGCGGGAGATCCCACCTCAACAAGTGTCCAGAGATGGACCATCTCAGAGAGATACCTCCAGTACACAACAACAGGATATCCCACCTCAACAAGTGTCCAGAGATGGACTATCCCAGAGAGATTTCTCCAGTATGCAACAGCGGGAGATCCCACCTCAACAAGTATCCAGAGATGGACCATCCCAGAGAGATTTCTCCAGTACACAACAACAGGAGATCCCTCCTCAACAAGTGTCCAGAGATGGACCTTCTAAGCGAGATATCACCAGCACACAACAGCGGGAGATCCCACCTCAACAAGTGTCCAGAGATGGACCATCCCAGAGAGATTTCTCCAGTACACAACAACAGGAGATCCCACCTCAACAAGTGTCCAGAGATGGACCTTCTAAGCGAGATATCACCAGCACACAACAGCGGGAGATCCCACCTCAACAAGTGTCCAGAGATGGACCATCTCAGAGAGATACCTCCAGTACACAACAACAGGATATCCCACCTCAACAAGTGTCCAGAGATGGACTATCCCAGAGAGATTTCTCCAGTACACAACAGCAGGAGATCCCACCTCAACAAGTATTCAGAGATGGACCATCCCAGAGAGATTTCTCCAGTACACAACAACAGGAGATCCCTCCTCAACAAGTGTCCAGAGATGGACCTTCTAAGCGAGATACCTCCAGTACACAACAACAGGAGATCCCACCTCAACAAGTGTCCAGAGATGGATTATCCCAGAGAGATTTCTCCAGTACACAACAGCGGGAGATCCCACCTCAACAAATATCCAGAGATGGACCATCCCAGAGAGATTCCTCCAGCACACAGCAGCAGGAAACTCAAACCTCACAAGTGTCTCCTCGTCCTTGCCAGAAACTTGTGCCCCCTAAGAAAATTTTAGATGCAGAGGAAATGCCTCAGGAACAGGAGAGGAAAAGGACCAGATTGGAGACCAGTTATGATGAAAAGGAGCAGTCCCAACAGGAACAGGCTTCTACTCGCCCAAGAACACAAACTTCAAGGGTGCAATCAGTTCAGAGAACAATTGAGGACATGATAAGGGGAAATCTCACCTGCCAAACGTCTTTGGCAGAAATGAGAACTGAGCAGGCTACTTCCCAGGGGCATCCAAGCGCTCTTCCCCCCAGACGCCGCTGTCTTCAGGAACCTCTCAGCCCAGATCAAGAAGCAAGTCAAGATGTTCTTCAGAGTGTTCCCCAGCAATCATCCCAACAATGTCAGGTGGAAGAGCGGAGCAGCACACGTCAGGAGGAACTGACCTCCCAAACATCGGGGCAGGACAGAAGAAGTCAACAGTCTGCTGTAGAGATGGAACAAATCTCAGCTGGGGAACCATTGCGAGAAACTTGTCAAAGGTCTTCTGGAGAAAGAAGGCAGCAAGTGCAGGTTGAAGAAAGAAGATCAGCATCTGGCCACCTCAGAAATCCCCAGGTGGTCCAAATTTGTGACCAAGAATCCCGTTCTGTCACGCTCAGACAGCATCAGAATGACCAACAGAGATGTCAATCTCAAGGAGCTGAGCAGCGTTCGGTTGTCCAAGAGGACCAAGAAGTTCAAGCTCCAGGGCAGGTCATAAGTAGACGTCAAGAACCTCAAATGCCAGTTTACCGACCTCATCAAGAAAAGGAAAGGTATCCCACAACATTAGAACGCCAACGTGGTCCATCAGAGCAGAGAGCTGTGTCTCAAGAAGTGAGTAGGCCTCAAGTAGCTGAGAGATACCCACGTGGTGAACCTGGAGAGCTCACAATTGTCCAATTCTCCCAAGATTCTTCTCCCAGACGTCCATTCCAACCTTCCCAGTTCCAGCTAAAACAGAG